>CM062624.1:12107137-12736428 GCA_025617555.3 Puccinia polysora | reverse complement strand
TGTGGTGGTGGTGGTGGGGGGGGGGTGTTGTAACCACATTAGGTTACACATGCATACACATGACTCTGCATAACCAACACCTACATAAACCAAGATTATCAAACACCCAAGTATGTGACTCTGAGAAAGGCCCAATGTATTTAATTCAACAATTAATGAAATTATTTCTGATCAGTTGAGGTTGAACTGAAACCAGCAGAAGGTAATGAAACAAGAGAAGTTCACAAGCATAACAAAGTTGATTGGAGATTGAGATTGAAAGGATTTATTTAATGAACTCTGAGCAGTTAAGAGTTCAGGATGAGGTTGAGATTAATTTAATTCTTGAGGGACAGGATTGATGGATGAATGAATGAAAACAAATCAGAAGAAGGAGAAGAATGCAAAAAGAAACAAGAAGGGAGGAAAGTTAAGTGACAAGGAGGAGGATGATGTTGAGGTTGAAGGGTGACTGGGATGATTGAAGTTGACATGATCCAAACAGGAGGGGTTGGGTTGATGATTGATTAACTGGTTGGTTTCTGTCATGCTCCAAGCTTAAGGGTTACAGTCTTCACCATCTCAACATATCCTTTTCCTCAGTTTGATCTACCTCAGTACATAAGTGTGACACCAACAAAAGGCAGAACATCAATGGTGTCTTCTGCTTACTACCACTGGCTTGTTTAACAAGCTTCCAACCTTGGCAACTCAGTCTATACTTTCAAACCTTTGTGGTTAACTTTAATCTGGTTGACCATCCATTCAAGCTTTGCTCTTCTACCCCCAGGTATCTTCAACCCTTGTACTTCCATTCTTGTTCATGCAACTAAACTAGCTGGCACCCATGCCTAGATAACCACATCAACTGTATAGTTCTTCCCAAAGGATTAGCTACCTTGACTGCATAACTATATCCATTGATTTGCATTGTCTTCACATTTCATTCCTTCCATGTCTCATTCCATTATGTCCTTTTGATCTGATATTCTATTGTCTTGCACCTGCACTATGAAATCAGAAATGAATTTACTGTTTAGTTCATTTTCCCATCCTGTTCCTGTCATTCATTGCATCATTGATCTCTAGCTGTAGATGAACATCCATGAGGTGTATCTAGTCACTCTTGGATTACCTTATAAGGGCTATATGCCATCCACCTGAAGATTGTCTCCTCAGTTAGTTAATCTCAGATCTTCTCACATTTCTACTAAGAAAATTCATCACATTGGGCCTTGGCTTGGTTTTTCTTCCATTGGAACGTTTCATGAATCCCTGTGATTTTTAAACATGGCACCATCAATTTGCACTTTTCCATTAGCCTGGCTATCTTGCACTTATCCCTTGCACTCAGCCTCTCCCCTCTGCACTCACCATCATCTAAGATCACCCTATAGTATCTGGGGTAGTTGTCTGACAGTTTCTTACGCTTGGGTGAGGCTATGTTTGGAAGTGTTTGAGATAATGTGAGACTGATTTCATCATTTGTTCCAATGGCTCCATGGGGGAGAGAGGGGTGGACTGGTTGGATGACCAAGAGTGGTAGGAGGTGAGATTTTTTACCATAACATCCTTCTCATTCTCTGGGCTAACTCGATAAATCTTGACCATATCAAGAGATCTCCAACAAACCTATGTACTCATTAAAAACAATTTAAATCCATAGCTCACTTGCCTCATTCATTGTTACTATTACTGATTCCAGTAGATCAAATCCATAAGAACCATTTACTCAAACTTCAGTCTTTTAAGTCAACCCACCCCCCCCCCTTTTTTTTAAAAAAAAATAAAAAAATGAAAAAAATTCTGGACAACCTCAACTGATTCTCAATCCAGGCCAACTCCCTCATCAAATCCAAACACATTCAAGCTCACTCTGTCCTATGCCCACTCTGAAGATCATGATTAACACTTGTTCTGATCTCATGATGTTTGGCTTTTCTGACTCCATAATGGTTAGTAGACTGATGGGTGGTTGACAAGATGAAGGACAAGGATGAATAAGAGTGTTTGATACTGGACCATTGAGGCAACACTTGGTTTGGACCCGAATCTCAACAACAGAAATCATGATTTAGTTTGAAATTGATTCAAAGGCCTGTCTGTTTATAAAAAGTTTAATCTTAGACTTTCCTACTTCTTCTTCCTCTTTTTTTTTGCTTTAAAAAAAATAAATAAACCAAGATGTGGTGGGTTCTTGCACCCTGAGGCTTTTTTTTTTTTTTTTTTTTTGGGGGGGGCGGGGTGGGTCCTGAACCGATGATTGTCGGTTTGGGTGGGCTGGCCACCCCCGGGGGTTGTGCTCGAAGATGACGATGGTAGTGGCCCGGGGGTGCTGGGCAGGCTGCTCTAGCCCCGGCTGATGGGCGGGCGAGAGTAGCGCAGTCTAGGGAGCAGGTTGAGTGATAATCTGCACTTGGACACTACTTGATGTACTGAATTCCGATCGATGATTATTCAAGTGACCAATCAGTCACATCCTAGTCATTGCCAGAGTGATATATATAGTCATTGCCAGAGTGATAGCCCCATTGGCTCATTGGCTCATTGGCTCATTGGCTCATTGGCTCGCTCATAGTCAGGGTGACGCCGGCCCGAGCTCAGACACACTCACTCACCCAGGCTTCCAACCGACGATCGGCTTGACTGCCAGCCGCCAGCCAGAGCCAAGCCTCAGAGTTCCCCAGCCAGTCAGCAGCACCATCACCACTTCACACCTGTGAGTGTACCACACCCAACCAGCCAACAGCCTACTCGACGCTCAACCAGCCCCCACCCCAGACTCGCGTCTCCCAATCCCTCCCAGGGTCAGGGTCATCCTTCTACCCCAACTCAGCCAGCCAACCAAACCAACCAACCAACCAAGCCTGCTTCCATCCTCATCCCCGACTCACTCTTTCCCATTCGAGCCTCCCTCCAGCCAAGCCACCCACGACCAAGATGAAGAAGTCAATGCTAGGAAAGATGGTCAGCCAATCCCATCCCTTTCAAACAATCAAAAACCCCTCTTCCCTCTCTCTCTACCTCCTCTACCACCCTTCGATCACACCCAAGCCCATTCACTCGACCGTTAAATCCAATCGAGGATTCTCTCCAGCCGATCGATCCATCACCACTCTATTTCCTTCCCCCGCCACCTCATCACAACCTCTCTCTCTCTCTCTCTCCTCATCTCTCTCTCATCTGCCTTTCAACCTAACATCTCACCCCTTTTATCATCCTCTACCACCAGCTCTCTCGCAAGGACAAAGATAATCAATCCAACAGTACTACCTCCACCGGTCGATCATCCTCCTCTCGCGATAAATCCCCCTACGATTCTCACTCCCTCGCTCATTCATCCGCTAGCTCCCAGACTAACCTCTCCGGCAATGGGACCTCCATCAACTCCTCCAACCCACAACCTGCCTCCGGGGGGTCGATCGGTCGTGCCGGTGGATTATTCAGTCGATCCTCATCCTCTCCGTCTCCTCAGCAGCAGCAACAGCAACAACAGCAACAGCAACAACAGCAACAACAGCAGCAGCAGCATCTCAACCTTCAACCATCAGGAATCCCTACCCCCACCGGTTATCATCATTCATCCGTCTCCAACCTTGGTCGTAATAATCCTAGCTCGACTCAACCTCATGTCCCTGGTATCTTTGTCAGCGGCGATAACGTAAGCTCGTCTCATATCATCCTCTTCACCTCTTTCGCCTCGTCTATCGTCGCGACTCATCATGATTCGATTCCGCCACCACTCACTCACCCCCTTCTTTCATCTGCCCTTCCACTTCCTCATCAGTCCATCATGCCTGTCGACCCATTACCCCATCCGTCCGCATCCCTCCACCACCCGATCTCTGGCCCTCACACCGCCTTGACGTCCAATCGCTCGAATAGTAACCTCTCAAGCCAATCCCCAAGCTTTGTACCCCCTCAAACGCCCCCTAAGGCTGGTCCGATCGGTAAGTTACAGGGTAAGACCAACGTCGTCCCCGTTCCACCTGGGGTCAAGGATACGATCCCTATGGCCAAAACCCCTAGGAAACAGCGGAGTAGCAGGTTTCATGTGACCGAGAAAGTCGAACTCGAGCGTCTGCCCAGTTTTCATGGCAAGTTTCCTCTCGTTCATCGTCTGGTGTGCCCTTAAGCAACCGTTGTTGAGTTTAAGAAGACTCGAAATCGTTCTACCGTTTACAGAAGTTAGCCCTCAGGATCGGCATTCGCTCTTCATCCAAAAACTCCACCAGTGTTCAGTCGTCTTTGACTTTAATGATGCTTCCTCTCAACTCTCCTCCAAGCAAATCAAGGGTGCCGCCTTACACGAGATGCTCGAATGGATCACCAGTCAACGAGGCGTCATCACCGATTCGATCTACCCAGAAGTTGTATCCATGTTTGCCTCTAACCTATTTCGGTCCATTCCTCCTCCCGTCAACCCGACCGGTGACGCGTACGATCCAGAGGAGGATGAGCCGGTCTTGGAACTTGCGTGGCCCCACTTGCAGGTTGTCTATGAATTTTTCCTCCGTTTCGTCGAAAGTCCCGACTTCAATACCAATGTCGCCAAACGATTCATTGACCAGGCATTTGTTCTCAACGTGAGCCTTCCCCCAAGTCCCTCCTTGTTTTTTTTTCTCCCACAAAAAGTATTATCTTTAACCGTCGCCTTCCCCCCCCCCCCAAAAAAAAATACACATATATTTGACTCCTTGGCCCCGTGTAGTTATTGGAATTGTTTGATAGTGAAGACCCTCGAGAGCGGGATTTCCTGAAGACTACTTTACACAGAATTTACGGAAAGTTTCTCAACCTACGAGCTTTCATCCGACGCTCGATCAATAATGTTTTTTATGGATTTATCTACGAAACCGAACGGCATAACGGAATAGCCGAACTCTTAGAGATCCTGGGATCGATCATCAACGGGTTCGCGCTCCCATTAAAGGAGGAACACAAGACCTTCCTGATGAGGGTCCTGATTCCATTGCATAAGGTCAAAGGTTTGGCATTATATCACCCTCAACTGGCATATTGCGTCGTCCAGTTCCTGGAGAAAGATCCGAGCTTAACGGAAGAAGTAGTGCTCGGTCTCCTGCGGTATTGGCCTAAAGTTAATTCGCCCAAGGAAGTCATGTATCTTAACGAAGTGGAGGAAGTACTAGGTGAATATCGATTACTGTTCTCGTTTGCTTATTCGATCTCTCTGTTTCCCATCGTCTTTATGTTCTTCCCGTCAACTGAAGCATCGTTCGTTCCCCCCCCCCCAAGATGTCATCGATCCGGTTGAATTCCAAAAGGTAGCTGTACCCCTATTCAAACAGCTATCCAGATGTGTAAATAGCCAACACTTTCAAGTACGTGATCGACTCTCGTGACTTCATCCTTTGCTGTGAACCTACTCCTAATCCTCTTTGGTATCTGATGCGGTTTGCTTGTTTGATTCATTCGACCCTTCCAGGTGGCTGAACGCGCTCTTTATTATTGGAACAATGAATATATCGTGAACTTGATATCTGACAACGTCCAAACAATCTTACCAATCGTATTCGATTCACTGTACACCAACTCGAAAATGCATTGGAGCCGGTGGGTGACTTTTAACGATCCACGTCCTGTCATATTTCGAAATGTGACTGGTTTGTTTTTCGATGTAGTCAAATTCACCAGCTCGTCTTCAATGCGTTGAAGTTGTTCATGAATATGAACCCGGCGTTGTTTGAACAATGTACAGATCAATATCGAGAAACTCGTCAAAGGTATGAAGATTTCCCTTTTTTTTTTTTTTATTGGGGTTCGGAGGCTTGAAATGCTGGGGCAATCGGTTGAGATGTGAGCTGATCGAAAACTGTGAGATTGATGAATTTAGGGAGCAAGAAAGAATGGTTCAGAAGGAAAAAGCTTGGAATCACATCCGAGATGAAGCGATCAAAAATAAAGGATTAGTCGGTCAGCTACCAGCATCGGTACTAGAACCGATTCCCCCAGCGGCGCCAATGATGGACATGAGTGCATTCGATGATGATTTGATTCATGGACTTCAGGGAGAATTCCCTAATCAGTCTATGCAAAATATTCAACAACAATCGATGGACAATTCGTTCGGCAGTACCGGTAGTAGCGTTGGATTTCCTAGCTTTCAAGATGGGGCTGATCATCGGCAAGATGAATTCAATCACAATCCTCAAATACTTCAACAACGTCAACAACAAGCCTTTGATTCCAACCAAGATGAAGCGCTTGACATGAAGCAGTTTCCTGAAACCGCTCGCCAGCAGGTTCCCACCCCTGGGGGCGCGAATGCGGCTGCCGCACAGCATATGCGGTCGGTCATCTCATTCTTGCCTCATCCACGCCTCTTTGCTGCTTTGAAGCTTTTATTGATTCCGATCCTCACCACCGATTTCTCTCGATCACAGGCGTAAATCAGTCATCCCGATCGATTCATCCGTCTTGAAAGAATTAGCGGTACATAAGAGTTTGGATGATACCGTTCCACCTGGATCGACCGCGTCATCATCTGGTGGGGCTCGACCACCCGGTAGTAGTGGCTCTTCCACTTGTTGATTCGGAAAAGTCGACGGAAAACTAGTGATGATGTGATATGCTGGTAAGAATCGAAACAAGCAAGATAGAGCTCAAGAACCTAACCTCTGCCGTTTTTATATCTACCTATTCCTTTTGGATGATTCTCTTTCTCTGCCTCTCTTGTCTTTTCTTTTCTTTTTTTTCTTAGTGACAGTTTTAGTCCAAGTTGATTCTTTTTTCATTTGGCTTTTCCCTGCCTTATTATTTTTTCCCATATCTTGTGGTATCGTTTTGATGATGATAATGTTATTCTTCTTATGATTTCTCTCTCTCTCTCTCTCTCTCCTCTCTTCTCGCAAACTTACTTTTGTACGGGTATAGATATACATATCTCGTCTAGGTATATGTCTTGTATACTCGAAGACGGTCGGCCTGTCTACTTACTTATCTTTCTCGATTCTCATCCAGCGCTCGGTCTCAATCTTCCATCACCCAATCGAAAGATCCACGACCTATCAAGACTTCACACTACCTGATTATTCTTCTTCTGATGATTATTATGATTCATTCTATTTCCCGCCCCCCCCCCTTTTCTTTACTCGCTACTGCTTCGAAAGAAGATGCGAAGAAGAGAGGAGGCGTGTGCGTGAGATGGATGTACTTCTCGAAGTCAGGTGGGTGAGAGGCTTGGGATCTCATGGTAGGGGCTGGACTCGGATCGAGTCCCTCATCTTCCCCCCTAGTTGCATCCGAGACCCTGAACTTCGAGAGTGTCTGTCGTGTCAGATCCCTCGTGGCTGGACTGGACTTACTCGCCCGCTCGTCTCGTCGGGTGAGGTCTCAAACCCGACCCGATCGAGTCAACGGTCGCGCCCCTCGCCCGTCCGCTCAGTCTTCCTCCCCCCCACTCACGCTCACGCTCAGACGCCTTGGCTCACCCATCATCATCACCATCCTTCTTCCGTCCGTAGGTCTCTTCACTCAATCCACCCCCAAGACCTCCTTTTGGTCCTAAAAAAAAAAAAAAAAAAAAAAAAAAAAAAAAAATAGAGAGAGAGAGAAAAAAAAAAAATAATAAAAATAATAAAAAACACACAAAAAGTTTTTGTTTGTTTTTGTTTTTTTTGATTCGCCCCGGGTGCGGCTCCAGTCGAACGACAAGGACATAATCGTGGTGATGGTGGGTACCGAGGTATGAGGCCCCTGTCGTTGGGTCGCTGGTTATGTACGTGCTTACGTATGGACGTATACGCTTCGTCAGGTCGAACAAGATTTCCCCCCCCCCCAAAAAAAAATAAATAAATAAATAAATAAATAAACAGATCAATGATTAGATTTAAATAGAATTTCTTAGAACTAGAACCAGCAGACTATAAACAAAGATTAGAACCTGAGAAGAATAGACAAGGCGTAAGAAAAGAAAGAAAAAGAATACCAACAGCTTATAGAGACTTATCACTTAGAAAGAAGATGAGATGGCACGAGGTGTAGATGTCGAGGAGGTTGAGGAGATTGAGATGACAGAGATGAAAGACAGGGCGTAGATAGATGGAAGACTATGAGGAGAAAGCTGAATGGTTAGAGTGCTCGAGTGAGAGTGATCTTGAGGATTAAGCTCTTACCAGGCATAGGTTCAAGGGCAGATTGATGAGGCTGACCAGAATAGGAATCTTGAGTTGGTGAGAGACATTGGGCGAGAAGACATAGACCAGATAAGAAGGGATGGGAGATAGGAGGAGAAGGAAGATTTCAAAAGAGAACCAAGAGATGGAATTGAAGAATCGGTCACTGAGATAGAGGCGGAGACCATGAGATGTTCACCTGGGTCGACTCGCCAAGCGGGAAGTCCTGGGTAGTACAGATATGTCACAGGATTCGGCTCAGTTCACAGAAGTACTGAGGTGGAGACAGACAGAGTAAGAGGAAGAAACAGAATACGGAAATGAAACATAAGAATAAAACAAAATAGATAAAAATAAATCATGATAATCTCAACACTACCCATGACTGGTGAGAGAGTAATCTAGAAGATCACTGATCTTGTGTATTGAAGATGGATTTTTGAAGAAGTTGTAAGGAAGCCACCAACAAAGCTTTTGTGAGAGAGTCTGCAATCATGGACAGACTTTCAATCAAACTGAGTGTAAACTCCTCGTTTGAATAATCCTCACGCAGACCCTTGGTTTTGATATCAATGTGTCTGGACTTTGAATGTGATTCAAATTTCTTAATTTTGTCGTCCAGGCCCTTATTATCAATATGTAGAATAGGCTTGGGTTTGGTCATTTGGTAGATTTTGCTGATGAGGTGCTTGATCCATTTAATTTCAAGGTAACAATCCAGTAGTGCTTTTAGTTCAGACTCAGTGGAAGAGTAAGTGATATTCCTTTGTTGGGTGGAATTCCAGATAACAGGACTGCTGTAATGAAGGATCACGTATCCCGTTTGAGATTTGGGGAAAGTTGGGTCATCCCTCCAGGTGGCATTTCTGAAACCTGAGAGGATTTCTTGCTTTGGATCATATTTGACTACAAGTTTGAGATCTTTAGTCGTTTTGAGATATTTCCACACTTTCTTGACTTCTCTCCAGTGAGTCATGCCCAGTTTGGCATTAAACCTAGCCAGGCTAGACACAGAAAATGAAATTTTGGGTCTCAAGTACTGAGCTAGATGATTTAGAAGTCCAGTCACCAATCTATAGTTAATGTTAAGTTGGCAGAATTCCACATGATCGGCATCTGATGCAGGTTTGAGTTTTAAATCTTGCGTTAATGGAATAGGGGTATCTTTACAGGAAGTCAAACCTAGCTCTTCTAGTCCTCTGGCAATTTGGGTTGGTTGACTCAGCAGAATTCTATCGTTCTTGATTTCCATAAACATGCCAAGAATAGTATTAGGAGGATGACACAAAGAATCTTTGAATCGTTCGAGGAAACTAGTTTCAAAGAGATTGGAGTTGCCCACGTGGATCAAATCATCTACATGGAAATAGAGAATTTTGCTAGTTTTGGAGTTGAGATACAGGCATGGGTTGCTTGCTGACTCGTGGAATCCTTGAGACTTTATCCACAAGGTCAAGGTTTCATACCAATTCTTGGGGGATTGTTTCAACCCATAGAGAGATTTCTTGAGTTTTAGATAGGGAGATTTTCTGTATGAACCTTCTGGAGTTCTTATGATAACCGTTTTGTCAATAGGTGCATGAAGGAATGCGCCCTTGACATCAAACTGTGTGAATTTCATTTTCATTTTTAACCCATAGACTAGAGCCACTCGTAGTGATCCGAGTTTGCCAGTTGGCACCCAAGTTTTGTTGTAATCAACTCCTAATACTTTATCAAATCCTTGAACACAGAGTTGCGCTTTATACTTGACAGGATCACCGTGACAATCTTCTTTTATCTTGAAAACCCACGTTGTATTCAAAACATTATCTGGAGTGTCTTAGTACTCTTCCCAAACTTCTTGAAGTTCTATGGAGTTTAGCTCATCTTCAGAAGCCTTCTTCCACTTTGGCCATTCAGGACATTTGCGTGCTGCTTTGTAAGAAGGAGGCTTGTAGTAATGATGAAAGCCGTATCGTTGAGGTTTTCTTACCTCCCTTCTTGGTCTTTGAGAGGTCTCTTGAATGGGAGTGGCAGGGACTGGCGAGGGTAGAGGAGAAGGATCGGATGGTGGAGAAACTACGGATGCAGTGTCATCCCGATCTGAATCTGATTCTTCAGAAAAGTTTTTTCTTGAGATTCTCAAAAGGCATATTGCTTTTTGAAAGATGAGAAGTTTGGTCCACTCGGTTTGGAATTGGTTTGAGTAAAGAGATCAATTCCCGGTGATTTGAGGAGGGGAAAGTTATGTAGCGGATTTTTGAGAAACTGTACATGTTTGGTTTCAACAATGGCACCGGATGAGCTGAGAATCAAGTAAGAGTGAAAAACCGGATTGAACCCAACTAAGATCCCTTCCAATCCTTTCTCATTGAATTTTCTGCCTTTTTGTAGTCGGTTTGCAAGGTATATGACATGAGATCCTACAGGCTTGAGATAATTAGTAGGGAGCTTCTTGTTAAACATGATTCCCCAAGGGGATTGGTCATTACCTTCCCAAGGGACTTGATTTACATAAAACAGCAGCTTTGAACAATGACATGCCAATAACACTTGTTCAACCTTGATGATGAGAATGTTGCACGAGCTGATTCTATAATTGTCCGATTGGCTTGTTTGGCTCAACCATTATGCTGTGGATGATATGGTTCTGATGTTAGCAGTTTGATGTGCTTGGATTTAGAAAATTCTTTCAAGGTATTATTGGTGAATTCCGTTCCTTTTTTGGAGAAAATTTAGGTGGGGTAATAGTTTAAGCGCTTGTATTCTGTTTCCAGAATATTAATGATTACATCTGGGGTTTCTTCTTTAGATTGAAGAGGAAAATCAGTGAGATAACCTGTGAAATTGTCCACAAGAGTCAGGACATATCGATGACCGGCTTTTGATTGAGGCGTGATTTGTCCAATGAGGTCAAGGGGAATCTGTTCAAGTGGTTTCAATGACGGTGACAAGGTGCCTAAGAATGAGGCCCTGGTGATTTTACTTCTTACACAACCATTGCACTGAAATTTATTCAATTCTTCTTTAGAGTATTGGTCTTTAAGGATAGGTTTAAGCGTGGACAGCGAGGCATGTCCATACATTCTATGAAGATCAGAGAGTGATTGATTTTGAGTAGGGAGATTGGTAGAAGGTTGATTTGAGAAATTGACAGACAGGTTATTCCCAGCCATTTGCGGTTTCTCAATCACAAATAGGTTGTCTCAAATCAAACCTTTAAGAACCATCTTGTCGCCTTGGGTAATGTGAAATCAATCTTGATTCTGGGAGAGATTGCATCCTTTTTTTGCCAGGATACCTGGACTAATCAGATTGACGACAATGTTGGGCACATACATGCATTCTTCAAGCGTAATAACGGAGTCATTCCACTCAAGTCAAACCGTACCTGTTCCTTGTATCTTGATATTCGCTTCCAATTTCCCTGTTTTGATTTCTTCAGAATCTTCCCGTAGATCAATGGAAGTAAAGTATTTTAATTCATTAAATATATGTATGTTGGCGCCGGAATCAAGGAGAAGATTGGGTGTACTGTCTGCATTGATCCATAGCGTTAATAGTGCATGATAGTTGATAGTGGGAGTCTTCTTTGTCCTATTCTTCCACTCGTTCTGCTGTTCAACCCACCATCCAGGTGCAATTTGAGGGTGAAGATGAAAACAGGAGGATTTGGGATGGGGGGAATTTGGATTGTGGAAACCTTCTTTGCACCTGATGCGCACCTTTCTATCTTCCTTATTGGGTTTGTTCTTCATGGTTACAAGAGAGACATCCAAGGTGGATTTGCCAGTCTTGAGTTGAGCCTTACGCTTGTTGTTGTATTGAGTTAGATGATTGAATACAACTTCTACATTTATCAGATTCTCGCCATGCATAATTTGTTGTTTTAGATTCTCTAGTGTTGGAGGGAATTTAAAAAGTATTAAGTATGCTATTATGTCGTTGGGTAAATCTATTCCTACATTGGCCATACAAGTAAGGGATTTCCGGATGTTGGTTATAAATCCTTCAATAGATTGTTTGTTAAATGGGGCATGAAGAAATTGATTAAAAATTTGGGCTCGATTGGCGGTTTCTGACAAAGCAAATCTACGGGTGATCTTGGTCCAGAGTAGTTTAGAGGATGCAATATTGGCAGCATTAACCACATTTGCGTGCGTAGTGCCATCAAGCTTGGATAAGATGATTGCTCTAATTTCTCTGTCTTGTTTTAGCAAGAGTTGTCCAACATTAGTAGTTATAACATCTTTAACATCTTTGAGGTTGAATAACATCATCATCTTATTGCGCCAAATTGAGTAATTATCCTTGTTGAGTGGTGGAATTGCATTGACGGAGGCCTTGAGAGCAACTTGGTGAAAGTAATCATTTGCCCCCGCTGGTTCGTTCATTTTTGGTAGCGTATAGTCATCCTTTCGGCTTTTAACCGTGATTAGATTTGAATAGAATTTCTTAGAACTAGAACCAGCAGACTATAAACAAAGATTAGAACCTGAGAAGATTAGACAAGGCGTAAGAAAAGAAAGAAAAAGAATACCAACAGCTTATAGAGACTTATCACTTAGAAAGAAGATGAGATGGCACGAGGTGTAGATGTTGGGGAGGTTGAGGAGATTGAGACAACAGAGATGAAAGACAGGGCGTAGATAGATGGAAGACTATGAGGAGAAAGCTGAATGGTTAGAGTGATTGAGTGAGAGTGATCTTGAGGATTAAGCTCTTACCAGGCATAGGTTCAAGGGCAGATTAATGAGGCTGACCAGAATAGGAATCTTGAGTTGGTGAGAGACATTGGGCGAGAAGACATAGACCAGATAAGAAGGGATGGGAGATAGGAGGAGAAGGAAGATTGCAAAAGAGAACCAAGAGATGGAATTGAAGAATTGGTCACTGAGATAGAGGCGGAGACCATGAGATGTTCACCCGGGTCGACTCGCCGAGCGGGAAGTCCTGGGTAGTACAGATATGTCACAGGATTCGCCTCAGTTCACAGAAGAACTGAGGCGGAGACAGACAGAGTAAGAGGAAGAAACAGAATATGGAAATGAAACATAAGAATAAAACAAAATAGATAAAAATAAATCATGATAATCTCAACAATCAACAATAAAAAAAAAAGAAAAGAAAAGAAAAAGAAAAAGAAAAAAAAAAGAAAAAGAAAAAAAATTAAGATTCAGTGTGATTTGGAACTGTCTAGGGGATTCTTGACACCATGATGATTTTTTTTTTTTTTTTCCCCCTGGTTTTGAGATCTACGATGATGAGCCCAAGGTGTGAGAAGTCGTGGGAGAGGATGGATGGGTTGGTGGGATCGAGGGAGATGAGAGGTGGAGAGGGAGGGGGTAGAAGAAGAAGATAGAGCTGGTGGAGTGAGCTCGTAATAGCTATAACTAGTGAGATCGTCCGTCGTGTTGAGACCCAAGCCCATCCAGTGGGGGATCCACCCGACGGAGGGGTCTGTCTTCCTTCAGCTCGGTCTCCCCGATCGGTCGGAACTCGTGAGAGGCTTCCAAGTCGATCTCGGAAAGATCGGAGGAACCCAGGATGAACTTGGGGATCGATTCCTAGGAAGATAGTCCTCGAGAGACCCGAGTACGAACCGAGGATCGAATGTGACGGAGTGGGTACGGATGGTATCTAAGACCACGACTTTTAGTTCATCACCCGTGAACCGATAAATGGTTAGCCCGACGCCGATTCGAACCTCAAGGCCTTAGTGGGAGTACGTGCGTGCGCCCGTCGAAAAAAAATCGTCGGCGTGTTGTAACGTCAAACTCGGTCGAAGCATCGCCGCTGACAGTCCGACGCCGATTTCACCTTGGGCACTCTCGGCACCCCGTCGATTTTGTCGTCAAGGTCATCTTGATAACAATCCGACTCGAGGGCCACAGGGTCCCCGCGGTTCGAATCATGCTCACTCTCGACGATGAGGGAGGGGGGTTCAAAGGGATTCCAATTTTCTTCTTCTTCTTTTTTTTTTTTTTTTTCTTTTTTTTTTTTTTTTTGGTTTGTTGTTTTTGTTGTTTTTGTTGTTTTTGTTTTTTTAAAAAAGAAAAAAAAAATCGGTTTCCCTCGTTGGCACAGTACGTTAATGAGATCGATTAAAACGTTCGTTTTGAAATGTTTTATCATAATTTTAATCTCATTCATCATAACCTACCATAAATTATTTTAAACATTTTTTTTTAGATAGGAAGAAAGTTACAGGAATTTTTTAACACTAAACTTGAGAGAGAAATTGTTTTTTTTTTTTTTTTTTTTTTTTTTTTTTTTTTTTTTTTTGTCTTAAGAGAAAGAAAGAAAGAAAAAAAAGGCCATTCCAAATTGAGAATTTATGCATCAGTCAGCTTGATCCATGTCTCACATGAGAGATCTTCAACCTGTAGTATTCCCATCAAAAAAAAAAAAAAAATTCTTTGTCTTTCTTCAAAATGGCCTTGGCTCAGCTGTTTCCCAGATTGTAGAATGAATGAAAACAATTCAGGAAAACAATGATCCATCCCCCCCCCCAAAAAAAAAAAAAAATAAAAATAAAATATTGATGCTTACCCAGTCATAGTTGGTATTGACTGTTGTCATAATTCTTGCAAGTCCCAATCAATTGGCTTCCAGTGCACGTGATCCCCACCCATTGGAGTTGCCATATGAATGGTGATTTGGAGGCCTAAGAGTGCAAATCTGACCTTTGCTTCAAGGGGTGCCCGGCAGATGAAACAGTTGGCTGAGTCATGTCTGTTCTTTGGTCCAAAAAACTTAGTTGGTAAATCTACCATGAGGTCACCAAACAATTCTGCTGAGAATGGGAACTGATTTAAGGAAAAAAAAAAAAAAAGTAGCTTGACCCATAGTTTGGACAACATGGGAATTGGCCCATTCCTAAGGTGAGTACTTGTATCTGCAATATTTTAGAGGAGCTCAAGACAGATATGGGAACAGGTCAGTTAGAATTGTATGAGAGAAGAGTATGATCTTGAGATTTAACTCACCACGTTCCTTAAACTTGATTTTTTGTACTTGACAAGTTTGCCAACAAACAATGCCACATCTTTTTGTGCCATTGGATTTGTGTTGTAACCTGGGGGGAGGTACTTGTTCTTGATGGCATCAAATTGTTTGGCAAGAAACTCCTAATCAATCAGATTGAATCAGTCTCAATATCAATTAAAAGTGAAGAAGGATAAAATTACAATGGTTGAGAGTAGTAGAAAGCCTTTGATTGGCTCACCAGTTGAGGTGTTGGTCTGGCCATATACCTTGATATTGCATTGAAGGATCTTGGCTCAAATTTTGTCTCAGACCAATGTCTGTGGGAACATTTGTTAGTGTACTGATGGATGGTAAGAATGAGAAAAAAGAGATGATTACCTGGATGTATTCACTGTATTGGTAGCATGTTATTTTGTTCAGTTGTCTTAATTTCCTATTGGAGTCATGGATTGCATGGGATGGTCCAGGGATGGAAGTGGGGTTTGCTTGGCCTTGATGTTGAAGACTAAAGTTCATATGAATGAGAAACATCATGAGTTGATGGTCACTCATCTTCATATTCAAGATAGAGAATGGAGATAAATCAAGATAAAACAAAGATGATGATTCAGTCTGAGTGAAGGGGTTTTTGATTTGGTGGATTCAGAAGAGGATGGAACTTATGTCATTGCATTGGTCCACAAGTGCCTTGCCCTCATTGGAAAGGGGGAATAATTCCCTTAGTTTGCTCTGAAACAAATTGGTCAAGTTGTCCAGGGATGCATTGGTTGAATGAGGGTGAGTTGGATTTTCTGAGTTGGGGCTTGTATGGCCAGATTGCATAGGTAAGCTGGAATGGTTGGGGGAGTCCATGTTGTCCTCATTGGCGTCTTTGAGATGCCTTCATTTTGCAGGATGGTTCTGGGATGATTGAGGGGTGGCTGATTAGGCCAATTGGTTTTGAGTTTGGAAGGGGTTACAGAATGATGGGGGCATGATGAGGGTAGGTTGGGATGGGGGTAGAAGAAAAAGGGGTTGATCAAGGGGAAACTGATGATGAACAAGGGAAAACTAATAGGAGAGTAGGAAAATGAAATTGGAAATCGTGAAAATCATTCTGAGACAAGAGGAAAAATTTGGGGGGTCAAAACAATTAATCTATTCAACAGTCATGCAGGTTGCGTGCCGCGCTTTGGAATACTGTGTCTGAACTGTCCAATCTTCATAACTTACCCATTTGCACCTTCTCAACCTAAGCATTTGATATCCATCCAACAATGGACCCAGGTTAGTTTTCATTCTCACAGTATCACACAGAGGAATTCTTTGGGAGAGTCTAATTCTTTTTTTTTGGGTTTGGGAAAAAAAGGAATTGAAGGCTTTGAAGTCATTCCTACCTTGAGTGGTTTCAAATATTTTTTCCAAATCTGTCAAGGAAGGCAAATGAATAGAGAAAATGTACAAAAACTTTGTAAGACTCCAAACGGTGCTAAGCCGTGGCAGTTCTGTGGAGGGGAAAGGTGCTGTTTAGGCTGCCCTCCTAGGAGTTACAATAATATTTAAATGTAACCGGAATCAAGGTCCAGAACCTTATGGATGAGAAATCAAAGTAAGGGAAGAGGATAAGAGTTGTTGGTAGCAATGGAAACAACACTATCTGTGGCAAGATGGTGCAGGTAAAGACTTGAACAAATAAGTCAAGGTTTGTTCAGAGTTCAATAGAACAAGGCAGTTGTAAGTAACAACGCCCACAAGCTAATAACTCTGGTCGTCAGCAGCTGATTAGGAAAGATCAACTCAATCCCAACCAACCTCCAGGTTCTCAATGAACCTGCCCAACTCTCCGCAATCAAGCGCTTGAAGGGTACCAGATAACTGTGGGAGGCTGAACAAAACAAAAGAAATTTGTTTATGAAGCTCTAGAAGCAAATCAATAACGAATTCGAGCAAGAATATCCCAACACTTCTCAAGGGACTCAAGAATAGCGTGGAAAAATTCAACCTTAAAGAAGAAGGGAGGTATAACACTCCAGGTTTTAAGCTTAATAAAACCTCTTCAATCAAACGTGATTGGCTCCAGAAAGATGATCAAGGAGAGATCAAGACCAGTATGGTCGGAAAAAGGGATCAGAGTGGTATAACACACCCAAGAATTCAGACAGGAATTCTTCTTCAACCAGCAAGGCTATTGGTTGGTGATAAGGATCAAAGTCACAAGGGACAGAGTTTGAGTATGGAGGCTCAAAGGATCAGGGGGCAATCATGGATATACCCGGATAAATTGCTCAGATAAGTGGGGAAGGATGCCCACGGATAAGTTGATTTTCTGATGATGGGCTCATTGGATGTTGGGCCAAAAGGCAGGGGAGAGCCCCTCCTTTTATAGACATGAGGCCCTGTATACTATGTACAAGTGATACTACAAATAGGTGCGGGAAAATGAAAACAAAAAAAAAAAAAATAACATGAGAGGAAAAAAAAGAAATGTTGCCCGCGTTGAGAATGACCGCGGGCAACCAGATGGACACCCGCGACAGCGGTTGCGGGTGTTGACAACGGCTGTCATTGGATTGGAGGGATGAGCGGATGGTCTGGGTAAGATTGCAAACTGAAGTGCGTAGGCATCAGTCGATTTGAAGCTTTGGGTGAACTTGAGTCCGATCTTGGGTAAGTTCTCGATCAGGTTGAGCTTGGGTTGACCAGGAGTAGTGATGGAAGACTTGGGACCTTGAAGGTTCTGAGATCCATTGGTGATCAGAGGTGGTAATGAATCGTAGGATGCTCTGGCGTTCTTGATCGCTTGTCGTCGTAGGATCAAGATTGTCTGGGGTTTTGAGTCCTTGCTCATTGTTGCCACCGTTGCTTTAGACTTGAGTTCTGATTCAATGGGTGCCGTACCTGGCGGCGTAAGGATGGCCGCCGATAGCATTGGGAATAATGCTGAGGGAGGTAGCGCTCTCGTCTCCGGTAGCTCTGGATTTCCCGAATTGATATAAGTATCTAGGTCGAGGGCTAACAGGCCGCGTTCTTCATCACCAATCTCCGAATTGAGCTTGCCACCACGATAGCAAAGAGCAACAAGAGCTGAGAGGCTACGTTTGCGGCCGATTTTAGATGCACAAATCGGACCGGGTTCACTGAGGGAGATATGAGAGCCACCAAACGTACTGAGAGAGTTCTGAGAGGCAGGCGTACGATGGTGATGATGATGATGGGGTTGAGGGGTAGAAGTAGATGGAAGGATAGATTGAATTGTGAGAGGTTGGTCGAGGATGAGAGGATCATTGAAGATAGTTGATGGATGGATGGACGAGTTAGTGAAGAACTGTAGACCCAGTTCATGGTGGTGGAAGATGATGATGAGGATTGATGGATCAATGGGATCGTCAAAGGTGGTTCAACGATTGCTTGCATTGCCAAAAGTCAGGGCCGCGAGCGCAACAAGTAGGAGTTGAACATAGGAGGGGGGGGATTGAAGCGGAGAGACAGGCAAGAGGCCTGTCCTAGACCGCTAGGACAGGGAGAAGTTGAGAGATGGAGGGAAATGAAGGTACCCATAGGGGTACAACCGAAAAATATATATATATATATATTTTTTTTTCCGTGGTGTCCCGGATTGGTCACCACAACGTGTCAGAATTGGTAGTCATCAAGTAAAAGTTAGAAATTTTGCAAAAGGAACTCACCAAGACCATCCGTACATGGATTCCACCTTGAACTTGGAGAATCAAGAGTTGAACAATGAGTCGGGGATTGATCTTGATGGAGGACGCCTGGATTGGCCCATCAACATTGATCCAACAATTGGAGCCTTTGAAAGGAGTCCTTTCAGGCATGCAATTGAGGCCAATTGAAGAGGAGGATTCAAGGGATGATGAAGGTCAATGTGAAGAGTTCATCAATGCTGAGGTGAATTGGATACTTACCAAATTGTTTGCATCAGGCCATGGGATGTGGATGTTGAAGATTATGAGAAGCTTGATCAATCTTGGGAGTGGAAGGAAGATGGATGGTTTGCTTTTAGGAATAAAGAGGTAGGGTAGTTTATTCAGGAAAAATCAACAATGACACCAAATGATACAGGAAACCAGTAAGAATGAACTAATGTGAGAAAAATTACAATTTGTGGAAATCCTTTTTTGTAGGAGTTGGTTGGTTTAATGCTGATGGGTTATACACACCACATCGTCTTGCAGGATCTCTATGGGCAGATTTGGGGGATCCTAAACCTATGCAGGGTCAAATTACCCAGGTGGAAGGCCATCCCGCAGGCACAGAAGTGCATTTGCCAATTTTTAGAATTCCCCATGGAATCTCAAACCTCAGTCTTAGGGATTTCATGCTTCTCACTCAAGTTGAGGGGGATCATATCCCATGTAGGCCTTTTTGGATGTGTTTGCTATTTTATAATAAATTGAAATTCCATGATTATTTACAATTTTTAGAATTTGAGAATTTATTTTATTAATTTATTTTCTGTTTTTTTTTGAACATCTCAGGAGCTTTCAAATCCATATGTGGCCCCATTTTTTGGACTTTTAACCAGAAGAGAACCATGGATTGGATCATTTAAAGCTGTCTCAATCCAAAAAATGGCAGGAACTTCTGTCACCCAACCTAATAAATTTAATTTTTATTCAAGACTCCAAACATTTTTATAAATTTGAACCAGCACAATTAATTTCCCAAGAAATGGTTGTTCCTATTTTAATTTACTCTTTGGAATCAAAAATATACACCACATCGGCCCCACTGGATTGTTCCAAGCTCAATTCAACCACAGTAAAGATGACCATTCCTGCTCAATCAAATTTCATGGATGCAAATTTAATGGACATTTGTAGTGATCAATTCCTGAAGGAGTAAACCAAAATAGAACAAGGTGGAGTTTTCTTATCAGAAATCTGTGACAAAATATTGTATGGTAAGTGGATTTATGCAAATAAAATGATTATGAGAATTAATTTCTGACCATTTTTCAAATTAAATTATGCCATTTTATTACATAGAAATTGATGAAGAAAGTGAAAATATCATCAGTCTCCCTAATCCATGGTTTGTTAAGGAACAGGGAAAGATTATTAGACATGTACCAATAACATTATATTCAGATGATAATTCAGGAAATATCTCAAAGCAATTCAACAAACACCAATCATTCTACTTGAAACTATCTGGTCTTCCTCCTCACTTATCCAACCAAGAATATAATGGTCATTTTTTTTCAACATCCAACAGAGCTGGAGTACTTGAAATGGCAGATCAAATAGTTTAAGAGATCAAGTTAGACCCAAAATGAATCATCCATTGGAAGGATATTGACATTTATGTTTTGAAAACAGTCAAATGGCCACCCAAGGATTTTCTGCTTTTGATATTACCATTTCTGAACCAGGTTTATTTATCACCACTGTCTCATGCTTTTTGGAAGATTTCCCAATGCATTCAGAAGTCACCAACACTCCAGTTCCTGGAATATCAATCAACACATGTCAAATTTTCAAAATATCTGTCCCCAAGAGGAAAACTAAGCAAACCATTGTTAATCTTCAAAATTTTCTTAAAATTGATAGGAATGGATTGGAGGTGAATTCTTTAATTATTTGAATAAAATTGATCACCATTGATAATATTTTTTGGAATACTTCTAGGCCCCTAATCCCACCAGATTTCGGACTGAAACCATTGAAAACACCCATCATCTCTATGAACTTTCCAAAATAAACCAAAAATTCTTTCAGATAATATCTTCATCCTATGGTCTTGTGGATTCAATTACAAAAAAAATCTTGAACAAAAGAGAGAACTGTCAATCCTTCAAAAAATCAGAGGAATGGAAGAAACAGACTCCTCCAAACTATTCAACTCATTTTTGAAGCTTGAAGGTCTTTTTCTCATCAAATTGATGACATTTTCATGATAATCAGACATTCATATTTTTTTTGAATTTTTTTCACCCAAATTTAACAGGATTCAATGGATTCCTGGACACTCCAGTTAAAAATCTTCATGTGGTTCTTCTTGATATTGTCAAATACTTGGTCCAAGATTTTATTCAATCATTGAAGAAATCTGAACTACAATTACTAAGTGGATACATCCAGTCTTTCAACACCAATTAAATCAACATCCCCTCCCTTCAGCCAAACTATTTAATCAAAAATTAACTCAGTCTGGTTGGAAAAGATTTCAAGATATTACTTCAAGCCCTTCAATTCACTTTTCTCCACTTTATGAAAGCTGAAAAAAGAATTCTGTGTACCTCTCTTTGTAAAATTTTCACTTTCATATTTCAGACTCACATTAAAGACATGAATGAATATCAAAGTCAACTGAAGGCACAAATAAAACACTATTTATATCATTTGATCAAGCTTTCCGGCCAATGGATCAACAAACCCAAGATTCACATGCTTATTCACCTCCAAGACTCAATTTTACATTTTGGTCCAGCTAGTCTGTTTTCAACTGAAAAATTTGAAAGTTACAATGGAATTTTATGCCAAGCTTCAATTCATTCTAACAACATCAGTCCAGGAGGTGATTTGGCCATCAGCTTCAGTAATCATCAGTCTCTATGTTTTCTCCTCTCTGCTGGTGTGGTATAAAATCAAGAGACTCAAACAAATTTTCAAAGCAGTTCAACAATTACCAGCATATTTGAAGATAATCCAGTTATTCAACATTCCATGGGTTATAATAGGGTTATAATAGCCATATTTATCATCCCCTCAACCAATATCCCTTTGGTAAGACAAAATATGTTACCACTGAAGAAAGAGTGCAAGTTCCTCAGATACTCAGAGAAAAATTCCCTCCAAGTGTTGAACAAATTACCCAAATTTAATTAAACAAGCATGACATAATACAGAAGAATTACCACATCTTGGCAAGTTTTTGTCTTTAGTTGAAATAAATAAATTCAAAACATTAACCATTTTTTCCTTTTTGTTTTTTTGGTTTGGACTCAGATTAACTCTCCCAACTCAGTGGGCTTTATTTGCAAGATAACTTCATTATGGCAGACTAATGGAAGTGGAAACACTAAATATTTTATCCAAGTCAAAAAGCTTGCAATTATGGGAATAAATCCATTTTACAAAATGAGGAAATTTTTTGAAATAAGCTCTTAATGCACAGTAAATTGTCAGGTTAGAAAAAATTAATTTTTTTATGTTTCAGATTACTAATATAATTTCTTAACAAAACTTGAATTGTGTTGAATACGGGCCATCAAAACCTGCTTGGACCTGCAGCATTATCGCCATGATGGGGGTTTCCAGCTTCAAAAATCTCACATTTCCCAAGTTGAGCGTCAAGATACCTCTCAAAGAGCCTTGGAAGTTATCCATTCAACTAAAATCATTGGATACTCAACTTGCCTTCATTGCATGCATCTGAGGATCACAGGTCAGTAGCCAGGTTGATCACTCCACCCATTGAACCTGGCAAATGGATGGAGTGTATGACCTCAGCCATAGCCAGGTGGGGTGAGCAAAGAAAAGGACTTCCCTTGACTCTTGAGGCCAGCACTTCACAAGTGATGCTTTAAATATTATTTCATTTATAAATGAAATCCCTTAAAAGTAGAATCACTAGAAAAAATCAAAAAATCAGTATTAAAATTAACTGGAGTGAAAAATTAAAGAAAATGAGAATTTTTTAAATAAAATGGTTTCAAAGCATTACATTTTCTCAATGAATGATATTTTTTTTTTTTAAAAAAAAAATTTTTTTTAAAATGAAAATTATTGAAATGCAAGGTTCTCAGTCCTGGATTTGGGTCTTTATTGCTCTTTTTTCAAAACAAACAAATGTTGACTGTGTTGGTTGTTGAATGTTGGTGATAGGGGAAGTATGGAAGGTTTGATGGAGAAGGTGTGAGAGACATCCTGAGCTGTAGTTGCGCAGGAGTTGAGTATCTGAACTTTGATAGTGTTGTGTCATATCCCTTGTGGCTGGACTGGACTTACTTGCCTGCTTGTCTTGTTGGGTGAGGTCTCAGACACAACATGATCAAGTCAATGGTTGCGCCCCTCACCCATCCGCTCACTCTCTTCCCCCCCACTCATGCTAAAGCTCAGACGCCTTGGCTCACCATCATCATCACCATTTTTCGTCTGTCTGTCCGTCTGTAGGTCTCTCCACTCAATCCACCCTCAAGACCTCCTTTTTGCCCTAAAAAAAAAAAAAAAAAAAAAAAAAAAACACAAAATTTTTTTTTTTTGTTTGTTTGTTTGTTTGTTTGTTTTTTTTTTGACTTGCCCCGGGTGCGGCTCAAGTCAAACAACAAGGAAATAATTTTGTTGGTGGTGGGTACCAAGGTATTAGGCCCTGTTGTTGGGTTGCTGGGTATGTATATGCTTTTGTATGGACATACGCTTTGTCAGGTTGAACAAGATTTTCCAAATAAATAAATAAATAAATAAACAGATCAAAAACAGCAAACCAACCTGAGGGTCAGAGGGTCCCCCCTGGTCAAATCATGGTCATTCTTGACAATGAGTTGAATTTTTTTTGGGTTTTTCTTAGGGTTTCCAATTTCCTTTTTTTTTGAGAAAAAAAATTGGTTTCCCTCATCAGCACAGTATGCTAATGAGATCAATTAAGACGTTTGAATTTTTATCATAATTTTAATGACATTAATCATACCCTGCAATAAATTATTTTACACAATTTTTTTAGATAGGAAGAAAGTTACAGTAATTTTTTAACACTAAATTGGAGAGAGATATTGTTTTTTGTCTTAAAAGAAAGAAAGAAAAAAAAGGCCATTCCAAATCAAGAATTTCTGCATCAGTTGGCATGATCAATTTCTTGCATGAGAGATCTTCAACCGTAGTGTTCTCATCAAATAAATCTTTGTCTTTCTTCAAAATGGCCTTGGACCATCTGTTTCCCAGATTGTAGAATGAATGAAAAAAATTCAGCAAAACAATGATCCATCCCAAAAATTTTTAAAATATTGATGCTTACGCTGTCATAGTTGGTATTGACTTTTGTTGTAATTCTTGCAATTCCCAATCAATTGGCTTCCATTGCACGTCATCCCCACAAATTGGGGTTGCCATATGAATGGTGATTCAGAGGCGTAAGAATGAAAATCTGACCTTTGCTTGAAGGGGTGCCCTGAAGATGAAACTGTTGGCCAAGTTGTGTCTGTTCTCTGGTCCAAAACCTTGGTAAATCTGCCATGAGGTCACCAAAAAATTCAGCTGAGAATGAGAACTGATTTAAGGAAAAATTAAAAAACGTACCTTGACCCATAGTTTGGACAACTTGGGAATTGGCCCATTCCTAAGGTGAGTACTTGTATCTGCAATATTATAGAGGAGCTTAAGACGGATATGGGAACAGGTCATTTAAAATTGTATGAAAGGAGAGTGTGATCTTGAAATTCAACTATCCATGTTCCTTAAACTTGATTTTTTGTACTTGACAAGTTTGCCAACAAACAATTTCACATCTTTTTGTGCCATTGGATCATTTGTGTTGTAACCTGGGGGAGGTACTTGTTCTTGATGGAATCCAATTGGTCGGCAACAAAATCCTAATCAATCAATTTGAATCAGTCTTGATATCAATCAAAAGTGGAGAAAGATAAACTGACAATGGTTGAGAGTAGTAGCAAGCCTTTAATTGGCTCACCAATTCAAGTGTTGGTCTGGCCATATGCCTTGATGCTCAAATTTTGTCTTGGACCAATGTCTGTGGGAACATTTGTTAGTGTACTTATGGATGGTAAGAATGAGAAAAAAGAGATGCTGACCCGGATGTATTCACTGTATTGGTAGCATTTTATTTTGTTCAGTTGTCTTAATTGCCAATTGGAGTCATGGATTGCATGGAATGGTCCAGGGATGGAAGAGGGGTTTGCTTGGCCTTGATGTTGAAGACTAAATTTCATATGAATGAGGACCATAATGAGTTGATGGTCACTCATCTTCATATTCAAGATAGAGAATGGAGATCAATTGAGATAAAACAAAGATGATGATTCAGTCTGAGAGAAGGGGTTTTTGATTCAGTGGATTCAGAAGAGCATGAAACTTATTTCATTGCATTGGTCCAGAAGTGCCTTGCCATCATTGGAAAGGGGGAATAATTCCCTTTTTTGGCTCTGAAAAGAACTGGTTAAGTTTTCCAGGGATGCGTTGGTTGAATGAGGGTGAGTTGCATTGTCTGAGTTGGAGCTTGTATGGCAAGATTGCATGGGTAAGCTGGAATGGTTTGAGGAGTCCATGTTGCCCTTGTCAGCTTCTTTGAGATCCCTTCACTTTGAAGGATGGTTCTGGGATGATTGAGAGATGGCTGATTGGGCCAAAAGGTTTTGAGTTTGGAAGGGGTTGCGGAATGATGGGGGAATGATGAGGGTAGGTTGGGATGGGGGTAGAAGGAAAAGGGGTTGATCAAGGGGAAACTGATGATTAACAAGGGAAAAATAATAGGAGAGTAGGAAAATGAAATTGGAAATTAAGAAAATAATTCTGAGACAAGAAGAAAAAGTTGGGGGGTCAGAACAATTAATTTATTCAACCATCATGCAGTTCACAATGGTTATGGCTTAAAATCAGGGATTGATGAAATCATTGGATTTTACTGGCTGTGGTGGCCAGGGGAAAAAGGTTGCATGCTGCGCTTTGGAATACTGTCTCTGATTTTTCCAATCTTCATAACTTACCCATTGGGCCTTCTCAACCTAAGCAATAAATATCCATCCAAAAATGGACCCAGTTTAGTTTTCATTTTCACACTATCACAAAGAGGAATTCTTCGGAGAGTCTAATTCTTTTTTTTTTGGGTTTGGGAAAAAAAGGAATTGAAGGCTTTGAATTCATTCCTACCTTGAGTGGTTTCAAATATTTTTGCAAAATCTGTCAAGGCAGGCCAATGAATAGAGAAGATGTACAAAAACATTCAAGAATTGGTAGTCATCAAGTAAAAGTTAGAAATTTTGCAAAAGGAACTCACCAAGACCATCTGTACATGGATTCCACCTTGCACTTGGAGAATCAAGAGTTGAACAATGAGTTGTGGATTGATCTTGATGGAGGATGCCTGGATTTTCCCATCAACATTTATCCAACAATTGGAGCCTTTGAAATGAGTTCTGTAGGCATGCAATCAAGGCCAATTGAAGAGGAGGATTCAATGGATGATGAGGATCATAGGAAAGAGTTCATCAATTCCAAGGTGAATTGGATACTTATCAAATTGTTTGCATCAGGCCATGGGGATGTGGATGTTGAAGATGATGAGGAGCTTGATCAATCTTGGGAGTGGGAGGAAGATGGATGGTTTTCTTTTAGGAATAAAGAGGTAGGGTAGTTTATTCAGAAAAAATTAACAATGAAATCAAATGATACAGGAAACCAGTAAGAATCAACTAATGTGAGAAAACTTACGATTTGTGGAGATCATTTTTTTTAGGAGTTGGTTGGTTTGATGCTTGTGGGTTATACACACCACATTTTCTGGCGGGCTCTCTATGGGAACATTTGGGGGATCCTAAACCTATGTGGGGTCAAGTTACCTGGGTGGAATGCCTTCCGGTGGGCCCGCACCCACATTTGCCAATTTTTGGACTTCCCCACAGCATCTCAAACCTCAGTCTTAGGGATTCCATGCTTCTCACCCAAGTTAAGGGGGATCATGCCCTGTGTATGCCTTTTTGGATGTGCTTTCTATTTTATAATAAATTAAAATTCCATTATTTACAAATTTTGAAATTTTAGAATTTATTTTGTTAATTTATTTTCATTTTCTGACCATTTCAGGAGCTTTCAAATCCATATTTGGCCCCATTTTTGGACTTGTAACCAGAAGAGAACCATGGATAGGATTATTTCAAGCTGTCTAAATCAAAGAAATGGCAGGAACTTCTGTCACCCAACCTAATAAATCCAATGTTTATTCAAGACTCCAAACATTTTTATATATTTGAGCCAGCACAATCAATTTCCCAAGAAATTGTTGTTCCTGTTTTTATTTACTCTTTGGAATCGAAAATATACACCAAATGGGCCCCACTGGATTTTTCCAAGCTCAATTCAACCACAGTGAAGATGACCATTCCTGCTCAATCAAAGTTCATGGATGCAAATTTGATGGACATTTGTAGTGATCAATTCCTGAAGGAGCGCACCAAAATAGAACAAGGTGGAGTTCTCTTATCAGACATCTGTGACAAAAAATTGTGTGGTAAGTGGATTTATGCAAATAAAATGATCATGAGAATTAATTTCTGACCATTTTTCAAATTAAATTATGCCATTTTATTACATAGAAATTGATGAAGAAAGTGAAAATATCATCAGTCTCCCTAATCCATGGCGTGTTAAGGAACAGGGAAAGATTATTAGACTTGTACCAATAACATCATATTCAGATGATAATTCAGGAAATATCTCAAAGAAATTCAACAAACACCAATCATTCTACTTGAAACTATCTGGTCTTCCTCCTCACTTATCCAACCAACAATATAATGGTCATTTTTTTTTTCAACATCCAACAGAGCTGGAGTACTTGAAATGGAAAATCAAATAGTTGAAGAGATCAATTTAGTCTAAAAATGAATCATCCATTGGAATGATATTGACATTTATGTTTGGGAAGCAGTCAAATGGCCACCCAAGGATTTTCTGCTTTTGATATTACCATTTCTGAACCAGTTTTAGTTATCACCACTTTCATATGTTTTTTGGCAGATTTCCCAATGCATGCAGAAGTCACCAAAACTCCAGTTCCTGGCATATCACTCAAGCCTAGTTGAATGTGCAAATTATCTGTCCCCAAGAGGAAAACTAAGCAAAAAATTGCTTATCTTCAAAAGTTTCTTCAAATTGATAGGAATGGCTTTGAGGTGATTCTTTAATTATTTGAATAAAATTGATCACCATAGATAATATTTTTTGATATAATTTTAGGCCCCTAATCCCACAATATTTTGGACTGAAACCATTGAAAAAACCCATCATCTCTATGAACTTTTCAAAATAAGCAAAAAATCCTTTCAAATAATGTCTTCATCCTATGGTCTTGTGAATTCAATTAACAAGAAATTTATTGAAAAAAGAGAGAACCATCAATCCTTGAAAAAAATCAGAGAACTGGAAGAAAGAGACTACTGCAAACTATTCAACCAATTTTCGAAGCTTGAAGGTCTTTTTCTCATTAAATTTATGACATTTTCATGATAATCAGACATTCATATTTTTTTTTAATTTTTTCCCCCCAAATTTAACCGTATTTGATGGCTGCCTGGACACTCCAGTTAAAACTCTCCATGTGGTTCTTCTTGGTATTGTCAAATACTTGGTCCAAGATTTTATTCAATCATTGAAGAAATCTGAACTACAATTACTAAGTGGATACATCCAGTCTTTCAACACCAATTCACTCAACATCCCCTCCCTTCAGCCAAACTATTTAATCAAACATTCACTCAGTATGGTTGGAAAAGATTTCAAAATATTGCTTCAAGAAGCACACTTCACTTTTTTACACTTTATGAAAGCTGAAAAAAGAATTCTGTGGACCTCTCTTTGTCAAATTTGCAATTTCATATTTAACCTCACATCAAAGACATGAATGAATATCAAAGTCAACTGAAGGCACAAATGAAACATTTTTATATCATTTGATCAAGATTTCTGGCCAATGAATCAACAAACCCAAGATTCACATGCTTCTTCACCTCCCAGACTCAATTTTGTTTTTTGGTCCAGCTAGTCAGTTTTCAACTGAAAAATTTGAAATTTAAAATGGGATTTTATGCCAAGCTTCAATTCATTCAAACAAGATCAGTCCAGGAAGTGATTTGGCCATTAGCTTCAGTAATTATCAGTCTCTAAGTTTTCATCTCTCTGCTGGTGTGGTATGCAATCAAGGGACTCAAACAAATTTTCAAAGCAGTCAAACAATCACCAGCATATTTGAAGATAATCAAGTTATTCAACATTCCGTGGTTTATAATAGACAGATTTATCATCCCCTCAACCAATATCCCTTTTCTAAAAGAAAATCTGTTCCCAATGAACACAGAGTGCATGTTCCTCAGATAATCAGAGAAAAATGACCTTCAAATGTTGAACAAATTACCCAAATTCAAACAAAAAAACTTGATATCATCCAGAATAATTACCAAATCTTGGAAAGTTTTTAGCTTGAATTGAAATAAGTAAATTCCAAACATTGAAATTTTTTTATTTTTTTTTTGCATCAGATTGAATCTCCCAACTCAGTGGATTTCATTGGAAAGATCACTTCATTATGGCAGACTACTGGAATTGGAACCACCAGATATTTTATCCAAGTCAAAAAAATTGCAATTATGGGAATCAATCCATTTTAAAACATAAGGGAATTTGTTGAAACAAGCTCTTAATGAACAGTAAATTGTCAGGTTAGCAAAATCTTAATATTTTTATGTTTCAGATTAAAAATATAATTTCTTAAAAAAACTTTAATTGTGTTGAATACAGGCCATCAAAGCCTGCTTGAACCTGCAGCACTATTCCCATGATGGGGGTTTCCAGCTTCAAAAATCTCACATTTCCCAAGTTGAGCGTCAAGATACCTCTCAAATAACCATGGAAGTTATCCATTCAAGCTACAACCATTGGATCCTAAACTCAGCTTCATTGCATGCAGCTGAGGATCACAGGTCAGTAGCCAGGTTGATCACTCCACCCATTGAACCTGGCCAATGGGTGGAGTGTATGACCTCAGACATAGCCAGGTGAGGTGAGCCAAGACAAGGACTTCCCTTGACTCTTGAGGCCAGAACTTCACAAGTGATTTAAATATTATTTTATTTATAAATGAAATCCCTTACAATTAGAATCACTAGGAAAAATCAAAAAATCAGTATTAAAATTAACTGGAGTGAAAAATTAAAGAAAATGAGAATTTTTTAAACAAAATGGTTTCAAAGCATTACATTTTCTCAATGAATGATTTTTTTTTTTAAAAAAAATTTATTTTTTCAAAATCAAAATTATTGAAATGCAAGGTTCTCAGTCCTGGATTTGGGTCTTTATTTCTCTTTTTTAAAAACCACAAATGTTGACTCTGTTGGTTGTTGAATGTTGGTGATAGGGGAAGTATGGAAGGTTTGACAGAGAAGGGGTAAGAGACAACCTGAGCTGTAGTTGCACAACTACTGGAGTTGTCCCAATTGGGACAAGACCAATTTTGGCAGTTTCCAAGTGGGATCAAACCAGTGATGCGTGTCCCGCTGGTGATATGACTGCCTGGGGATGACAATGTTGCAACAATCCTGACTGCAAGTCACCAAAAGGAGGGCTCTGCTTGTGAATTGACCATGGGGGTAAGGAGAGGTTTTGAAAACCCTAATACTTAGGCACCAACCAGAGAAATGGCATTTTGAAAAATGGGTCAATCAGCTGGTGGTTGATTATTGGTCATCCGTTGACTGAACCGGTTGTCAAAATTTCCGGCAGTTGACCCATGGGCTGTCAAATTGACCCATGTTGTTGGCTCTGCGGTCCTCAACCTCAAAAACTGATTCTGTGGTGTACATAAATTACAGTACAGTACATACATAAGCCGCCAAGAATTGGGCCCCAAGTAGGTTGGCCAATACACCACCATCCTTGATTTGAATCCAGATCCTTTCTTCTCTCCTTCATTCTTCACAAATAATTCATCATCATCATCAGAAAATGAATCAGTTGGATCTCAATTGGCTCATTGGTTTACTTCTTTGATTGATGGATTGATTTTCTTTGTTTGTTTGTTTTTTTTTTGGGGGGGGGGGTTTGGTGAGGAGTGTTCAAGGTTTATTCCAATGCATATATATATGTATTGAGAGAGAGATCAATCCTAGGTGAGGCTTGGTTTCTCAAATCAGAGCTTTGAATGTGACCTCTGGGATGATATCCTTTTTATTATTATCATTAATAGGGCAATGTTAGATTTGCAACCTTACGCAACCAACCCATTCACAACTCAAAATGGGTTTTGTGGCAGGGTTTGTGACCCATCCAAGTTTTGAAGGGCTGCTTTCAAGCCATTTGGGACGTGAATGGCTGCTCATGACCCATTTGCACGGAGACAAAATTTTTTTAAAAAAAAAGAAAGAAAAGAAAAGAAAAAATAAAAAGAAAAAGAAAAAAGAAAGAAATTAGAAAAAAAAAATTCACCACTCTGAGGCCATGAATGTACAGCCCATAAAGATAAACAATGAAAAAGTCTATGGACCAGCCCTGAAGTAAAGACACCACAGAATACAAGTTCAAATTGTGTCAAGCTGATCCCATCACAAGAAGTAAAAATACTGCTTATGATGGGATCAGCCAGAACAAGTTGAACTGAATTAAAAATAAAATCTCATTTGGAAACACTCAACATAATGATTTTAGCTGAAAACACTCAACATAATGATTTTCAAGATCTGATAACCCTTTGTATTAATAGAATTACAAGATCAGCACTTTATACCAAACCCAAATGATGAAATTAAAATGATGTCTATAGATTGGAATACAAATTGAGTTGATCTTTGAGGTGATCAACCCAACCAGAGGCTTTTTTTTAGAAATCATGGACTATTTTTTGGTAACTATGGGCAGGATTGGAATCACATCTCCCGTAAGTAAAAGCTGGACCCAATGGTTATTATTAAAAAATGAAATGAATATTGGGTCTGATGCTTCTTTAACACCCATTTTCATAGGAGTATAGGTAAAACGTGAATCTGATGAAATGAAACATATTGGTCTTCAACAAGTGTCAGCTATTAATTGGCCCATGTCTAGCTTTGCAAGCCATTCTGAAGAGGCAATCTTTTCATTGATGTCATTAACAAAAATCAAGCCTTTGTTTGATCTTTTCAACATTTTTACTGCCACCAAGGATCTTAGAATAGCATGTCTTATTTTTCCTCAATGTTTCAATCCATTGTTTCCTTTTGCAACTCAAGCCATCTGTTCTCATCATACCCAAGTGATTGAGCAATGACTATAAATTTTCTATTACCATCACCAACAAGATCCCAGACCTCACCCAAGAGCTTAAAGAAGTTATCAGGTATTTTATTGAGATATTCAACCATTTTTTCCTACAATCAAAACACAATTAGCCAAGGTTCCCATCACAATAATGAAATCAATACCCACAAAGGATGAGCTCCTTGTTGAATTCTCCACTTCTTCTTCTTCCTCAGAAGAGGATGCTGATTCAAAATCAAGGGAGCCTAATTCAATTTCAGTCTCTTCCTCTGAACTATGAAATTCAGATGAAGAGCCTTCCTGGCACTTCAAAAATCATTTTCTCCTCAGTTCATTAAAACATAAGAATGAACAATTCTCAAACCAAAAGACGTGCTAGATTTGGTCTTTTTGGTCCCCTTTTAACCCTTTTTTCCCACTCAATTTCTCTTTCAACCTCTTAAAATTTTTATAGTTCATGACAAGTTGCTTTCAATTTGGGTCAACCAGGTCTGAGCCTTAGGATCTTTGGCTCAATCCTTGGCTTGGCAATCAAATTTGCCATATAATTGACAACAGACTTTGAAATCTTCAATCTAACATGTTTAGGTTGTGCCATAAGCATGGAATTCAACTTTTTCAACAATTGAGATTCATCAAGCACTAGATCTGTGTCAATCTTTCAAAATTTAAAACAATAATTAATTTTTCAATCCTATAATTGCTTTCAATCCTATAATTGGTACCCTTCAAAAATCCAAAAACCCAACTGACTTCACTAGAAGGGTCATAGTCTAACCTCCACCAAGGATGAACATCTTCAGGCACAATGGATCCTCTTGATGCTAGTATTTAACCTAATCTGTGGGAAAAGGGAAAGCCCATAGTATTGGAATACAACTTGGTGCACATTTTGCCATCATGGTCATGCTTCAACTTCTCAAATTGTTCCCTAATAAGTTGAATTTCCTCAATTGAAAATTCATATCTCAAAGGTAAAAGTTCTGTTGGAAGAACTGTTCCTAACTTTATTTGAGATTTGTTAAGTGATTCATGCACTTATTTGATTTGGCTTTCAATGGTTCCTTCAAGGTGTTTCCACACATTCAAAATTTTCCCCAAAGATCCCGCAAATAATTGTTTGAAAGTTGCATGGGCCCCTTCTATCAAAGGCATTTTTTTCTTTCCAAAGTCTGGGTTGACACAAGTCCATGCCATTAAAAATGCCTCTTTGATAGGGAAAATTTTCTTTTCCATCTACTCAAGCACATCCTCACAGTCTTTCAAGAAAGACTTTATACTAGTTTTAACATAAGCATTCTCAGTAGAGATGAACAGAAGGAGAAATAAATTGTCCTACTCTGAGTTCCACATCATTTCCTTCTGCCTTCCCCTTGGTTTCAGAGGCCTAATAATTTGCACAAATAGTCATAAAACTTTGCCATCCTTCATTTTCATTCCTGAATCAAACTTTAAAATTTGCTTAAATATTTTTAGACAAGTTCCAGGAGAAGAACTGTCTGGATGAATCAGGTAAACTATGCTCTATAGCACAAATCAGAGCTTTGTCATGGTCTGTCACCAAGACCTTGGGAAGCCTCTCTGGATCATGAGCCAACTCATTTAATACATTCAATGGACAACTTTAGAACTCATACTTTTCTTTTTTTATGAAAACAAAATCCTTTGTAAACGTTTTCCTATTGGCTGTCATTCCTAAAAAATGCAATAGAGGCATGTTGTATCTATTTGTTTTATAAGTCCAATCCAACAAAGCAATATGATGGAATTTTTCACAAAGTTTTATAGACTTGTATGAGCCAAGAACAGGGCCTCTAAGTGACCCTCTCCACCAAATTTTGACCTGGAAACCCACTGGGTTATCCTGGAGCGCTTCTAATAGATTTTCCATAAAACCTTTCCCATTCAGTTCTGCTAGCTTTACCTTCCACTTAGTGTTATAGATTTTTTTATCCTCAATGTATTCTCTACCCTCAATCTTGCTCAATTTCCTTCCAAGTTGCACTGTATTGAGCCCATCTTTCATTCCTTCCTTAAGTTGATCCAAGGCTACACCCGAGATTCTCCTCAGTTGAGGATGAACTGAGCGTTTTCCAGATGGTTGATGATTTTGTTTATCATTTCTTTTTGAGAGACACCACGTGGGATCTGCTACTGTTCAACTTGAACAGATAATGAATTGACACCAAACCTTCCTTGTGTGAGTTTGCCTTTGCCTTTTTGTAAGGCACGGCCCTTCATATACTCCAAATCTGTTGCATGCTAGGTCAACATATTTATCCTTATTTGACTTGATTTTTTTCAATGTGTAGCCATGCATGGCTGCCCATTTTTGAAATAAATATTGGCTTCTTTCCTACTAGGAAAGGATCTTAAAGTAGGAGGTTCAAGAGGTTCTGGAACATCACAGTTACATCCCCCATTAGTTCCCATCAAATGAAATTAGTCAAATGGCATATGAAATTTCACCCACCTGCTTGAGTCAATTCCAGTTGTGAAGACACATCTTGTTCCTCAACTGTAACCCTAGATGATGATTCAATTGGGGCTTCCAATGTTTTCTTTTCCAAATCCCTATCCAAATGCCTAGATTCCACCAAAGCTTTGTTAACATCAATTTCAATTAATTTCATTAGCACAGCCATGTTTGAATCAGGGGGGCTTGGGCTTGCCACGGTTCCCATAAAAAAACAAAACTCAATGGTGCTTTAGTATTCATTTCAATTTTCAATTCAACAACTCCAAAGTATGCTCACTTTTGGATTGAGAAAAATACAATTTTGTGAAAAGCTAGTGATGTGTTTTTGGCAATAGGCAGAATGCAGTTTGCAATTTTTCAGAGTGAAGTTTCCAAGTTTCTTCTTATTTTCCAATAATAGTCCCACATAGTATCCCAAATCCCCACATTTGGGTTTACAGCACTCAAATGTGGTCCAGGGGTGCTTAGGTACCCCAATTCCCTCCTCAAATGGCCCATTTAGGGCTATATTGCCCCAAATGGGCCAGTAAAGCACACGAAACCCTGCTCAAAACTTATGCATCCCCATTTGAAACCTACTTTGAGTTGCAAATCCCTGTTTTCCACCCTTTTTTAGTTTCAAACAAGGATTTTCAACCCCCTGGGGGATTCACAAGTTGTGATTGGGGTTGGTTTCTGCTTTTTGAGTTGTGTATTGCTATTCAAAACAAATATGGGCTGTGAATGAAAATTCACATCCTTTTGCAACCCCAGGGTTGTGAATTTAACATTGCCCATCAAAAAAATTTAAGGATGAAAAAAGTTGGAGAGGGTTAGTAGGATGGAGTTTGAGAATTATCTTAGAAGCTAATGCTCTTACCAAGCCTAAATAGGGGCCTTATATCCATTTTATGCAGAATGGATTTCAAGAATTGGATGAGGATTCTGCATTTTGAAAATTTTATTTCTAACTCTTATGAATGTCCTATCTTATGTATATATGGTTAAAAATAGAGAAAAGATTCTCAATTTTATTTCACTTTAAAGTATCATTCAAAATTTATGATATTTTTTTTGATCAATTAAATTTTATAAATTTGAAATTGATTAAAGAAGGATTTTGACCAAGCATTATATTCTCATGCCACCCATTGAAAATTTTTTGAAGGACTTTGATTCAAGGCATATTTAAAATTGGGGAAAGGAATATGAAGCACTCTCCAATATTGGGGAAATATTAAATAAAACTGAGAATTCCTGGTTTTGATATGGATTGATGAGCATGTTTTTCTTCCATGGATGAATAATTTCTTTGTTTCTTGCATTTATTTCATTGTTATTTTCAATTTATTTATTAATTTTTTTCACTTTAATTTTCCATAAATAACACAAACAAAAAAAAGAACCCCCCCTCTCAACAAAACATCTCAAAGGGGGGGGGGATCGTGACTTCCCTCAAGGGTTGACATTTGTGAAAATCCAATTTCAGAGCAAATAAAATGTTTTGAAAAAAAAAATCAAATTGAGATACATTTTTCACATCTTCCTTTTGCAGGATAACATGTATAAATGTGTAAATCTATCCAAAAATATGTGAATTCATCATTTTTTTGATATATTTGGGCCATGTTGAATAAATTTGTTGAATCTGTGTTTTTGTTATGTTTCAAGTTTAAAATGCATAAATTCATCACTCTGGGGGGGGGAAATCTGTCATGGGCCTTTTCCAACCCCCAAATAGCCCTGATAAGCATCAACTGAATTTTTTTTAATAACAAAGTTAAAAAAATTCTTTGAGTAATCACACAGAATGGGGAGGTGATATGGAAACAGCTAAAAACAGTTTTTCTTTTAACTTTATAGACCTGAAAATCAACACAAAATCAAAAAGTATGAGTAAATTTTAAATTCTTTGAACAAGAATAGATTCTGAAAATAATTTTCTCCTCATCCCCGTGGTTATTTAAACTGTAAAATTCTGAGCTATTTTATCTTTGAATCTTGATTTGGAAGAAAATAAAGCCAAAATTAGCAGGTGGTTTAAGCATGAAAATTGTTTTGCACATTCCAGGAAACCCATAAATACTTTAAGTTTACCATTGTGAATTTTCAGATTTATTTCTAAATAGAAAATTATTTCAGAGAATTTATATTGTGAAATATGGGAGCAGATGTTGCAGATTCAAGGAAAAACCTTCTTAAAAAGATGTCTGGTAAGTTGATATTAAAAAATTAGGTTAAAATATTTGAGGTGGCTATTTTGATTCCACCAAATTACTTATGGTGCACAATTTTTGGAATGCACAAGTCCATGTGCCAATTATTGTGGTTTTCACAGTTTCACATGCCAATATCATTGGCATGCAAAGTTTCACATGCCAAAATATGATATTTCAGGATATATTTTTTGTATGCAGATCTCTTCATGCCATACATGTTGGCATGTGCATGCCAAAAAATGCTGTGAAAACCATAAAAATAAATTATTGAAACTTTCAAAGAACTATTAAAAATACTTACAATCATGTCAAAATAGAAAATAAATATGGAAAATGAGATTTTTCAATTGAGGTAGACTAGTTTGAATGAAATAATCTCTCACCACCAATTTCATGATGGGCTCATAAATAAGATTTACTAGTTATACTTATGAATTGGATGTTGAATTAATGTATTTTAATTCATTAAAAATGAGATTTATTAGAGAATTCTCCTCCTTATATAGGTTTGATGATCAGGTGGATTTTGTATGTTTCCCCTGATGACTTTACATTTGATGTTGATTCTTTTGCTCCCTGTTACCTTTGATTTGATAATTTCATTTTTTCTATGGTTTCATCTTTAAGATCAAAGATGAAAATTTCTGTTTACATGATAATTTATTCTTTTAGAAATTTTCTTTTTCCTCATTCTACTCTGACAATTATAATGGGATTGGTCATTGATTTGAGTATGTATCTGGTGTTATTGAACTCCAGAACTTTAACTTGATACTTCTTCTTATTTTTTTACCTTATGTATGAATTTTTTTGTGTAATTTATGTTTTTTAAAATTAAATTCTTGTAGGTTCCTAGTCAAAATTATTCTTTGTATTAACACACAGAAATACTATACCTTAAATCATAATTATTATCAATTTTGGATTTATTCTGATGAGTAAATAGTTTCAATTGGCTTACTTGGTAGCTAATAAAAATTAATAGGATTCAATCACATCTTATGGATAATCAAATTCTCCTCTTTCAAATAAGGATGAATAGTATTCTTTTGATCACTTTCAATTTTGACCAACAAAGTGAGGTTGCCCTTGAAAGGGATTACTCATTCAATTTTTTCCTCAAGTGAGTGGGACAGTTATGGTATTTAATAGAATAATAACTCATGTAATTCTGCTTATGGATTTAATATTTAAAAAAATGAACCTAATGCTGAGAACTAAAAAAATTTCATGGGATAAATTCACTAAAATTCAGGGAATATCTTTCATGATTTATTCCTTAATAATTGTGCAAATTCAATTTTTTCTTCCAAGAAATTCAGAAAATATGTGAAGGAAAAAACAAAAAATTTCAAAATATTTTTCTCACTTTATTTGATCATTCTTGCATTTTATGCATTTTATTTTTTATTTTTTATTTTTCATTTTTTATTTTTTATTTTTTTAATAACCATTTTTTGACAGGTTTATTTTTCATTTATTAATCTTTTTTTTATTTTTGGAAAAAATATATTTACATTCCATGAGAATTATCTGTTTTGATTCAAAAAGGTTTATTTTTGATTTTATCATTCATATTAAGTTACTCAAGGAATTCTTTGTTGGATTATTTTGACATACTTTTATTCTACTCATAAAATAGGTATATTAAGCATTTATATACGTCCTTTTACATTTGTTATACAGTATTAAATACAACTGGAAATGTCAATTCTTATTCAAAGAAGTCAATTTTTCATAACTGGTTTCATTTTTTTGTTTTGAGGCTTTTGTTGGAATATTTAAAAATATTTGAATTTCACTCATGAAATAGATATATGTAGCATTTTTAAATTTATTTATTTTTTGATTTTTTGTAAGAATGCATTTACATTCCATCAGAAATATTAAGTTGGCCCTGGCTGACTTCATGCTAAAAGAAATTACTATAATAACACCAATTTTGGAAATTGGCATGATTTTAGCTTTCTTTTGTGCTAAGCTGAAACCAAAAGGCAACTTTTTTTTGATTATAGTAAAAAAATTACTACAACCATGCCACCTGTTGTACTTTCCCATTCCATGGCATGAAAAAGAATAATAATTTTTTGTCCCCCCTTAACATGCCAGAGGGGGGGGGGAGGGGCTGGCCCTTCTGGCAGCCCAGGCAGTTGAAATTGTGCAGCCTACACATTTTCAATTGCCGTGCAAAAAACACACATCAATGGAAAATTTGACAAGGCCATTGAAAACAACACCCAGGATTTTGGCAGTTTTGATGGCCATGTTGAAACCCACTGTTCTGGGTTGTTTTTCAAAAATTGACAGGGTGCCACAGGTTTCAAACTCAGACAGACTTGGCTGATGCAGTGGTGATCCTCTCCACCATTTTTCTTTGCATTATGTATTTATTTATATATTTGTTTTTTTTTTTTAAAAAAAAAAACTGAATTTAATTGAAATTTTTTGAGGCCCCACACTGTTTAAAATCACCCAGACTTGGCTGATGTTTTGGAAGTCCTCCCCACAATTTTTTCTTAATTTTCTTATATGTGTATATTTTTAAAAATAAAATAAATAAATAAATAAATAGAATTTTCTTCTTTTTTTTAAAAAATAGTTATATTGAAGTTTTTTGGGGCCCCGCAGGTTTTAACTTCACCCAGAATTGGCTGAAATGGTGGCAGTCCTCTCCACCATCTTTATTCTTTTAATTTGTTTAATTTGACTTTTTTGGGTATTTCTGTCTTTCTTTTATTTTTATTTTTTATATAGTTTTATATTTTTAAACATTTTATTCATTAATTTATATTTTCTTCATTTAAAAAAATAAATATTAACTTGTTTTTCATCATTCATATTTTGAAAATTTTACATTTGCTTGAAACATTTTGTGTAAATGTTTACAAGGATATTAATTTTTGAACTGTTTTATCAATGGTTTTCATTTCTTTCCCAAGGTTTTGATCTTGACAAGGGTAACAGGGGACTCTGAACTGAATTTTCATGTCCTCAAAATCTAGATATGCATCACTATTCTCTCACCACAACCCTTTTACTCACCAAAAGGTTAAAAAATGGATAACACTAACAAATCCAATGATTGTTATCATGAAATAAAAAAAAAGAAGAGAAGATATATATCCCAAGAAATGCTAATTCATAGTGTTTACCATAAATTATCTATCAATCCCTTTGGCCATTCAAGTTTTACAAATAATTTAGCCTAAAATCTATCCAATAGGGCGTATCAAAGTTAACCAAACCTGCCATTTTTTAATGGTGGGTTTCAAACCAAATCCGCCATTAAAAATAAAAAAAAAACCCACTTATTTCACATCAGAAGTGTCAAAGTTAACATGAAATAAGTGTGTTTTTTCAAATAAAGTATTTAAATGCTTCCACCACCTGTCCACATCATCCACCCCTGGCTTCCCACCTCCTTTTACCTCTGACCTCATTGCAAATTTTTTTATATCCTGCCTCATAATAAAAAGATTCACCACTCTCATCACTTTATCACTCTCATCATAACTCTCATCAATTTATCACCCTCATCACTTGATCACTCACCACTTTATTGCTCTCATTGCTTCATTGTTCTCATTGCTTCATTGTTCTCATTGCTTCATTGCTCTCATCACGTCATTCCTCTCATCACTTCATTGCTCTCATTGCTTCATTGCTCTCATTTCTTCATTGCTCTCATCTCCTCATTGCTCTCATCGCTTCATTGCTCTCATTGCTTTATCACTCTCATCACTCTACCTCCAACCTCATCCAAAGAATCCAATGATTGTTTTATTGCTCTTGCCACTTTATTGCTCTCATCACTTAATATCTCTCATCACTTTATCTTGCTTTTCACTTTATCCCTCTCATCACCTTATCCCCCTTACTCTTTCCAAATTGAACCTCAGAAAACCTCCCCCCGCAAGTCAACACAAAAGTCTAACACACCAAAGCAAAAATTGCCAAGGAACTCCACAAAAAACAATCCTCCCCCATCAGATTCCAAGGGCTCAAACAATCCTCCCCCATCATTTTCCAAGGGCTCAAGTCAGCTCAAGAGAGCTGATCACATCATCCTGGTCTACTGGCCCAAAATTCCCTCCAACTATGATGCCTGCTTTGGATCAGACAATGAAACATGTGTTGGCAGACCTCCATCCTCTAAGGTCAATGGTTATCTTCTCATGACCAATTAACTCAAGAAAAAAACAAAAGGTAGGCTGGATCTGTCATCCAAACAGATGAGGGAGCAATTCAAGAATTATCAAGCCAAGTACAAAAAGGCCCACTCCATGTCAATCTCCACCAGCTTTGGTATCACCAACTCTGACAAAGCCAAGGGAATCAACTCAGTGGTTGATAAGTTGGACTCCATTTGTCCTTTTTATATTCAACTGGATGAAATATTTGGAAAGAAGGCCAACATCACCCCTTTCCCGCTTTTGATTCCCAACAATCCAATTCAGTCCATTCTGAGGACTTGGCTGGGGATTCTCAGCCTAGCAATGGTGATCCTGAAGAAACCTTTCCTTGGAGTGGCCCCCATCTGATGCCCAGGAGGATATTCAATTGCTATCAGCTCCAATCACGTCTACTTCTGCATTTTTTGATGTGTCAAACCATACCTTGGACCCCTCCCCTCCTTCTTTGGATTGCTCTCTTCCTGGGTTAGCAGATCTCATCAACCTTGATGATGCAGAAAAAGATACTCCTCAGTATCCATTACCCTCAACATCTGTTCAAGTAAGAAACCAAGCTCTTTTCTCTTCTGTATTTTTAATCCTGACTGATTTAGATTGTAAAAAAACAGGCTCATCCATTCCAGAATGGCCAAAAACTCAAGCCAATGGGGCCTCCCACATCGCCTTCAAACACCAGTGACAACTTTCAGACTCAAACCTCCTCTGCCAGGGGTAAGCAAAAGGCCTCCAATTCCATCAATTTCAAACCCAAAAGTCATCAAAAGAGGAGAAACACTTCCGGTTTTTCAGGCTTTGAAGAAATCATGGAGAAGCAAGATTCATGTAAGTCCATTGTTTGAATATCCTTGCTTTCAAAACCATTCTCATTGCTTTTCCCCTGAAAAAAACAGTCAAATCACAAATTGAATCCAAAAAAATTGACTTTGAAAAGCAAAAGTGGGATCATCAACTGGCCATGAATGTTCAAAAGCAGAAAGCTGAGAGTTTGGCTCATCCACAAAAATAAGATGCAGAGTGGAAGTTGAAACAGGCTGAGCTAGATTTTCAAAAAGAGGAAAAGGAGAAGGATTGACAGCAAGCACAACTGGAAAAGGAGAGGGAACAACTTGAAAACAAAAAAAAAGATAAGGTATCAGTAGCCTTAGCTTGCATTGGTAGCAGTAGAATAGTAGATGAGATACAGCAGATAACTCAAATGCTGGGCTTGTAAATATATTTGCATGGGTGAAAGAAAAACAAAAAAATTATTTTTGATTAAAACTTTGTAATACTCCAAACAGTGCTAGGCCGTGGCAGTTCTGTGGAGGGGAAAGATGCTGTTTAGGCTGCCCTCCTGATTGTTACAAAAATATTTAAATGTAACCAAGATCAAGGTCCAGGACCTGGTAAATGAGGAATCAAGTGGTAAAGGATAAAAATGATAGTAGTTTTGTAGCAATGGAAAAGCACTATCTGAGCCAAGATTATGTGGGAAAAACTTGGAAAAAAGAAGCTAAAGTTTGTTTTAAAGTTTGAAGAACAAAGGCTGTTGTATGTAAAAAATTCCCCTAAGCTAATAACTCTGGTTGTCAGCAGAAGATTGGGAATGATCAACTCAAACCCAACCAACCTCCAGGTTCTCAATGAACCTGCCCAACTCTCTGCAATCAAGCGCTTGAAGGGTACCAGATAACTGAGGGTGGCTGCAGAAGACAAAGCACTATGTTTAAGAAGCTCTAAAAGCAAACAGTAAACTGATTTGAAGCAAGGACAACCTAAACACTTCTCAAGGAACTCAAGAGTAGGCTGGCAGAATTCAACTCCAAAAAAATAAGGGAGGTATAAAACTCCAGGTCTTAAGCTTAATAAGACCTCTTCAATCAATTGTGATTGGCTCCAGAAAGATGATCAAGGGGGGGGATCAAGACCAGTATGGTCAGAGGAAGGGATCAAGGAGTGTTATAACACACTCAAGAATTCCAACAGACAGAATTCTCTTCAACCAGCAAGGCTATTGGTTGGTGATAAGGATCAGGCCAAAGAGAGGCAAAGACTCAGGATCAATGGATCAGGGGGGGGGCAATCATAGATATACCCAGGATGAGGATGAGGAATCAATTTCAATGATAAGGGGGGGGGACACACGCACATACTCCCCTGGATGCTTTGGAAAAGGCAGGGGAGAGCCCCTCCTTTTATAGACAAGAGGTCTGCAGACTATTTACAAGAGAGATTTACAGATAGAGTGAGAAAAAAGTTTTTTTTTATAATTAAAACTAAAAGATCAGACCAAGAGGAGCCATCATCCAGTGCCAATCATGGGCAGGGGCAGGTGAAAATGACAGGGGATCTGCGGGGACTACTGATTGACCGCGGGGGAGACCCGGGAGCTCATGCGGTGGATTGGTTGCAAAGGTTCCAATGACCGCAAGCAACGCTTGCGGTCATTGGCCAATGGATTGGAATTGGGGATTGAGGCGAGGAAGGATGGTGAGGGGTCACCCAACAGGAGATGATGGGCCTGGAAAACCCGGATGAGCAACAGCAGGCCGCGCGGATGACAGCAAGCTATGTGGAAAACCGCAAGATGGGCAGGCAGAGAGGGGTTGGTTTGAGATTGCAAGGCGAGCAGATAATTGTGACAATGGGAGCAACGTGCAAGGCCAAAATGGTTGGTGAACCAATTTGGATGGATGGATTGAGGGAGGAATTCAATGTTGACAGATTGCTTGGTTGGGTGAATGCGGGTGTGCAAAGGTTCCAACAACCGCAAGCAATGCTTGCGGTCATTGGGCAATGGATTGGAATTGGGGATTGGGGCAAGGAAGGATGGTGGTAGTGGTGGTCATCATCTTTGATGATTCTTTGGTAGGGGTGGTGATCAGAATGTTCATCATGAAGAATGGATGAGGTTGGCTTGGGATGAGAGTGGAGGATTATTGATGACAGCCTCATGGCTGGCTGGTGGATTGTGGTGAGGATGATCACCAACAACTGCAAGCAACCCTTGCAGTCATTGGTTGGTGGCAGCGGTTGATAAGAATGGGAGATGATGATCAGAGGGTGGATTAAGCTCAGGGTGTTGTTGCCGGATAGAAGCCCACGAGCCAAGCCAGTCTTCATCCGCGCGTTTGCCAAAAGGGTGGATAGCAGCGCAAAGCAAGGGTGAATTGAACATAGGAACAGGCACTAGGCACTGAGAGATCTTCCTAGACAACTAGGAGAAGGGAATGCTGAGAACTGGGAACTGAACTGAGAAGTCATTCTGATTTTGTTTTTTTTTTTTTTGGATATAAATGGAGGCTATAAAAAAAATTCATAAAAATTTTACTTTTTCCATACTGGTCCAGAGGTGTCCCAGATTGGGCACCACATTCATCCCCAACTTACAGACTGTCCCTAGTCTGCATCTGAGTATCTTTGATGATATATATAAAATAAGAAAACTGAGGAACTGAAACAGAAAAATGCCTGTTTGATCTTGAGGGTGATTGAAAAGGGAGCTTGATCCATCCAAGGAAAAGGTCCTGGAAGTGGCTGAGATAACAGAATGAAGAAGGCGTCCCAGGTGCTCACATATGTGGCATATAGTAGAGTTTCACAACAAAACGCAGCAGATGACCCCTGGTGGTGTACCATTGGGAGGACTTACTTCTGGGAAAAGTTGCCTCCTTGACAATGAAATTTCTTGACCTGATCAGCAGAGAACCTTCTAGCCATCTGAGTACCATCCAGCTCCTCCAAAACATATGATCCACTTCTGAATTGATGGACCACTTGGTAAGGACCATTCCAGCGGTTAGGGAAAAGTTTTCCCCACTGAGTTTCCAAGGATCAATTATAAGCTAAGACTAGATCCCCAGGATTCAAGGGATCCCTGATTTGATTTAAATGCTTATCCTACCAATACTGGACTTATTTTTCTCTTGACTCCATCATCTTCTGATAAGCTCTGTCACAAACATCTTCACTTTGCTCCAGTTTCTTGGATCTGGCAACTAATAGATCAGTGGTGGAAGAAACCTTTTCCCAAGAAATACCTAGGAAAGATTCCATCTCCAGATCAAGAGGAAGGACAGCCCTTTTTCCAAAGATAATTTCATAAGGGGAGTAGCCAGTGGTTTGTTTATTTTAAATTCAATCAGAGAAGAGGACCAGAGGAAGAAATTTGTGACAATCCTTTCCACTTTCACCAGCCATCTTGACAAGAGCAGCCTTCAAAGGAGCATCGCCTCTTTCCACCATGCCTTGACCTTCAGGATAATAAGGAGTGGTCACCCTATGTTGACCAGGAAGCAATCAGATCATTTCAGCCAGTTTGCCGCCAAACTCAGAGCCACCACAGTTGAATAAGATTGAGCCAAACCATAACGCATTGTCCAAGTCTCATAGAGGAAGGCTGCTACTGATTCAGAGCTGAGGTTCTTAAGGAATTAAGCTTCAACCCATCCAGAAAAATCATCTCTAGCCACTATGAGGTACTTAGCTCCACCAGCTTAATATGAACCACATCCATAGCAACCCTTCCAAAGACAGTGGGCTCTCCAGTGGGATAACAAATTTCCTCTGGGCGCCTAAGATCACGTTTCTGACATACTTCACAACTTTTGAACCATTGAGAGACTGATTTCTTCAAGGATGGACACCAGAATTGTTTGGATATTTGAAAATAATTTTTGGTTTCCCCACGATGACCAAGGCCTTTATGGAGACTTTCAAGGATTGCATCTTGCTTAGAAGGGATGGTGATAACAATAAGAGCACAAGGGTTTCCTCTTTTCATAAGCCTAGTACCCTGGAAAAAGAAATTGGAGGACTTCCTTTTAAGTGATCAAAAATCTTTAGCAGAGAGATCAGGAGGCCTTTGGAGAGTGGAGAGATACTGCTCTAATTTAAGCCAGAAGCCTTGTTGGAAGCCAGAATAATCTTGAGAGGAAAAGGTGAAGACAGGACAGATTAAGGTTTCCTCCTTTTCAAACTCCACTCCAACATCCAATTCTTCATCTCCAAGAGGGCGTCAAGATAAAAAATCAGGCATGGTGAAAGATTTTCCCAGCCTATGAACAATATCAAAGGAGAAAATCTTGATGAAAGCCACCCAACAAGTCATGGGAGAGTTTGGAAGACTGGGGGCATTGATCATTTCAATAATGGATTGTGCATTGACTTGTAACTCAAATTGTTGACCCCAGAGAACAGTTTGGATCTTCTTCAACATTCAAGCCACACCACAAAGTTCCAGTTTTGGCTGGAAGCACCTGGATTCCACCTCTGAAAAAAGAAGAGATTCATACAGAGCAGGACAATCCAAACCATTTTCATCTTCCTGAGTAAGGATAGCCCCAACAGATTGATAACTAGAGTCCACAGCTAGCTTGATCTTCCCAGCCCTAGGTCCATAAGTGATCTTCTTCAAAACAATGTCTTTTCCAACAATTTCTTTGAGCATCTGAAATGATTGTTCACAAGCTTGGGTCCAAAACCATTCAGCATCCTTCCTGTTTAAGCAAAGCAAGGGAATGCAAATTTTGGAAAGAGAAGGGATAAAGATTTGAACATAGATTAAAAAACCTAAGAAACCTCTGACTTCAGTTGGATTGATGGGAGTAGGCCAGGAGAAAATTTTGTTGACTTTGGATGGGGCCATCCTTCTTCCTTCCTTGCAGACCACATGACCAACAATTTCCAAAGCAGGGATACAGGAAGCCAATTTGGATCCAGAGACAGTGAGAGCAGACTCCTTGATTCAAAACAGGATCCTTTCCAGAGCAGTTGCATATTCCCAGATGAATTGGCAGATTCCTGAATGCCAGGGTAAGAGCTCATTGTTATAATCAGAAACTGGACATTTAATCCCGCCATTGTCAATAAAGATACCAGCATGATCAGGGATTTCATCCTGGAGGATCCAAACCATCTGAGCCTGATATACTGCAACCAAATTGGTGGAACCTTGAGGTAATTGAGTAAGTTGGAAACATCCAAGAGGAGTATTGAAAGTAGTGAGAGGACAAGAAATTGGATGTAAGGATTTTTTGTCATAGCCACCCATAGTGTCACCTAGACAATAGCAAGCTCTCCCAGAGAAGGATTTGACAAATTCTTCAGTAGCAGGGGGAATACCAGAGTCTTTAATAGTAACCTTATTTAGAGGCTGGAGATCATGAACTATTCTAAGTTTACCATTACTCTTGAGAATACAGAAAACAGGACTGGAATAGCTAGAAGTTGATTGTTCATATAAACCGGTTTGGACTTGTTTGCAGACCAACTTGATGAATTTGTCAATTTTAGAAGCAGGGATTGGGATCTTCTTCTTTTGCCAAGGATCATGTTCTACTACAGGGATAATGTAAGGGAGGCCATAGGATTCTTTCAAGAGAGCCCTCTCTTCTTCACAGAAAGCAATAGATTTTTCCCTAAGGGCTAAGACATTTTTAATCAAATTCAACTCATCAGGAAGAAGCCATCCATCTGGACCAAAGTTGACCACTTTCAGACGTTCTTCAGTGACACAACCAGAGGGGATGAATGGACCAGTAAGAGATTGAGGTAAACCACAGTAAGGATCGCGGGATAGAGGGGGGCGCATAAGAGGAGGGTTGAGGTTGAGAGGCATTGGTTGGTTGACTGTTTGAACCTTTTTTGCAACTGTTTTATACTTGGTGGCAAAAGAGAGGAATCCTTTCTTCCTCCAAGCATTGACCAGTGAGACCTGACTACAAAAACTGAGGCCAAGTTTCAACATCTTCCAAGTTCAATTTTCCGCCTTGTCCTTGAAAGGTGCCTTTTCCATAAAAGAGGATCCAAAAGCTAACACATTGCTCACATGTGTGGCACAGGGTAGAGTTTTGAAAATGACAGTAGTAGAGGCCCCTGATGGTGCACAATTGGGAGGACTTACTTCTAACCCACATTGCCTCCACTTAAGACCATACTCCTTCATACCAAAACCACCAAGAAAAGAATCAAGATTGGGATCTAGTTTAGAATCATTGCAGAGATTCAAAACCGGGGTAGAGGATAATTGATCAGGCTGAAGGGAAAAATGAAAAGAAGATACAACAGACCCAGAGAGAGAAGAAATATTTTTGGAATTTTTGGATTTTTTATGTTTTTGAATTTTGATCTTATTTGGATGAGGAAGAGATGATGAGGAAAACAAAAAATATTCCTCTGAGGTTGAAGTTGATGCATAAGTTGAAGTCTGAGGCTGAGAGGAACCACAACTATCAGTAGGATCAACTAATCCAATAAAAAATGAGGCTGAAAGGAATGAGAGTTCTCCTTCTGCTTTCCCTTTAGAACTGTTTTGGGAGAATGAACAGGAAAATCTTGTTCCCAACAACCAGAATCCAAGGAACAAAGGGTAACTTCAATTTTTCTGCCATCAGCATCAGGGCAAAGGATTCTCTCCCCAACTTGATCAGAAAAAATCAGGGTAGCACCGAAATCCATTAAGAAAGGTTGGACCAAGATCATAGGACCTTCCAAACAAGTGATCCAGAAGTGACAAGTTCCAACAATATTTCAACCAATTCAAACAGGAACATCCTCAGCAATACCAACCAGTTCACATGACTTATTCCCTATACCATAGACTGCAGAAGTAAAACTGACCCTTGAGCTAAGCTTGAGTTTGCAGGCCATAGCATCTGAGATTAAGTTGAGCTGAGAACCCAAATCCACAAGAAGAGAAACTGTTTTAGCCAATTCACCAAGATAGCAGGGAAGAAATCCAAGAGGGCAGGAATACAGATTGGCATCTGAAGGGGGATCTATTCCTCCAGATTCCTCCATCAAAGTGCCAGAAGAGACCTTCAATTTGTCCAGACCATTTTCCACACGTCAACAAGAAACCCATTTCTTCATGACTTCAGCCACAGATGGAGAGATAGACAGCAGTTCAGCCACAGACAGATCAGGGATTTTGAGATTGGAAATTTTCTTTAATACTCCTTCCACAGAATTAGGGTAGTCCTTGGAAATGCCCCTCTCAAACCAAACTTTGGGTTGGGTGGAGGGAGGAAGATCAGGTGATGCAGGTACTGGAAGAGGGTCAGAGGATTGAGGGGGATGACCAGATTGATGAGGAGGAGAAGGATCAGAGTGTTCCTGGAACATTTTCATGAGTGGTTCCCTTTCTACCTCCATTTCTTCCACATCAGAGGGAGGGGGCTCAGGCAAAGATCAACGTTTGACAGGTTTTTGAAAGATCAAAGACGGAAAAGAAGGAGACTTGTGAGGTTTGGGTTCCTCATGACGTTTCCTAGCTGGGTCAGCTTGATAAGCACCAGAGAAGCTAGAAGAAGTGATAGCTGGAGGATACCAAGGTTGAATAGTGCCACAGGATGATCAAAAATTTAAGGAGACCTGAGATGCCTTCTTGGGAGTTGGTGGTTGGTAAGAAGCCACCATATGATGGATCAGACAAGATGAGTCAAAAGGGATCAAAGCACCATTAGGAAAAAAGAAATTATTTCCCTTCTGCTCTACTAATTTCTCCTCCTTGTCCTTCTGGAGTTCAGGACATCTACCAGTACCATGGCCTTCCCCATGGCAGTAATAGCAGACTAAGGTGGATTTAGGAATGGAATTAGCAGGCTTAGGGGTAGCTAAAGAGGATATTTTCTGATCTATTTTATTCTCAAAAGCCTGAAGTAGCTTGGTAATCTCATCTATGGTAGAAGCATCCTTGTTGGCCTGAGGGCTTTATTTAGGTCTGCAATTTGCTTCCATCTTGTTCATGATTTTGTTGGATTCTTGGAAAGAAGGAGCATGGACTGTTTCAGTGATCCTGGGCTTTTCAAAAGTTAAAGCAGTTTGACCTTTCATGAATTTGTCTACCACATTCCTAAGGACCAGAAAAACAGGGAGTTTGAATTGATTATCCCTAGTGGTGATCATGGATCCAGAGTTGACCAATTCATCCCTAATCCTGTCCTGCACTCCTGGAAAAAAAGATTGGAAAAATTGAACCAAAATTTTTTCCACAGTGTCAAGGTGATTGTTCCTGACAAGAAAAGACTGAATAGGATCCCAAGACTTTCTGAAAGACTGATAATCAGAAGCTGAAGAGACACCACCATTGGAAATCCATTAAGAAACCAGAGCATCCAATTCCTGTAAGGTAAACCTAGCCACATCTATTTTTCCCCAATGAGCCAACATAGCCTCCTTCAAGAGCCTCCAGTTATGAGTTTTGAATCCATCAAACAATCCAATCAATTCCATAACTTCATCAGAGGAGATAAAAAATAGTAACTGATAGGCCATATCATGTTCACTTGCACCATCCACTTCTGCAGCCATCTCATAGTAGTCCAAAAATCATTCCACATGGGTTCCATTGAAGCCTAGGTTGTTGTTCTGGGGTTTGATCTTGACCATCTTGGGCCAAACAGTGGTGGAGGGAACAGATTCCATTTGAAGACGGAATTCCTAAGGGGATCCAAAAAACAGAGTTCTGAGGTGGCTCACAAGCGTGGCAAGGGTAGAGTTTCACAAAAAAAACAAGAATCCTGCCCTGATGGTGCACAATTGGGAGGACTTACTTCTTGAACAAGTTTCCTCCACGGATCAGATCTGAATGATGACAGAAAAAGAAAAAAAAAGAAAAGGATTGGATTGGATTTTGGAGTTGGTTCTTCAAGTTGGGACTGTAAATCCCAAGGTTACTGGTTTGATCCCAGCCCGGGGGACCAAATGTAAGACTCCAAACGGTGCTAGGCCGTGGCAGTTCTGTGGAGGGGAAAGGTGCTGTTTAGGCTGCCCTCCTGAGTGTTAAAAAAATATTTAAATGTAACCAAGATCAAGGTCCAGGACCTGGTAAATGAAGAATCACGTAGTAAAGGATAAAAATGATAGTAGTTTTGTAGCAATGGAACAGCACTATCTGAGCCAAGATTATGTGGGAAAAACTTGGACAAAAGAAGCTAAAGTTTGTTTTAAAGTTTGAAGAACAAAGGCTGTTGTATGTAAAAAATGCCCCTAAGCTAATAACTCTGGTTTTCAGCAGAAGATTGGGAATGATCAACTCAAACCCAACCAACCTCCAGGTTCTCAATGAACCTGCCCAAATCTCTGCAATCAAGAGCTTGAAGGGTACCAGATAACTGAGGGTGGCTGCAGAAGACAAAGCACTATGTTTAAGAAGCTCTAAAAGCAAACAGTAAACTGATTTGAAGCAAGGACAACCTAAACACTTCTCAAGGAACTCAAGAGTAGGCTGGCAGAATTCAACTCCAAAAAAATAAGGGAGGTATAAAACTCCAGGTCTTAAGCTTAATAAGACCTCTTCAATCAATTGTGATTGGCTCCAGAAAGATGATCAAGGGCGGGGATCAAGACCAGTATGGTCAGAGGAAGGGATCAAGGAGTGTTATAACACACTCAAGAATTCCAAAAGACAGAATTCTCTTCAACCAGCAAGGCTATTGGTTGGTGATAAGGATCAGGCCAAAGAGAGGCAAAGACTCAGGATCAATGGATCAGGGGGGGGCAATCATAGATATACCCAGGATGAGGATGAGGAATCAATTTCAATGATAAGGGGGGGGGACACACGCACATACTCCCCTGGATGCTTTGGAAAAGGCAGGGGAGAGCCCCTCCTTTTATAGACAAGAGGTCTGTAGACTATTTACAAGAGAGATTTACAGATAGAGTGAGAAAAAAGTTTTTTTTTTATAATGAAAACTAAAAGATCAGACCAAGAGGAGCCATGATCCCGTGCCAATGATGGGCGGGGGCAGGTGATAATGATAGGGGATCCGCGGGGACTACTGATGAACCGCGGGGGAGACCCAGGAGCTCATGCGGTGGATTGTGTGCAAAGGTTCCAATGACCGCAAGCAACGCTTGCAGTCATTGGCCGATGGATTGGAATTGGGGATTGGGGCAAGGAAGGATGTTGAGGGGCCGCGCGACAGGAGATGATGGGCCTGGACAACCCGGATGAGCAACAGCAGGCCGCGTGGATAACAGCAAGCTATGCAGAAAACCACAAGATGGGCAGGCGGAGCGGGGTTGGGTTGAGATTGCAAGGCAAGCGGATAATTGTGACAATGGGAGCAACGTGCGAGGCCAAAATGGTTGGTGAACCAATTTGGATGGATGGATTGGGGGAGGAATTCAATCTTGACGGATTGCTTGGTTGGGTGAATGCAGGTGTGCAAAGGTTCCAACAACTGCAAGCAACGCTTGCGGTCATTGGGCAATGGATTGGAATTGGGGATTGGGGCAAGGAAGGATGGTGGTAGTGGTGGTCATTGTCATTGTTGTTGTTGTCATTGATGATTCTTTGGTAGGGGTGGTGATTTGAATGTTCGTCATGAGGAATGGATGAGGTTGGCTTGGGATTGGAGTGGAGGATTATTGATGACAGCATCATGGCTGGCTGGTGGATTGTGGTGAGGATGATCACCGACAACTGCAAGAAACCCTTGCAGTCATTGGTTGGTGGCAGCGGTTGATAAGAATGGGAGATGATGATCAGAGGGTGGATTAAGCTCAGGGTGTTGTTGCCAGATAGAAGCCCACAAGCCGAGCCAGTCTTCATCCGCGCCTTTGACAAAAGGGTGGATAGCAGCGCAAAGCAAGGGCGAATTGAACATAGGACCAGGCGCTAGGCACTGAGAGATCTTCCTAGACAACTAGGAGAAGGGAAGGCTGAGAACTGGGAACTGAACTGAGAAGCCATTCCGAAAAAAGTTTTTTTTTTTTTTTGGATCTAAATGGATGCTATAAAAAAAATTCATAAAAATTTTACTTTTTTAATACTGGTCCAGAGGTGTCCCAGATTGGGCACCACAACGTTTGAGAGTATTCTTAACCCCACCAAAATGCAAATCTTTTTTGTTTTTATTTGTATTTTTCTTCTAGAGTAAATTTGGCCATTATTCAAGTCCCTACAAGTCTTTCTAGTTGTTTTATTAATTTGAAGTGACATGGCCATTCTGGTATGGGTTGCTGTGTCCACAGAAGGAAAGGTACAGTGCTTGTAATTATCAGCTGCCCAAACCATTTTGACTATACCTTTTTGCTTGAAATCAATTCCAAAGCCAAGGTCAGGAAAAACAAATTGGCCATCCAATATTTAATATTTGTCCGTATTTTCAATAATTCAACCATTTGATTTTTTGGTTGGAACCACAAGTAAAAAGGAGTAGCCAGAGATGTTGCCTTTGTTGATATGAGGAGAGTTGTAAAAAGAATTGGAGGTGAAAGTGATGTGTGGGGAGCAATCAAAAGGTGTAGGCTTGTCACCAAATTCCAATGAATAGAAATAGGGGATGTTTTTGTCCTTCATGGCATCATGGTTTGCTTCAAAGGAAAGTTTGGCCAAATTTCAAAACGTTTGTGCTAGAATTTGGGATAATTTTTTGGCCTTAATTTTGAGGAAAAAAATACTCTTGAGAAGAAGATCTAATGGATGATTTCTTCACATTACATCCAAATAACTCTGAAGGGTGCATCAATTTTTGCCATCCAACTGCCCACATTTTCCCACCCCAAGATCTTGAAGGACCAACCAGGTTGACAATTTTTTTGACTGGTGAAGGAAATTTGTCACAAAGTTGATGTCCTTCTTGTCTTGGTCAGAAAGTTTCTCCAATGGGAAAAATTTGATTATTGCAACCAGGGTTTGATGATTTGATCAATTGAGGACAATTACTTTTCCACAGTGGAAGGAATGGAACCATTTGATTGTTTGTTTTTCTTGCTCAAACTCTTCCTGGGTTGGTTTTTGACTATTATTTTTCTTTTTGGCAACAATTGAAGGATACAGATCCAAAGGATGCGGTTTCCAACCTGAACAGATCATCTTTTCATTAATACCTTCCTCAGAAACCTCCAAAGATATTTTGGAATCTCTCATTTGATTTCTCTTTTGGAAAGCAGCCCTACGCTTCCCACCTCTCTGTATGTTTTTCAAGCCATCTCCTTCCATCTTGTTCCCTCCAAATCCTATACTTAGATTGGGGTGAGGAACAAGAATATATTTGGATGTTTTTGTAACATTTTGAGGGGGTGGGAGAAGACTGGGATGTTCCCCAAAATTGGTTAAATATTTTCCAAAAAAAAAATGTCAGTCCAATAGACATCATTGGTCAAACATTTTTGAATAAAAAAAAGAAACCAAACCTGGACTTGAACCCAGGGACACCAGAAGCTGAATCCCCCCCCCCAAAAAATTGGCATGAGTGACTCATGCAACACACCAACAAGCAATGTTATCAAAAAAAAATTTAAAAAAAGAAAATACCTTCCATGGCAAAGAACACCTGAAATAATACAAAAAGAACCTGTTGGCTTCTGGTGCAGTTCAGAGAAACCTAAAAAGAAAACAAAATAAAAATAAAATAAAAAAATAAAAGCGGAGGTCAGCACCAAAGAACACTCCAAAAAAAGGTGGAGGAGAAGACTTAAACAATTGCTGGATTGCTTGCAAAACAATCAATCAATTGATTGATTTCTCGCAAAAAAATTGATCAATCAATTGATTGCTTGCAAAACAATCAATCAATTGATTTATTGCTTGCAAAACAAACAAACAATCAATTGATTGATTGCTTGCAAAACAATCAATCAATTGATTGATTGCTTGCAAAACAATCAATCAATTGATTGATTGCTTGCAAAACAATCAATCAATTGATTGATTGCTTGCAAAACAATCAATCAATCAATTTATTTCTTGTAAAACAATCAATTTATCAATTGATTTCTTGCAAAAAAATCAATCAATTGATTGCTAATTGATTGATTGATCAGGATTCAATTGGTTGATCAATTCTTAATTGATCAATCAGGATTCAATTGGTCAATCAATTCCCAATCAATCAATCAGTCAATTGAATCCTAATTGATCAGAGGGGGGTGGTTGAGCAAGGCAGGAGGAGGAGTAGGAAGGGGGGGAGAAATAGAAGGGAGCGGCTTACCAGATGAGGAGGGGGATGCAATTGAGATGAGGTGGATCTGAGAGAGAAGACCTGGGGGGAGTTCAAAGGAGAGGCAAGCAAGGGTGGATTAGTGAGTGGAAAGAAAGAGGGAAGGGGATTCACTGAGTCTGTTGGTGAGTTTGATGGTGGATTTTTTGGGGAGCTTGGTGAGGTTTACAAGGCTGGTGAGCTTGGAATGGTTGCTGAGGTGAAGGAGTTGATTTGATGAGGAGGAGGAAGGAAGGTGAACGGTGTGTGAGTGGGGTTAGGTGGATTTGTTGGAGCTGTGAGGTGGAGGGGAGTGGTGGATGGGCTTACAAGTGGTGGGGAATGAGGTGGAGGTGTTTTTTGATTTTGTTCAAGTCCACTAAAAAAAAAATAAAACAAAAAATAAAACAAAAATAAAAAAAAAATAAAAAAAAAATAAAAAATAAAAAATAAAAAAAAAAAAAAAAACAATAAAAAAAATAAAAAAACAATAAAAAACAATAAAAAACAATAAAAAAAAATAAAAAAAAAATAAAAAAAATAAAAAAAAATAAAAAAAATAAAAAACAATAAAAAAAATAAAAAAAATAAAAAAAAAACGACTCAGCCTGGATACTTGGGTGAACAACCAAAAAAAAAAAATTACTGTGAAGTTATTTTTAACCTATTTAAAAATCAAACATTCCTCATCAAAGAAAGCAAGGGTGAGAGGAAGAATCCGCTCTCTCATAGAAGAAGATGAGGGACAAGATGAGGCAGGGATGACTTGAGGTGGGTCAGGAATATCATCTTCAAATATTTTGTTCCATTCATCTTTGATGTTGGCCAAAAGATTGTGAAGGATTACACAATTGATAATCCAGTTTATGAGGACCTCCATGTCTTTGGGGTTTTGAAGCTGGTTTTGCATTTCCCTTAAGCTGGCCCATCTTCCTTTCAGGACTTCTATGGCATGCTCAATCCAAACCCATGATATGATAGTTGAAATTGGTTTTTCCTTGTTTGTTAGATGAAACATTCTGGTATGCTGGAACCACATATTTGCCACTAGCATAAGCTGAATTGGCCTGAAGGTATTGATTGTGGTCAAAGTAGTTCTCTGGTTGTTGGGCAATCCGCATCCAATTGAACCCGTATGAATCATGAAAAGAACCTGGAAGGCCAGCATGGAGGGATATGAACTTCTTTTTTTTATCACAAACAAGTTGTAGGGCCACGGAGTATCTAAAAAAAATATGAAACATATTTTTTCAGTGGTGTGATCAAAGGTGTTATCAAATTCATTGGAAAAGAAATGAATCAGTTGCCTTTTTTTGCAATCAAAATAGTTGTTGCCATCTAGCTTGGGTTTTTGACTCAAGGGGATGGTGGTTCCATCAACAAACCCAATGCAACCAGGAAAGCCTTCAGTCTCCATTACTTGAGGGTTCTCCTTGCATTCTTTTTTGGTTTTCCAAGAATGGACTGAGCAACAGAAAGATAGGATAGCAATCATTACTTTTTTGGTGTATAAGTCAATGCTTCCATAACTGACTGAGAATAGATTTTCCAATTGATGGATTGCTGCCCCATTTCCATTTGATCCCAATTTACAAAGAGCAACAGCGAGTTCAATTTCTGGATTGCGTTGAGGATTCCAAGAATTATTCTGGAAGACGTGGTGGTCTTCAATCATCTCCAAAAGTTTCATGAATGAAGGCAACAAAGTTTGGAATAGTTTCTGGAAGCTTAAGTCAGGGATGAGATGAATCTTTTGCCTTTCATGCATAGGGTTGTGGAGGGTGTGTATTCTTAGAACCATGTATTGCTTTTCCAACAGAGAATTCAAAGCCAACCAAGTTGATTCCAAATCAGATTCTGAATCAGAGTCTGAATGGGAGTCAAACAGTAGCAAAAGTTCAGTCAGCTTTTTTGCTTTTTCAACTTACTGGTGGGAAGTTTGATTGGAAATGTTGATAAAGATGGTGATGTGATTTAGGGTGATGAGATGATGGGATTTTTGTGAAGATGGAGATGTGAAAATCAATAGAGATGTGAAGCAATGGAGATGAGATGTCTGTGATGCAATGGAGATGCAACCGGTATGGATTTGCTGATGTGGATGGGTATTTTAGATGTGATGGATGGTGGATGGATGATGATGCATAAATGGCGGGTTTAATGGTGGGTTTGATGTTTTAAATCAGCAATTTTCATCAAACCCGCCATTTTGAAATACACCAGTTAGGGGGTATGTGTATTTCAGAAACCCGCCATTAAAAATGGCAGGTTTGGTCAAAAAAAATGGTGGGTTTCTAATGGCGGGTTTTGTAACTTTGATATGCCCTAATATTTATCAATATGTTCATCTTGCACCTCAAACAACATCCATAAACTCTGAGTCCAATTACCAAAAGAATTTGAATAGTTCTTTGGGAAGAAAATATGAACCATTGTTTGATCCCCTGGTATCTACCAAAAACTCTGATTTGGTTCAAGATCAGCATTATTTTGATAAATTTTACAAATATCAATCACTGGCACAATATTCCAAAGTCCTTCAACCAAATCAAACAGAAAAATCTTATATTGAACAAGAAATTAAGGGGTAATGTTAAATTCACAACTTTGAGTTGTGTACAGTTGTGTACACGACTCAAATCAGCTGTGTGGCACCCTACACAACTCAAATGGGCTTTGTGGCATGCTACACGACTCAAATGGTCCCTGTGGCATGATAAACGACTCAAATGGGCTGTGTGGAATTCTACACAACTCATATGGGCTGTGTGGCATGCTACACTTCCCATTTGAGTTGTGTGGCATGCTAAACAACTAAAATCAAGTTGTGTAGCCTCCACTCAATAATAAATAATGAATGATAAATAATAAATTATAAGTTATAAATTAAAAACTATAAATTATAAATTATATAAAATAAATAAATAAATAATAAATAATAAATAATAAATAATAAATAATAAATAATAAATAATAAATAATAAATAATAAATAATAAATAATAAATAATAAATAATAGATAATAAATAATAAATAATAGATAATAAATAATAAATAATAAATAATAAATAATAAATAATAAATAATAAATAATAAATAATAAATAATAAATAATAAATAATAAATAATAAATAATAAATAATAAATAATAAATAATAAATAATAAATAATAAATAATAAATAATAAATAATAAATAATAAATAATAAATAATAAATAATAAATAATAAATAATAAATAATAAATAATAAATAATAAATAATAAATAATAAATAATAAATAATAAATAATAAATAATAAATAATAAATAATAAATAATAAATAATAAATAATAAATAATAAATAATAAATAATAAATAATAAATAATAAATAATAAATAATAAATAATAAATAATAAATAATAAATAATAAATAATAAATAATAAATAATAAATAATAAATAATAAATAATAAATAATAAATAATAAATAATAAATAATAAATAATAAATAATAAATAATAAATAATAAATAATAAATAATAAATAATAAATAATAAATAATAAATAATAAATAATAAATAATAAATAATAAATAATAAATAATAAATAATAAATAATAAATAATAAATAATAAATAATAAATAATAAATAATAAATAATAAATAATAAATAATAAATAATAAATAATAAATAATAAATAATAAATAATAAATAATAAATAATAAATAATAAATAATAAATAATAAATAATAAATAATAAATAATAAATAATAAATAATAAATAATAAATAATAAATAATAAATAATAAATAATAAATAATAAATAATAAATAATAAATAATAAATAATAAATAATAAATAATAAATAATAAATAATAAATAATAAATAATAAATAATAAATAATAAATAATAAATAATAAATAATAAATAATAAATAATAAATAATAAATAATAAATAATAAATAATAAATAATAAATAATAAATAATAAATAATAAATAATAAATAATAAATAATAAATAATAAATAATAAATAATAAATAATAAATAATAAATAATAAATAATAAATAATAAATAATAAATAATAAATAATAAATAATAAATAATAAATAATAAATAATAAATAATAAATAATAAATAATAAATAATAAATAATAAATAATAAATAATAAATAATAAATAATAAATAATAAATAATAAATAATAAATAATAAATAATAAATAATAAATAATAAATAATAAATAATAAATAATAAATAATAAATAATAAATAATAAATAATAAATAATAAATAATAAATAATAAATAATAAATAATAAATAATAAATAATAAATAATAAATAATAAATAATAAATAATAAATAATAAATAATAAATAATAAATAATAAATAATAAATAATAAATAATAAATAATAAATAATAAATAATAAATAATAAATAATAAATAATAAATAATAAATAATAAATAATAAATAATAAATAATAAATAATAAATAATAAATAATAAATAATAAATAATAAATAATAAATAATAAATAATAAACAATAAATAATAAATAATAGGGTTGTGTACAGGGGTACAAAAATCAAAAATGCTCATTATGGGGGGTATATGCCCCCCCAGGGGTTGCGCATGTTTAGAACACCCCTTTGGAGTAGTGTATGGGCCCTACACAACTCCCACACGACTCCCACAGGTTATTTGGGGCCCTAAAAGACTCCCACAGGTTGTGTGGGGCCCTACATGACTCCCACACGACTGGAGTTGTGAATTTATCATCACCCAAAATTGAAAGGATTCCTTTTCCCACAGGCACCCAAGGTATTTTTTTTTAATTTTTTTTTACAATGACTACTGATTTAATTTGTTTTATAATGACTGTTCAATTTGTATATATATCAATATCTGAGACTTATAGTATTGATCAAGGCCAAAGAGAAATTCTGAATCTCAGAAATATTACCAATCCAATCAAACTTCCCAAAATTACAGCCACAAATCTTATATGAGTTACAATAATCCTTCTTTTCAACAAAAACTTCAAAGGTATTCCAGGGGCTTTGAAGATTTTATATTTTTCCTTGATAAAGTTTTTTTTAGCATATATCATCATATTTAAATTAACCTCATGAAATATATAGATTAAGAATCCTTCTATCTTTTTATTCTTGGCACCAAATTATTTACATTCCATGAGAAATATTTAGTTTTTTTTGAAAGAAATCTGTTTTTCTTGTTTTTTATAATTATGTATGTAATTGATGATTTTTTGGTTGAAATATTGAAATATATTTGAATTTCCAGCATGAAATGGGTATATACAGAATTTTTACAGGTTTTTTTATTATTTTTTTTTAAAAGATTATTCAAATTCCAATGGAAATATTCCATTTTGTGTAAAGAAAATGAATTCTTATCTTTTTCATACTAGAAAACTGAAGAGGTTGCATGCTTCTTTAGCAAGCTTCATAAAGGGAGCTCTAGTTGAAGCTTTCTGCATTTAGTATTGTATTTTATATGCATTCTTGAATCAAATAGTTGGTTCAGAGTCACTGTGCACAAAGAACAGTGACTTTCCAGTGGAGATTGGTCAAAGCTTGACCTTAGCTTGCTGAAAGCTTGACCTGAGCTTGTTCATAAATTTGGCCTGAGCTCATTGATTACTTTCTGGTGAGATGAATTTATTTTTTAAATTTGAAATCAGATTTGAATTCATTTCAAAAAATTGATATTTATTGTATCATTACATGTCACATGAACTCAAGTGGTCCATCATTGATTTATCCAAAACATTCTACCCTAGAAATACCACACAGGGTGTTTTGCGGCCTTATTTTAGAACCCTATGGCCCCAACCAATATTTAAAGGCCTTGAAAAGCCCAAAAAGTCCTCAAAGATTGTGTTCTCAAAACCCAGGAATATGTTTAAACCTGAAAAAGGTGTAGAAAAACTTAAATTTCTAAAACCATGCCTTTTTTGTATTGGAGAAAAATTGAAGGTTTAAATGCCCTCCCGGGGTGGGGAAAACTGCCAAAAGGTACCATTTGATTTAAAAAAAATTCTATTATCACATTGTTCTGCAAAAATGCTTGAACTTAGGAAGACAAAAAAAGCTAAAATAATGCATTTGCTTGAAGGAGGGCATGGATTCAGTAATTTTGAATGCATGATTTTATCCTGGGAGATATTGAAAGATAGAGGTTGAATGACAGCAGATATTGAATGAATCAACCTATTGCATGATGATGAATGTTGATTTTGTTAGTTCATATGAATGATTTTGTATTTTTTAGTTTTGAGTTGTATTCTAGATGAGATTGAAACCATATTGAGGAAATATAACATAAATGGATAGTATTTGATCAGGAATTTAAAAATAAGGAAAAAGGAAAACAATAATTGATGATGAAGAGAAGGGAGGGGTGAGATAAAATGCAAGGGAAACAAGGATGACTTGGGGAAGGGAACAGAGTTTTATCTGACAATGGAGAATAAGATTAAACAAGAGATAGCTAGTTTTCACAAGTTTTTCTATAGAATCAAAAGTTGAGAATGAATTTTTTCATTCCAGACAAGAACCTGAGGGATCATGGTTTTGAATTTAGAATTTATTATCTCAAAAAAGATTGAGATTGCAGCTCAAGCCAATAATTCTCAAAATTTGAGATTTTTCTGGTCCCAGAAATATTCTTCTGTCATAGATAGTGAAATTCATCAAAAAATTTTCAAAAGGGCAATGTTGAATTCGCAACACTGTGGTTGCAAACGGGCGCAAAAATCCTTTGCAACCTATCTGAGTCCTAAATGGCTGTTTGAAAACAGTTTTTTTCAACCTTCTTTTATTTTATATATGGGCCCTTTATATATATACATATATATATTTAATTTTTTTATCTATTATTTCTTTGTTTGATTTTGATAAAAAAAAACAAACAAAAAATTAATAAATCAATTAAACCAAAAATATAAATATAAAAAATATATAAATGAATAAAATGAAATAAATGAATAAATAAAAAATAAATTAATTAATTCAATTAAAAATATAAATATATAAAGAAATATAAAGAGATAGAATAAAAAAATGAAATAAATAAAAAAATAAATATTTATATAAAAAATAAATTAATTAATTAAATTAAAAATAAAACAATATATATATTTTTTGCCATTCACAACCCAAAATGGGTCGCAAAATGCCATTCACAACCCAACTGAGTTGGAAATAGCCTTTTGCAACTCAAATGGGCCAAAAATGGCTGTTTGAAAACCAAAATGGGTTTCAAATTGCGCCACGCGACCCCTTTTAGGCAGTGAAAAGGGTTCACAAGGTTTAAAATTTAAAATTTTCCTTTGAAAAATAAGTATTTCCCAAAGCTTTAAGGGGATAATCCAAAATTAAATAAAAAATCATAGATTAAGAACTGTGCATCTCTGGTTCATAAAATGTATAATGAGAACACACAATTTAGGAAAGAATTATTAAATAAGGATGAGAATTGAAAGGATGAATTTATGTCCCAAATCTTAATGAAAATCCATACAAAAATACTTTCTACACGGTACTGTTACAGAAAAATCCTTGTGAAAAAGTTAGCATCATGAAAAGCCCAGAATAAGGGAGGTGAGAATAAGCACACAAGTTTTTTGGTGCTAAGGGAGTATAGATTGATCTTGATAACAATAAAATTGAATTTATTGTAATGTTTGTTTAATTCTTTATTTTGATGCATATTCTTGGAATTTAATACATTAGCTTTTTATGGAAGATGTAATGTGATTTTATGAGAGAAGAGCTTTTTGAAGGGGGATTTTAAATTCACAACCCATATGAGTTTTGAACAGAGGTTAACCCTTTGTGAAACCCCCAGGGGGTTTGAAAACAAGTAGTTTGCAACCCAAATGAGTCACAAAAATGTAGTTTTCAACCCCCAGTGTGGTGACCAATTTGGGACTCCTCATGAAAAGAGGAATTTTTTCAAACATTTTTTGCATATAATCTTTCATCTGACTATCCTCAATATATATATATATATTTATGTATATCCCTGTGTTACTATGGGTACTCTTTTTCTTCCCCTTCTCCAAAATTCCACCTGTCCTAGCAGACTAGGAAGGGCTCTCCTAGGCCATCCAAATTACCAGATCCTACGTTCAACTCCTCCCCATTGCGCTTGGGGCCAGTATTTTTGGCTGAGCGTGTGCAATCATCATCACCCTCATCCCTATTGAAAATAGTCATCCTCATCAAATTTTGGTCTTTCAACATCCCCGCCAAAATAATGGCAGCAACAAACAGCCAACCAGAACCAATAATCAACTTCATCCTTTCCCTTTTCCTTGGCTCCCCCTTTGATGATGATCTACCTCCCAAATCAATCATCCCATCCATCCTTCATCCTACAAGCTCATCATCATCACCACCCCTCACTCAAAGATCATCAACCTCCTCCCTTCTTCCTCCTTGACCTCTGATCCTTGACTGCAGCCACCAAGAGACAAGGTTTCAATCCAAACCTGATCCATCCCCCCCCCTCCATGGATGAAACCTCCCCTTGCGTCATCAGTTGCTTGTGGCTGTTGCGCGCCGTTGTTGCTGCTATTTTCAAACTTGCTGATTCCCATCAGCAACTGAGCACTACTGCTCAACTCTTCCAACCATTGTTGTGCACCAGTCCGGCTGTCATCTCTTGTCTCTCCATACGCTGTTGCCATTGTTGTGGTTGCTCAAGCTCACCTGCCGCTCATCTCTGCAACCAGGCTGTTTTTTTTTTCTCAAAATTTTATTTTGTCACTTCTTAATTTTTCTTTATGTAATTTTTCATTAAAATACCAAATCTGGGTTTTCTTTCTCATCACTTTCATAAAAAAAAAGATTTTTTTTCTTTTTTCTCTCATCTGTGTTATCCCATTGTAAATATTTTACATGGTCCCTTGCCCATAAAAGGAGGGGCTCTCCCCTGCCTTTTGCCCCATGATCCATGATCCATCAATCAAATCTTCCATCATTTTGGAGAAATAAATAATCTGTGGGGCCCTTCCCCTTTATCTGAGCATCTTATCCAGGGTATATTTATGATTGCCCTTTGATCCCTGATCCGCCCCTCTGTGGCCTTATCCGTATCACCAACCAATAGCCTTGCTGGTTGAAGAATAATTCATTTGGTTGGATTATTGAATGTGTTATACCACTCCTTGGTCCCTTTTTTTGACCCTACTGGTCTCAATCATTCTTTGATTTTCCTTCTGGAACCAGTCAGGTTTGACTGAGAGGTTTCTTTAAGCTTAAAACCTGGAGTTTTAAACCTCCCTTATTTTCTTTGAAGTTTAATTTTCACCACACTAGTCTTGAGTCCCTTGAGAAGTGTTGGGTTATTCTTGTTCAATTTAGTTATTTCCTTGCTTCCAGAGCCAGTCATCTGATAACCTTCAAGCGCTTGATTGCAGAGAGTTGGACAGGTTCATTGAGAACCTGGAGGTTGGTTGGAATTGAGTTTATCTTTCCTAATCTTCTGCTGACAACCAGATTTATCAGCTTGTGGGTGTTACTTACAACTGCATTGTTCTATTGAAATCTGAAAAAACTTGAACTTATTTTGTTCAAGTCTTTCCCACATCATCTTTCCTCATATATTGTTTGTTCCATTGCTAACAATTACCATCAAATTTATCCCTTTCCATCAATTCCTTATTCACATGGTTATGGACCTTTATCCTGGTTACATTTAAATACTTTTGTAAAACTCAGGAGTGCAGCCTAAAAATCCCCTTTTCTCCTTGACAGAACTGCATGTGGCTCAGCACCATTTGGAGTCTTACACCAGGGGTTTGCACAAGTAACAACCAAAAAACAAGAAAAAAATAATAAATAAATAAATAAAATCAATAAATAGATAAATGAATGAATGAATGAATGAATGAATGAATGAATGAATGAATGAATGAATGAATGAATGAATGAATGAATGAATGAATGAATGAATGAATGAATGAATGAATGAATGAATGAATGAATGAATGAATAGATAAATGAATAAATAAATATACATATAAATAGATAAATAAATATATAAATATATAAATATATAAATATATAAATATATAAATATATAAATAAATATATAAATAAATATATAACTAAATAAATAAATAAATAAATTAATTAATTAATTAATTAATTAATTGATTAATTAATAAATAAAGTCCAAGGTTAAATTTGTAACCCTGGGGTTGCAATGGGGTGTGAATTGCTGTTCACAATGTATATGGTTTTCAAAAAACAAATCATGGCTCAAGAAGGAGCAAGCAAAGTTGCTCCCACCTTGTGCACTCCCCAGGGGATTTTAAATTACCAATTGCAACTCTTTTTGAGTTGAAACCGGGGATTTGCAACTCTCAAGCAGATACAATTGTGGATTTGCAACCCCCCAGGGGATGCGCAAGTTGTGAGGGGGGGTTCACCTTTTTTACTGGCCCATTTGGGGGAAAATAACCCCAAATGGGCCATTTGAGGGTGGAATTGGGGTACCTAGGCACCCCTGGACCACATTTGAGTGCCTTCAACCCAAATTTGGGGATGTGGTATACTATGTAAGACTATTATGGGACCAAAAAAATAAACTTGGGAATCAAGCACTCTGCCTATTGGCAAAAAAAATTCTTATCATGTACTGCATACATACATAACACACTCCCATTGGATAAATTTATTTTTATGAAGCCAAAAGTGAGCAAACATTTGGAGTTGTTGAATTGAAAATTGAATTGAATACTAAATTTCTGTTGAATTTTGTTTTTTTATGAGAACGGTGGCAAGCCCAAGCCCCCCTGGTTCAAACATGGCTTTGTTAATGGACTTAATTTAAAGTTTTTTTAACAAAGCTTGGGTGGAATCTAGGGATTTGGATAGGGATTTTCAAAAGAAATCATTGGAAGCCCCAATTTCATCCTTATGTATTTTTTCAATTGAGAAACAAGATGTTTCTTCACAACTGGAATTGACTAAAGGTGGTTGGTCACATCTCATATGTCATTTGACTTAGAAGGATTTGGCTTGATCAATACTAGCACAACCATGTGGGGTGTAACTATGTAACTGAGAGGTGCCAGAACCACTTGACCCTCCTCCTGTGAGAGCCTTTGCTATTAGGAAATAATCCAAGATTTATTTGAAAAAATAGTCAGCCATGCATGGCTACACATTGCCAACATTCAAGTCAAAGAAGGTTAAATATGTGGATCTAGCATGTGGCATATTTGGGGTATATCAAGGGCTGTGCCTCACAAAAAGTCAAAGGAAAACTCACACAAGGAAGGTTGGGTTTCAATTCATAATCTATGCAAGTTGTACAGTAGCATATCTCACAGGGCATCTCTCCATTAGAAATGTCCTAAAAAATCATCAACCATCTGAAAAACCCTCAGCGCATCCTCAACTGAGGAGAATCTCTTGTAAATCCTTGGATAAACTTACAGGATGAATGAAAGATGGGCACAATACAATTAAACTCAAAATTAAATCAAGCAAGATTTATGGGGGAGAAGACATTGAAAATAGAACAATCTATAACATTAAGCAGAAGGTAAAGCTAGCGGAAATGGATGGGAAAGGTGTTATTGATGTTCTATTAGAAATGCTCCAGGAAAACCAGTGGGTTTCCAGGTCAAAATTTGGTGGAGAGGGTCACTTAGAGGCCCTTTTTTTGGATCATCCTGAGTCTACAAAACTTTTAAAACATACCATAATATTTTTTTGTTGGATTGTGCTCAAACAAAATAGGTACAACATCCCTCTACTGCATGTTTTAGAAATGAAAGCCAACAGGAAAAACTTTACAAAGGCTTTTTTTTTCTAACAAAAGAAAAGTATGAGTTCTACAGTTGGGCCTTAAATGCATCAAGGACTTGGCTTATGATCCCAAGAGGCTTCAAAATGATTTTTTGACAGACTGTGAAAAGGCTCTGATTTGTGCTATAGGACATAGGTTGCCTGATTCATCCATACAGTTGTGCTCCTGGCACTTGTCTAAAAATATTCAAGTAAATTTTACAGTTTGCTTCATTAATTACAATGAGGGATGGCAAAGTTTTATGAATCTGTGGGAAAGTTATGGGGCCTCTAAAAACAAGGGGGAGGCAGAATTAAATGATTTGGAACTCATAGAAGGACAATTTTCTGCTTCTTCTTTTGATCTCTGCTGGCAATGCTTACATTGAAACTTTTATCCAGTGTTTCTTGAAAGAAAATTAGGATGTGATTGAGTATATGGAAAATAAAATTTTTCCTATCAAAGAGGAGTTGGTAATGGTTTGGACTTTTGTTGACCCAGACTTTGGAAAAAAACAATGTCTTGGTTAGAAGGGGCCCATGCTACTTTCAAATGATTACTTGCACAATATTTTGGCCAGATTTTGGATGTGTGGAAAAACCTTGAAGGAACCATTGAAAGCCAAATCCAATCAGTTCATGCATAACTTAAAAAATCAAATAAATTTAGGAACTGTTCTTCCAAAATAAATTTTCCCTTTGGGTTGCAAATTGTCAATTGAGGCAATTAATCTTTTTGGGGAACAATTCAAGAAGTTAAAGCGCAACCATGATGTCAAGGTGTACTCAAAGTCTTGTTCAAAAAAATGGGCTTTCCATGTTCCCAAATTTTAGGTGAAATACTAGCATCAAGAGGATTTTTTGTCCCTGAGGATTATCATCTTCAGTGGAGGTTAGACTCTGACCCTTCCAGTGAAGTAAGTAGGGTTTTTGGGATTTTTGAAGGGTACCAATTATAGGATTGACAGATTAATTATTGTTTTTCATTTTGAAAGAATTACACAGATCCAGTGCTTGAGGAATTCCAATTTTTCAACAATTTTAATCCCATGCTTATGGGATAACCTCTACAAGTTAGATTGGAGATTTTAAATTCCCTGGTCAATTATACAGCTACTTTGATTTCCAAGGCAAGGCTTGAGCCAAAGGTCTTACGTTCCAGCCACATTCAACAAAAATTAAAATCTACTTGTTGTGAAATTTCAAAATTTGAACACATTGAAAGGGAACTTAAGAGGGAAAAATGGTTAAAAGGTATCCAAAAGGACCAAAGATAGAAAGTCTTTTATTTTAAGAAGTGTTAATTTTTATGGTTCAATGAACTGATGAGAAAATTATTTCTGTAGTGCAAGGAAGGCTCTTCATCTGAATTTCATAGTTCAGAGGAAGAGACTGAAAGTTAATTAGGTTCCCTTCATTTGGAATCAGAATCCTTTTCCAAGGAAGAAGATTAATGGGGGAGTCAAACAGAAGCTCATCTTTGGTGAGAATTGATTTCTTTGATGAGATTAGAATTTTGGCTAAGTAATTTTTGATTTTAGGAAGAACCAAAAGTTAATTACCTCAATCAAATACCTGAGAACTTAAATAAGTGCTTGGGGAAGGTTTGGGATCTGGTTGGTGATGGGAATTGTGGATTTAGAGTCATTGAAAAATCACTTGGGTATGATTAGCATGGATGGTTTAAAGTACAAAAGCAAATGATTGAAAAATTGAGGAAAAATAAAAAATGCTATTCTAAGATCCTTGGTGGCATTAAATATTTTTAAAAGATAGAACAAATACTTGATTTTAATGACATCAATCAAAATATTCCCTCTTCAAAATGACTTGCAAAGTTGAATATAAGTCAAATAATAGCTGATACTTATGGAAGACCAATATGTTTCATTTCATTTGATTCATTTTGTACTTATACTCCTATGACAATGGGTGTAAAATGAAAATCAGATCCTATTTTCATTTGATTTTTCAACAATAATCACTGGGTTCAGCTTGTACTTGAGGGAGAAATGATTCCAATCCCTCCCGTTTTTTCCAAACCTGCTTCTTTGACTTCTAAGAAAGCTTCTGTTTGGGTTGACCATCTAAAAGATCAAATTAAGTTGTATTCTAAGTTATCAACATCATTTTAATATAATCATTTGGCTTTGTGTTGTGATGCTGATATTTTAATTCTATTCATATAAAGGTTTATCACATTTTGAACATCATTATCTTGATTTTTTTGAGTTAAAATCATTATTTTGAGTGTTTTTAATGATATTTTATTGGTAAGTCAGCTCAAATTTTGTTGGGCTGATCCCATCATAAGGAGTATTTTTAACTCTTGTGATGGGATCAGCTTAACACAAGTTAAACCAGTTTTTTTTTGGTTTTTTTTAATTCAGGGCCTGTAGTAAAAACACCAAAAAGGTGGAATTTGTTGGAATTTGGCTGAGAAACTGCCACAGCGCAAGGAGGCTGGAGGAGAACACTCAGAGCCTCTGATCATTTCCATGCGGCGGGAGAGCTGCAACTACACTGCAACTACAACTTGACCTCTTGGGGGAGGCTCTTTTCATTCTTGTCTTTGGTGGCTCATTTTTGTTCATTATCTTTCCAACTTCTGATCTCTTTTTTTGTCTCCAAATCTCTCCCAGAATCTCACTCAAGAATTGTGTTCAACCTCAACTGTTTTGCAGACAACCTGAAATCTTTGCCTTGTGAGATTTTGATCTCCTCTTCTTATCATCCTCACCCAACCTGACTTGCTCATCTCAATGGCCAGTCTTCAAATCACTACTCTCAGCCTCAACTCCCATTTATTTGAATCCAATTCAAGATCTTTGTCATTTCCCTTTTCCTGTTGTCTTGCTTTTGGTTCTACCTGTTCCTTTTTCTTCTTCCTATTACTGCTGCAATCTCATATGCTTTTTTTTCTTCAATCCTCAGCTTTGATTCAATTCAATCATGTTCAATCAGTCATCCTAATAGACTTGATAGAAGTCCTTTTTGGTTTTTTTACTTTAGGGCTAGTACATTGTGATAAAAGTCTTTTTTGGTGTTTTTACTTTAGGGCTAGTCCATTGAGGTGGGCTTGATACAAGTCCACCTCATTGGATCAGCTTGACACAAGTTTACCTTGTATTTTTTTGGCATTTTTACTTTAGTTCTGGCGTAAAAAAACAAAAAATGTTTATTTAATTTTTGGTTTTTTTACTTTAGGGCTGGTTCATAGACTTTTTATTTTTATTCATGGCCCCAGAGTGGCAAAATTTTTAGGATTTCCATAACGTTTTTTTTCAATTTTTTTGATTTTTTTTCTTTTTCTGGTGTTTTTGTTTTTTTTTCAATTTTTTACTTATTTTCATTGAATTTATTTTAATTTCTTTTTAATTTCTTTTCTTTTTTTGCTTTCTTTCTTTTTTTTTCTTGGTCATGGAAAATGGGTTGTGAGCAGCCGTTCACGGCTGAAATGGGTTGTGAGCAGCTGTCCATGGCTAAAATGAGTTGTGAGTGGCCTTTCATGAATAAAATGGGTTTTGAGGGGCTGTTCACAACTGAAATTGGTGGAAAAAGGTGCCACACAACCTGATTTTGTTGTGAACAAGCTGTGTAGGGTTGCAAATTTAAGATTTCCCTTTTTAAATTTATTTTTTCTCTTTTAATATCACATGGTGTTTTTCCTAATTTTTTTTAAAAGTCTTCTTTTATATAGTTTCACATGGTGTTATTTCTAACATTTTTCATTTTTTTTGTTTAATTGAATTTCAAGGAATTAAACAAAACATTTTAAAAAAATTCAAAGAAAAAGAAAGGTTGACTGATCTTTGGTGAAACTGGTGGTTTTCTCACAAATCCTCTTTTGGGTCATCAAAAATGGTTGGAAAACCTCACAAATACATTCTCTGATCAGCCAAATTAGAATTTTTTTTGATTGAAATGATTCTTGTATTTTTACAGTTCTATCTGGTCTTCTGTAATATCAATAACATAATTTCATTTTAATTTCATCCCAGTCCTTTGATTTGTTTTATTCACCGGGATTGCTTGAAAGCATTTTTTTTACAATTGAATGCAATATATTTATACTATGTAAATTTAAAGCCAGATCAGCCAAAGACTTGGGCTTATTGTGTCTGGAAAAAAATCAAAGATCAAAAATATACAGTGGGTAGAAAAGATTCTTGGGACTGATTGAAAAAAAATCAGCCCTTCTACTTTCAAGTAATTGTTTCAAGCAAAATATGAAACTAATAAAAATATTCTTAGCTTCTTCAATATTGAATTTTAAAATATTCAGACTCTCCTAATTACTTATAATTAAAATTAAAAAAAATTTGTTCCAATAAATCTTCTTTCTCATTGCTTATTTTTTGAACAAGGATGAAAAGGAAAATATTGGATAAAAATAAAGACCATATTTGTTTATTCTAAATTTCAATAATTCTAAAATTTATTCCTTTTAATTTATTGGTACCTGGGTCCAATTCCAAGAAAACAGGAGATCTAGGACTTTCAGGATTCGTCAAAACTGCTCAGACAGCCTCTTTGAGTCATAAATATTCATTAAAAAAAATTAATTTCTTTTTTGGAGGGTTTGGTCTCTTTGAATAAATTGAGTATGAATACTTCATTTCTTGGTTTAAGAACCAGCATCTTTGATTTGAACTAAAATTTGTTTTTAAAATAAAGTTTTTTTGAGGGTTTGTTTCCTTGAATAAATGCATTTTCTAGATGGAATGACATTTGAAAAAATTTCAATTTCAAAAAAACAAACATGACAAATAAATATTTAATTAAGTAGTTCAAAATTCCAATGAATCATTTTCCAAAAAAAAAATCATAAAAAATTGGAAGTTAATTGAGAAAAAAGAATGTTGGGGTGGTCATACATCATCATATGGAGCAGGAGATTGATTTTCAAGTGTTCAAAACAAACAATCATGCTTCCTGGAATTGATCTACATTTCTCAAAGTACCCTGGTGTGCAAACTTTCAACATCAGTCCCCAGAATTTTGTTTACCCAATTTAGATTTAAATTGAGGTAATTAAAAGCTAACTTTCTTCTGAAATTATTATTAGTTCAATAATCCCTATAGATGGTTTCAATTTCTGTTTTTTTTTTATTTACGTTGTATTCATGGTTGAGATATGGCTTATTCAATGTTTGATTCAAACATAGTTCTGATTTTGGTGACCCCAAAATTTCATGGAGGAACATGCTAGAATTCAATTGAATTATCCCCTGTTAATTCAGTTCATATTATTCTATTTTCTCACTCTTACCTTATGGAGGATCTATTCAGGTTTTAAGTTTGAGTTCAAAAAGGGAGAGAGATAAAATAAAACATAAAAATTTATTCATCTACTTAATATTAACAATTTAATTAGCCAAGGAGAAATTGATTGGAATATATGGGAGTTTTTTTAGAAAAAAAATTGCATAATAAAATTTAATTGAAGAGAACATCTGCTCTTGTATTGATTCCCTCTATTGTGATTTCACATTACATCTATTGTGATTTGAAATTACTTCCTGACCTTTTTTTTTTTTGAAAATGTTTTATGTTGTATCTCCAACTTTCTGGAGCCTTTTTAAGGATTGATAAAAAATCATTCAAACCCCTTACTTTTTTCATTCTTGTCCCTTTCCTCTCCCTCAATAGAAATATTCAAACTGCTTCCACATCCTTCCATCACCTTATTTTGGAATTTCATAACTTACCCCATCAATATCATCATTCCCCAGACCATTCTTTCAACCTTCATGTTCCATCACCTTGATAATACCGTTCCCATCCCCTCTGATCACATTTGAACCACTGCACTCCTCAATTGTTTTTTAATGTTGTTAAACCTCCCTCTATTTCTTTCAAGTTGAATTCCACCATGCTATTCTTGAGTCCCTTGAAAAGTTCTGGGTTATTCTTGTTTGAATTTTTTACTGCTTTTCTTCTAGAGCTTCATAAAACAAATTTCTTTGTTTTGTACATCCACCCACAGTTATCTGGTACCCTTCAAGCGCTTGATTGTGGAGATTTGGGCAGTTTCATTGAGAACCTGGAGGTTGGTTGGGATTGAGTTGATATTTCCTAATCTCCTGCTGACAACCAGAGTTATTATCTTGTGGGCTTTTTTACTTACGACTGCCTTGTTATATTGAACTCTGAGACAAAATTTAACTTAGTTTGTTAAAATCTTTTCCCGCACCATCTTTCCTCAGATAGTGTTGTTCCATTTCTGCCAACTACTATCAAAATTCATCCTTTCCATTGATTCCTTATTTACAAGGTTCTGGATCTTGATTCTGGTTACATTTAAATATTTTTGTAATGCTCAGGAGGGCAGCCTAAACAGAACCTTTTCCCCTCCACAGAACTGCCTGCGGCTCAGCACCATTTGGAGTCTTACACAATACCTTTATTGGAATGGCAGAGACCATACCAGAATTTATATTCACAATTTGAGGACATTCCGTGACCCTTCCATGCCTACATTTTAGGCTCCTATTATTTCTTCTGCAATTACATCACCTAGTTTGCAACAAATTTTCCTTGATTCCTTATCAGGTAACACATTACTTGCTTTCATTATTCATAAGGAACAGCAATGGCCCATCTCCCCATCTAGCCAGGGAGGTGGCTTCACAACAGAGTCATGTCTTATTTTGTTTTGTAGAATCTGCAGGTATAGGTTCCCAATGAGGTTTTGTACATTATGAAAAGTAGAGTTGACAGCAGAAATACAGGACTCAGATACTGTTGGTAAAAAATAATGGTCTTTAATCTCTACCACCCATAGTTAATCCCCTTCTGTCTCAAGCTGCAGGTATCACCATCATACTACACTGTGCCATCTAATCAATTAAATATTACTAGTTACAGGATGGTAACATTGATCTTTCAGAAGTATAACATGTCCAAAAAATTTAGTTGGCCATAAGTTGTTTCCAAAATCCCATCTCCAATAGACTCTACAGGAAATTTTTCTGACAATGCAAATTTGAGACTGAGGTTTGTAGTTTTGAGACGTAAATACACTAACATCATTTGTGACACTATTGGTTGCACCCAATTCAAGAATTATCATCCTGCTACTTTTGAGTTGCTTTTAAGCAGATGCAACATTTTCTGCTGGACACCATTTTTGAAAAACTGGATGGCAAACTGGTGATCTATTGATTCAAGCTGCAGGGTTCATTATGCAAGTGTCACCCCAAGGAAGCAGTTTCTCCTGGAATCTTGGACATTTGTGGTCTCAATGCCCCCATTCATAGAAATAGAGGCAGGGATTCCTCCAATTTAATTTGTTTTTTCCCAATTGCTGCTTTGGGACATGACCTACTCATCCTGATCATGGATGGCCTTTCCTGTATTTTTATATCACAGCTTTCCACCAGATTGTTGATGGTGTTGGTTTGTAAGGGTTCCTGCCAAATAGCTGAGTAAGGATCTGGTGAGAATATCCTTCTGTGACATTACTTGGCAAGAGATAATATCAAGAACATCCCGGGATGTGACTTTAAATTCTTTTATAATGACTTGTTGACTGTCAAGGCTGTTAGAAATATTGTGGAAGAGGTGTCCCACATTAGAATAAAGTAAAATTTCCAGTACAGAGTCCATGGTGAAACCCCCCAAGTATGTCTCCCCATCCTGGAGTGCAGTTTTCATGTCATTTTAAGTCCAATTGGGGTTGTTGGCAATTTCCAGTGATTTGACAACATTGAGCCATTTTGAAATGAAATAGGACTAAAATATGGAGCCAAAATGGTCTTGGAAGATGCGGTAGCCATCTTTCCCAGCCTTAGAAACTACAAATGGCAAGAACAATGGGTCAATTCTGTACTCCACAATTGTGCCTGTGAGCCTTTTCCACTCATCTGAATCATCTGTCCCATCCAAAAAAAATTAATTGGGTAGCCGTAATAACAACACCACTTTGAGATGAATTTCCTTGGAGCACTCCACAAAGTTTGACTCATCAGCATTGAGGTTTAGCCAAATACTGCAACCTACCCTATGGTACTGTAAGTGATCTTTGGAAACTCCCTCAACAGGTTTAGTCCCATTTTTAATTTCAGAAATGATGTTGGCAATATTTTCAACACTTGGCACCATTTCCCCCAGGGTTTGTGTTTGATTCTTCCAACATTGTTTCTTCAGGATCCAGCAGGTTACAAGAGACCTTGATTGGGTTGAGGAATCCCTGGTTTTTTTTTCCTGAAATTTAAAAATATTGGCCGGCAATTCCCACAAATGTGGCTAGTCATTAGCAAGACTCTGGGTTATACACACATTAATAAAATTCACCTACTTTCAGGCCCAAGTGGCCAGGTCTAATTGCATCAAAGATGCTAGTTGGATTGGAGGTGTTGAAAGTTGAACTGAAAATATCCAGGTCTTTGATTGTTGCTGTGACAACTCATTGCAATTATCTGTTTTTTATAAAAGTAAGGACCAATTATGGGAAGACATTAGCAAAGTAAAATTCTGAAAAATGATGGCCATCAGCAAATTAATGGCCCCAAAGAAGATGCAAAGATGTATAAGCTTGTGGGTGCATTCAAACCAGAAATTTTTGCAGGCTTATGACCTGTTAAGATTATACAAGAATATTTTAATTTATGTATTTCCCCCAAGGTAGCAATGCTTGTTAAAAAGTTGCCATGTTCTTATATATGTTTTGTGGAAGGTATTGGTTGTGTATCTACAAGAATCTAGAATATTCTACCTGATTGCGTAATTTCTATACATATTATCCATATACCTAATGCCATATTCTCAACACCCCCAAAGAAGTTGGCTCCAGCATCTCCAAGGCCAGGATGCTACCCTTTGGAAGATGGCACCAAGCAAACATGATCACCTCCAAACTGTCAGTCCTCAATGACCCAAAGACTATATACAAAGCAAGAAAGCTGTTGGATTGTCTTTACTGGATATGAGCTATTGACACAGAGAAGGACAACTGCAATAGAAATCAAGTCTGGGAATTTTTTCCCAAACCAATTCACATCAAAGAACTGGACACCACCTGGTTTTTCAAGACAAATTTTGGTGCCAACAGGCTCTTTTTCAAGAAAAAATCCAGGCTTTGTGCCCATGGATTCCAAAAATTTGAGGGCATTGATTACAATGACACCTTTGCACCCACAGGAAAACTACCCACCCTTTGTATCCTCCTCAGCCTGTTTGCATTCTTTGACCTGGAGCTTCATCAGATGGACATAAAGTGTGCATTTGTGAATGGTGAACTGGAAGAGAAAATCTTCATCAAGATCCCCAAAGAAACCAACATCCATTTCCCCCCTGGCTATGGAATCAGACTTTAGAAATTGCTTTGAGGCCTCAAGGAAATCCTGCACTGCTGGTACACCACACTCACCTCTTTCTTTTCTTCCTTAAACTTCAAATAATCAGAAGTAGATCCTTTCCTGTTCATCAAATCCAATCCTCAAAAACTGTGCCTAGTTTACATTCATGTTGCAACCTTGTTATTGGGGGAAAAGAACAAGACACCATGGAGTTCAAGCAAAATATGAACTCTTGTTTTGAAATGGAGGACCTGGGGGAATGTAAATAGGTTCTTGGAATCAGAATTTGTGAAGCATCCAACTACATCAAGATCAGTACATCAATAATATGCTTGCCAAATTTTGGATGACAAACTGCAAACCAGCCACTGCTCCCCTCCCCCCCAAATGACTAGAGGAATTCTAATGTCCAACACCCCCATTGACACAAATTTCAGTTCCTGCTGTGGTGTTGGGATCCTGAACTACTTAGTTCAGTGCACAAGACCTGACCTTGCATTCTCCTGGAGTTATCTTTCCCATTTCCCTAACCACCACACCATCACCCATCAGGAACAATTTCTCCACCTCCTTTGTTACCTCAAGCGCACCAAAAACCTTTGCATCACTCTTGGAGGGGCCACCCACAGCGCCTTCACCCTAAAAGCCTACTGTGACACCAATCATGCCTCAAGCAGTGAGTGCCAATCCTTTACTGGAAGCACTTTCCTCCTAAATGGCCCTGTCATTTGGCAATGTTCAAAGGAATTGGTCATAGCTCTGTCAGCCACTGAGGCGGAACATTGGTCCTGCTCAGAGTATGGGCAAGACCTCCTGAGGGCTTCTCAAATACTCTTTATTCTCTCAAAACTTTTCAACCACCTTTTCATTCCCCATCCCTTTTCTCCAAAAACCAAGGGATCATAGCCCTCTTCAAAAATCATGTCTGCCAACACTGCACCCATCACATTGACATCCACCTCCAGCGGATTTGACATCACATTCCCAACAAGGTCTTTGTTCTCTTGTACATACATCCCCACCTTGAACAATGTTGCCAACAGCATGACCAAGATACTCACTCCTCACCTTCACCACAAATTCCTCAATGACAACCAAATCCTCCCCCTTGACACAGATTAGCAAGCAAGGGGGGGGGTGCAATGACCCAACCAGACTAAGCCAACCAACAGACAACCAATCAATGACCCAACAAAGACCCAGCAATGGTAGCCCCATGGAAACCTAAACCTGCCAACTCAGTTTATCCCTAACCTAGGTTTTGAGAGCTTGTATCTGCAGCCTTCTTAGCTACCTGTTGTAACACTATCTTTTCCTTACTCATTGTCAATTTTTCTCCTTTCATCATTGTACCTTGTTCAGGTACTCTTTCATCTTGTCTCACCTCTTTTGGTCCCAAGACCTGTTTCTCACTCGACTCCACTTGCTGGTCATGCTTTTCGGGTCTACTCTCATCTTTCCTTCACAGATTTCTCTGTTGTCTCTTCCCTTTGTTTCCTTAGCCTCTTCTGACTGCTAGCTATCTGAAATCAACACTCTTTGTCAATTCTTCTGCTTTCAACATCGTACTCTTTCATCTCGTCTCGTCTCTTTTGGTTCCAAGACCTGTCTCACTCAACTCCACTCGGTGGTCATACTCTACAATGAGTGCATGATGTTGTAGCAGGTGCGACATCGAGCTTGGGCGGCAGATTACAAAGAAGATAAGCACAAAGGATGCCAGAACCACATGCCAGTAATCTGATTGTCATGAAACTGAATGAACTTGGAGGCTGATCAATAACAGAATATTGTGGGGACCCAGCGGGAATGAATGTCACGCAAGATTTTGAGGATCACAGGAAGATTGGACCAATGATCGCGACATTCCTTCAAGTTTTCAAACTGAGTTCTCGGGTGCACGTGGCAATCAGTGGAGCTTCGAGTTCGGCCAGCAAACGACATGCAAGCGAGCCCGGGGTCAGATAGTGAGCCGGCAAGTTACGAACAAGACTCTGTTCTCTGGTGAGGAGATACTAAGTAATATAAAGCCAACTCAGACGAAGGGTGCAGGGACTGGAGACAATGACCCATGACCCACGAAATGCCAGGGGCTTGGAGGGTGGATAATCCCAAACGAGTAAATCGGCTAATGACGAGTCATACTCTGGGGCTTTGCGCCGCTGGACAATTGATACGCCAATTGCACACAACTATCAGCGGCGCACATTGAGCTCAAGGGATACATGAAGCCTACCAGCGTGCTCTTGGTGGCTTGAAAGGGACGGTCGGTAACCTTTGTGCTGTGACGGGCCTGTGTCGGAAAGTAGGGATGGAAGGAAAGGGGTGGGGTGCTTCCGGGCCTAAGCACTCCAGACTGGTTGTGGACACTTAGGACATACTCATGTGGTGAGCGCAAGAGCGGAATGGTGACACTGAGGCCAGCGAGGTCCTCGCAAGAACAATGGGTGATTCAGATGTCATTTCAAGGAACATCATAGTAAAAGAAAAAACGTTTTCTGTGGACGAATTTCGACAAGTAGACTTAGTTAGCGTGTTGTCAACTTGCGTGAAAATCAAAGACTTACAATCAAACAAGCCCAAACCCATATCGTCGTCTGATTCTTCCTTCTCCTCCTCTTTCTTCTCTTCAGCTGGGGCAGCGGCAGCCGCACCACCTCCAGCTGCAGCGGCACCACCAGCAGCTGGTGCAGCAGCAGCACCACCACCTCCAGCACCGACGTTGGAGAGCATGTCTTTGACGTCCTTTCCTTCCAAGGCCTAACAAAATTGGGTAAAAAGTAGGTCACTTATTAGGAGTCACAGTAGCAAAAGTCATCGAAACTCACCTTGGCGAGGAGAGCAGCCCAGATCGGCTCGACTTCAACCTTGGCGGCACTTAGCAAGGTATTAATTTTGTCGGCGGTGATGTCGAGACCTTCGTCGGCGAGGATGAGGGCGGCATAGGTACAAGCGAGTTCGGCCATCGGGTCTGATGATTTTTCTGGCAGGCGAGAGGGAAGAACAAGGAACAGATATCAGCCGAAGGCGGTGGGGGCAGGAAGATAGGCATTCGGGAACTTACAGGTGCTTGGGACAGAGAGGAGCTGAAAGCCGATGATCAATTTAAGCCTGGGGCGGACCGTCGGTCTGTTCACCTGTCGAGAGCTGGGGTATGTGCGGTGCAAGCTGATGGCCACGATGCCTGGTGGCCGCCGTAATTTGGATGGATGAATGTCACCAAGTTAGGTTTCAGCGGTACGCGGCCTGGTCTGCTGGGCTTCTGGGAGCTGGCAAACATCGGATACCCTCCAGCTGCGTAACTGGAACACGCAGCAAGGGGTGCAGACCCAGGGGCCAGGGCGCCTATCGGGTCAGGACTCAGCCTTAACTACCAGCCCAAAATCGGGCTGAGAAGTAGACGGTTCGGGTCAAACCGGGTTTCGTTCATTGTGAGCCGGGCCCTACAGCCGCCCAGGCCATTGTTAGTAGGCTTTTTATGGGTTTGGGCTTGAGTGTGGGCCTCTCTAGGTATCGTTACTTGCTTATCGGCTTCAATAAAGAAGTCAACTTGAAAAAAATAAATAGGAGTGATCACACTTCCCTTTCAATATGTTATGTTCTACACTTTGTAATCACAAATTAGCTTCTTCAGACAATCCCAACAGTTCTTCATATTTTTTGTTCTTCTTCCCAAGTATTAGACCATGCCCAACCTTCAATGCAACAGTTAAAGACTGTCCATGGGCAAGCCCAGCCTGCTGAGAACCCTGAGCATAGACTGGTTAGAGTAGAGAATCAGAACTTCTCAAACTGAGAGGTTGGCTTGTGAGAAGCACCTTGGGAGGAAAAGAAATAGCAAGCAAGCAATCTGATGCAGTTATCTCACAACCATCCCCTCCACAGGAGCATCCATGCTTGTCTTGGAAACCCTTTTCAAATCTCTACTATGTTCAATCTATCTGTCATATTACAAGGAATAAATAAAAATAGGACAATCAAAAGATAAGTTTGCCTACTTCAAGCATTTGTAGAATAATTAAAAGGTGAATACTTAGTCTCAATTGTTCCTGAAAAATACTTGAAATATTAGAGAATTTTGGAAATATTGATGAAGATTAAAAACATACAAATTTAAGGAAGAATTGAAATTTCTTGGAAAATTATTTCAGAAATGGATTTATGATTTCATTTTAAGTATAGTCACTAGCTGGTACCACCCCGCCTTTCCCATTGCTTCTTGGAGCTTATATTGACTGAAAGTACCCCTGTAAATTTTAATGGAAGACTTGAGAAATGTATATTCCATTTATAATCTACATGGATATTTGATTTTTAAGCTTGCATGTTGGGTTGATTGTAGGATTTATTGCTATAATTGTGTTATATCAAACTACCCATGCCTAAGATTTTGTTGTTTCTTGATTCCCAAATGCAGTGATCTACATAGTGCCAGAGCTATGCATAGTGATCTGGGAACTGAAAAAAGTGTTTCTTCCTTGCCAATTGACTAGAAGAAATCATAAATAGTTTTCTCTTTAAGTTCATTGTGGAAATTTAATATAAAAACATGTTTTGAAATTTCAATTGAGAGTGGATATGTGATGTTTATAAACTACAAAAATGCATAACTCAAAATTTACTTAGTTTTAATAAAATGGAAATATGATACATCATACTGATTGTGATAAGGGCTAATGTGATGAGCAATTTGGTTGGTAGATTAATTAATAATAAAAACTAATGAGATTAATTGCTGAGATAACAAATGTGAATGTGTGTATGATTGGATCCAAGTCATGAGGAGGATGAGGGGTCCTTTTATACTGAAGTTACCTCTCATCAAAAATTTGCAACACAAGATGTAAACAAGATAAATGCTATCTAAAACATGAGGTACAGGATAGAGAGATTTACAACATGAGGATTAAAGAAACTTTGCTTTCTTTCTCATAGTCTTAATAGGACTATGTATCACTCTCTTTCTTGGAGAGACAACTGGGACTGCTATGAACTTGAAATTTTCAATAGCTTTCATATTTCTGCTTTTCTTATTCCAATCCCACTTGGAATTCACCTTTCTCTTTCTTGGTGTTACAGATGTAATAGGGCTGAAACTGAAAACCTCAGGAATTTGTATTTTACTTTTACTTTTCATTTCTTTGTATGTTTTATTTTTAGCATTTGCTTTATTCCTTTCATTCTTAGGTAATAGTTGTGTTGTATCTATCCTTTTTCTTTGCTTTTCTTCATTGGAGCCATCATCCTTCTCCTCTGCTTGAGTCACCTGACTGAGAATGAGTCTCTATGACATTCCTGTATTGTTCACAGTAATTTCATCTTTAATAAATTCCATTTTATTAAACATATTTACATAATTCTTATTTTTCATCTTGACCCAAATTTTCTGCTCTTTACTTTGGTAATGAAGTTGGATTTATAAAATCAATATTTGTGCATGTATTGATCTCAAAAGGGATTACATCCTTAACACCCCCCCTTAACCCTGTAGGGGGGAGTAAATTCATATCTATGGGAAACTTTATATGTTTGGTTCTATCCAATGGTTTAGTCATTATGTCTGCAGTCATATCTGCAGTTGGAACATATTCTAATGCTACTTCCTTACACTTTACTTCTTCTCTTATGTAGTTGTAATGAACATCAATGCGTTTTGTTCTGGAGTGAAAAACTGGGTTACTTTCCAAATTTATGGCACTGTCACACAACCACCCCAGATACTATAGGGAAATCTTAGATGATTGTGGGTTCAAAGGAGAAGCTGAGTGCAAGGACAAGTGCAATGTAGCAAGGGCTAACTGCAAAGTGCAAACTTATGATGGAGAGAACTCGGCACAAAGCAAGAGGGATGAATTTTCTGATGGAAGGGAACCAAACCCAAGCCCAATGTGATGATTGGATTTAGAAAACACAAGAACGCATGAAATTAACTAACTGAGGAGACAATCACCAGGCAAGTGGCGTAGCCTATATAAGGTAATATGAAATTACTAGATACAACCTGATGGATGGTCAATTACAGTTCCAAGCAATGAGACAATTAATGACAGGAATGGAGCGCAAAATGAAATAACAGTATGAGCATTTACAAGGTCTTAGCCTAAGTGCAAGACAATAGAGGGCAAATGTATTGGAGTGCAACGGATGAGGCATGAGGGAGTGACTTCAGAGGCAATGCAAATATGAAGATGTATTCTATGCAGGGTAAGGGACTATTCCATTGGCAAACTATACAGTTGAGGTGGCTTGACTAGTGTGTGTGAAAACTAGCAAGAGCATGTGATCAAGAATGGGAAACCAAGGGCTATTGGTATCCAGGGTGAAAGAGCAGAGCTTGAATGGATGTTTGACTGAGGTAGAGTTGACTTCAAGGTTTGCAAGTGGGTTCTGAGTCAGTCGCCAGGAATGGAAGGTCATTATGCAAGCCAGAGTTGGTAAGCGGAAGGCACCATTGATGTTGTGCTTCTATTTTTTTCACGCTTATGGACTGAGGTAGATGGTACTGAGGAAAGGGTATGCCAAAGTTGGAGGACCATAATCCTTAAGCTTGAAGCGTGACAGGCACCTTGATTATCAGAATAGATTAGAGCATAATCTTGAGGCTTATAAGTGTCTTCAACTATTTTTCTTATCCATTTTTCCTCCTGAGCTGCAGAGAGGTAAGATCTGTATTCAGCTTAAGTTGATGATACACTTATTTCTGCTATCTTCTGTGATCTCCAAGAAATCTATCTATTCCCAATAAAATAGGTAAAACCACTTGTTGACTGTTTTAAATAATCTTCTGCACAACTTGATTCAGAATAACTCACAAGATTAAAATCACCTCCAACTGGATACTCAAGACCTAAGCTTTGAGTTCCTTTAAAATATTTTAAACATTTTTTGAATGCTTTCCAATGTTGCATTCCAGGATTCTCCAATTGTTGTGAGAGGATCCCTACAGTATAAGTTATGTCTGGTCTTGTATATTGAGACAAATAATGCAAAGATCCTACAGCTACTCTGTATTCCAGACCTGATTTCTTAAATTCTTCAATTTCCTCATCATTAGCTTTCTCTAACTTCACATTAGATTGGAGTGGTGTTCCAAAAAACTTTGCATCTTCCATATTGTACTTCTTGATCAATCCTTTAACATAATGCTCTTGGTCTACTCTGATTGGCCCCTCTTGTCTATTGGCTATCTTCATTCCTAAAACATGTTGAGCCTTTCCTAAGTCTGTAATTTTGAAATCCTTCTTGATTTCATTCAATAATTCTTCCTTCTTTGGCCCAATGACTATGATCTCATCTACCCACACAAATAAAATTGTGACATTATTAATAAATAAACATGGATCTGCTTCACTTGTTTGAAAACCCTTTGAATCTAACCACTTGGAAATTTTGTTATACCAAGATCTTTCTGCTTTCTTAAGTCAATTTAATGAATTCTTGAGTTTGAGTACAGAATCATTATTAACCCCCCTCAAGAGGGCATCTATATGCTTCATTATCAATGCTTCAGGTTTTGAATCAACAAGCCATTCCTTCAAACCATCTGGTATTGTCAGATAGACTGTCTCATCTTCTTCTAAACTAGCATTCAAGTATTCTGTGACAAAATTTGCTGGTTTATCTCCTCACCTCTGTGAGCTGCTAATGCAAATAAATATCTTAAAATTAATAATCTTAAAGTTGGGGAGAAGGTTAACTGATAATCAATTCCTTATTTCTGTTTAAATCCTTGAGCTAAACACCAAGCTTTGTACTTGTCTTTTTAGCTCCCCCAACTCATTGAAGTTCTTGTTTAAAACCCATGTGGTTCAAACTAAGGTTTTTTCTTTTTCAACCTCTTCTCTTCTTATGACTTCAAATACTTGGTTATTCTCCAATGAGTTTAATTCTTCAAATATGGCATGCTTCCACTTTTTCCTGTCTGGAAAATTCATAGCTTGCTTAAAGCTATTTGGAACTGCATTTTTCTCCATCTCAAATGATGGCTTAAATGTCATTATATCTTGTTCTTCTTGAACAGCTTCTGGATGTTATCAACAACTGCACAATGTGCCTTACATCCAAAATATCTGTCAGCTTGCTACTATTGCAGAGCAAGCTGCAAAAGTAAAAAAATAACATAAATAAATAAAAATCTTATTAAAGGAGAAATAATATTAAAAATATTCTTTCAAATTATGATTCTAAATAAAAATTAAGATTGGGTCACTGACTGAAACCTACCTCAAATTCCTACGGCTTATATTTTAAAATAATTTATGAAGATTTGGAAAGAGACACAGCCTTGGGATTTTGGCCATTTTAAAATTTCAAATGAAACCCCATGTATAGGTTTCACAGTGAATTTTGTGTCAGAATCCAAGAATCCTGTGATTTGGAGGAGTTACGGGCGGAAATGTGATTTATCACAATTCCCGCACACAGCCACGGCAACCAACAAATTTGCGCGCGGCTGAGAAGCAGCAATTCCACCCTGTCTGCATACCCTGAAAAGCTGCTTATGCAGCCCCGGACATCTGACAAGTACGCAGCCGCAGGACCACAGGCTGACAGAGTGACAGGTGGCTTGAAAAGCCCAGGTGCTACAACCAAGACGGGGACATACTAAATATGAAATAAATTTCCCCGTGGATAGTATATAGTTTAAAAATACATAAAATTATATAAAATACTTAAATAAACTTTCTACGTATTTTTTATAATATAATAAAAATACCAAATATGTCAAAAATAAGATTACTACTATTTGTAAAATATCTTAAAATACTTTTAATTTACAATTGTGAGAACTTCAAGACATCAGGATGTCAGTGACATACTAAGGGAACTTATTATGTAAGAATATTACATTTATTCCCATAGCTTATCTTTTTAATTAAGTATTTCAAGGAAATCAACAGAATTCCAAAAATAAGGAGCAAATCAATATTATGATTTTACTCCCATCAGCCAGCACATAATGAGAACCCATCTGAAATCAGATTACCCATAGGAATGTCTACTAAGAAAAATTATTAACATCCTGGGAATATTTACTAAGGATAATTAATTGAATGATGATCATGTGGATAGATCAGTGTTATTCACATGTCAAAAAATCAATCAAAAGGTAGAATAACTCCCATACCCTGTGGAATTAGATGTTACCCTTGCTACAGAACCAAGAAAAAGTGACAGGCTACCACTGATTACCCTGCTAGCCTTAGAAACCATCCCTTTGAGCCCCTGTATCCCTCAGAAGGACAGAATTGGGACTCAAAAAGCTATAAATATAGAGCTGTTTTGAGGATATTGATACCCAGAGACCCAGTTATATTTAAATCCAAAAACCATGCCAAGGTAATCAAATATTTATAAGAGATAATTAAGTGATTTATGGCTTTTGTCTGATTAATAATATCCGCCCCCAAACCCTTTTTATCAATTTAAACAGCTGAAAAACCTTTTTAACCCCAGTAATAGGTTTAAACCATCAGTGCACATCCCAAACAGGTACCTAAAGGATTCAATAATATACCAGTGAGTTTTATTATCCTTTTTCTGTCGTGGCAGCTTGGTTACAAGGCCCTGCCACTCCACCATATATTATATATATATATTATCTTTGGGCAATATCTCCTTTAAGAATATAAATTAAAGGTTCCAAAGTAACCAGGTATACGTGTTTTCAAAGTGAATTCCAGGAAGAGAGGTGTTAAAGATCCCCAATATTATTGTGGCCCCTCTATTAATTTATTTAATAATCAATTTATTAATATTGATTAATAATATTAAACTATTACCAAACCAATCAACCTTGCAAAAGCTTTATCCAAATATTTTACGGATTTTTTCTGCATTTATTGAATAATATATTTATTATTTATTCTATAACCTCTGGTAGTTAAAGGATAGCAATGTTCTTGGCATCCAGGAGGCTGACAATTGGGGTTCTGGCCAGGAAATATTCCATTATATTATATTTAATACCTTGGAACAGAAATTTCATGTAAAATTAATCAAAGATAATTTATCTGAATTCTTCAACCGTGATTTATCATTAATTTCTTTTTAAGTGGATTTAAAAACCAATGCAGAATTAATAATATCTTCTAAAAATAAGAGAAGAAGAATAAATTAAAAATTATAAACCAACTGGTTGGGAAGCTTTGACTCAAGCTGAACAACTTAATATCTCTTCTCTCGGTGAAAAATTAGATAAAATCCTTGAACAAGAAGATCTTTAGAAGTGTATCAACTTTCAAGCTCTATGAAGACAACATAAAGCTTGGAAAAAATACAGGATATATTACTTTTTAAAATATAAAAGTAAGCAAAAACCTTATATTACAAAATTATTTTATTAAAATAATATTAATATATTTTATTAACCAATAAAATATCTTTCTAATACTATCAGTGAACCCTCCTATGCCATTAACCACCGCCACTGAAATTGACCTCCTGGATCAAGAGGTACCAGATATTTCTGCATGTCCTGAAAAAATTGAATGGACTGGAGAAGATATCATTGGAACACACAAAGAACCCCTTGGATTACCTGTTAAGCACCAATATAATCCCAATAAAGTCTTAGTACCTTTCAATATCAACTTAAGTAAGTTTTAATAAACTTATTATCACAGATTTTTCTTTAGAAAAATACTTATACATATTTTATTCAACATGAATATATGTAACGCAAGGGCCTCAGGAAGAGTTCCATCCTATGGATCTCTGCCAAAAGCCCCCAGTAACTGTGAGGCAACCAATAATGAAACCATGAGGGGGCTGGAACCCATGAATAAAATATTTGTGGAAAAGGAAAAGAACCAAGTACTGTTGCCCTCCCCCAACCTAGAGCTGGAAAAGGTAGTAGAATCAAGCTCCCCTCCATCACAAGGAGGTTTACTGCAACCACCCCAGCAGAATCTGGCCAAGGAAGCCAGGATCAAAGGCTTAGTCAAAGAGCATGTGAAATATTGGGAAGAATTCAAAGAAGCCCAAGCAAAGGGTGACATAGTATCTATGAAAAATATTATATCCCAGGCAAAGGCTACCCAGATAGCTCTTCAGAAAATGATCCCCAGGAAAGAGGTGGAATCCTACGTAGAAAAGTGTAATCCATGAGATCAATTAGCCCAACTGAAAGGCAGAGAATCATGAAAGAAGAGACCTTCCTCCCATCCAAAGCCAAAGGGAAAGAAATATTGGGACCATATAATATCCTTAGCTCAAAAGTGGAAAAAGGTGTACCACAATTAGCTTCTAATTATGAACCCAGTGTCTTGTCTAAACCAACCTCTGATGTAACTACCTTCTTTTATAATTATATGCGTCATAATTTCAAAATGTTTTGTGGAAATTTGGACAGTGTTTGCACCCAATTGGATAAGTTGACCTCAGTAGTGGCCTAATTGATTAGTAATCAATCCAAAGCTGTAAGGATAGAAGATATTAATGAACATACAGAACAATTATTGGAAGCAATAAACCAAGGTAAAACCAGTCAAACTAAAATCATTGAGAAAATGCTATCAGGTATCCAAGAAGATTTTATTATGTCCCTCCAACCATTAAAAGAAGAATTAATTAATACTACTAACAAATCCATTCTGCCCCTTAGGGTAAAACTGGATCTGCTTAAAAATAAAGTGGACCTGCAACTTAATCTGATCAAGAATGATCTTAGAGACTTAAAAGTCCATCTGACCAACCCCTTGGGGAGTACCACAGAGGAACCAAAACCTCCCAGACAAACAACTACCCCTTATGCACTACCCCTAATGGGAATGCACAGGAGTGAAACTTTCAGGGCTAGTCCTACTCCTGAAATGGAAAAAGCCCTCAAAACTTTACCCCCTATCTCAGAATGGCCTAAGTTCTTTGGTGAAGGAGAATACAACCATATAAATTTCATCAAATTTATTGACTATACCATAAATTCCTATGACTTGCCAGAAGCTATAGCCGTAGTCAGACTACCTACACTCTTTGAAGGAGTAGCATTAGATTGGTTTATCAGCAAAAGAGAAGAAGTAGTATCCTTACCATGGAATTCTTGGAAACTCTTAATTAAAGAACAATTTTTTTCTAGGATGTGGAAAAGGAAAATGATGAAAAATTTTGAAAATTCCTCATTTGACCCCTCTAAGGATAAACCTCAAAAATGGTTTTTAGAACAAAAGAGGATATTAGACTGCTTCTATCCAGATGCTGATAAAGAGGAAGTTAATGAAAGAATTCTCAACCTGTGCCCTGGAAACCTTAACCATAGTGTGAGATGCAGAATGAGTATGGATGCTGACTTACCAACTCTAATCAATGTGTTAGAAGAAGTAATAGATATGAATGGGTTAGACAAGAATGCTCCTTCTAGGCCCAAAGACAGCTTCAATACTAACAAAAACTGGGAACAACCTCCTCTGATAAATATACCTGATAATAAGAAATCTAATGATAACAAGGATAAAGAAAGAATAACTGGAACTTGTTGGAACTGCAAAAAGCAGGGCATATGAGACAATAATTCCCATTACCAATGAGAAAGATAGCAGTAATGGAAGGAGAACCTGAGAGTGAAGGGAAACAGAACTATGAAGAAACAGCGGATACTGAAGGATCACTGTTGGAATGTGAATTAATCCTGACTAATCCTATCAATGTAATAGAAGGAGATATAGGCACTTCTATAGAGATCAATAATATCCATGGTGACTCTAGTTTGCCCCAAAAATGGGATCCTTCCATAATTCCTAGAAATTTCACTGAAGTTAAACCACTAACAGTCAAACCTATGAGTGGTAAGAGTTATACTACTGGTCAAACTTGTTACTCAACAGGACTGTATAAAGAAAAGCCCATAAGGTTATTACTTGACAGTGGGGCTTTCTGTTCATGTGTTTGCACTGAATTCTTAAAAAAATGGGATCCCAACTGGAAAGACCACCTGCTTCCCATCCCAAAGGCTAAGTTTAGCTCTTGCAACTCCACTATGAATTCCATTGGAGTATGGACTGCTCCCATAATACTGCGCCATACTAAAGGATCTTTGAGGATTCAAGTGGAATTTGTGGTATTGCTCAACAGATTATGTGACTACCTGATAATAGGAAATGATGATTTATGTCTATATGGCATAGATGTGTTCCAAAATAAAGGAAGGTATTTCAATGTGGGTGGTAACTGGGACAAGAAGTTTAAGATATGCACTATCCAAACTAAATTCCCCTCTACTTATCAAAAGCACTTAGAAGAATTCAACCAGGAATAATTCTCCCAAGCAGCACTGAATGAGAAACTTTCTGATTAACAGAAGAAAGATATATTGACAGTCTGTTTTGAGAATCAAAATTCTTTCTGTACTATAGATCATCCCATTGGTGATATCAAAGGACATGACATGGTATTGACCTTGACTATTAAGCCTCCTTATCCTCCTAACCTAAGAAGACCAGCTTATCCCTCTAGTCCTAAATCCAGAATAGCTCTTGAGAAACACATCCCAGAACTTATAAACCTACAATTATTGAGGAAATTTGGGAATAATGACCAAGTGGATGTGACCACCCTGCAATCATAGCTTGGCATAATGATAAGTCAAGAATGGTAGGAGACTTCAGAATGCTGAATAACTATAATCATGAAGACTATTATCCCATCCCCCCAATTGATAATGCTATGCATAACTTGTCTAAAGCTAAATACATCACTACTATGGATATGCTTAAAGGGTTCCAACAGATACCCATAAGACCTGAAATTAGAAAGTTGATGAGAATAATCTTCTATTTAGGAATATATGAGTACCTCAGGATGCCCTTTTGTATAAAGAATGCCTCATCACACTTCCAGAGAACAATGGATACAGTTCTAGTGACTTACATCAGGCAAGGATGGATGATGGTTTGTATAGATGATTTCATCATATATTTTGATGATTGGGAGACTCATACAAATCAAGTTAGATTAGTTCTCAAAACTATTTCCAAAGAATGTTTGAAAGTATCCATGAAGAAATGCAACTTTGGATAAGGAGAACTGAAAGCTCTAGGGCATATAGTCTCTGATCTAACTCTAGCTGCTGACCAGAATAAGATAGATGCTGTAATTAAAAGACCCATGCCTCAGAATAAAACAGAGCTGCTATCATTAGTTTTTGCAGTTACTAAAGACAATAAATCCCAAAGTTTGCTATGCTAACTAAAATTCTGTATGAAATATGCAACAATAACACTCTCTTTGAAATGAAACACAAGAGGTTGAAAAGCTATGAAGAATTGAAAATAGCTATGACCTCCACTCCTCTACTAATCCAACCAGACTACTCTAAACCCTTTAATCTGTATATTGACACTTGTATAGAAGGTTTAGGAGCTGCCTTACACCAAGAAAGAATAGAAGAAGAAAAACCAGTGGAGAAACCAGTACTTTTTATATCTAGACAGATCAAAGACACTGAGAAAAGGTATGGAGCCAGTCAGATGGAATGCTTGGCTCTATTATGGGCTTTAGAGAAGTTGCACTATTACTTAGAAGGCACCACTTTCCAAGTAATTACTGATTGTAATGCTGTAAGAACTCTCATGAACATGAAGACCCCTAGTAGACGTATGCTCAGGTGGCAAATTCCTATACAACAGTATAGAGGCCAGATGACTATAGTGCATAAAGCTGGAACTAAAAACCAGAATGCTGAAAGTTTAAGTAGAAATTCTTGGCCTAATGAATCTAGCAATCCAGCATATGAACCTGAGGATCAGGATATCTTTCCTATCTTAAACATCAATATTTTTACATCAGATGCTTCAATTATGAGGATCCACCTATGTGAATTAGATACTGATTTCTTTAATCTAGCAAGAGAGAACTATTCCACCAACCTCAAGCTGCTGATTAAAATTATGGAATGTGAATCCACAGAAGCAGCCCTAGTAAATAGTTTACCAGACTCATTACTCAAACCATATAAAGCAGGAAGGTTCACCTTTTGGGATGGTCTCCTATACTACAGACACCAACATTCCAGTGTGTTGATACTGAGCAACAAAGAGCATATACAACACATACTGCAGGAATTCCATGACAACTGTTCATCAGGGAATTTATCCACTGAAAGGATCTTGGATAAAGTGAAGCAGAATGCTTGGTGGATAGATTTGAAAGAGACTACTATTAAGTATTTTGCTAGCTGTGAGACTTGCCAAAAATCTAATGAAACTACTGGGAAAAGGTTTGGACCCCTGCAAAAGATCTCTGAACCCAAAACTAGGTGGGAAATCATTAATATGGATTTTTTCACTGGCCTACCCCCTGGAGGAATGCACTCCTATAACTCTGTCCTGGTTATAGTAGACAGATACTCTTAGAACACAAAGTTCTTACCTAACCACAAAGAATAAAATGCTATGGATGTGGCTTTGTTATCTTGGAACAGGATTATAGCTGATGTAGGTATACATAAAATTATAATCAGTGACAGAGCCCCCAAATTCACTTCTGAATTCTGGAGGAATCTAAACAATGTACTGGGTACTAATTTAGCCTTTTCTACAGCATATCATCCCCAGACTGATGGATTAGCTGAAAAGATGATACAGACCCTGGAAGATATGTTAAGAAGGTTTTGTAGCTTTGGTCTAGAATACAAGAAATCAGATGGATATTGCCATGACTGGGTAAGCTTACTCCCAGCCCTGGAGATGGCTTATAATAGCAGTAAACACTCTACCACCAAAGAAGCCCCTTACATACTAGAAAGAGGATGGATTCCAAAACTCCCTAGGAATAGCCTGAACCAAAACCTAGCCAGCATCCACCCCACATCTCTTGAATTTAAGAAAATGATAGACCTGGCAAATAATCATGCTCAAAAATGTGTAGAAGAAGCAGTGGAACACAACAAAAATAGATGGGATAAATCACACAGAGAGCCTGACTTCAAGATAGGAGATCAGATCTTGATATCTACTGCCAACTTCAACAATATAGCAGGGAACAGAAAGTTGAAACCAGCTTTTGTAGGGCAATTTGTTATCAAGAAAGTGCACAGAAAGAATGCTGTGGAAGTATTCTTGAGTGAATAATTGTCAAGAAAGCACCCAGTATTCCCTGTTAGCTGAGTAAAGCACTTTCAACAAAGAGAATGTAGCAACCTCCCTCCAGTAATAATCCAAATAGAACCTGACCCTATGAAAGAAAAAGGGAAATTAAGCAGGATATTGAGAGACAAGAAGGAGAGAGTGCAAGGTAAAGATGTTAGAATATACTTAGTAAGATACAAAGGAGAATCTGCAGAAAAAGATGAATGATTACCAGGGAGTAATATACCTGATTGACCAATACATCTTAGAAACCACAGAGCCAGTAAAAGGAACTGAAATACATATCAAATTATTTTTTTTCCCAACAACTCCAGATTTTTTCAGGTATGGCCATATCTTGGAGTGGGGGAATGTCAGCTTGCTACTATTGCAGAGCAAGCTGAAAAAGTGAAAAAATAACATAAATAAATAAAAGATCTTATTAAAGGAGAAATAATATTGATTCTACATAAAAATTAAGGTAGGGTCACTGACTGACACCTACCTCAAATTCCTACGGCTTATATTTTTAAATAATTCATGAAGATTTGGAAAGAGACATGGCCTTGGGATTTTGGACATTTTAACATTTCACATGAAGCCCCACGTATAGGTTTCACAGTGAATTTTGTGTCAGAATCAAAGAATCCTGTGATTTGGAGGAGTTACGGGCAGAAATGTGATTCATCACAATTCCCGCATGCAGCCACGGCAACCAACACATCCACGCGTGGCTGAGCAGCAGCACTTCCACCCTGTCTGCATAACCTGAAAAGCCGTGTATGAAGCCCCGGGAATCTGACAAGTAAGCAGCCGCGGGACTACAGGCTGACAGAGTGACAGATGGCTCAAAAAGCCCAGGTGCTACAACCAAGACAGGGACATACTAAATATGTAATAAATGTCCCCATGGATAGTAGATAGTTTAAAAATAAATAAAATTATATAAAAATACTTACATAAACTTTCTACGTATTGTTTATAATATAATAAAAATACCAAATATGTCAAAAATAAGATAACTACTATTTGTAAAATATCTTAGAATACTTTAAATATAAAATTGTGAGAACTTCAAGACATCAGTATGTCCGTGACATACTAAGGAAACTGATTATGTAAGAATATTACATGTATTCCAGAGCGTATCTTTTTAATTAATTATTTCAAGTAAATCAACATAATTTCTAAAATAAGGAACAAAATCAATATTATGATTTTACTCCCATCAGCTAATACATAATGAGAACCCATCTGAAATCCGATTACTTGTTGTGGTGGTCTTTTATAGACGCAAGTTGGAATGGGCTGTAAGCTGCGCACTCAGCAGTAGCGGAGGGCTCAGCAGTGGCAGCGCACTCAGCAGTGGCAGCGCACTCAGCAGTGGTGGCGCGCTCAGCAATGATTGCAGCCTTGCCACAGAAAGCCATGCTGCGGGCTCAGAAGCAGTCAAGTCAGGATTGGCATCTGGAGATGCAGGGTGGATTGGATAGGATTGGATGGATTGCCCGTGGATATATTGCATGTAGAAAGATGGGCGGATGTACCTTGGATATCTGGAATGGCACATTGGGCGGATGCAGAAATGCGCCGGGGGCTCCAAGTTGGGTTCAGCTCAAGGGACCCGTCATGAGAAGGACAAACCAGGTGGACATAATGGCAGGTGGGAAATACAGATGGGATATGGGGTAAGGGATATGGGATATGGATTATGGGATGGGATGGAAGGATAGGGTTGGGCCTAGGGTTCTTTACTTAGGGGTTGTATTTCATTATTCTGGCTTGCTTCCAGTTGTACTTAGGTTAGGGTTGAGGGGGAGGTTTACTTAAACTGCACCCTCAACCCGGATGAAGGGGGGATCATGGAATCACATTGGATCATATTGGGGTTGGAAGGCTCTTTTATCCTCTACCTCTCTATCTATTGGTTGAAGGGTGAAAAGTTGCACTCAGGGTTTACAGATGCAAGGGATCAATAACTTCCAAACTTGGGAACCATTTTAGCAGAAGTCCTCTTCTGATTTCCACATCTGGGGGTCTGGCTGGGAACTAACCTTTTGTTCCTTGTCTCTCAAAACTAACAAGGGTGATGTCCCAGTACCTCTCATCAACCATCTCAGGGTTGACTAATGTGACTCCCACTCCTCTTCCTCCTCCTCCTCCTCCTCTGGCTTCTTGGAAGCAATGCTCATCAGGGGAGGGATACTGTGTCCCTCTCTCCAATGACGGCGCCAATCGAAATCCCGTTTGCATCAGGCTGCAGGACTATCCACATACTTTGTTCAACACTGAGGACATTGAGCAATTCCTTGCGCAATACAAAGGAATTGCCAATGAAGAAGGTGCAACGGGTTTGGATAAGGCTTTTCTTGTTGTCCTCTTCATTACGGACAAAGAGAAGCTTTGGGATGTGGAGGAGATGGAAGGTTACAAGGAACTTGATTGGCCAAAACTGAAGGCGGAAATCATGGCGCGGTGGGGAAGGCACAAACCTCCGTTTTGGGAAAGCAACTTTGAGCAAGCCATGGCAGAAGCAAGCGCAAATGGTGGAGTCCGGACACGGGCGCAATTGGGGGAGTATGTAGCAATGTTTGACTGGATCTACCGCTACCTGGAAAAGAACAATTTAATAGTGGGTCAGACGGGCACAATGAAGAGGGCATTTTTGGGCGGAATTGGTCCCCAAATCCACGGGCGGGTGCAGCAGCACTTGTACGGCAACAGCAACAACTTGGTAAAGAGGTTGTTGGATGTGAGTATTGCACTTCTTCTGGACATCCTTATCATCTGTTGGGTGGTGGAAAGCAAGTTGGAATTGGAGGACACAGCAAGGTCATTCCTGACAGGGTTGAAGAATTCCACTTCTCACCCTCTGGCAGCACCAACACAGTCTCCGGTTGCAGGCCCCTCAAATAAGGAACACGCTCTGGAAACACTACCAACAACAAGTCCGGAGATTAGAAAGATGACGGAATTGATGAAGGATTTATGTATCTTCCTGAGTTGACTGTTTTCAGGGCTGCACAATCTGCCTCCTCACATTGGGGGACCACTTCTGCTGTCAAACATGCCTGCGCCACGGGCAAGCGGATCTCCACAGAACCTGGAAATTTGAACTCCATGGAGAAATTGCGCAGGCAAGGACAGGAATTGGGGGTAACTGCTCAAGATTTTCTGGGGATTGTCACTGGTCCCAGGGTATGGCAACCACCGCATGTGGAAGCAGAAGTGAGGGTACTAGCAACAGAGGAGCCGGCGGCGGTGGAAAGGATGGTTGTGGATGCCAAGGAACGGGTACCGCCAGCAGCTCCTAAGCCAATTGAAGGCGTTCCAGAAACGGATAGGCGTCTGGCAAATCCAGCGGGGAAGAAGAAGGAAATGGAAATCATGTGCAGAAGTGTGGGGAACAAAACAACTATTCCCTTTGCCTTGAAGGAGTTGGCAGCGGTGTTGCCGGTGGTAGTAGATGAGATGGTTCAAGCTCTGAAGGATTGCAGACACAATAGGATCCCTCCAAAAGTGCAGTGGGTGAACTTGGCTTGGGATGAAGCGGAGAGCAACCTAGCGGGGATGAAATCTGTTTCAACTCTGCTGGCTTATGTTCCAATGAAGATTTCTGGAAGGAAGGTATGGGTGCTGGTGGATAGCAGTTCCATGGTGAACCTCCTTGCGTCTAGACTGGTTGATGAAATGGGATTGGTTTGGCAGAAATGCACAATGGGACTTTGGGCGCTTAATGGTGGGGCATGTTGCGTGGATGGGGTTGTGGAGGAGGAAGAGGTTGAGTTTTCAAGGGTTTGTAAACAATTTTCTTTTCTATCAGTTGATTGCGGGGAGGCTATTTTAGGACAAAAATTCATGTTTGGGTTCCAAGAATGAATGACATTTGATCCAGAGGCAGGGACGGAAGCGTTGACGGTGGAAGATTCATCTGGCAGGCAATTCAAAACCACAATCTGCAATCAAGGATTGGGGAAGTGGATGCAGGATTTGGCAAGAGAGGAGGAGGAGGACCCCGGCGCAGAGTTGGTTCCCAAGGGTTGGCTTGAGGCATATTTCAACTAGTTGGCCAAGGTTACCACACAGAGCAAGCTCCGGCTTTGTGTGGGTGGTTGACCAGCAAGGAGCAGGTGGGGAGTAGGGAGGAAGCGCAGGACGCGCAAGTGCTGGAAGTAAGTTCCCTTCCTCAGTATGCATTGCTGGGAGGTACTCTGCTAAAACACTATCATTGTGCCACGCTTGTGAGCAAAGTCAAAAGCCGGGGTTTGGTTTTGACTAGGACCTATGGTAACGGATGTGTGCAGATGGGGCGGTGCAATTTCCAAAAGTATAAGCCGGTTTTGTGGAAGATTTGCCCCTGGAACAAAGCAATGCCACAGAATCTGAACGGACCCCTGCAACCAATCCTTTGGTTGCAGAATCCTTTGGAATCTCCACTGAAGGTGTTGGGATGGGTGACGCAATTGGAGAGGATTACGGAGGAGCAAGTCGCGGCCCTTAACTTTTGACTGCCAGGTTGGTTAAGCGCAGAGGAACAGGATTTGCTGACGTTGTTACTTGTCCTCTGGGAAAGAGTGCTTGTGTTTGGACCTGAAGAGCAAGATAGGGGACCCTTATGTGATTCCAATGGCTCCGCATGAGCCTTGGAAGGTCAAGCCAATTCCAATTCTGCGGGTGGTTTGGGGGCCCTTCTTGGAGCTGGTGCACAAACGTGTAGGGACAGGCCTTTACAAGCAATTGAAATCAAGTTACTCAAGTCCAATCTTTGCGGTGGTTAAGCAGGATGGTAATTCATTGCAGATTGTTCATGATTTGCAGTGGCTTAATTTGTTTACGATCTGAGATGCAAGGACAAGCCCCACATTCTGGAAACAATGCACAAAAAATTTCTGACTTATGATCCAGGGAACTAGGAAAGCCCTGGCGCGCAAAGGATGTGGGTCAAAGATCAAGGCATGGGCTTGGCAATGGGTTGGTGCTTAAAAAAAAAATCTCTTTAAGTTTTATTTGCTAATCTTATAGATGGAAGGTATGGATGGGTTGGGGTGGATAATTTTTCTCTTTCTCTTCTCTCAAGGATTTGTGTGCATGGTGGGTTTTCTTTGTGCTCTCTCTGTTCTGTAGATGGGTACAGGGAACTGTGAGGCAATTTTTCTGGGGTGGTCCAGGTGCCTTGAGCAGATACTCACAGTGGCATGGATTTTCTCACTCTTAGCAGATACTCTCAGTGGCACAGATTCTCCTCACTCTCAAAGCGCGGATCTTGCCCGCAGCTCTTATTTCTCTTAAGATTCTCACAAGCCCAAAGGCTACTTAGGTTGGCGCGGCAAAAGTCCATTTTTTCTTTGCAAGATAGGCGCAGGAATGGAAACAAGATAGGAAGAAATAAGAGAAGGGGGGGAAATCCGCCTATGTCAGCCAAGTCCTCATCACCTCCTCCGCCTCCACGCAAGCCGCCCTGGCTAGGGTTTGGAAGGCCACCAAAACTTTGCGCCACGCATTGGTGGTTTGAGCGTGGGGGACTGCTAGGAAATGCCGGAGTAGCTTGTCTGCGTCAAACCTTGCCAGTGGGAGTGCCAGAATCAAGGGGATCTCTGGAATCTTGGGGGTGGCGGACGGAGCAGTTGAAGCGGCCGCAAGTTCCAGTGAGGACTCAATAACCACAGGAGTTGGCGTGCGCGCGGGTTCTGGTGACAACCTGGGAACCGGTGATGGAGACGGCAGTGGAGGAGTAGGGGCCGGAGGAGCAGGTCTTGGGGGAGTGGGAGGACACGGTGGCGGTGGAGGAGGAGCAGGAAACGGTGGTGGTGGAGGAGGAGCAGGACACGGTGGCGGTGGGGGAGGCACCATTGGACGGTTGAAGATCCTTGGTTCCATTGCTGGTACCTTCATCCATACCAGTGCGGCCCACTTGTGAGCGGCGTTCCAATAAGCTGCAAAATTGTGAAAGTCCTGGCGCCGCAGTGGTCCAGCCCAATGGAATGGCAAGCCTGAGTCATTGCTCTTGCACAACAGAGGTTTTTGAGAGGCAAATTGCGGTTGGTTGCAAGGTGAGCCGGGCAGGGTCCACTCATTGGTGGAGATCTTGTCATTGCTCAAGACCAAAAACAAGTCATGCCGGGTCCTCTTGCCCGGAAGACCTTGAGGATGGTTGCAAGGCATTTCATTGGATAGGGAGCAGCTGCGGTGGCCAGCTTGGGACGGAACACAGGCACGCCAGCCCTGAAGGATTTGGCAGGAGAGGCTGTTCTGGCTGCAGAACTTGCAGGACATGTTGGATGAAGTAGGATGGATGGGTGCTTTTTTTCTCTTTGGTGTGGGGTAACTAGGGATAGGTGGGGGTAGGTGAGATAGTGGTGGATCTATGGGGACAGAACTCAAGTTGGGGGGGATGTGGTGGTCTTTTATGGACACAATTTGGAATGAGCTGCGCGCTGCGCGCTCAGCAATGGGTGCGGCCTTGCCGCAGCAAGTCATTCTGCATGCTCAGCAGCAGTCAAGTTGGGCTTGGCATCCGGAGACCCGGGGTGGATTGGATTGTATTGGACGGATTGCATGCCAATTGCGTGTCACAAGATGCGCAGACATACCTTGGATATCTGGAATGGTGCATTGGGCGGATGCAGACATGCACAGGGGCTCCAAGTTGGGCGCAGTGCAAGGGACACATCATGAGAAGGAAAAACTGGGTGGATGTTGTAGAGACTCCTGTGGGATTTTATAAATAAAAGTAGCAAATAGCTTGATGGCAGTCCTTGAAGGGGAATTTAGTATTACTCCTACTCCTTTGGAGTATTAGTATATACTAAGAGTGGTTTTGAATTGCCTGCCCTTGCAGTACTATAGTAAGTCTGCACAATAATTTATTTAAATTAATGGCTGGTTTCTTTGAGACTTAATATAGGTCTCAGATCAGACCTAGATTAATTATTAACTGTGATATTGGTAGGATTTGTTGAAGAATAGACCAGATGTATTGGACTATTGGTTAATTTATTGATCATATATGTTTGATCTTAACCAATACCCCAATATTAAAGGTTTCAAGGGTTTATCAAAGGGCTGGTTCAGGAGAGGACCCAAGGATGGGTTTACCCACAGGGGGCTGGGCAGAGGAAGGGTTGGTAGTTTCCTTTTGTTGTGCTCTCTTTCTTTGTAAGGGTTATTTATTAACTAAGGGGTGGGGTTTCTTTAATATGGTGCTGAATATTTAGGTCACAGAAGAACCCTTAGTCAAGCACCTGATGGGTGGTTTAATTGGTTAAAGATGGGTAATAACTTGGTTTCTGATTTCTTGTTTTCCTTTTATAACTGATTCACTACTAATATTTTATCTGGGTAGGTACCACAGATAGATGGGTTGATGGGGTGAGTAGGTATGGGTTATAACTAGGCCAGATGGAATGATGATACAACTTGGATAGGGCAGAGAGGCCCTCCTTAAATAGACAAATCCTACCTCAGGGGGTGCTCAAGGCTTCCCCTGAGGGATCTCCCTGTTCTGGTGAGGAAAAGTGAGATACAGTTACATGAGGCATTTCTGCTGGTTGGAAAAATGTTGTACAGATACATGAGGCATTTCTGCTGGTTAAAAAAACTTATACAGGGGTCTCCTGCATGCACAGCCTTGCATAAATTGCTGTGTAGTACTGATAAGATGTATTGCTGTGCTGTACTGGTAGTTTTTTCAGTGCTACTTGATTCTACCTACATGTATTGCTGTGCAATACTGGTGGCTTGTTTGGTTCTTCTTAAGTCTGGTCCCACTTCCTCCTGCATGTATTGCTCTTGTACACTTCTGCACAGCCTCCTGTATTTATTGCTCTTTTATTTGCTTCTGCACAGCCTCCTGTATTTATTGGTCTTGTATCTGCTCCTGCACAGCCTCCTGTATTTATTGGTCTTGTATCTGCTCCTGCAAAGCCTCTTGTATGTATGCTTGCATGTTTGTTTGGTTTTGGTTGAGACTGGTTTGACCTCCTCCTGCATATATTGTTCCAGTATGCCTCTGCACAGCCTCCTGTATGTATTTGCTGATGGGGTGACTGGATCTGGTCTGCTTGCACTGCCTCCTGGATCTGTATTTCTGTATGGTGATGAGGTGATAGGATCTGGACTGGTTGCACTGCCTCCTGAATCTGTATTTCTGTATTTGATGAGGTGACTGGATCTGACTGGTTGCACTGCCTCCTGGATCTGTATTGCTGTATTCTTATCTGGACTGGTTGTTGTGTGTTCCTGGTCTTGAGGATAAGCTGCCACTGGTATTTACTTGAGGGTTTACTAGGTATGCCTTATGTCTTCCACAGAGATGTGACACCTGGTTGGGTATGAGTTTGCCACAGTTGAAGGTTTCTTGGGCTGTATCTTCTAATCCATGAGAGATAGAGGGGTACTTTGACTGAGTTACTATGGGTTATTTGTGATGTAGAATCCATTTCTGAGGTTATCTTGATGTTTTGAGCTGTTATTACATTAGAAAAGTGATTCTGATGGCTATAGGACAGGTTTGGACTACCACAACGTAATGGCAGGCGGGCAATATGGATGGGATATGAAATATGGATCATGGGATGGGATGGAAGGATAGGGTTGGGCCTAGGGTTCTGTACTTAGGGGTTTTATTTCATTATTCTGGCTTGCTTCCGGTTGTACTTAGGTTAGGGTTGAGGGGGAGGTTTACTTAAACTGCACCCTCAAGCCGGATGAAGGGGGGATCATGGAATCACATTGGATCATATTGGGGTTGGAAGGCTCTTTTATTCTCTACCTCTCTATCTCTTGGTTGAAGGGTGAACAGTTGAACTCAGGGTTTACAGATGCAAGGGATCAATAACTTCCAAACTTATGAACCATTTTAGGAGAAGTACTCTTCTGATTTCCATACCATAGGAATTTTTACTAAGAAAAATTATTAACATCCTGGGAATATTTACTAAGGATAATTAATTAAATGATGATAATTTGGATAGATTAGTGGTATTCACATGTCAAAAAATCAATCAAAAGGTAGAATAATTCCCATAACCTGTGGAATTAGATGTTACCCATGCTACAGCACCAAGAAAACTTGAAAGGCTATCACTGGTTACCCTGCTAGCCTTAGCACCCATCCCTTTGAGCCCCTGTATCCCTCAGAAGGATAGAATTGGGACTCAAAAAGCTATAAATATAGAGCTCTTTTGAGGATATTGATGCCCAGAGACCCAGTTATATTTACATCCAGACACCGTGCCAAGGTAATCAAATACTTATAAGAGATATGTAAGTGATTTATGGCTTAGTCTGATCAATAATATCCGTCCTCAACCTCTTTTTTTATCAATTAAAACTGCTGAACAACCTTATAACCCCAGTAATAGGTTTAAACCATCAGTGCACGTCCCGAAAAGGTACCTAAAGGATTCAATAATATACCAGTGATTTTATTATCCTTTTTATGTTGTGGAAGCTTGGTTACAAGGCCCTGCCCCTCCACCATATATTATATATATATATTATCTTTGGGAAATATCTCATTTAAGAATATAAATTAAAGGTTCCAAAGTAACCAGGTATACGTGTTTTCAAAGTGAATTCCCTGAAGAGAGGTGTTAAAGATCCCCAATATTATTTTGGCCCCTCTATTAATTTATCTAATCATCAATTTATTAATATTGATTAATAATATTAAACTATAACCAAACCAATCAACCTTGCAAAAGCTTTATCCAAATATTTTACGGATTTTTGCTGCATTTATTGAATAATATATTTATTATTTATTCTATCACCTCTGGTAGCTAAAGGATAGCAAGGGTCTTGGCATCCAGGAGGCTGAAAATATCTATCAGTCTTTTTCTTATTCCTCTGACTCTTCTTCACTGGTTCTTTGATTAAATACCTCTCTTCTGATTTCTCAATCTCTTCTGAATCTTTATGAACATTTTGGTTTCCTTCTGATTGTCCAATATCTTCTGAACCATTATGCACATTGCTTACTTCTTCTGACTTGGTTTATTCCAAGTGTTCAATTGGGGGGTGAACAAAATCATCATGTTTTTTCTTTAATGGAAACAAATATTCTTAAAATCTAACATCCCTTGTCCTACTCATCTTCTTGTATTCAATTCAATCAAGTCTATATCAGGTACTCATATAATCATAACTGACTAAAACTTTTTTTCCACATCTGGCATCCAATTTACCAGAGTTCCCATAATGGTGCACACTGTAATAATCTGGAAATCCTATTACCCTTAACTTTTTAGTATTTGGAGCATTCTCCATAAAACTCTCATAGGAGAATCCTTTTCCTTCATCAATAATGTTATGTAAATAACTAACTGTTGAGATTATTTCAGCCCAAAAAAATTTGGGCAAGTTTTGATGTATCATGATGGTCCTGACTCTATCCATAAGAGTTCTATTCATTATTTCCACAATTACATTGTTCTCTGGGGTATGAGGGGTGGTTTTTATATTTTCTATTCCAAAATATTTCAGAAAATCCTCAAACTCCTTTACTAATAATTCACCTCCTCCATCAGTTATTAATCTCCTGAGTTTCTTCAAAAATCCTTGTCTTTAAAATTTATTAAATAAATAATTTACCTCATCAGATGTATCAGATTTATTTCTGATGTGTTTCACCCAGGAAATTTTGCTAAAAGTGTCTACTAGGTTGATGGAATACCTTGAACCTCCCAAAGACATGGGATTAAATGGTCCAGAAAAATCAATTGTGAACTCTTCTCCTACTACTTCTGTTCTTTCTCTCTTCTCAGAGAACTTGTTCCTGGTCATCTTTCCTAGTTTACATCTTTCACAGTTCTCATAAGTTCATTTGTAGCCAGATCTTCTGTGTACCACAGATGAGTAAACACTTATTCCTTCTATATTGAGGTTTGCTTCTAATAACTTTGACTTAACTATACCATCAAACACTATCTTACTTTCATTATTGACTTGAAACTTGCAACCCAAGTTCTCAATATGACAACCTTTGTTCCATGAACAACTCAGAGACAACAGTTTATATGGTAAATCAGGAACAAAATAAACTTCTTTAAATTGAACAGGGAAATAATTCTCTGTTTCAATTTTAACACAACCTTCCCTTTGGATTTTTATGCTTCTACATTTTTCACCAATATTTACAACACCACTATTTGTCTCCAAATTATGAAAGTAGTCTTTCTTTTCAATCAATTGATAAGTACAGCCAGGATCCACTAGTATTCCACTTGATCCTCTATCTTTATTGGAAAACAGACCACATTTTAGGTGCTTCTGCTGACTTTCATTGGTAAAAGGTTTACTTAAATCAGCAAGGTAACCTTCTTCATTATTGACACATGGTACTTGGTCAGATCTTCTTCATCACTGTTACTGAGTTCTCTTTTGAACCATGCTTCTTCTTCAACAAAGGTTTCAGTGGTAAAAAGGTCTTCCATTTTTGATCTTTTTTCCATAAGACTAGTTACTTCCTCCACTTCATCCTTTTTGGAATAAAAATTTCTTTTTTTTGATTCAAACCCTTTAGCAGAATTCCCTTGACCAGACTTACATTCATTGGAAATATGGCCAATCTTGTTACACTTGTAACACTTGAAATTATTTTTATTGAATGTCTTCTTACCAAAATTTTTGGTAAACAGGGCCTGGGTATGTTTCTCTTTTCTGTTTAAATGAGTGCTGTCCTTCTGAATTCTTCTCAGGACCTCCTCTTCATCTGGGATTGGATTTATTTGAGAAATAATTCTCACAAGGGACTCATATTCCCTGGGTAACTTCTGAATGATGTTTATGATAGGCATTCTGAGTCCATCTTGCAACCAGATGACCTAAACCTTGTGATTTCCTTTTGAATATCTGTGATGAATTTTTGGTAGTTGTGGAACCTCACATTATGGAGGTTGTTATAAGTGATGTTCTTTGTGTGGCTGCTGTTGCCTGCAAATTTATTCTTCAGGTGAGTATAGAAGATTGAACCGCTCCCTTTCTCTTTGGGTTTGAGGACATCAGCAAAAAAGCCAAGAATGTCCTCTTTGAGGTACCAAATTAGGAGATGGTAGCCCTTGCGCTCCATCTCTGCATTTGTCATCATTGGGTCTCTGGTTTTTATGGAAAGGCACCCAATTTTTTCAAGCTTGCTCTCAAGGAGCGTTGACCACACAAAGTAATTATAGCTGTTCAGAAACACTTGAAAGCTCAGAACATATGCAGAGCTTGTTTCTTTGGCCATAGTTTGCGGAAACTAGTGAGTGAAACAGTTTATAGAGCAATAAAAAAAAATCTCTGAGTTGGGGAAGAATTGGTGGCAAAAGAAGTTGTTACAAGTTTCTTATTGATTCCTGTTTTTCATGATGGTTTCTTTCCTCTGCAAACTTCTTATTTTCACAACAATTATTCCTGCGCTTTGAAGTGACTCACCTATTTATTTTCTTGGTACTGTTGCAATATTTGGAAAAATACCTTAATAAGAACAGATATGGAAATAAAAACACCAAGATGACCAGACAATAGATAGTAGAATGGCTGATAAGATAAATAGAAAATAGAAACTGTTTGCTCTGCATTGAGAAAAGGGTTGGTGGTGGTGTAGAGACTCCCGTGGGATTATATAAATAAAGTAGAAAATAGCTTTATGGCAGTCCTTGAAGGGGAATTTAGTATTTCCTCTACTCTTTTAGAGTATTAGTAAATACTAAGATTGGTTTTGAATTTCCTGACCTTCCAGTAATATAGTAAGTCTGCACAATAATTTATTTAAATTAATGGCTGGTTTCTTTGAGACTTAAAATAGGTCTCAGATCAGACCTAGATTGGTTATTGATTGTTATTGGTAGGTTTTTGTTGAATAATAGACCAGATGTATTGGATTATTGGTCAGTTAATGATCAGATATATTTGATCTTAAACAATATCCCAATATTAAAGGATTCAAGGTTTTATCAAAGGGGTGGTTCAGGAGAGGACCCAAGTCTGGTTTTACCCATAGGGGGCTGGGTAGAGGAAAGGTTGGTAGTTTCTTTTTTTTGTTCTCTCTTTCTTTTTAAGGGTTATTTATTTATTAATGGGTGGTTTTTCTTTAATATGGTGCTAAATATTTTGGTCACAGAATAACCCTCATTCAAGCACCTGTTGGGTGGTTTAATTGGTTAAATATGGGTAATAAATTGGTTTCTGATTTCTTGTTTCCTTTTATAACTGATTCACTAATAATATTAATTTAGGTAGGTACCACAGATGGTTAGGGTGAATTGAGCTTGGTGGGATACTTGTATGGTGGGGATGGATGGTGATACAACCTGGATAGGGCAGAGAGGCCCTCCTTTAATAGAAAATCTGGTCCTCAGGGGAAGCTCAGGGCTGCCCCTGTTACAGTGGGATACAGGTACATGAGACATTTTAGCTGGTTGGAAAGAGACACTTCATGAGACTGAGGCAATTCTTCTGATTATACAAAGGAAAATGAATGAAACTGAGGCAATTCTGCTGGTTGAAAAAATATTTTACAGGTTTTTCATGCCTGCACAGCCTTGCATAAATTGCTGTGAGGTTCTGATAAGGTTGGTCTGGTGCTGGTTGCTTATTTGGTTCTGACTGTTCTTCCTGCATGTATTGCTGTGCATTCACTGGTGGTTTGTTTGGTGCTACTTGCTTTTACCTTCATGTATTCCTGTGCATTACTGGTGGTTTTTTTGGTGCTGCATGGTCTTGACTGCCTGCATATATTGCTGGGTAGTACTGGGGGTTGTTGTTACTGGTGGTTTGTTTGGTATCACATGCTCATGCCTACATAAATTGCTGTGTGGTGCTGAGGTTTTTTGGTACTGCATGGTTCTGGCTGCCTGCCTTTATTGCTGGGTAGCCCTGTGGTACTTGTACTGATGGTTTGTTTGGTATCACATGCTTCTGACTACATAAATTGTGGTGTGGTGCTGGGGGCTTTTGTTACTGGTAGTTTCTTTGGCATCACATGCTACTGGCTGCATAAATTACTTTGTGGTGCTGTGATGGATTGGTGCTGGTAGTTTGTTTGGTTTTGGTTGATCCTGGTTCCACTTTCTCCTGCCTTTACTGCTCCTGTATACTTCTGCACAGCTTTCTGTAGGTATATTTGATTGTTAGTTTGGTTCTGGTTGAGACTGGTGTCACTTACTCCTGCCTGCACTGTTCCTGTATACTTCTGCACAGCCTTCTGTATGTATATTTGCTTTTTTGTTTGGTGAGGTTACAGGAGCTGAACTAGCTGCACTGCCTCCTGTATCTGTATTGCTGTATTCTGGCTGAGGTGACAGGGTTTTATGGTCCTGGTGTTGAGGGTAAGCTGTTATTGGTATTTACTTGAGGGTTTCCAAGGTAGTTCTTCATGCCTTCCACAGAGCTGTGACACCTGGTTGGGTATGAGTTTGCCACAGTTGGAGGTTTTTGTTGGGCTGTATCTTCTTATCCATGAGAGATAGTGGGGTACTTTGGCTGAGTGACTATAGATTATTTTTGATTTAAAATCCATTCCTGAGGTTAATTTGAAGGTTTGAGCTGTTTTTACACTAGAAAAGTGAGTCTGATGGCTTTAGGACAGGTTTGTACTACCACAGTGGATTTTGCAATGATGCCAATGGTTAGAGGGTTGTTGTTGGTATCTTGTGGTCACAAATTTCTTATCTTTGAAAAGATGGTCTTGGTGATGAAGTTTGCATTTGGTACTGTTTTGACGGCTTTGCCAGCAATGGTACTTATAATTTAACACAATTAGTGATTTGGTTGGTAGATTAATTAATCAAAAAAACTAATAAGATTGATTGATGAGATAACAAATGTGAATGTGTGTGTGATTAGATCCAAGTCATGAGGGGGATGAGGGGTCCTTTTATACTGAAGATACCTCTCATCAAAAAATTTGATCACAAGATGTAAACAAGATAAATGCTATCTACAACATGAGTTAAAGTATAGAGACATTTACAACATGAGGATTAAAGCAACTTTGCTTTCTTCCTCTTAGTCTTAATAGAACTATGAATCACTCTCTTTCTTGGAGAGACAACCGGGACTGCTATGAACTTGAAATTTTCAATATCTTTTATAGTTCTGCTTTTCTTATTCAAAGCCCGCCTGGAATGCACCTTTCTATTTCATTGTGTTACAGCTGGAATAGGGGTGAACCTGAAAACCCCAGGCATTTATCTTTTAATTTTTCTTTTCATTTATTGGTATGTTTTCTTTTTAGCACTTGCTTTATTCATTTCATTCTTATGTGATACATGTGTTGCATCTATTCTTTTCTTTGCTTTTCTTCATTGGAGCCATCATCCTGCTCCTCTGCTTGATTCACCGGACTGAGACCAAGTCTCTATGATATTCTTGTGTTGTGTTTCGCAGGAATTGAATCTTTAATAAATTTCATGTTGTTAAACATATCTACATAATTCTTTTTTTCATCATGACCCAAATTTTCTGCTTGTTCCCTTGTTAATTGAGTTGGTTTGATAAAATCCATATTTGCGCATGTATTTCCATCAAAAGGGATTACATACTAAAAATAGGTAACAGACTTGAAGCCTGGTATTGTTAATATAATAATAGAATAATTACTGTATCATTGATAATAGGGTGTATAAGAGTCAGAAAATACAAAATCACAAGCCTGCAATTTTATGAAAAAATCTGGCATAAAAAATGATATGTTTCTGAAATACACATACCCCTTTGCTTGTGTGTTCAAAAATGGCAGTTTCATGGAAATTGAAAATTTCAAACATCAAATCCACTGCTTATTCATCATGATCCATCAACCTGCAAAACACTCATCCACCCATCCACCCATCCACATCACATATTTCAAAACCAACATCCTCACACCATCACACCATACACCTCCTCATCATTTCAAATAAAACACAGCACCAAAACTCATAGAAAGCTTAACTCTCGGAATTTCTAAACCAAAATTCAGACAGCTAGTCAAAAATAAAATCAAGCTGATTCAAATTTTTTTACTATTTGACTACCATTCAGCCTCTGATTTGGAATTAGACTGGTTATCCTGAAATTTTATATTGGAAAGTTATTTCCCAATTTCCCAAATAACAAAGCGCACCATCCTATCTATCAAATGCAAAATCTCCATCTCCAAATCTTCAGATTCAACCAACTTTTTCAAACTTGTTTCTCATCATGAACAAAATTTGTGGAGATGATTTAAAACCATAATGTCTTCCAGAATTAATTTTGGAATGGGTTGTGTGGCACACTGCACAACTACAATCAAGTTGTGTGGCCTCTACAGGTACCCCCCTAGTTGTGTAGTTTTCCAAACAACAGTTTGTAGTTGTGTGGCACTACACACAACCAGGGGGAGGGTGCAACCGGTGGACATGCCCCCCCCTCTTTCTGTCAATTCCCTGGAGGGGGAGGTCAAATCCTCCTACCATGGACCTGGGGGTTGATTCCCCCAGGGGGTCACTATTGGAAGATGGGCTGGGGGGTGGTCAGATCCCCTCAGCCACATTGCTCCTCCCCCTTGGTAAAGGGGGGGGGGGGGGGGGGGGGGGAGAGTGCCCCTTGATTTGCCACTCCCCCTTGGTAAAGGGGGGGGGGGGGGGGAGAGCGCCCCTCAATTTGCCCTCCCCCTCAGTAAAGGGGGGGGCAGGAGAAGTGCCCCTTGATGGTGGGGAGGTGATCAGGTCCCCCCCACCTCCAGTTTCCTTGATGCAACCAACCTAGTTGTTCATGGCTGGTGGGAGGGTGATCAAATCCCCCCCACTGCTGGTTTCCTTGTTGCAACTGGGCCCTGGGGTTGCGCGGAGTTGTGTATGGACCCCCACTGGTTGAATTTTCTTTGTAGGGCCCTACAAAACTCCCACATGACTGGGTTTTGTGGATTTATTATCACCCTTTTGGAATACCTAACACAATCCTGCTATCCAATTGGCAGGTTCTCTTTATCAATTGGGCTCAAATGGGAATTGAGCACCTATTTACCATTTAGAGAATCTTTTCTCAATTATTTATTTAAAATTACCCTGATATATTCAAATATTCTTTAATTCTATCCTAAGCCTTTTCTACTCAGCCCTTTGATGGCCAACAAAAGAAGAGTGTGTGGAGACTGAAGGATTCCCAGGTTAGATTTGCTTTTTTGATGGAACCACCAGATTTTTGATTCAAAAACCCAAACTTTATTGCAACAAATATTTTTGTTGGAAGAAAAAGCAATTCATGAGTACATTATCACATGTTTTTTATGAGACACTGACCTGCGATCCTTCCTTTGTTAAACTAAATAATTTTTTGACATTCAACCTGTTTGTGATAAAAAATTAAATTAAATTTTGCTCCCTGCTGCCCTTCCAGGTTCCTGTCATCACTCATATGTCTTCAATTTCATGTGAATTTCTCAAAAACCTGAGGACTACTTTCATTAAAATCAATAACTCTTGGTCAACTCTGCTTGTACCAGTGGTAAATGAATGATTCAAGCATATTGAAGTTTTTCTCCTGATTATTAAAAAACAAAAAATTCAACTAAAATCTAGCACAATCAAGAGTCCAAATCGAACATGCCATAGGAGTCCTGAAAGAAAGATGGTCCAGCTTGATATAAATTTGGAATCAGCTCCAAACTTCCAAAGAACTTAAGATACTTATAAACTGGGTTTTCTTCTGTTTTATTCTTTATAAATTATTGGCTGAAATCAAATATGAATTTGAAAAAATATTTTAAGATGGAATCCTGTATCCTTGTCAAGCCATTCCTGTCTCCTCTAATCCTTCATATTCTGAAATGAGAGAGAAGGCTCTACCTCTCACTCTTGCTCAGTTTCAATTGTGATTTTTCATTTTCAAACTGGCTTGAATTTCATGCCTCAAACCCACAAATATTCATTTTTTATTTATATTTTCTGAATTGGTTTAGGATTCCTGTTCACCCAAGTTTCCTATGCCAATTTTTTTTTTTTTGGGTGGATTTAGAAATGTTTCATTTAACATCAATCTCCTGCTCACTTCTCACTGCCACCCTTCACCTCAGGATAAAACTCCTCTGCAACTCCCTCCCCCTAAATGCCAACCAAAACCTCCTCATCAACCTCCAACTCACTGCCAACCACCACCCATCTTCCTCCTCATCAAAATCACCACCTACAACCAAAACCAACACCCCCTCCTCAACCTACCTCTAGCCCATCAAAAAAAACTCAACAACCCCCAACTAACCACCAACCACCTCAAAACCACAAAAAACATCCCATCTGCATCCTCATCAACCTCCTTTTCAACCACCTCATCATTATCACCAACTTAACCCTCATTGAGGAAATTCCATCCCAAATCCATCCTGACCTCCTGACCAACACTGCCAACTATCCCCCCCTCTTCTTATTGTAGCCCCCCCCCCCTTTGGGACCCCTTGGTGATTCTCCTCTCCCCTCATTTTTTTCCCTCTTAATTCTAGAAATTTGCAAGTATCTTTGCAATTTTCTTGCTGAAAACACCAACCACCCTCCCCCCCTCCTTTTAGGTACCCCCCATGCACACCACCAGACCAACCAGGAGCCCAGGGCCCCCAAGAGGACCCATGGATATAACAACCTCCACCACCAACACTGCCACTTTCATATCCCCCACCATCTCCACCATCATCTCCACCACCACCATTGTCATCATCCTCACTCTCAATTTCACCATAATCTCCACTGCCATCACCATCCTCCTCACCTTCCATGCCACTGATTTTCCATGTTGTGAAGGCCGGACCAAAAAGAATTTTAGTACTTTTAAGTCACATTCCCCCACTTTTACCATGTTTCATATGCTTAATGGTGTCTTTAATTGATGATACACTCAGCATCAAAGCCATTTTGAAGTGAATCACCACATTCCTGTGCCATCCTTCTGAGTATCTATATAATTATTTTTTTATTTTTTGTGGACCAGGTACTACCTCTTCAAGCCACAGGGATGAAATTTCAAAATGAAAACCAAGAAGATAGGACATTTGAACATTTTGGGGAAAGTAGTGATCCATCCATTGAGTTTTTCTTGATAACAGCTAGCCGGAAAGTGGATCCAGAATCAAATGAGATTCATAATACCCAATCCACTCGGAATTTTCCACAAAGGTCAAATTGGGAAATTTTACAATTCACTCAATCAAAAAACCTGCTTTCTGTCTTTATGTGTGGTAACCTTTCTCTGGGATGTTTTCTGAGGATAAAACTGCACAAAGAAGTTTTGCTTTTAATCTACTCCATGGGACTAGATTCCTTCAAATTGTGAAAAAATTAGGCCCTAGTTTCTTGGATGATGTGGGCTGATGGATAGAGAAATCCAAGTAATCAAGAAGGTTTTGGATGTTTTTGTTCAGAAAAAAAACTCCAAAATGCTAATAGAAGAGTTTTATTTTAAACTGGAGCTGAGACATAAGAAACAATTATGGGTGGAGAGTGGCTTTCCACAAAACTTACAATTTTTTATTCTAAATTTTTTGAAAATTGTCAGAGGGAACTCATTACAAATCAAATTGCATTTATGAACCATATTTATTTTGAGGATGAATAAAGGAGCTCTTACTTTGCTTCCTTCTTAAAATTAAATTTGTTTTTTATTTTCAAAAAATCCCCCATCAAGATGAAAATATTCATTCCTGGAATTTGTTAGGATGTATTCCCATCTTCAATCCAAAGATTATAGAAAATGAAAGATACAATCATATTTTGGCTGATGGAAAATTTTATATGAAAGTGGTGAAGTTTGCCTTTAGGGATTATCAGTTTTTTCTGGATTCAAATAAGTTTTCTGGGGTTAAATTATCTGTTTTTAAATCAAAGGATTTTGATCATCAGAATTATGGAGGATCATCATCATCCCCAAAGTATGCACAAAAAGGCTTCTCCTGTCAGATAGCCAGACAAATGGAATTGGGAGTTCAGAAATATGTTCATGGAACTTCAAATCACTAAAAAATTATTTTTTATGAAGAACATTTAAAAATTCCTTTGAAACAGTTTGAATTATATTGTGTTTTTTTAAATACATTTCAATATATTGAAAATCCATGGATTTTGTGAATTGATTGAATTTCTTCAAGTGGTCAACTACTACTAAGACAAGCAATGACTAAGGAAAATTTTCCCTTTATCTCTGATGCAGGGTGATCTTTCTACTTCACATCCTTTTGGAAATCCACATTCTTGTGCTGGAGATCCAGATTTTTTTCTTGACCTAGAAGGTCCATATTGAGCTTGCAATCATCAATTCATGTTTGATGCTCCCACATTTTCTGTAAAAACTCATGTTTCTCACTTTAAATCTTGCATCAAACTTGTTTTGAAAGTAGAGAAATTTATTATTATTGATGCATTTTAACCATTTATTTATATATTAAAGTATCTTTCCCAATTTTATTTCTACCATTATCTCTTCAAATCCTCCAAATCTTGAGGTTTTTCTCATCTTTTGATGCCTTTTGGGTTTGATTTCCAATCAATTTGAGACTTTTTTTTCCATTCAATGGATAAAAATATTTCTGAAAATCATTTATATTGTTGGAGGGTGAGTTGGGAAGTCCTGTTAGATCAAGCTTCTTATTTTTATAAAAATGATGGTGCTGTTTGGAAAAAATAAGTGATTATTCATCAAGAAAAAACATGGATAAGCAATTTTTTACTAACCAAATTTTATGTTGATTGAATAGGAAATTTGGGAAGTTGGGGAGTTGGTGGCAGAGAAAATTAATCTTCCGGTAGAGGGATGAACTCATTTAATTGATCCATGCTTGGAAGTGATTGATCCAAAAAGGCTAGTGAATAATCCCAGGAAGGATTGGACTGTATTGAAGATGGCAATTTGGATTTGACTGAGGCTGAGATAGTTGGAGTATCCTTAAATTGATCAGATTCTTTCAATTCAAGGGACTAAAATGGTTTTTATTCATAAAAATCACTGGTTTTAGGACTGGAAACAATCTCTTCAAGATCATTTGACTCAGATTTTTGGTGATCAAAATCAGATAGTGTGGTTATTTTGGCTTTCTTTAAAAATATTTCACCTATTTGAAATTAAAAAGGGAATATTTTGCCAAATTGATCAAACACTGAGTTGATACCCTTTGCTTTATTGCCATCAGTTATGGCCAAACCAGTGGAGATGGATAAGGAGTGGCCTTTCTTGTACTTGTCTCAATATTTCTTGAATAACTCCCTCATATTTTTTGATGAAAAATCTAGCCTGACTTTTTTTTTCTTTAGGTCATTTGCCATGAGTAGATAACCATCAACCCAATCAGATGGAGGTTGTTCAACATGAGTTTCATTGTTGGCCCCAAAGCAAGCATTGTAGTTGGAAGTATTTTTGAGCCAGTTGAGAAGGAGGATATGATCAGCTCTGTTTGGTTGACCTGAAGATTTGGGAGTGGATTGAGAAGGAGTATTGGCTAAAATTGAATTACTTGCAAATATTTGCTTCACTGGATTGACTTTCTGAGTTCACATAGCAGGAATTTTTGCTCAAAGGAAGACAATAAGAAACAGAATTATGAGGTATTTAGAGCTAGTGATTTAATGATGTGCAGATGAGGTTGGAGAGATATGGATCAAATGGAAGATGGTTTTTTATTTTTTTTGTGTGTAGAGAGGATGAGAATATCTTTAATGAGGTTGGAGTTGGATCAATGTGGGAAGCAAGGGGTTTTTATGTGAATAGTTGAGTTGGTAACCAAGACCAAGCTATATTTCATGTGATTGAGAAAATGAGCAAGATTGCCACAAAAAAAAGAATGAGTAAGAACAACAAAAGTGCAACCAACAGAGGAAATTCTGGCAGAGATCAATGAGTCTGAAGCTAGATGCTGATGAGGTGAGACTTTGAGGAGTGGCCAGAGTTGGGAGTTGCAGAACCAGCTTTGATTGATCAAATGGAGAGGAGTGCCTTGAAGGATCTGAAAGAGAGAGGTAAGTTTGTTGACTGATCAATGAGTTGACAGTTAATGTTCATACTTGGATCAAGCTGGCTACTGGTCTTGCTGATACAATTATAGTGGTTGAGATGGGCTTGTTGGTAGTGTGGTTGGAGGTTGAGTTGATAATTGGTTGGTTAAGGAATTGGTCAAGCTTGTGGTAAGATCATCTTGAAGGCCGCATGGATGAGAGAGAGTGTCCTCAGCTGTGGTCAGTTATAATTTAGTTGCGCGCGGGAATATGACACTGCGTGCTTTACAGGCAGGCATTGAAATGAATGGAAGAAATGTAAAAAAAAAATAAGAAATAAGAAATAAGATAGAGCAGAAATGAAGAAACAATGATTTGAGTGAGTCTGGACATTAACACTTTATTTTTTGGTAAATCTGACAGGCCTGATGTGAGATAAATGGGTGTTTTCATTTTTAATGGTGGGTTTGAAATGGTAGATTTGGGTTGAAACCCACCATTAAAAAAATCTTGGGTTTTAACTCTGATGTACCCCATTAAAATAACCAGGTTTTCCCATAAACCATCACAAATTCTATAAGATCACCTGGAGCTAGCTCTCTGGAAGATCACTGGCATAATTTTATTTAGGAAAATTCAATGAATTCAGGAGTTAGTGCTTCAATTTGTTTCAATTTTTTTTTTTTGAAGCAATTCAGAATTTAGAAGGATTTATCATTGAGCTTTATTGAACTCATGAATCCATTTGTGGTACTCCATGGTTTCATCAGTGAAGAAACAAAAAATATAAAAAAAATTTCTCAGTGTAATTAATCTTAGAAGCTGTACACCCCACAAGTAACTTCTAAATCCCACTTATAAACATGACTGCTAAATTGTGCAGGGTGCACAGACAGGCATAACCAGCATGCACAGTTTTGAGGTGGTTCCCTAGGTTATGTGGATGACATGACTGGGAACTGCATGACTAAGGTTGAAAGTAAAAGTTCTCAAAAAAACACTGTAGAATCAATCATGTGTCTACTGCTGCCAATTTTGCAAGGATTGGAGAGGGGTGCATGATTTAAAAGCATGCTTACACCCATCTTAACGGTTTTCAATTCAAGGGAGTTTCTTCAATTCATGTTTTCATCTTCATCCTCATCCCACCATTGGTTCTTCCAGGTCTTGTAAGTATCCTCTGATTTCAGTAAAGCAGGAAGGTCAATCAAAACCCCATATAAATTTGACAAATCCACTCTTGCGACCTGTGTTACTCCCTGCAGAGCCCCCGCCCCCACTGGACCCTGTCCTACTTCCCACCACTGAGCCTTTGAATCAAGATAATATTACATCTTTTGAAAAGGTGGCGCGCCCGTGGGAAGGGTCCAGCGCGCCAATTCCGACCTGCCATCTGTAACGACTTCAACAGTGGGTAGATTTGATAATTCATTTCAGAGTAAGGCTCGGGGGTCGGTTCTTATAGTATATACACGTATGGCTGGGCCGCAGTAGGGTTATACGACTACAGATAGTGACGTGGGAACGGCGACTACACCATCAACCTTCACCGGTGCCAGTCGCCAACGTAGAAACTTGACAAAATGCATAGGATTTGCTTACCGCGAAGTTGAATAAGCCGGTCCACCCACAAGTCGGCCATGCATCAAACTCTATTTAAAAGCTGCCCCAGCCGCCCAGGTTGGTGGACTCCCCATCAAAAAGCTCAGCGAGCAGCCACGCCACGTCCCTCACGCTCGCGTAAGAGCATGGGCCGATGGTGCCAAGTCCAGAGACCTTGTCTTTGACTCTCGCTTGCAAGACCAATCGTCATGGCACCTTAGGAACCGATTTGATTGCTACAATTTCATCTTGTCGGGCCATTGCATGGTGCACACATTCACACCCACTTCTGTCCGACCTTCCCAGCCTCACGACGTTCTACTCTAGATCGAACCGTCCTTGTCTCTTCCTCAACTTCTTACTCTCGACATCAATATTGCACTTGTGTTGTGTTCCTTTGCCACCATTAGCTTCTGTGTTTTGGCATTCATCACACCGTGTTTCATACCTCAGAGGAGGGGATCGGTTTTTGCCATCAAGTGCTTTGTCGGCTCGATTAGTCCCTTTTGAGTCCCTTACGACTGACCCCAGCATACAATTCGCCTGGAAAGCAGAGGTCTCATCGTACCCCGCACTGTTCAGCTTTTACGTGCAACTAAATCTGGACTGGAGCTTTGTTCCTGTCCCAGTCCTCGCCTCCTCAGTTGCGAACTGCTTCGCCGGGACACACCGGGCGAGGTACACAACAATACTTCGGCGCCAAGGAAAAGGTCCAGGGTGCCTATCGGCTCGAGCCTACTCGCTTAAAATCAGCCCAAATCCGGCCTGAGAGACATGTGGTTTGGGCACGGCCAGGTTTAATTCATTACTTGCCTGGCCCAAAACCAGTCCAAGCCTTAGTGATTAGGCTCTTCCCAGGTTGTTGGTTGGTCTGCGGCCCCTGAATACATTGACACTTTCTCAACAAGAAAGTATGACTTAAAAAGCCACTCTCACTCTCCTCTTGATACAGTTTTTTTTGCCGCTTTGTGATCTCACATTGGCTTCTCCAAAAGACATCAACCCCCAGGTTTACCAAGACAATCATTTGAACCATCCAATGATGATTTTCTCCATTACAATCAGTAAAATCAGGTGTGTGGGTGGCCAATAACCATTTTGACCAACTAAACCTGGCCTCCCAGGCCTGCTGGGCCTTTCATTTTTTTATTTTTCTCCTGAAGTCTTAGCCCAAACCCAATCCTCAACCCAGCAGGTGATAAGCACCTTGGGCAAGGCCAGTTTGCTCTGCTTGTTTTTCTGAACCCCTTGGTTCAAAAACTTTGAGGTTCCTCACACCACAGCCCTCCACCAAAAATCCCACTTGGAAGACATTTTGGAGTTTTTGAAAAATTTTGGAATAGCATGAAACACACTGATCAGACCTCAAAATAATACTAGCTATGACAAGATTTTCTTTAGGGAAGTGCATAGGCCCCAGCTAAACCCATGCCTTCAAAGTTACTGGATACACCTTTTTAATTCAGAAAATGAAGAAAAGCATAAAATACATGAATTTGTTATTTTCTTGGCCAAGTCCACCCCTTTTGGCATCATTAAACACCCAAGGATGATGTGTAAACCCAGATGCCCAAAAGTGTAAAAGGCATGAATTTTTTCATTTTTGTGCCTTTCAAGATTTCCAAAAAAAAATTGATTTTTATATGCCTTTTGAAAACATGTTACACTGGATGAGGCCTGAAAATATTAATTTATGTCCTGGAAGCCTAAATTGAAGTTTACAGACCAGCATTGAGGTCTGTCTGGGGTAAATTTTTGTGAGAATTTAAATATCGACATAAAGTTGAGCTAATTGAACATTCAGAAAGAGTAAAAAGGTCATTTTTTTGCAAGGATTCCCAAACTGATTTCAGATTTAAGAAAAAACTTCATACATTGTATGTATGTGCAATGAAAAATGGGGAGATCTATTTTAACACCACCAACTTACTAACGGCACACCACTTTTTTGGAATGCAAAAGTCAGCATGCCAAAAAGTAACCTCTTTTGGTGTGTGGGTGTGTGCACACCAAGAAAGGGCATGTGGACCTGTGCATGCCAAAAAAAAAGTGTTTCAGTAGAAAACATGAATAATTGAAACTTCTAAAAAAGTCTTAAAAATACCTCAAATCATGTTAAAATGAAAAATAATTAAGGAAAGTGAACCTATTGATGAGATCTAAAATATTTTCATAAAATGAATTAAGTGAATGGAAGGGAATAGTTTTTGTTATTTTCCCCTTAATGATTGTAAAAATTTCATGTTTTCCTCCAAAAAATTCAAAAAATATGTAGAAGAATCAACATGAAAATTCAAAAAACATGAGAAAATCTAAAAGAGTAATATTTTTTGGTAGGATTTATGCTTTCCATTTTTAGTAAATAAATTTGAAAGCTAAAAGGAGTTCACCAATAAAAATTTCAGAATAAAATGCCTTAATATGACAGGTTCAATCAGTTTCCTTTCTCTGGAGGTCCAAATTTGTTCCCCAGAAGATTTCCTTCCAGAAGTTTGATTCATCAGACATATTCTATGTTTGATTAATTTCTTGAAATTACATATTTTTTCTTTCATATATTTTTGGAATTTATGGGAAGAAAACATTGAATTTTTGGAATTATTGAAAAATAAATCAAAAAAATATTCCCTTCATTGTATTAAACTTATTTCATTACAGTATTTCAGATCTAATCAATAGCTTCATTTTTGGAATTCATTTTTTATTTTAACATGATTTAAGCATTTTGAATAATTTTTTAAAATTTTGAATACTTTGGTTTTGATTTACACAATGTTTTTTTGTGTTCAAATGTTCACACACCAAAACCTTTGGCATGCACAGGTCCACACACCAAATAAAAATATATATCCACTATATTTTGGTGTGTGCAACTGCATAGGGCACAAATATTGGTGTGTAGAACTATGCATACTGGGATAATAGGTATGTGGACCTGTGAACACAAGTATAATTGGCCTGTGGACCTTTTAATTCCAAAAATGCTGAAACATAAGCAATTTAGTGGCCTCAAAATAGCCGCACCATATAAAATATTTTAAAACCAAACTTCTTTCAATAAAAAATAATATTTATTATAGATTTCAACTGAAATTACACCAAACATGGAAAAAATACTAAAAATACATATTTTTTTTAAGGAATCAAAATCTGATGTCATAAATAGGTAAAAGGTTTCTTGTATCATAAAGAACACAATAAAAGTTTGAAAATTTTATGCATTAGAATTAAAATAAAAAGTCTATTATGGATTGTAAAAAAACTTACCAAAAATAACAAAAAATACCCAATTTTCAAGGGAAAATCACAATCTCAAATCAGATTCAAGAAAAATCTTGATGAATAATCAGAAAAAATCAAAAAATGCTGAAGATCAAAGAGGAAAATTGAAACTATATCTAAAGAAAAATAATTGGAGGGAAATGAAAAGAATAGAAGGAAGATTATTGCAAATTAAACATTTTAGGCTTAGAAGAAATATTTAAAAGCAAAAGAAGTATGAAATGAATGCCACACTTCAAGCCTGGAAATACACTCCCAGAACCTCCAAACTTACTTCAAAAAGAAAATGAAGATTTGAAATACTGTTTTTTTGAGTTCAATGTGGTTCTTCTACCAGACCAAAAAAGATTCTGTATCTTTCTCAGGTTCAAAATTCCATTTTTTTTGAAAAAAAACAATTCTATGATCCACCCAGAAATTTCAATTTTAGCTGCCCTTCCTTCAGTGGCTCATCAGGGTTGGATAAAACTCACACAATTCAAAAAATATGTAGGATAGGGCTGGAAATAAAAAAGATTTTCTGTAAGAACATATGGAAAAATTTTGGTTTTAATCAGTATTTGATAAAGTGCTTGAAGGCATAGGTGCCTCTTGTGGAATATTTTAAACCAAAATTTGACAAGGATTTCAAGCATGGTTTGTGTTCTGACTGAAGGTTATGAAATTTTTTGTGTCTCTAGGTCAAAATCAGCATTTTTTCCTTTTTGATTTTTGTTTGAGATCTCATATCCCTGTCTCTACTGCTATTTTTGGTCAATGCCATTTATAGCCTTGATACTGAGGAAACAATGAATTGTGTGAAAAAAATACTAGAATCACCCCTTTGATCATACTTGGAAGGAATATAGGCATAGAGTGGTTTTCAAGATTTGTGAAATGGAATATGAGACATACTTGGCTTTGTGGAAAAACTTGCATCAACATTTGAAATTTAGTGTCATGGTTTTCTATTAGTGGAAATCAATATTCATTTTTTAATTTATTTTTTTGAATTGAAAATAAGATTTAGACTCCTCCCAAAAAAGGATATCTTATAAATTTATGGGAAATGTTAAATTTGCAACTCAGGGGTTGCAAGTGGGTGTGAAAAGCCATTTAAAACTCAAAAAGTTGAAAAAAATAGTAAAATAAATAAATAAATAAATAAATGGCATCATTTTGCTCACGCATCCAACCCTTTATTTCAGGCATTTTGACGTCACTGCGCGGTTGTGCCCCTTTGGTATTTCATGCAACTTTGAAGAATTCATTTTTTTCTTGAATTCTGACTGCGCATCCCCGTAGCAGGGGTTCTTGAAAACCTAAAAAAAATCTATGGTAATTTTGGCGCCGTTAGAACCCCTTCAAAAATGCAATCAAAAAATGGAAAAAATTCTGTAAAAACAGATTTTTGCATGGGTTTTTGAGTTATCATTTTGGATATTTTAATTGTTTCTTTTTTTGGGTTATTTCAGCTTCAATAAATTTTCTAAAATATTCAAAGATTCTTATAATATTCATTTTATATTTTTTGCATATATCCTTTCACCTGAAAAAATTCCTTCAAAAAAAAAACCAACAAATCAAAAAAATCAAATTTCTCTTTTGACATTTGAATCCTTTTATTTTCCTTTTTATTTGATTTTTTTGTATAATTCAAGCTATCAAAAAGTTAAAAAAACATTCCAAGAGCATCAAATTTCTTTTTAAGATTTTTGGATGTATTATTTTACCTTGAAAAATTCCTTCAAAAAAACACAAAAATCAAAAAAATCAATTTTCTCATTTGACTTTTGGATCCTTATGCTTGCCATTCTGATTTATTGTTTTTGGTGTTTCAATATTTGAGAATTTTAAGAAAACTACTCAAGAGCTTTATAAAATTATTTTCAGGATTTTTGGTTGTCATTTTTGACCTTCAAAAATTCTATCAAAAAACCAAAAACTTCGAAAAATTCACTTTTCTCACTGGATTCTTGAATCCTTTTTTTGGCCTATATAATTATTTTTTTTTGGGTGATTCAAGCTTTCAGAATGTTGAATGTTTTTTTTAAAAAAACATTTCATTAATACTTTTTGAAGATCATCTGAATTCTTGCATACACCTTACAAGCTTCATTCAAAACATTAAAAATATAGAACAAATATGGATAAAAATATTAAAATTTATTCAACTATTATTGGTTTTATTTTTCTACTTAATTTTTGTGGAGGGAAAAAAAAATCATTACCAAGATCTAAATTTCTCTGAAAAATGGTTTTCCAAGATTTGGAATCCTTTGTCACAAAGCTTTTCCAGAGTGGATCTAACCTGGGAGCTGGCCAATGATCAGACTTGAACTTGAATGAGACTATATGTTTGGATTCCTCTAAAAGAATGAAGCAAATAGGAGAAGATTTGGAATTTGGAGTGGGAGGGGAATTCAGAGAAATATATGTGCAAGGAATTATAGAAGAAAACAGAACCACTGGACACTTATATGTTTCAGCCAGAAGGAAACCATGGCATGGAAATTTCATCCACGTATCTATGGGAGCTGGGCCATCAAGGTGGTTCAGTTGCCTTCTTGCTTCTTGGAAAGTTTCAACCCAGATATCAAGCATTAATCTTGTTTACTTGAATATTGGGTTTGAATCAAGCTCTTTAACCATTTCTTTCCTGACTTCAATCCAGTCTTCTGAGACCCTCCCCAAGCAAATGGCTGCTGCTCTAAAGAAAAAGTTCCAATCCCCTATGAAATCTTGAACATAGGAGATATGTGGAATGGCTGTTTTTTTGGGGAAATGGAATCTTTTTATTGGAGCTAAAACCAAAAATCAGACTTTTTTATAACAGAAAATATGGAATAAAGATAATAATAACTTCTTCAATTGATACTTGGTAAAAGATTCCAAAAGAAGAATAAGATAATGTGTGGGAAACCTAGAGGAAAAACACAAAAGAAATCAGAAAAAATTAAAAAATGAGAAAACAACAAATGTACTCAATTTCTCACTGATTGTTGGGGCTGCTAATACCTTCCCCCCAAGAAAATGATAAGGAGCATCACCATCTTCATTGGATACCTTTAGTCTCTTGACTCTTGTCCCAGAATTTTATTCAGGAGAAGCAACTCACTTATTCACAATGGTTCCAGACCTCTGATAAAGGTTTGAATTAAAAAATTAATGAAAAATAATATCCAACAGATTAGAAAAAAATAAAAGAAAATTAAAGCTCACCATCTTAATTAAATCCACATCAGGCAGCTCTTCATCTGCTGAATCTTCCCCTTTATCAAAATCTGCAATCTCTTCATCTTCTGAATCTTCCTCTTCAGTCAGAAATTCACTCTATGTTAAAAAAAAGAGGAGTTCTCATCAAAAAAAACAACCCATTGCAGAAAAAATAAGTATGGTTATAAAATTAACTTTTCCTCTGATCCCTCCTTCCTTTTTTCCTTTGCCTTAACTTTGATGGACTTTCACCTTCTTGAAACCTGAACACATAAGAAAAAAATGAATTATGAATGTTGATATATTTTTTTTCCAAAAAAATGGTGACCAACCTTCAAATTTGCTATGAATTTCTTCTTTGGCCTTTCTTTCCTCTTGGGTTCTTTTAAACATTCAAAAACAGATGGATCTCTCTTCCTTGAGAACTGAGAGATTGTCTTGAACTTATTGGCTGCTCCTTTGGGTCTTCCTCTAAATTTGGATCTTTGAGTGGAATTTTGCTCTTCAATCAGGGTAAGTTGATCTCTTCCACTGTACAGCTTCATGCTTTCACCCAGATAATATAGCTGTTCTCCATATGGAAACATGCTGAATGCTTCAAAAAGTTTAGTGAAAATAGGTTTTCATTACTTTCTTTGGTTGGAAATTAAAGGTTTTCTGAATCTTCAGTTGATTCAGGGCTCAGAGTTAACTGGAGAAAGGAAAATCAAAATCAATCAGGAATATATTCATTTGAGCTTGAATCCAAAAAAAAAAAAAGAAAACAAAAAATTACTGAGATGGGAGCTTTGAAATGCCATTGAGGATGAAAATCATCAAGCTGGAAGATTTCACCCTTTATGATGGCCAATTTGAATTTGTGAACACATGGTATACCCATGTAAGAAGAGTAATCACAGTTGTTGCAATTGGTGGAAGAATCAGGGACTTGATGAGATGAATGAATGATTTTGAAAGCAAAGTGGCTGATATTTACAGAATGATGATACACAAAGTGAGGCAAACCAATGAGAAGCTTGAATTCTTGCTGAGAGGCTTCAATTGATCTCTCAAAGGTTTGGATGGTGATGGAACTGTAAGTTTTTTGAACTAAATTATAGAAAGTGCCAATAGAAGAATTGATGAATATTTTAATTTAGGAGTGAGAACCTTCTACTCTTGATGTAATTGTGTTTCCAAAGTGAAAGTATTTTTTTGAAAAATAGGAGAAAAATTTTCTTTTTAGAGGAATCCTGTTTTCAGGAAGGTAGTCGGAAGTGGGAGGATTCAAGACCAGAGAAATTTTTGTGAAGTTTTTGTGATAGCTTGATTCAGATTTTGAATAGACCAAATGATTCCATTGTTTCTGGAATAGCTTCCATTCATCTTCAGATTGAAAGTGCTTCCTGAAATGAGTTTGAATATTCTTGAAAATTTTCCAGACACAGAGAAGATGATGAGAGGAAGGTAAAACTGATCTAATTGAGCTAAAAAGTGCTTTTTCCTTGTATTTCACAATCAAACTAGGTTCTTTATCTTCAAATATTTCCTGAAGCTGAGTCAGGGCCCAATCACAGTCCTACTTTTTCTCTTGAGATAAGAAACAGAATGCAACTGAGAAGCTTCTAGCAGAATTGTTTATCCCAAGAATATGAAGAAGGGGCATTCAAAATTTGTTGGTTTTATATGTACAGTCCATCATAATGAGAGTAGGGAAAATTTTGAGAAGTTTCATGGAATCAGGGTCTGAAATAAACAATGAAGTAATTTTACCATCCACATTGTTAATTTTGTTTTAAAAAGAAGAATTCTGGAGTTCCAGTATGAGTTCTTTCACAGGAGTTTTGCCATCAAGGGAATTTTTTTGTATTTGGGATCTTTTGTTTTAAATTTTAGGAAGATCTTTATGGATAGGTGATGATGAGTTTTGTATAATAGAGTTGAGAATTTTTAATGGGGGAACTCCAGCTTTTGATAAATTTTCAACCACCTCCTTTTTCTCCCCTTGGATTCTTCTGTGGATTTGATGAGTGGAAGGATCAATGGAAGGTGGATGGTTGTTCTCTGGACATATAGCCTTCACCACCCAAACACCCAATCTTTTTGAAAAATTCCCTGATAACCTGAAAGGACAATTGGTCTTTCTTGATTTTTTTAATTTGGAGGTATCTTTGGTGGGTTTATATTCTCCAGATTTATCAAATTGATAAGTTTAGGCCTGATTCTTTCAATTTTATACTCTGGTAGATATGGCATATCCATGGGACTTTGCTCATGATTGGATAGCCTCAACCAGCTCCTCCTTTATTGGATGTTTTCTTGAGCCATTGGAAAAAGAGATTTTCTTGTTTGGAAGTATCTGGAGTGTTAAGTTGTTTTGATGAGTGGTTGGTGGTGTGGTGTGAAAAGTTGTGGTGTGGTGTGGTTTATGTGGTGTGGTGTGGTATGGTGTGGTATGGTGTGGTATGGTGTGGTATGGTATGGTATGGTATGGTGTGGTGTGGTGTGGTATGGTATGGTAGTGGGATGGTGTGGTGGGGGGTGAGGGGAGGGTGGAATAGGTCAAGGGGGTAGTTTATAAGATAATTGGGGCGCTTCAAGATGGGTGGTGGTCCCAGGAAAAAAATTTCAGTCATATTGAATATATGCATGTGAAGGGCTCAAAGAAGAGTGAAATTTTTGATTTTTTTGGTTTTTTGATGGCATTTTTAAAGGTAAAAAATGACATCCAAAAATCCTGAAAATAATTTTAAAAGATCTTGAATAGTTCTCTGGAAATTCTCAAAACTTGAAAAATCAAAAAAATAAGTCAAAATGGCAAACATATCCAAAAGTCAAATGAGAAAATTGAATTTTTTGAATTTTTTGCTTTTTTGAAGGAATTTTTTAAGGTGCAATAATACATCCAAAAATCTCAAAAACATATTTTAATGCTCTTTGAATGTTTTTTCAACTTTTTGATAGCTTGAATCACCCAAAAAATGAAATAAAAAGGAAAATAAAAGGATTTAAATGTCCAAAGAGAAATTTGATTTTTTTGATTTTTTGTGTTTTTTGAAGGAATTTTTTAAGGTGAAAGGATACATCCAAGAAATATGAAAAAAATATGAGAAGACTCTTTGAATTTTTGTAAAAATTTATTGCAGCTTTAATAACCCCCCCAAAAAAAATAATAAAAAAAGCCAAAATGATGATCCAAAAACCCATGCAAAAATTTGTTTTTACAGAATTTTTTCATTTTTTGATTGCATTTTCAAAGGGGTTCTAATGGCTCAAAAATTACCAAATATTTTTGTTAGAGGTTTAAGAACCCCTGCTACTGGGATGGCCAGTAAGAATTAATAAAAATGAATTCTTTAAAGTTGCGTGAAATAAAGTATTTTTGCATGAAATACCAAAGGGGCGCGACCACGCACCAACGTCAAAATGCATGAAATAAAGGGTTGGATGCATGAGAAAAATAATTCCTTAAATAAATAAATAAAAATAAAAATTTGAAAATGGCACACCACAACTCAAAATGGGTTGCATGTGGTGGTTGACAATCCATCTGGGTTGTGAACAGTCTTTCATGCCTCAGATGGGTTGCAAAAAGCTGTTCACAACCCAGATGGGTTGCAAGCCGCGCCACACAACCCATTCTGAGTTGTGAAAAGGTAGTTTAGGGTTGCAAATTTGACACAGTCCTACATTTATTCATGTTTTTTATCTTTGCTAAAAGGATATCAACAATATTTCAGAAGAATTTTATTTTGTTCAAATGGAATTAATTTGAAATATTCTGAAGTATTTTTGATTATTTATGAATAGATTTACCAAATATGACATAGAATTCTGATTCCTCAATTTTTGTTTTGAAGGGGGGGGGTGGGTTTGTTTGTTAATTTTCAATTTGAAATTTATCATACATTTTGCATTTTATTACAAGTAAATTGATTTTGAACCATCAATTTTCATATAGTATATGGCCAGAGAATTAATTTTAATATGTGAAGTTGGATTTGGATTCCTTGAAAGAAACAGGGAATTTTTCTCTGATTCCCCTAGCATTTGAACTTACACAGTTTTTACATCTCATGGATGTGATCCACTAACACTAAAAACCTAAACACATGCAGTTTATAAATATCTGAATATATGCATTTTTGACACCCCATTCATGTAGAGAACATTCTGAAAGCCCCAAATAATCTTTATGAGAAGGTTTAAATGGTATTAATGCACTTCAAGACTCCTTCAAAAAGCAAAAAGCAAATTAATAAAAGCTGCTTTCTCTGCAGTTTTGACCCTTATTTTTACATTTTTTGTTGAATATTTTAGTATTTTTGGAGTGGATTTTTTCCCCAAATAAATCAAAAAGATTAGAATTCCTTTATTCAGGAATTTTACCAGCTTTTTTCGACTCTCAAGAAATTACTAAAATTCAAAATTTCCATAAAAAAAGACATTTTTTGCAACAATTTTCTTAACCCTTTTCTGTTGTGCTTTTTTTATTTGAATATTTCATTCATCTAGGAAAAATTCAGAGAAAGCATAAAATATTATGGTTTTTTTCTGAGGTCATTGAAAACCCCAAAATTTCACCTCCAAGTCAAAAATTGGCATCATTATGGGCTGTGGGGGGACCTTTTTTTTAAAAGTGGATTTTTGAATTGCACATTGACCACTATGGATATTAAAAATCTGTACATGCAAATAGCCTCAGAGCCAAGGGGAGGAAATCCATCTTTTGCCTGAAACATCAAAATGGCCAGAGGGAAAGCAAAAAGGAGGATGGAAGTAAAAGAAAAAGAAAGGAGAGTACAAAGATGCTAGGAACATCAAGAGGGGGAGGAGAGAATAAAAAGGCACAGAAGTCATGAAATTGGTCATGGGAGTGAGGTGCCAGGGGGGAATGGGGTGTCTGGGGAAGTTCCAATTGGGTTTCTTGTGGATGGTTAAATCATCTGGTACTCCAGATTGTTATACTATACAAACTATAGCTTATATACATACTATAAAATGTGAATATATCCATAATCATGTAACATAAAATATCACATAAATGTGACAGTATTAAATACTAATTATAGCCACATGGGCTCATGAAATTAAATCTTATGGATTTTGGCTCTCTTCTGCTCAACAGGTTAAAAGCCCGCTCAAAAAACCAACTTGTATATGCTACCACAAAGGGGACCTGAGTGCCCAGGACAAACCACTAATCCTTATCCAACCCAGAATAACCAAATCAATCCCAAGACCACCCCAACTGTACCTTCCAAATGGAGAGCAAGACTACCATTTAGTCCAACCAATCAGAGAATAAAACAAAAGCTTGCTTCATTTCCAACCCCAGCAAGTACATCAAGACTATCAAAAAGCTACAACAAAATGCTAGAAATATAGAAAAATTGATTGAAAAGATTGATACCATATTTGGCCTATGGGTCTTTGATGTGACTGAATTCACCAAAGATCTATCCAACTTATGAGCGCTCAAACAATATGAGTCAATTGCACTTAAAGTGTTATTTTCCTTAAAACTAGACCAAGAACTGCGCCTGATTATTGCAAAACAGCTAAATGCAGCTGACACCTTTGAAAAAATACAAAAAAAATTCCAGCTTTTGACCCAGATGCAAAAGGTAGAGCTATGGGACAAACTCCTGTACAAACTAACAACCATGGAAGGATCCATATCAACCCATCTAACACAAATCACCAACATCTGCGCCAACCTTGGATGCCTTGAACAGGTGGTCCCTGAAAACATGGTTTCAACCCTTATGCAGGCCCTAACCCCACCCTCCTGGGGCAACTAAATCCCAAATGCTCCAAGCAATTGTAACACAGCTGGACCATTTAGAAAGCCAACCAGCGGCAATACTCAATCCATGATATCATCCTACTACAGAAAATTTACAAGGGGAAAATCTGCAGAAAACCCTTAAACCATTGGAGCTTGCAACCCCTGGGTCTGTCCCAAGACAACCCAGAATAACACCAACCATGGGAGAAACTTTTCACAGACCAAAAATGGTTTCCAAAAACTGTCCCAATCCAACATCCATGCCACCCAATTGAATATCAGCACTGGCAATGTACCACTCCTGGAAAAAGTCCAACTGCACCAAGGTGGCCACTCCACCTATTTCAACTTGCCTAACAACTGGTGTGGATGGTGTCACACCCTCTGAGAAGATGGAAATTTCCCCCACCCTGGTGTTTCCTCCCAACAAGATCCTCCCCACCAACAACCAAATAAGATCCATGTGGTCACCCAACCCACCCAAGCAGGCAACAACGGCCAGGGGCTCCCCAAGAATAACACTATTCAATCAATTGCGGGACCCAGAACCATAGTGGCTGACTCTGGGGAAACCTCCTTGGTAAGCATTGTCCAGGACTCTTTCATTTCCTATGCCCCTTCCCCTTCCCCTCTCCCACTCAGCCTAGCAGAACCTAAAACCTTCATGAAACCTGTTGGCAGCAGGAAAGTACAACTAAGGATGGAAAAATCTGAGGACAATGGGGCACCAGTTCTGACTAATGTTTTGTAATGACCTACAATGTGTGGCACCCTGGTCTCATTGAGACACCTCATTGAAAACAGTTTCCATCCTCATTTCCTGCCTCTTCTCTTGTGCTTGTTTCTGAATCATTTAAAATATTCAACTGTTACTACAATGTAACCTGGTTTATTTCAAATAGCATCTCCAATCCCTCTCCTTCCCCTCCCACTTCTGTCTTTTCTCTTTCCCTCCCTCTTTCCCCGCCCCCCTTTGTCTCCCTCTTGTATTAATACAACTTTGCCCTAGGCCATGTCTCCTATGATATTCTCAAAGCCTATCTCTGTGCAAATGTTCCCTCCTTCAGACCCAAGCATTTTTCTGCAAGCAATGCAAGATAGAAAAATAAACCTGTTGTTGTGACACACTCCCTGAATAAATTCCAAAAAAATCAGCCTCTTGGTTTGCTTGTATGAAACATTGTAGAGACTCCAAGGGATAATGGGATTATTTAGCAAATATCTTGCTTGCATTCACTAGAAGGGGAATTTAGTTTGCTACTATTCTTGACTAGATAGAGGTAAACTAAAATGGTTTTGAATTTCCTGCCCTTCTGAACTATAATAAGGCCGCACAATAATTTATTAATTAATGACTGGTTTTCTTTGAGACTTAAAATAGGTCTCTAATCAGACCTAGATTAATTATTAAAAGAGATTTTTTTGAGGAATTTAAAGACTATTCAAAGTTGGGGTGGATTATTGGCAATCTTCCACCAATTAATAATCAAGAATGTTTGAATCTTTCTGACTATTTTTTCCCAAATTCCAATTAAAGGATTTAAGGGTTGACTAAAAGGTGTTTAACCAGTTGGAGGACCCAAAAATGGGTTTTCCCACAGGGAGCTTGGCGGAAAAAAATCTTGGTTGTTTTTTCTGTTGTGCTCTTCCTTTTTTATAAATTTGCTAATCAAAAATCAGGTGTTTTTTCATTTAATAATAGGTGCTGAATAACAGGTATTTTCTCAAGAAACCTTCTTCAAGAACACCAGGGGTTGTTTGAAATTGTCAATGATAGTTTTGTGTATGATTTTTGAATTCCTTTTAAATTGATTCTGGTTGACTGAAAATCTGGTGTTGGTTTTGGCAGATGCCATACTGACATAGGGGCAGACATATCACAGGGGCAGATGCCATGCTATAGGGGCAGATATATCACAGGGGAAGATGCCATGCCATAGGGGCAGATGCCATGCTAGACAACTTGGATAGGGAACAAGAGCCCCCATTAAATAGAAAAATACTTCCTCAGGGGATTCTCAGGGCTCCCCTGGGGATGGTTCTGATCCTCTCTCTGCACTTTTGAAGCACAGGAGGGTACTGTTACATGAGGCAATAATGCTGGTGAAAAAACATGTGAAACAAGCCAAGAGATAGCTGTATTTTTTAGTATAAATTTTGATAGACAGTCAAAAACATGAAGAACAGGATAAGATTGGTGAGTTATGGAAGCTTCTGGGTGCTTATTTTGTATAAAACATTCTTCAGAAGTTCCATGCAGATTGAGTTAATTTTGCTGATTGGGAAAAGCATGAAAAATGCTTGGCAGCTGCAAGCCCTCTTTGGTAACTGAAATTGTATAAATTGTATGGTTGAAGTGGTGGAACAATACTTTTTGTGTTTTTTTCTGAGGAATATTCTGAGCCCTTATGATTTATAAAAGGTTTCAGGAACTACCTGCATGCTGTTAAAATGGAATTGGCTGTAGAGATATGAGGTATGCTGTTTTACTGCATGCTCCCTTGGGTGACTTGAGAGTGTGGCTTGCAGGTGTTTTGTGGTTGATATGGTGGCAAACTGAGTACCAGAGTGCTTCAGGGGACGGTTTAGAGGCCTTATCTGGTGGTTAAAGTTCCAGAAAGGTCATGTGTACTGAGGTGTTATTGATGGTTGGTGAGAATTGAGACATACTTGGCTGCATGAGCACCTACTTTTGTTGGTGCATGTATGAGTGTTTTATGGTTGGATTAGTGGCAAACTGAGTATCAGAGTGATTCAGAGAAAGTTTCAGAGGCCTTATTTGGTGGTTAAAGATCCAGAAAGGTCATGTGTACTGAGCTGTTATTGCTGGTTGGTGAGAATTGAGACCTAATTGGCTGCATGAGCCCCTACTTTTGTTGGTGCATGTATGAGTGTTGTATGGTTGGATTGGTGGAAAAATGAGTATCAGAGTGCTTCAGGGGACGGTTCAGAGGCCTTATCTGGTTGTTTCAATTCCAGAAATCTCATGTGTACTGAGCTTTTATTGCTGGTTGGTGAGAATTGATACATACTTGGCTGCATGAGCCCCTACTTTTGTTGGTGCATGTATGAGTGTTGTATGGTTGGATTGGTGGAAAAATGAGTATCAGAGTGCTTCAGGGGACGGTTCAGAGGCCTTATCTGGTGGTGAAAGTTCCAGAAAGTTTAGGTTTACTTAGTTGTTATTGCTTGTTGGTGAGAATTGAGACATACTTGGCTGAATGAGCCCCTACTTTTGTTGGTTCATGTATGAGTGTGTTATGGTTGGATTGGTTGCAAACTGAGTATCAGAGTGCTCCAGAGGACAGTTAAGAGGCCTTTAATTGTATTGAATGATCTAGGAAGGTAGTGTAACTTGGATTCATAGTATTGGTTGTAGTGCAACATTGGTACTGCTACGCTTTAAGTGGTGCAGGTATGGGCATGTTATTTTTGTTGTGTGGTTATTTCAAGCATAATATTTTTGAAATCAGATGTTCAATTAAGATTTTATTTATTTCTTCCTGTGAAATAATCCAGTCTGTGCCAGGTTTTGGGTTTTTTTGTGACAGGTGTTTGGTATAGTTGAAGGGGGTTATCTGGTGATGGGTTTGGGATTTGAGGTTGTTTTTTGAGTTTAGAGCCTAGTTTATGAGGGCTTTGGAATTGATTTGTGAGGTTAATTTGATAATAAGAATAATAATTAATAATAAAATGATTCTGATGGCTATATGACAGGTTTGGTTTACCCCAAAGTGCTCAGACCACTACCATCCAAAATATCCAGAAACCACTACTTGATGACCATTTGTGACCACGCCTCCACCTTCATCTTTGTTTGATACATGAAAAAACAAAACAAAGTTTCAAAGGTGGTTTTTAAGACTTTTTCCTACCTTAAAAACCACCTTCATCACACTCAGATCTACATTAAATGTGACAACACAAAAGAATAACACTCTCAATTGCTCACAGACTGTTAAACAACTTTGGAACCAAAATTATCTTCACCTCCCCTTAAACCCCCAAGCAAAATGGCAAGGCTGAGCAAGTGAACCAAACTCTAGGGGACATGGAGCACACAATGCTCACATATGCATGCCTCCCTGAAAAATTCTGGTCCCTTGCTTACCTCCATGACCGCTTCCTCCACAACAGCTTCCCCAATGCAAATAAAAACCATAAAAATCCCATAAAACTCCTCTAAAACTAACCTTACTCCCCCATCCCTCTACATACCTTTGGTACCATTGCTTTTGAACATATTCCCAAGGACAAGCGCAAGAAACTTGAAAATTGTGCTGAAAATCATCTTTCTCAGTTTCCAAGATGACTCCCAAGGTTACATATTCTGGAAAAATACCACTCACTCCATATTCTACACCAATGTAGCCAACTTCCCCAATATTGTCAGCTTGCTACTATTGCAGAGCAAGCTTCAAAAGTAAAAAAAAATAAAAAAATAAGAATATTAAAATTATATTTAAGAAGGAGTAGGAAATCCATGAATATTATTGCAGAAATGGATTCTCCACACAAAATTAGGTAGGGTCACTCACTGACCCCACCCTTGAAATCCAACTCCTTATACTTTTAATAATTAAAGAAAGAAAAGACCAAAAAAACACGGCACCACTATGGGACTTTTTGGACAATTAAATATTTCACACACATTGTCACGTATAGGTTTCACACATAAAATTCAGTCAGAATTGAGGTGTTGTGTATATTTTAGGAGTTACACACGGAAATGTGTTCTGTCACAATTCCTGCATGCAGCCGCGGCAACCAATAAACCTGCGCGCGGCTGAGAAGCAGCACTTCCAACCTGCCAGCGTACCCTGAAAAGCGGTGTACGCAGCCCCGGGCCTCTGACAAGTACGCAGCTGCAGGACTTCAAGCTGACAGAGTGACAGGCAACCTGAGAAGCTCAGGTACCATGTAAATGTGCTACAACCTACACAGGGACATTCTAAATATGTAATAAATGTTCCTGTGGATAGGAGATAATCTAAAAATACATAAAATTATATAAAAATACCTAAATAACCTTTTTATGTATTTTTTATTAAATATAATTAGAAATACCAAAAATTTCAAAAATAAGATAACTACTATTTGTAAAAATATATTAAAATACTTTAATATACAATTGTGAGAATTTCAAGGCATAAATATCTTTGTAAAATACTAAGGAAACTAATGATTTAAAAATATTACATGAATTCTCATAAGTTATGTTTTTAAGTAATTATTTTTAGTAAATCAACTGAATTTTGATAATAAGGAGTGAAATCAATATCACAATTTTACTCCAATCAATTAGTACATAATGAGAAACCACTTGACATAAGATTAACCGTAGGAATGTCTATCAAAAGAATTATTAACATACTGGGAACATTTACTAAGGATAATTAATTAAATAATAAATAATATGGACAGATTAGTGTTATTCACACTTCCAAACATCAATTAAAAGGTAGAATAATTCCCATACCCTGTGGAATTAGATGTTACCCGTGCTACAGCACCTGAAATACGTGACAGGCTACCACTGGTTACCCTGCTAGCCTTAGTTTCTGTCCTGTTGAGCCCCTGTATCCCTCAAAAGGACAATATTGGTACTAAAAAGCTATAAATAAAGAGCTCTTTTGAGGATATTGATACACAGAGACACAGTTATATTTACAGCCAGACACCTTTCCAAGGTAATAAAATACTTATAAGAGATAAGTAAGTGATTTATGGATTTAGTCTGATCAATAATATCCATCCCCAAACCCTTTTTATCAATTTAAACTGCTGAACAACCTTTTAACCCCAGTAACAGGTTTAACCCATCAGTGCACGTCCCAAACAGGTACCCAAAGAATTAAATAATACACCAGTGAGTCTTATTATTGTTTTTCTTTTGTGGCAGCTTGGTTACAAAGCCCTGCCACTCGACCATGTATTTTATATACATATTATCTTTGGGCAATACATCCTTTAAGAATATAAATTAAAGGTTCCAAAGTAACCAGGTATACATGTTTTCAAAGTGAATTCCCTGAAGAGAGGTGTTAAAGATCCCCAATATCATTGTTTTCCCTCTGTTAATTTATTTAAAAATCAATTTATTATTATTGTTTTATAATATTAAACCATAACCAAACCAATCAACCTTGCAATAAGCTTTATCCAAATATTTTACAGATTTTTGCTGCATTTATTGAATAATATATTTATTATTTATTCTATAACCTCTGGTAGCTAAAGGATAGCAAGGGTCTTGGAATCCAGGAGGCTGAAAAATATGACCCCAGCAATGTTTGTCCCAACACCTTTTGCCCCCCAAGCAATTGACCCATCACTGCAATCCATTATCCACTGTCTTGGAAAATTCCTGTCAGAAATAATTTGTGCCTCACAAGACTCCCAAATAAACCTGGTCCCAACCGTCAAAGATGCAAAACTCCCTAGCTCCATCAACTGTGCACTATCCCCCACCATGAAGCTGACATGGGAGCCAACATTGCACAAAGAGATTGACCAATTAATTGAAATTGGTGTATGGACACCCATTGACCGTACCCCAGGCATGAAGTTCATTGGAGAAAAGTATGTTTTTTCCCTGAAAAATCACCCAGAAAGTTCAATTGACATCCCAAAGGCACATTGTGTTGTACAAGGGTTCCGCCAAAAACTTGGGGGTGACTGCTACAAGAAAGTTTCTCCAACAGCTTCCCTTTCCTCATTTTGTGTCACGCTTTCAATGGCCACCACTGATGGTTGTTCCATTAACAGCTTTGACATATCTGCAGCATATCTTCATTCCCCAATTGACAAAACCATCCATTTTGAGCCTCCCTTACATTTCCATCCAAAACTGAAAGGGAAGGCCATGCTCCTGATAAATTCACTATAAGGCAAACACCAAGCAGCATAATGCTGGTGGCTATTCTTCAAAAATGTCCATGAGGAAGCCGGTTTTAATGGTGACTCCATTGAACAAACTGTTTACATTTATTTCAAGGGACCTGCCATTATTGGCATTTGGCTACACATAGATGATGGAATTGTGGTAGGTAACAACCAAATGTTTCTCCAACACCTCTGCATGTGAATTGAGCGCTGTGTAAAAACCAAATTGCAAGAAAATTTCAACCAAATTTTAGGTTTTAACTTGCAATTATATGTAAACATCCTCTAACTCAATCAAATTGTTGCTAAATTGCAGAAATCTACCAAGGCACCAATAATTTTTTTGACTACCATCCTTCCCACCAACCCTCTGACTACACCATCCAACTGCAACAAAATTGAAACCAAGTCCTTTCAGTCCTACATTACCCCCCTCAATTACGTTGCACTCAGAAACTATCCAGACATATAATTTGTGGTAAACTACCTCTACCATTATAGCAAATACCCATTAAAAAATATTGGCTTGCGCTACAGCAACTCATCCGCTACATCCACACATCCAAGAACCACTGACTGTCCTTCAATCCCAAAAACAGCTTCCTACACTTTTGGGTTGACGCCAACTGGGGGGGGGGGCGAATTTCATTGATCCACTTCCAGGTTCCTGATCCTTCTTAACAACTTCCCCATCTTCTGGGGATCAAAATTCCAGGAAGTGTTTGCAACCTAAACATGCAACACATAATTTTAGTTCTGGGGATTTCAATGGAGCTATTTGTTTCTCTGAGTGCTTTTTCTAGTGATTCCAACCCTACTATTTCTTCTCATATTTTATGTGATGACTGTGCGGCCATACTAGTAGCCACTGAGAATGGCTCATTTTCCTGTATGAAAATCATTTCCCATAAATTTTTCTTTGTAAAAAACCTCATCTGGGACCTCCAGATAAATCTCACCTGGACCGCAAACAATTACCAAATTGCTAATATACTAACAAAGAGACTGGGACCAAACAAACAAACACACTTTTGCAACAAATTTCTAACAGATACACAATGCTAAATTTGTGGGGGGTGTGTGTTATAGTATACAAAAAATAGTTTATATGCATACTATAAAATGCAACTATATCCATACTCATGTCACATGAAATATCACATAAATGTGATAGTTGTAAATACTACTATAGCTGCATGGGCTCATGAAATGAAACCTCATGGATTTTTGCTCTCTTCCGCTCAACACAGATGAAGGCTTCTAGAGTTGGCCATGCCTTGATGTTCAGTAGGGCAAAGGTTAAGTGGCTTGGATTTTAAGGGATTTTCAGTATCTCCATCTCTTTCCTCAGGGTCCTCCATTGTATTTTGTAAGCTAGGAAAAAATGGAAATGATGAGTTAATGTTCCTTTGTGGTATCTGAGTTTGGGTATATGGGATCTGGAACTTTCCTCATTTGGTTTAGGTAAATTCTTAGACCACAGAAGCCTGATGAAAACTGGATAAGTATGGAAGAGGTCTGGATCCCTGCACCTTTTTTATTTTTTTTGAATGTAAATCTTTGTCTGATGTGGGTTGATGATTCCAGAGCTCAAGACTTTTTAAAGCTTCCACCTAGGGAAAAGGGTGGGGGAAAGACCACCAGGACTGCCTTGTTTTCCCAGAGATCCGCTTTCTTGTTGCCTTTGATCCCCCAGTGGCCTGGGCACCAGACCAGATTGAGAGCTGTACCTAAATTGAGAGTTAACCAAAGGGTCATCAGTTCTTTGTACATTTAATGATATTTTTTAGCTGTTATTATGTTTTTTGTTCTGATTATAACCCCCTTGTTGTCTGTGAAGACATAGAAACAATCATATTTTATGGATTTTTTTTCTTTGATGAGTTCTAGCTCTGAAATCAATTACACCAATAATTTTGTATTTGTGATTTGAGTGAATGGTTTCCTTGTTGATATCATATAGCAATGTCTTCCTTGTGTTGAGCATGATTCTTGCTGAACCGCCAACTTTAAAATTCTTGTACAATCCATTGGTAAATATCAGAGCTTCACAGGGACCCACCTGTTGTATCAAAGCCTGGGTGGCCGTGATGGCTGATTTTTTGGTTACTTCTAGGCTGTGTAATGAAAAATTGTCAGATATAGGCTCTGCTTTGGCCTCCAAGTGGATCTTTGTAGTTTATAAATTCAAGGACAGAAAGGTCAGCATAAGTTTGTTACTAATGGACCTGTTTATTGCCAATTTTTAAAATTTTTCTGTGGCATGCTTGATTGGTTCCTCCCTTCTGATGGGGTTCCCTAAAATGATTTTTAGCTTCCTGGAGAAAAAATCAAAGGCTGTTTTGTTTATAGCCTCCATTAGCGGTTGGTGTGTGAGGTTCCACTCTATCAAAATTGTGCAGCTGTTCCTGAATATTCCTTTAGAGAATCCTTCACTCATCTTGTTGACGTTGAAAGAAAAATCTTTCAGTATTCCCAGATTACTCTTGGTGCCCCATAAATGCACCTCATAGGTTAGTCTGGGGGTCAATACCCCATTGAGGAGCTTTGTTTGGTCATGTTTTATGAGGCCCCACATGGAATTTCCTAGGTGTTTTAGGGCCAAAATTGTGCGCTTCCCTCTTCCCAAGAGGTTGCCAATTTTTTGGTGATATTTTAGTTTTTGGTCTAAGTCAAACTCCAGCAAAGTGGCAGATTTGGCAAATTTCATGGAAGTGTTGCCAAAATTGAACATAGAAGGAGGCTTAGGGATGCTCCTGGCGTTTAATAGGATTGCAAGCTGTCATTTCATCTTATCAAAGGTTACACCATGTCTCTCTACCCAAGAAATTGAGTGGGCTGCCATGCTTTTCAGCTTATCTAGGGCTGCTTCCAGGGTCTTTCCAGCCACTAAGTGTAAAAAATTATCTACATAGCCAATGAACAGGGTTTCCTGCCTGCGTTGGCTAGGTGGTCTTATTAGTTCAGAATTATATATGATATATTGAATCACCAATAGGGGAAAGCCCTGAGTTAATCCAATTTTGACTTGTTTAGCTGGGTATTTATGTTCATTTAGATGCATCACTGTTCTCCTTTCCAGCATTAAATGCTGTATTTCTACCCATAGGTATTCTAGGCATCCCAGAGACCTCATAATATATATTAGTCTATCTGGGTGTACAGTGGGATGAGCAGATTGGACATCCAGGAAAAGTGCCACTACAAATTTTTGTGTTTTACATTTGTCCCAGGTACAGGTATCCAATTACAGAAGAGCATCCTCAGTGCCTTTCCCTCTCCTTCCACCGAAGTGCATGTGTGGTATATCTCCCCAAGTGAGGGCCCATTCTGTTAAATGGCAGGAAATTATTAGGTCAAGTACCTTCCCCATTGTGCTGAGTAGGGTTATTGGTCTGTAGGCTTTGGAAAAAGTGAAATCAGGTTTATTTGATTTGCTGATTATGACTGTTGTTGATTTCTTCCAGAACATGGGATATTTCCCTTGGTGAAGGATGGTGTTATAAAATTGTACCAGTCTTTTGTGAATCACAGGTCAAGAAATTTTGAGCATTTTGTTGCAGAATTGATCAGGCCCCAGGGCTTTTCTCATCAATAGTTTGTTGATGGCAGCAAAAACCTCCACTGAGGTTACTTTATCAAAGATTGCAGCTCTGTTATTTTAAATCCTTGGCACATTGGATAGGTCAATATCCACAACATCCAGTGTTGTGCCCTCAAAAAGGAGGTTGGCTTGTTATTTTTTCCTGGTTGCAAAGGTGCCATCTGGTTTTTGAATGGGAATAACTATGCCTCCTGCTGGCGTCTTAACAATCTTCAGTGCTTAGAAGGCCAGTCCCTCTTTTGAATTCTCAAGATTCTGGAGCCAGCAGACCAGCTTCATCTCCCTTGACTGATGTCTGAAGAAGTTTTTTCACAATTTTTAACATTTGGATGCTTCCTCCAATTTGATGAATATCATCCAAATCTGGTCCCTGTTTTTGTTTTTTAATACTGGGTTCAGGAATTTTGGGTCCCACCATGATTTATTTTTCTGAAGATTGTCTCTGAAACTCCTGTATAGGCTTCTCTGATTTTTATGTAGCATAGCCAATATCTCATCTGCGTCTTTGTGGGTTTTCTCAGTCATTTGGGATTCCACTTGCAGGAAATTGAGGTAATTGATGGCTTCTGGTGTTCTTTGGCTGTCCTACTGAGGCTTTGTCCACCAGTTTAGTTTTTGGAAGCCATGCAGTTTTATTTTAACCTTTGGGGATCAATGATCCAATCCATATTTCTCATTGGATACATGGATTTCAGCCAGTAGTCTATGGCCCCTGAAATTGACCATATCAGATTGATTACTGTTGCCCTTGCTTTGGAAGTATAAAAGTTTGGGACCTGTGGCAGTGATGCTAAATGGAATCCACAAGTCCCACATAGGTTAATGAGGGTCTTGGCCTGGGGTGTGTTGAGTTGTATCCTATTGGGTTCCACATCTAATGGTGTAGGTTAGAATCCATGAATATGCACATTGGATCATTCCTGCTAAATTTTATCCCCATCCAGGCCTCTGGGTCCTTCAGACCTGGGTTTGAGCCTGATGGGCTTTAGATTTTTATCAGTGTGATTTCTTGGCTGTTCTTGTCCTATATTTGTTTTTCTCAAAAACTTTTTGAGTTTTTGGGAAGCTTTTTCAAGTAATGAGATGGTACTGGTTTCTGTATGCACATGCATGCTTTGTGTCAATCTTGCAAGTTATCTGGGGTGTGTTTGTAAGCTTTGAATAGGTTCCAATTGAGATATGTGGGTGGTAGGAGGGTGTAGGGATTCACCCATGGTTCCTGAAATAATAGAATGGATGTTGAAGAGAGGTGATTCAAGAGAGCCAGCTTGATTTCTTTGGATACTTGGCAATTTAGTTGTACAAAGGAGAGAGAATTCTTGGAATTGGGGCCTTGGCTTGTGGGCATGGACATTTTGTTTCCATTAGCTGGATTTCCATTTGTGGGTTTGGGTTCCTGTGCCTCAGTATTTTGATCAACGTGGGCATAGTTAAAATTGGAGTGGGGAAGGTCTCTTTATTTGAATCCAGACCCATTTGAATGGGCATAGTACACTGAATAAAGAAAAATTTATGTCCTCAATTCCTTCCTGTTTGTTTCTGAGTCATTCTTTTCATCTTAAAAACTACTTAATCTCATCTTCACCAATTGGGCATTCCTTAGTCATGTGGGCTTCATTGCATGTTCCACAGTGCAGGGCTTGTTGGAACCATTTCCCAAAATTTCTCATCCTGCAGCACTTGTAGCATTGAGCTGGGTATGTTTTGAAGGTGCTTTCTTGATGGTAATTGTAATCAAGTAATATAACTGAGTATACAATGCAGTCAGCCAGGTCTTTAATTGAAAAAGACATTACTATGGAGCCTTCTTTTTTTGCCATGTGTGTATTGTCCAATAGCCATCTCATTTGAACTAGCTTGTCCTGGCTGAAGTGATTGACCATTTCAAGCTTGACTTTGTTGTAGTTCAAGGTTGGTTCAGATTCTTTAGGTATTATTTGTACAAGGAAAAACCAGGAGCTTGTTGTGGCTTCTAAATATGTATGTACCTGTTTGCAACAGAGGTGTTCATTTTCCATTAGCCATTCTTGATGAATCTTATTTTTACTATGTCTCCTGAGTTAATCACATGTGTTTCCCTCACCATGACCAGTTAACCTTGAGACTTTGCGTTCATCCTTCCTAAGTCCTTGTTTGCCCTCTGTAAAAAGAGTTTCTTAGGTAAGTTGTTGATTTGATTATTGAGCGGATTTAAGTGGATTATTGATTTTCCTGGTATGATTAGTTGCAAATAAGCCCTGGAAGGTGGGACTGTTACGGGTTGGCTAGTTTATGGGGTCATGTTTGGAATAGCATGTGATGCATAAGTGTATCTGCCTTTAAGTTGGGTTGGTGGAATGTTGGCAGACAGGGCAAGTGATGGGATTGTTAGATGTGCACCCCCCCTTGATGTGGTTCATTATAAAAAGCATTTTCTCATTTTGCTTCCTATCACCTTCCTGTCTGTCTTTCTCAGTCTGTATGAGGTTCCGGAAAATTTGGATCAAGCCCCTGGAAATTAGAAAGTCTCTGGAAGAATTATAGTTGCTTGGGTCATCCATCATATTTTTCATGAAAATGGCCAGGCCACTGGCTCCTTTGGTTGTTGGGGATGGGCCTCCAATGCCTTTTTTGCATTTTCCTTGAGGTCCATTGCGGTGTTTGAGTAACCTACCACTCTGAAAGGATTGGGAGTTTGGGGGATAGCAATATGGCCAGGTAGAAAGCAGTTTTGTTGAGGGATCAAATTAACTTGATCTTTGGAAAAAGAAGAAAAAGTTGTTTGTGGATTTTGGGGATTTGGAGGTGTGAGTTTGTGGTACAGACAATGATCCATGGGGACCTTTATGAAAAGTTTTTCAACCATTTTTGTCAATCTTGTGGAATTCCTGGAGGAATAGGCTAATAGAGAAATCTTCATAATTATTAAAAATATTTATGTATTAATTTTCAGAGAATTTTTTACCCCTCAGAAATTTAGCCTCAAAATCATTAATCAAACCCCTTTCTGGTTTTTGTCCACTTTTTTGACTTATTTTTAATGAATAATCTTGTATGAAATGTTATTTTGAATGATTTAATGCTCCCTCCTGACCTCTTGGAGAAACAAAATCCTCTTCTTAACAACCACATCACCTTTCAACTCCACTAACCATCCAACAAATCACCACAACCAATCAAGACCACTCATCTCACCACCCACTAAAGGCCAATAAAAAACACTCAAAAATGTTGGAATTCCGGTTGAACAAAGTGTTTACTCAAGCTAGAGTGCAACCTCTTTAGTCTCTCCTTATGTTTGCTATTATTCTTGCTCTCTTTAGTACCCTTATCCAGTGTGTTCCCCATGCTACGCTGGTTTATTTATATTTCAACAGGTAGTCCTCCAAGTGTTAAAGTTCAACAGGTATTCATCCAATCATGCAGACTCTAATTTTCCAGCATTTAATAATCTTATTCAATTTTTTGTTTCTCACTTGTCAACCACTAGTCAGCCCTGCTTGTATCTAGTCCACCTTAGTCTACTTAAAGCATCCTTTACTCAAGAAAATGAACACTGATTGATTCATAGACCATTGGTCCTCCAGCTGGAACCTTAGCCCGACCTGGAGAACTTGCTCAGCGGCACTTAAGCCCATCAAAGCGTATTACACAGCCCTCAGACTTTGGCTTCCACGCCTAATTTCAACAAAAACTACTAAAGAAAATACCAATCAACACCAGGAACCACCACTCAAAAACTCCTCAACACCACTCAGCACCACTCAAAATCACTCAAAACAACTCAACACCACTCAAAACCACTCAACACCACTCAACAACACTCATAACCACTAAAAACCACTCAAAAACACTCATAATCCCTCACCAAAACCCATCAAAACTTACCAAATATTGACTCCAACTATATAAATCATTCTAAATTAAAATATTTCATTAAAAAAAACTAAAAAATATCAATCCTCACCCAAATTATATATATTTTCTCAACTTTCCATCTCATCTCATTATCAAATAAATAAAAATCAATCAAATAAAAGGAAAAAAAATCAAAAAAACTGTCATTAGAAAGCTCAAGTCTCTAATTCTATTCCTTCAATTACCCCCTCTCCCTCCAATTCACATCAAAAATAAAAAAATAAAAAATCCAAGAAAACATACTCTCACTTTTCAGAAATATTTAACTATGTTCCCCAGCCCCTTCCTGCTATTCATCAATTGGGATCCCTGAATTTATGCCATTGGCTCCCCCTCATGAATAGTCATATAACCAAAAGGAGGAGCTTGTTGAATATATCCAATTTGGGCTAAAAAATATGGATATTCCATTTCCACCCAAGTTTCAAATGTAATGGAGGCAAAATACACATACCAATATCATTATTCTGGGGAATATAAACCCAGTTCAGATTGAAAATATTTTTTCAATGAATCAATTTCAGAATAAAAAAGGCTTTTCACTACTTGGAAAAAAAATTGTAATTTTCAAATTTCTAATAGTTATTACAAAAAATTGGGAGTTTGGGAGGCTGAAATTTAATTAAATGAAAAAAATCATCCTCCATCACATGATCCATCAGCCCATCCAGTTCATAGAAGGATTCAAGGGCATCAAGGAGATACTAGAATCTCTTTAGCTAAAGCAGGATTTCCACCCTTAAAATTATTACATACTCTCATTCAACCAACTTCTGATCCTATTCATACAAATATCAATACCATTTAAAAAAATAGATAAAAAATAAAAGAAGAGCTAAAAGAGTAAAAATAAAAAACAAATCCTTGATATAAAAACTGGTTAAATTGAATTTTCATCATAAAATATACAAAATCAATTGAAAGATTGAATCCTTATTCATTTCTCACCCTGACTCCATCAAATTGGCCAAACCCTTCACCAATATTTTGATGTTGGACTGTACATATAAAAAAAAGATTTCACAACCTATCCTTGATATTTCAGGGGAAAATAATTTTTAAAGAAATGTTTCTTCTGGTTTCTTTTATATCTCACAAGAAAGGAAAGAAAACTATAATTTGGAACTTAGTCAAATTTCAGACATATCAAATCATCAAGAAGCCAAAGTCATGTTCACTGAAAGTGAGAAATACCTGATTAATTTCATTAGGGAGCATCAGAGTTAGCCCATCCGCCATTTTTTAATGATGGTATGGTAGACCAAACCTTACCTGTAGCCATCAGACTCAATTTTATAGTATAAATATATTCCCAATAATAAAAATAACCTCACAAATTGATTCTACACCAAAATTAACCTATAGTCACCCAACCAAACTACCCCTCTATCTCTCAGGGTTTACAAGATACAGCCAAAATTGATTGTGGACAGCTCATATCACACCCAGGTATCACAAGCAGTGAAAGGCCATCTGGGTATAACTTGGAAATCCCGATTGAATACCAGTGACACCTTAACATAACCACTTGGCCCAAAATAAAACCAAAGGCTATGCAACCAATAAACAACCCCAACCACACAGCAATTTAGGCAGCCAGAAGGATGTGTGACCAAACAACCACCAGTACAAGGCACCACAGCACTACCCAGCAATATATGCAGGCAGTCTGAAGCATGTGTAACCAAACAACCAAAAGTAAAAGTTCACCACAGCACAAACTCAACCAAGCACTACAAAGCAATTTATGCAGGGATGTGCATGCATCAAACCCCTGTAGAACCTCTTTCCAAACAGCAGAAATGCCTCATATAACTGTATCTCACTGTTCCTTACCTGAATAAGGAGAGCCTCAGGGGGAGCCCTGAGCACCCCTAGGGGCAGGATTTTTCTATTTAAGGAGGGCCTCTCTGCCCTATCCAGGATTTATCCCCCATATCATACACCATCATCCCCCACAGATCACACACCACTCATCAACTACTCATCATCCAATTACCACCCAACCATCTGTGGTCCTACCCAGATATAAAAAAAAAGAGATTATCAGTGTACAAATAAATAAAGAAAAGGAAAGGAAATCAATAACCAATTTTAAAACCTCAACAACCATTGAAGCCATCCTCATTAGGTGCTTTGAATAAGGCTTCTTTTGGGACCTGAACTATTCAGCACCAAATTAAGGGAAACCACCCATCACTAAATAATTAACCCTTACAAAGAAAGAGATCACAAAAAAAGGGAGTCCCAAACTTTTCTTCCTCTGCCCAGCCCCCTGTGGGTAAACCCATCCATGGGTCCTCTCCTGAACCAGCCCTTTGATAAAACCTTTGAAACCTTCAAAAAAATTGGGGTATTGGTTAAGATCACACATATCTGATCAGCCACTAACCAATAGGCCAATAAATATGGTCCATTCTTCAACAAACCTACCAGTAAAAATTAATAAATAATCTAGTTCTGATCTGAGACCTACTTTAAGTCTCAAAGAAACCAGCCATTAATTTAAATAAATTATTGTGCACACTTTCTATAGTACTAGAAGGGCAGGCAATTCAAAACCACTCTTAGTTCTACTAATACTCTAAAGGAGTAGAAGTAATACTACATTACCCTTCAAGGAATTCCAGAAAGCTATTTGCTAAATTATTTATATAATCCCAAAGGAGTCTATACAATTGGTGTCCCCACAGTGGCCTGTTTACTTTAGATTTTTCTAGTTATTAAACCAATATTGGTGTAATATTAGCCTAAAGAATTAACTCAAAATTCAGAAGGCAGAAAGAATAAACCCATACCAGATAATAGAAGACTTCAAGGAACAACTCAGAGGTATTGAAGATAATAACCAAGAAGCCCTATCTTTCATAATCAGGATGGAGAAAGAACTGCAAGAAAAAACCAAAATAACAAGTGGATCCCAAGACACTCCAGAGGAAGAACATGAAAGAAGTCAGAATCAGCCAGGCCTTTCATTAGAAGCAATGGGGAACCTTGCCAGCATTTCCAAAATTCTAAACCAAATTCCTGAAGTGAAAACAGCACAGGGAATCCCAGAAACCCCATACACCCAAGAAAGAACCAGATTTCAGACCTCAACCCCAAGATCAGCATTTGGCATAATTCCAGCATAAAACACTGAAGAATCAAAAAAACCCCCATCAGTCCAGGAATAAAAATATTCTCTCAACCTAGAGAAGAAGAAAGAGGAGCTACTAGGAACCAGCATACTGAAAGAATCCCATCCAGAAGACCAACCCAGGATAACTCAATAATAAACAATAATAAAAAAATGGAGTATTATTATATGGAAAGAAAGTAAAAATTGGATTTGATGGGACAGAGCTGGAACAGTTTATTAAAAGATTAGAAAAACTTTCCAGGATTCAGAAGGCAGGAGGAATAGATATAGCTCTACAATTGAATTTTCTAGTACAAGACAAGAAAATCAGGGATTCTATTGAAGATATGCAAGGTAATGAATATGGGGACTGTGACATTTTGAAGAAGGAACTAAAAAGGAAATGGGGCACAGCTAACACCCATAGAAGGTTCAATGAAGAATCCATACCAAGGCTCCTCAGGAATATTGAAGAACAAGGAGGCATCAAGACCAAACATGACTTCAAAAAGTTCATTGGGAGTTATGAGCAGATGGTCCTTTGTTTTATCAGAATGGGTTATGACAAAACCAACTGGAAAAGTGGAGAAAACCTCTGGAAGACCTTGTCCACTGATTGTAGGAGGGAAGTGAACAGAGAATTGGCCTATGCAGGAAGAGTCAAGATTGCAAGAGATGGCAGATACCTTCACCCAGACCTGAAATCCTTGAAGGAATTTGTTGAGATGAAATTGGCTTTATGGGATGTGGATGAGGAAGAAAACCCTAAACCTATCCTCAAGAGTTCAGTGGAGACCAAGAAAGAAGTACAGTTTCAGAAAATAGGAATAGATGAGCTCCTTAAAATGAAGGAAGAAGTTGCAAAACTTACTATGGCTTTAAATCAAAAGCAGGAACCTCCCCACTTTGATAGGATCAACCAAGGGATGGCACCAAACTACAGGCCCTCATCCCCCAATGCAGGACCTAGATGGCCAATCAGATTTTACTATTTAAAGGATGAAATCCATACCCAAGTCAACTGTCCAGACTTTACAGGAGATATAAAGGCCAGGAGGGTCTTCAAGCAAGGACCCAACTATTACTTCCCAAACCAAGAACACTTACCTTATAAAAACCAGGAAAGCTTCAGAGATCAATTCAAGAAATTCTCAGAGGCTCAAAAAGTCCCACAATTGGAGGAACACTAGAAGAAGGAAGAACCAACTAATGTTACAGCATTCTTGAAGACTGGTATTTGGGAAGCTGGGACACCACCAGAGGTAAATATGAAGGAATCTCAAGTGCAATGGGAAATGAGAAGATCACAAGGGTTGGATGGGAATCCACCAGAGAAGGAAAAAACTCCAGAGACACCAGTGGTAGACCAGGGAACTTCAGAACCAACAAAAGAATTATCCCCAGAACCAAGGAAAAGGAAAACAAGCTATCCAGAGGCATGGGTGGAAGTGGACCAAGATTCTGATGATGAAGAAGAGCCCTCCAAAGAACCTTTCAAGGAACCTGTAACTGAACCTGTGAAGAAGAACCCAGTCTAGTTAGAACCACTTGAAACTCAGGAAAGAACCAAGATGGAAGAAAGTTTGAAGAAGAAAATATTAAAACAAAACTTTAAAATTAACTTGGAGGAGCTCCTTTCAGTTGCACCCGACTTCTTTCAGCATTTAGAAGATATGACCCCTGAAGGAACCTTGGAATTTCATAAAGCCTCTAAATCATCAACCATCAAGAGAAATAGGAGGATCAATGGATGTCAACAAAACTTTGAAGATTATTCAGATGATGAATACCCATACTCCATAGGCAAAAAACTCACCTATGCCTTTCCATTGGTATTCATTGATATTTGAATCAAAGTGAAGAAAATCAAGGCACTGGTGGATACTGGTGCTGAATTAAATTTAATACCAGAAAATTTGGCAATCCAGACAGGCTTGGTGTCCAGAGAATTGTTTATGAAGGTTACAGGAATTTTATGCCACTCTACCCCACTAATTGGATTGGCCAAAAGAAGAGTATTAGGAATAACACCTGGGGAATACACATCTGCCCAATTCTTCATAGCCAAAGGATCAATTCATACATTACTTGGAAGAAAATTCTTAGTAGACCATAAATTCAGGCTGGAACTATCCCAGCATAAAGGAGAAGTTTTAAGCTATGAAATAGCAGAAGGGGAAGGATATGCATCCAAATTTGTTCACCAGATCAAGCAGGATGGCAGTTTACACCACCAAGAAGAACAATTGGCATGAATAGTATCACAGCAAATCTAGTGTAAGGAAAAAAAGAGAGGTTTGGATCAGTGGACAGAATATACCAGGAATAGACCTTGAGGGCTTACCAGAAACATAGGAAAATAAAATAATCACTCCTGAACTACCAGCAGAAAGACAATGGGAGGAGGTTTTAAAAAAAAAGAAGCTGAAGAAGCCTTGGAAGTATTGCAAAAACTCTTTGGAGGGTTTTGGGCCAACCATGAAGACATGGGAGGAAACAAATGGAAAGAACTACCTGGAGCATGATTGGAAAATTCAGATTTCATGGACCAACTCAACACTTTCACTGGAAATACCCTCTTAATTCATGGACAGTGGTCATCTCATCATGGGAGGGTCCCATGGATTGTTAGGTATTGCTTATATTATGGGGAAGACTGGGCTAAATCTTGGATTATCAATATGATAATGATAGATCAGGTGATACCAGACCATTTCAGATGGTCAGGTTACTTGGAATATCAACACTTCATTTAAATTTACATTGATGCAGAAGTAGGCCATCCAGTTTCCTTTTGAGAGCTGACAGAAAGGGTGGGCACAGTGATTCCATTTCTTTCATCACTTTGATATCACTAAAAAAAAAGATAAAAAGATAAAAATAATGATAATGATAATAAAATAAACATGTTTTCATACACGGGTTAAAAATAATATATAACAATAAATAACAATAATAATATCCTACAAAAATAAATATAGAACAAAAAAAGTTATACAACAAAAAAAAGAATTGTGTATACTATCAGAAGAAAAAAAAATAAATGAAAAGAATCATCAGTAATCATTTCTTTCAAAAAAAAAGGAAGACTCACCATGCTTTTTTGGCTTGGCATTTGAGAGGAAGGGGAAGCTACCAGCTTTCAAAAGGAAGGCATAGCAGAGCCTCAAACCCATCAAATCTTCAAAAACTGAAAAAAGGGTCAGAGGCTGGCTTAGGGACAAGGATAACATAGATTGGAGCAAGTAGGTGTGGTGGCAAAAGCAATTGCACACAAGCAAGGCGCCTGTACCAATTCAAATGGATCAAAAACCCTGCAAGGGAGGGGGGGATTTTTGAATGAGGAAATAGACCCACTCCACCCCTGGGGGCCTTTTAAAAACATGGATAAGAGGTGGGCTCACCAAATACCAAACCTGAATGCCCTCCCCCCAAAAAAATAATAAAAATAAAGATAACAGCCCCATGAAAATTGAGAGGTATGGATTAAAAACTATGTGGCGGATCCATGACCAATATTGGACTGTATTCCTAACTAATTATTGGATTAATTTGCAAAAATAAAGGGAGATTGGGATCCCTGTATCAGCCCACCATCAATCAACCCACTGCAAAAGAAAAAGAGAATTGTAATTTGAAAAGGAGGGGGGACAAATTTTTTTTTAGGGAGGACTCACCGGAACTGCAGGAAACCAACTGTCTTGGGGCTAGGCCCCTATCACCAATGCAACAACCAGGATGATGATGATGATCAGAATAAAATATTGGATGGACGGCAGGTAGTAGCTGTTGGTTGGTCCTCATTAAATAGGGATTGGGGGGAAGGGAGGACTTTTCTCTCAACTGCCATCTGCCCTAGATCAGAGCAACTCAAAATTCTTGGATGAGTGCAGGTGGCGTGGTGTCATTATATAGCCTTGGATCCAGAACTGTGTTGCCACCTGTGCGCTCAGCATTGGGTAGGTCAGGCTCAGGAGTTGGGCTGTGCATGGTCTCAGCAGTGGGTGCTGCAGGGCTCAGCACACCAGGTGCGGCTCAGGCTTAACCAGCTGCAGAAGGCTGCAACCTGCTTGGATGTTACATAAGTAAGAATGGAGTGGGCCCAACCAAGTTTGCGGGATGGTTAGTTTGGGGAGGTAAGGGCGGGGCAGTTGGGGAGGCTATGTGAGCAGGGGGATGCGTGCAAGCCCGGAACAATCCATGGACACTGGGGAATTTTGATGGCGCGTTGGGTGGATACAGACAATTGCAGGGGGCTCCAAGTAGGGCAAGGTGGAGGGCTGTGTCATGAGAACAACAAACTGGATGTGCGTGATGGCAGGCAAGTACAGAGGATTGGGCAGTATGGGCATGGGTTAGGGTTACGCTAGGGTTCTGGATTTTAGGGTTTCTTCTTTATTTTTTGTCTAGGCTGTCATTGCGCTTGTACCTAGGTTAGGGTTGAGAGGGAGGGCATAAAATTCTTCTCCCTCAGCGCAGGTTGGAAGGGGGGCATTCAACCATGGAATACAGTTTTGGAATGAATTCATCTCCAAATATCTCTATCTCTCTACTCAAGGACTTATCCTCAACCTTACAGACACTAGGACCATTATCTTCCATACTCAAGGACAACTGAGGGGAGTACCAACCTCTTGTTTCCACAGAGGAAATAATGACTCTCACAGCAAAGGCTGTTTGGAAATGAAGCAAGAGGACCGCTTGACCGGTAAATCCGTGAAGAAGCAGAAAGCGGGATGGTTATGGGGAAAACTGGACTGATGGATGGGGGGGAAGAGGCTACACCCCAGGGTTCTTTATATAAACGTTGAGTGAGGGGGGTGCTTGCTGAACCTAACCTTCAGTTTGAAAAAGCCAAAACTCACAAGGAGGAGCGGCAGGGATTTCCAATTGGGGGTTTGAAAATCATTAAAAAACACGTGCAACAGTGAGGCCAGGATTTCAAGGAGTCAAGTGCCTTTGGCAAAGGTGAGGGCCGGGCAGAGCAATTAGGAATGGAGCTGCATTGGTCCTGCACATGACCCTTAAACTGTACAAAAAAGCTGCATGCAGTGGACTGAAATCACTTTGGAAAAAAACCTGGGTCAGCTCATGAGATCAAACACCGCTTGCAATTATCAACTTAGGAATGGTTGATTGGAGGATCACCCACCTTGAAATTGTAATGCAACCAACTGGTCCCCCCCCTTTCTCTCTTCTGAATTTTATGCACCAGTGGTTAGAACTTAAATCAATTGGAAAAAATGAGATTAATTAATAAAACAGAACAAAATATTTGATAGATTGATCAAATTGGTCCTGCACATGACCTTATACTGTTAAAAAAAGCTGAATTTCCTATTGGAGGAATCACCTACCATAAGTCCTATTGGACAGAAAATAAAAACCACAACCCTGGTTTCTGCCTGGCCTGCATCAATTGGAAGGAAGAAGAAGAAGAGTAAATGAAAATTAGATAAATTAAAGCTAAAAAGAGATATAAATAAGAAGAAAGAAGCCAAAAAAATCTCACAATCAATCCTTTCCATGCACTGCCCACATTGAATCTGGTTGCCTAGGAAAATTTTTTGATTGCACATACAATTGGATTGTGCAAGTGTTTGCTGGCAGCTATGCGCAATTGAACAGGAGGTGCCTCAATGCAAGAAACCGGCTAAACCCCGGTTGAATAAATAAGAATATTATTAATAATAAATGAGACAAGAATACAGAAGAAACAATACAGAAACGGAAGAATTTGTGGCTTAACATATAATTAATCCCCTCCTTGCTGTATCTGTTGCAATCCAACATAGGGTGGCCGCCATGAAGATTGAAATCACTTGGAGCTGCGGCAATCAAGGATCAAATTGAGCTTCAGAACAACTACTGCGTGAGGTAGTTCCCCTCTCCTTTTTAGTGACTACGGCATGTTGCCTTTGTACACAAGCCTCCTGTGCACCTTGCGCGCGCCTCCTCCTCCTGCAAACAGCATCCAGTGCCCGGAGCACCTATTCTATAGGCGCTTCCCTCCTTTGAAAACTACCGCCTGAAGCTTGTCTCACTCCACCACAGCTGGCGCTCAATGCCAACTTGCACCAAATTGATTGGCAACAAAGTTGCACATGGAAGGCGCCTCCAATAGCAATCAATACCAGTCCCCTGTAAGACCTTAAAAAACAGAACAAAACCATCCTTTAGTAAAAAAAAAATATTAAAAATTGGGAATGAGAGTAACATCAGAGGGGGTAAAATAAATAAATACATAACTAAGTAAAGATTGATAGATTAATAAAATAAACAAACAATTTTTTTCAATAGTCCTTGGTAAGAATTGAAACTTCCTAGCTTAAACAATTATAGAATAATAACAAAAATATAAACAAATCATGAGAAATGAAGGGAAACCAAATGAAAGAAATTGAATCATCTAAAACAAAAACCAAACAGGAAAAATCACAACAAGCATTCAAGTATAAGGGTAAAAAAAAACAGAAGTACATACCTTAGGCCTTTGAGGACTATCACCATCAAAATTTCAGCTCAAAAACCAAGGGAACATGGAACACTGGGAAGAAAGGAAGAAGAGAAAATATAAAAATGTAAATAATCAAGATATTCAACAAGACCAACTGGAAAACTAGGATTATTTGGGGCCTTAGTGTCCTCTTATTACTTCAAAAAAAAAGAAACCAAGGAAATGATGAGAAGAAGAAAAAATAAAGGGACAAGATTTTAAAGTGCTGAAACTTCATTCAAGTGAAGAACAGGAATAATATCAAAGGATAAAACAGTGGCTCCTAACCTAGAGCCTAAGTTTCTGATTCATAATAAAATAAATTGAAATAAATAGATATATATATATAATATGAAAAAGGGGTATATAAAGTTTAAGAAAAATAAAGCAAAGCTCCTAAGAACAAGCCTAAACTGCTGAGATCAAAAAAAGGGAAGAGTCTTTTCAACCAAGGGAACATAGTATACTGGGAAGAAGGGAGGAACTGAAGACAACAAGATTGGTTTAAATTGGTACTGGACCCAGAACCATACCAATAAAAATTGGTAACTAATTTGGTTCTGATCTGAGACCTATTTTAAGTCTCAAAGAAACAAGCCATTAATTTGAATAAATTATTGCACAGACTCACTATAGTACTAGAAGGTCAGGAAATTCAAAACCACTCTTAGTTCTACTAATACTCTCAAGGAGTAGAATTAATACTAAATTTGCCTTCAATGAATTCCAGAAAGCTATTTGCTAAATTATTTGTATAATACTAAGGAAGTCTCTACCTCGGGTTCCAGAAAAAAAACCCAATTTCTAAAACACCTTTAAAAATAAAAAAACACTTATTTCACATCAGACATGTCAGAGTTACCTGAAAATAAATGGGTTTTTTAAATTAAAGTATTTAAAGTTTCTTGCAACCTCAACCACACATTGGTCCACGTCATAAACCCCTGGTTTCTCACTTCCTTCTACCTCCAATCTCATTGTAAAAATCTGATTCATCACTATCATCACTTCCTCACTCTCATCACTTTATTCCTCTCACCACTTCCCCACTCTTATCACTTTGTTGCTCTCATCACTTGATCTCTCTCATCACTTTATTTCTCTCATCACTTTATTGCTCTCATCACTTTATTTCTCTCATCAATTTATCTATCTAGTCAATTTATCACCCTCATCACTTCATTTCTCTCATCAATTCATTGCTCTTACTCCTTTCCAATGTCCCCTCAGAAAAACTCCCCCCCCAAGTCCACACAAAAATCAAATACACCAAAGCAAGCATCCCCCAGAAAATCTACAACAAAAAATCCTCCCCCATCAACTTCCAATTGCTCAAGTCAGCTCACAAGAGCTGATCCCATCATCCTGGTAAACCAGCTCAAAATTCCCTGCAAATAGGATTCTTGCTTTGGATCCAACAATGAAACACAAGTTGGCCAACCTCCATCCTCTAAGGTTCATAGTTATCTCCTGATGGCCAATTAACTAAAGAATAAAACCAAATGCAGGCTGGATCTTTCATCCAAACAGATGAGGGAGTGATTCAAGAACTATTGAGCCAAGTAAAAAAAGGCCCACTCAATGTCAATCTCCACTGGCTTTGGTATCACCAAGCTGGATAAAGCCAAGGGAAGCAACTCAGTGGTTGATAAGTTGGACTTGATTTTTCCTTTTTACATTCAAATGGATGAAATATTTGGAAAGAAGGCCAAAATAACCCCCTTAGCTGATTTCAATGCCCAAAAATCTGATTCTGTTGATGCTGAAGATGTGGCTGTGGATACTCAGCCTAGCAATGATGATCCTAATGAAACAATTGAATGGCCCCAATCTGATTCCAAGAAGGATATTACAACAAAACCAGCTCCAATAATGTCTAAATTGTCATTTATCAACCATTCAAACCCTTAGATGGATCCCTCACTTACTTCTTTTGATTTTTCCCTTCCTGGGGTTGAAGAACTCAAAAACTTGGCCAATGGGGAGCAAGATATTCCAGTATTTCCATTACAATCAACATCTGTTCAATTAAGGAAACAATTTATTGTCTCTTCTGTTAATACTGAATGATTTGGAATGTAAAAAAATAGCCCAATCCTTTCCTGAACGGGAGAACTCTGAAGCCAATGGGGCCTCTCACATCACCTTAAAATAAGAGTGATGATGTCCCAACACAAAAATCCTCTGTAAAGGGAAAGAAAAAGGCCTCCAATTCAATCAAAATCAACTCCAATAGCCATCAAAAGAGAAGAAACCCTTCCAATTTTTCTGGCTTTGAAGATCTCATGGAGAAGCAAGCTTTGAGTAAGTGCATTAATGGAATCTCCTTGATTTTTAAATAAAGCTCATTGATATTCCCCTAAAAAAAAGTGAAATTACAAATGTAATTGGAAAAACTTGAATTTGAAAAGCAAAGGTGAGATCATCAACTGACTATTGATTTTCAAAAGCAGAAAGCTGAGAGTGTGGCTTATCAAAAAAAATTGGACGCCAAGTGGAGATTTAAACAGGCTGAGTTGCATTTTTAAAAAGAGGAAAAGGGGAAGGCTCAACAGGAAGATTGACTTGAAAATGATAGGGATCAAATGGAAATTTAAAAAAAGATAGGTTATTTGTAGCCATGGCATTTATTTTTAGCAGTAGAACAGTTGACAAAAAACAGCAGATTACTCAATTACTGGGCTTTTGAATATGCTTACTGAGATAAAAAATTTTAAAAGAATTTTTTTTTATTGTAACAATGTTTGAGACTATTTTTAACCCCACCAATAAACAAGTATTTTTTATTTTTATTTATATTTGTTTTCCTAGAGTATATTTAGCCACTTTTAAATTTCCTGCAAGTGTTCCAAGTTTTTTTGTTTGTTTGAATAGACTTGGCCATTTTTGAAGGAGTGGAAGTGTCCATAGCAGGAAAATTGCTCAAAATCTTTGGGGCAGGGCTTTTGATTGTTATTTTTCTTTTGGGAAATGATGGTGGGATACAGATTCAAATGTTGTAGTTTCTTTCAAGACCACACAAAATTTTAATCAATCCCTTCCTCTTCTACTTCCAAAGAGATTTCAGAATCTCTATTTTGAGCTCTCTTTTGCTGAAAAGCCCTATTCTTTCCACCTCTTGGTATTTTTTCAAATAATCTCCTCCCATCTCATTCAATCCAATCCAAATACTTTGATTGAGGTGAGGAATAAGAAGGCATTCAATTCATTGTGTAACATTTTGAGGGTTTTAGGAGAAGAATTTGCAGTCCAGAAAAAGGGCAGGTGTAGAAAGAACAAGTGGTAAAATCTTGTGTTGCATTTCATAGAATAAAAAAAGAGTGAAAATGATTTAAAGATAACCTATGATCAAACCCAAATAAAAAAAAAAGGTAAAAAAAATCATTATTCATCTCATAGTCATGGTGGATGATCAAACAACATTGAAAAAAAATACCCGTCAATGATCATAACAACCAAAAAAAAAATATCAGTCATGTCATGATCATCAGTGACCCATGATGGGATGAAAAGAAAAAAAAAACAAAAAAAATTTGTTGATCAGAAGAACAACATTCAAAACTAGTACCCAAAAAAAACAGCATGAGTCACCCACATATCATACAAAAAAAATAAAAGAAAAAAAAGGAAAAACTTACATCAGAGCAAAAGCTACCCCTAAAGAAAAAAAAACATCAGTATGACAAAAAGGGGGAGGAGGAGGACAAGGAAAACAAAAATGTGGGGGCTGCAGCAATCAAAAAATTGCTTGATTGATTGAGAGGGGGAAAATTCAAAGGTGGGGGTGACGCCCAGAAAGAAATCACTCAATTGGCAAGCAAGTGATTGATTTGGAGGGAGGGAGCAGAATGGGGAGAAAGGGGGGGGGATCCACAAGATTCAATCATTTTCTTGATTCATTGCAAATGAGTTGATTGAGCAATTGATTTTCAATCAATTGAGAAATCAATCAAGATGTTATCAAGCAATTGATTGGGATAGAGCAGAAGGGGGAGTAGGGGGGGGGGGCGCTCCCAATTGATTGATAAATTGATTGGGAGCAGAAGGGGGAGGAGGAGGAGGAGGAAGAGGGACAATTACCTGAGAGAATGGAGGACAAGGAGTGGCTATTGATCAATCAAGGAGAGGAGGAGTTGTTGATCAGTTGGTCAATTAAAGGGAGGACAAGAAGGAGGGGGGAGGGGGGGGGAGGACTTACCGGGATGAGTGATTGACCAATGGGGAGCAGAGGCAGGAGGAAGAGGACAGTAGGGTAATTTGAGGTGGAGGTGGAGGGGAAGGGGGAGGTGCTTTGGTGAGGAGGAGAAAGGAGTGGACTGGTGGTTTGGTGATGAGGAGGAAGGAGTGGACTGGTGAGTGAGTGGGGTGAGGTGGGTAGTTTTGGAGGTTTTTTGTTTTGTTTTGTCTAAGTCTACAAAAAAAAAAAGAAATTGATGAGTCAGCCTAGGATTATTGGTTGAAAAACAAAAATAAAAAAATACTGTGAAATTATTTTTTACCTATTTCAAAACTGAATGTTATTCATAAAAGTGAGAAAGTGTGGGGGGTAGAATCTGCTCTCTCATGGAGGATGATGAGGGAAAAGATTTGACAGGGATGACTTGAGGAGGGTTGAGAATATTGTCTTCAAATATTTTTATCCCATTCATCTTTGATGTTGGCCAAAAGTTTGTGAAGAATTACACAACTGATAAGGATCTTCATGTCTTTGGAATTTTTAAGCTTATTTTGCATTTCCCTTAAGCCGGCCCATCTTCCTTTCAGCAAACCAATTGCATGTTCAATCTGGATGCATTCAAAGCTAACCAATTTGATTCCAAATATGAGTCTGAATCAGATTCAAATAATAATAAGCTCTCAGTCAGCTTTTTTACATTTTAAAATTGCTTCCAGTAAGTTTGATTGGAAATGTTGAGGAAGACAGTGATATGATGTGAGATGATTAGATGATGATGGGATGTGTGCAAAGAAATGGGGATGCAAATCAAAGGAGATGTGAAGAAATGGAGATGAGATGTGCGTGAGGCAATGGAGATGGGATTGAGGTGTGGATGGGTATTTTGCATGTGATGGATGGTGGATGGATGATGATGCATAAATTGTGGATTTGATTTTTTAAATATGCAATTTCCATAAAACAGGCCATGTTGAAATACACCATTTAGGGGGCAGGTGTATTTCCAAAAACCACCATTAAAAACAGAAGTTTTCTAAAAGTGGGTTTGCTAACTCTGATAAAACCTATTGACTCCATTTTTACTGCCTGTTATCATCTACTTTGTATTTGGCATATATCCAATAAATTTCAAGGAAATTTCAGATAATATTTCAAATTTCAGGAAGAATGGAAAGTGTTCTCAAAAATACTGGAAATATTTGGTCCAATCCAATGTGAAAATGCTTAAAAGGAGCATTTTACCAAAATATATCTGGTCTGCAATCCCCCCACAGCTGATTCCATCTTTTCAAACTGGATTCCCTTCAAGAAAAACATTATTTCTTATCTTACCAAAACTCCTCCAGAATCAATGGATCAACTGCTTATTTTAAAAGATTCATAATTAAATCCTCTGTGTCATTTTCTAATGTTGTTTGCCAAATTTAAAATTTAATCCCAATAAAAGTTCATGAAAGGGCCAATTAAAATTGACAGAAAGATTCAAATAATTTTATTTTATTACCATACTTTGTGCCTAATTGAGGAGAAAAATCACCCACTATGCTTCAAAATTCACTCATATATTCTCCAGTTCCTTGGCTAATCAAAAGATTTTATAAATTGTAATTATTATTAAGGCATGGGAATGCATTGCCTCTCAAAATTCAATGTTTCAAGGATAAAAAAAAACTATTTCAACTTGAATAATTCCATCCTCAATGGCACCTGAAACCAACTGTTTCAGTATCTCATTTTTATATTTTTCCTCAATGATCAAAATTCAAGATTTTGATATGAATTAAGAATATTCTAAGGCTATGAATGAAAGTGTTTAAATCAATGAACTCTTTGAAAAATTCTAGAGATTGGAAGATTGGGAATTCTTTTTTTACAGGGGTAAAATCAACAATATTTTGGATGGGAGGTTCCCACTTGTTCAAATTCAGGAACCAAAGTCAAATAAAGAGAGAAAATTCAAGGAAGAATGAAATTAGATCTCAAAAAACAAAGAAAATTTCTCAATCTTCAACTAAAAAGGATCCTTCAGGATTTGAGTATGAACAGAAACCAATGAAGAGAGGAAGGCCAAGGAAGAATATTTTTCAAAATCAGATGTTTAGTCAGACAAGATTTAATCAAATGATTTCTTCCTTTATATTTAAGTTTTTTTTTGTAAATTTATATAGGATTTGAGGAAAAGGAGGGGAAAAGAAAAAGGTGAAGGGAAAAATTAAGGAGAAATCGGAGGAAGTACTAAATTTATTTTACAGGTAATGTTAAATTCAAGGCTCATTGAGATGTGCACACGGTTTGAAATGGGCCGTGTGGCACGGAACACAGTCCAATTTGAGCCGTGTACAACCACCCATGGCTCACAAAGTTGTGCGCCCAACCCAACCCGGTCTGCTGCAGTGTGGACTTCCACATGACTACATTCAATCCGTGTGGAGTTGTACACGGCTCAAGTGTAGTTGTGTGGCTTTCCACATGGCACTGGACCGCAGTGAGCAAAAAAAAAAAAGAAAAGAAAAGAAAAGGAATGAAAGGGTACTAACACAACCCATAAACTAAATAAACCTTCAAAAAAACAGAAATCAACCAAAAAATCAAAGAATGTTCATTTTTTGGTTAAAAAAACAAATAAATAAATAAATAAATCAAAATAAAAAACTTGTACTATCCAATGAACTAGCCATAAAGTAAAAAGACCCAAAAAAACACAAGTAACTGGACTAGCCCTAAAGTAAAAACACCAAAAAAAAGACAAGTAACTTGAAAATCCCTAAAGTTAAAGTAAAAAAACCAAAAAAATACAACTAACTTGACAAGCCCTAAGGTGATTTCAACTTGACTAGCCCTCAAGTAAAAGGGCCCAAAAATGAAAGAAGTCTATTGACCAGCCCTAAAGTAAAAGTGCCCAAAAAAATACAAGTCTTTTGACAAGCCCTAAAGTAAAAACACCAAAAAAAAACAAGTTAAACTTGTGTTAAGCTGATACCATCCCAAGCTTAATATAACTTAAGCTTGTGATGTAATCAGCCCAACACAATTTGAACTGAATTACCATTGAACTCTCATTCAAAACATTCAATATAATGATGTTAACTCAAAACACTCAGCATAATGATGTTCAAAATGTGATAAACCTTTATATTAATAGAAGTTGTTAGCTGCATTAGAATTAGAATTTATATGAAACCCAATTATGAAATGAAGTCAAAGTCTATTAAAATATAGAATAAATTTGTAGTTGATCTTTGAGATGATCAAACCAACTAGAGGGTTTTTTAGAAATCAAGGAACGTGGTTTTGCTACAATTGGCAGGATTGGAATCATTTCTACCTCAAGTACTAATAGAACCCAGTGGTTATTGTTTACAAAGGAAATGAACATTGGATCTGATTAATCAGTAAAACCATTTTTCAGTGGAGTATAATTATCACATGACTCCAATGAAATGAAACATATAGTTTGGAATATGTGTCTGCTATGATTTGACCCATATCTAATTTAGCCAGCCATTTTGAGGAGGGAATGTTTTCATTGATGTCTTCAACATCAAGTCTTTGCTCAATTTTTTCAACCTCCTTTGACCCACTAAGCATCTTAATGTAGAATGCTTTATGTTTCTCTAATATTTCAATCATTTCCTTCCTAACTTTAAAACAACCATATTCTTCATAACCAAGAGATTTAGCAATGACTCTAAATCCGCAATTCCCATCTCCAATCAGATTCCAAACCTCACCCAAGAACTTATGGAATTTCTTGGGTATTTGATTGAGGTATTTCACGTTTGGTTCCTATCATTGAAACTAACTTAGTATTCATTTCTTGAATTGGATCAATGAAATGAAAACTCACCAAAGATGAGCTTCTGGTTGAGCTTTGCTGCATGTTCTCTTCCTCTGAAGAGGATTCTGATTCCAAATTAAGTGATCCCAATTCACTTTCAGTCTCTTCCTCTGAATTATCAAATTCAGATTCAGATTCTGCCAAATTTGACTAACAATTCATCATTAGTTAGTAACAAAGTTCATTAAAACCAAAAAATGAACATATCTCAAAGGCAAAGACTTACAATCTTTTGTCTTTTCTTGTTTTTAGCCCTTGTAGTTCTTTTTTCCCCCTTGATTTGTTTGTCAAAAAGCTCAAACAAAAATGGTTCTTGCCGCGTATCTGTAAATTTTGGCCTGCCCCTACTTGATTGTAAGACTTTAGGTTCAAGTCTTGGCTTGGATGGATATTTTGTAATCTTCTGAATGCTATACTTCAATAGTCCGCTTTGCTCATGATCCAGGGATTCCAAGACAATTGCATTGACTTTTTCACCTAACTGATTAATGCTTGGCATTTCATCAACATTGCACCAGAAAAATTCAAAAGGATCAACCATTAGTGAATTAGTTAATCAAAATCCATTAATCACATAGTGATTTGAACAATCCAACTTAAGCCAACTGACAGAACTAGAAATTCAAGGGTCATAGTCCAACCTCCACTGAGGATGAACATCTTCAGGTACCAAAGATCCTCTGAATGCTAGACGGTCACCTATTTGGTGGGAACAGGGCAAACCCATAGTCTTTAAATATGACTTGGTGAAGACTTTTCCATCATGATCATGTTTGAACTTCTCAAATTGTTCCCTAACAAGATGGATTGCCTCTAAAGAAAATTTGTAACCCAATGGTAACATTTCAGGGGGAAGGACTGTCCCTAACTTAATTCAAGAGTTATAAAGTGATGCATTAATTGAATTAATTTGATTCAAAACTGTTCCTTCAAGGCTTTTCCAAACATTAAACAGGTTTCCCAAAGAGTTTGCAAGGAATCATTTGAGAGTTGCATGGGCCCCTTCAACCCAAGATGTTGTTTTGTTTCCAAAATATGAGTTTGTACAAGTCCACACTGTTACAAAAGTATCTTTGATAGAAAAAATGTTGATTTCCATATACTCAAGTACATCCTCATAGTCTTTCAAAGAACACTATACAAGTCAAAAGGTCAGAACCTAAAAATAGGAAGAATAAGAAGCAGTAATTTGGACCTACTCTCAGTTTTCCGCATCATTGACCTCTGCCTCCTCCTTGGTCTTTGAGGCCCCATACTTTGCCCACAGATTCATAAAGCTTTTCCATCCTTCAACGTCATTAACAAAGTGCACTTTACAGTTTGATTGTCTGTTTTTAGACAAGTGTCAAGTGAAACATTGTCTTGATGACTCTGGGAAACTAGTTTCAATTGCACAAATCAGAGCTTTTTCACGGTCCATCACAAAGACTTTTGGAAGTCTCTCAGGATCATAAGCAAACTCCTTTAATGCATTTAAAGACCAAATTTCAAACTCAAAAGTTTCTTTTTTTAAAAAACAAGAGCTTTTGTGAAAGTTTTCCAATTGGCTGTCATTCCTTTAACATGCAATAGTGGGGTTTTGTACTTATTTGTTTTATAAGTACAATCCAACATAGCAATATGATGGAATTTTTTTGAAAGCTTTAATGCCTCTGGATGTGCTCAGTACAGGGCCTCCAAGTGACCCTCTCCACTGAACTTTAACCAGTGAATCCAAGTTGTTTCTTCAAGCTGTTCATATAGTACCTCCATAACACTTTTTCCCTTCAGTTCTGCAAGTGTGACCTTCCGCTTAGTGTTATAGATTGTTTGGTCATCAACATAATCCCGCCAATCAATCTTGCTCAATTTTCTCTTCAGTTGTAACGTATTGAGCCCATAATTTATGCCTTCTACTAGATTTTCTAAGGCCACCCCCAAGATTCTCCTCAGTTGAGGATTCACAGAGGGATGTTCAGATGGTTGATGGTTATGTTGCGTTTATTTGTAGGAGAGGCGCCACACGGGGTGTGCCTTTGTGCGACTTTCATGGATTAAAAACTTGCACACAAACTTCCTTGTGTGAGTTTTTCTAGACCGTTTGGTAAGAAGACTTCCTGAATAGGAGCCATGTCTATCACAGGCTAAATACACATATTGGTCATGCTTTGAGTTGAAAACTGTTAAAGCGTAACCATGCTTCATTGCCCATGTTTGACAATAGTTTTGTGCCTCTTCCCTAGTAGGAAAAGCTCTCAAGGGAGGTGGGTCAAGTGGATCTAGTAAAAATTCATTGGTTAAGTCACAGTTTCATAGTTACATGAACCCATCAGCTTCAATCAAATTAAATATGGCAAAGACCAGTAACATAAAATATTACTCACCACCAGCGGTCATGTCCATTTGTGAATCATTTTCTTCCTCAATTTTCACCCTTGATGAGGATGCAATTGGGGCTTCCAATGTTTCATTACCCAAATCCTTTTTTTCTTTTTACAAAGCTTTGTTGATGGCACTATCAATTTAGACCTTCCACGCAGCCATGTCAGAAGAAGCAGGGCTTTCCACTGTTCCCATGGAAAAAAATGCAATTGTATACTTAAGTATTCAATCAAACCTTCAATTGATCAAACAAAGTTTGCTCACTTTTGAGTTGAGAAAGAATTGTTAGCAGATTTTTATATGATTTATGATTATTCACTTTAATTTCAATTTGGTTTCACTTTAATGTATCTTTGGATTGCTAGGTGTGAAACAACAGTCCCAAAAAGTATTTTTTAATCCCAAATTTGGGTTGACAGAACCCAAGTGTGGTCCAGGGGGTGCCCAAAATTCTGGCATGGCTTCTGGGGGGTTGTGCACCCCTAAACACGGCCAATTTGAGCCGTGTACGGGGTTTCCACGGCTCATTTAAGCCTTGTACAGGGGTTTCACGGCTCTTACACAACCCCCCGGTGGTTGCGCGTCTTTGAAAAAGCCCTTTGTAGTTGTCTTTGGGTCCCCACAGCTCATTTGATCCATGTAGGGCCCTACACGACTACCACACGGTTGGAGCCGTGAATTTAACATCACCCTTATTTTACTGCAAACTCATTTTGTTTTTGAAAAATTGAATGTTGAAGCTGATGTTGTGCATTTTTTTTTCAAACCAAAAAAATAGTCATTATGTGATTGAAGATGAAGGTGTTTGAAAAGAAGCTCCTGGAGAAAAAAAAGGTACTGGATATGAAGCATTTTTTGTTTTGGTTTTTTAATAATTTCAGTTTTTTTATTTTTTTCATGGAATTTATAATTTCTCTTGAGTATTTTTTTGTTATTATTCTTTGAAGTCTGCTAATGTGGTGAAGAAGAGGATTTTTTCACTTGAAAAATTTTTTGGAGCACTCCAGAGGATTAAAAAAGCCAAAAAAGATGATGATGACAATGCAACCCATATGCCACCTTGGAAAATACATTTAGTACCCACTGTACCCACTGCAACTGGTGGAAGTGAATTTGTGAGTATTAATTTCTTCCTTGGATGAAATCTTATCAAATTCCATTAACTAATTTTTAGTTTTCTAACTTATCTGATTCACCCTCTGGAACTTTTCATAAAGAGGCTATGGATCAAGTGAGTTAGTAAATATTTTTTATCAGAGTTAGAAAACCCACCATTAAAAAACTGCCTTTTTTTACCAAAACCACCATTAGACATAACCTTTTCCACTCATAATCTAACACAAGTTCATATATACCCAGGTATTAACTTTGAAAATAAGAATTGTCACTGCATTCCAAACAATTTTTTGCTCCAGAAAGCTCAACCTCTGTTCAAGAATTTTTACTTCTTTCACAAAGGAAAGGTGCTTTTTTTAGATGAGTCGGAATGGGGGTCAATTGTGTCCCTCATTGAATTTGATACATTGGATCAACTTACAAAGAAAGAGAAGAAAGACATCAACTTTTTCACCACATACCTGTCATAACCACAAGTTGACACTACAGCCTCTGTTGCCTCAGCCTCCCTAGATCCTCAGTACATCCAACCATCTGCCTATGTATATACTGGCTTCAACTTCTACGCATCTCCCTGCATACCCTGCAGGCCCCAGGAAATCTCCTAGGCTCTCCCCCTTTATCTCTATGGTTTGGGGTATACCTTATATATCCTTAACCCAATTGGTATTTGGTTACGTAAATGGTACACAAATGGTACATACTCAAAACTGGCTGGCCAGTCAATATTCCCAGGACTTCCATATCAGAAAATTTCACAACCTCCTGGGAAGGCCCATGATTCAGTATTCAGATACAGCATCCTGCCTATCTGGTCATCATAAGATACCATGGGAACTCCATCCTCCAGCACCATTCAATCATCCATCAAGGCCTCCTCTTCATTTCTCCCATATACTGGCATCTCCCTCCCTCCTGGACTAATATAACCCCCAAGGAATTAGTATAATAATTCTTATTGTTTAGTTCTGTTCCAATAGGTGTCATCTCAGTACAAGAGAGGCCAAACAGTCTGCTAGACTCATCTCACCTTCCCCTCTGGCTTTAATCTTATACTATTCAGGCAACAAACCTCCTTCAGAGCCTTACTCTTGGATTAATCTCATCTCTTCTTCTACCAAACCTTGTTCTCATTTCATTACTCATCTTTGCTTTCAAAATAAATCCCTCTTCATACCAATTTCTGTGAGAATTAGTTCCTGTTCTATCTTCCTCTTGCACACAAGAAGCATTTGTGAAAGTATCTTCAATTATCCAAAACTTTTCTGAAGCCTGTTGGCCCTTCAAGAACATGGGGTAGACACATGTGGTAAACTGGATGGCAAAGTTTGATGCACTCTTCTGAAGTTTTTGTTTGATATGTTGAAAAAGAGGCTTTCAAATATTCTCTTTTTGAGAATTCAATTATCAATCTGAGATCAGACCAGTTGGCCCAGATATTGGGTTGAAATTTCCAAAATTTGGCCAGTATATCTTTTGAATCCATTCAAAAAATCATGAAAGAAGAAAACATCCCCTAATTCTTTTCCTTGGAATTTGGCACAAAACCAAGTACTTTTGATTTCTTGCCTCATATTAACTTTCAATATGGCTTCTACAATGATCATCATATTGACCATGGTGATATTTATTTGCACTAATTTATCCTGGTGGATCCAAAAAAAGGCCAATAGGAAAATTGTCAAAAACAGGGACAAATACAAGGTATTTGAATTTCAATTTGTCTTTCCTTGCTTGTGTTTCACTCTTGATTTCAAGAAAATAATGATTTACAGAATGCTTTGGGATTCCAGAAATTAAAAGAATTTTGCACTTCCTGAAATTGAGTCTGCCAAAAATACCAAAGTTTCTATGTCCATGCTAATAAAGTGGACAAACAGTTATATTTCTTTCATTATTCTTGCACTTGATGGACTTTATTTTTTGATTTTTTGTTAAATTTTAATTTATCTAATTGAAAAGGTGTGGTGGCATTTTTTTTTATGTTTGGTAAAAAGATATTTAAATTTCATCACACACAATAATTTTTATTCCATAAATCAATTTTTGATTTTATTATTCTTATAATCTTACTCAATAAATCAATTTTTGCAATATTTCAAGATATTTGAGTACCCCAAATACTATAGGTATAGGGCCTTAGGTTTTTCATGCCCCCAAACCTGGAAAACATGTGGTTTGGAAGTCCCCAAAATGTCCTGCAACATCCCCCACCCACGTGGTAAACCTGGAAAAAAACTGTTTTGGGGGTTCATCAAAAAAAGAAATATACTGGGGGATAGGGGGCCGTCTCAAACCCCTGTACAATAAATCCTAAGAATTTTGGCCATTTTTAAGGCCTTCAAAATTTCTCCAATAAAACTGAAAAAAAAAACGCTCCACATCTCAAATTTTTTCACATTTTTAATTTTTTTTGATCATTTTGAAAAATCTGAAGAGAAAGAAAGTTTTTAAATATGGCAGGCCATCAAGTTATAAATTTTTCAGAATTTTAGCACCTCACTTTCCCGCCAGAAAATGGGATTTACATAAAAAATGAGACATTATTTTAAATTCTTTTTGTTGTTATTTTTCCATGAGATTTTCCAAATTTCCAGTTTGCAGTATTTTAGTGGGCATTGTGAACGGCCCAAAAAAATTATCTGGGAATTCTTGGAGCTTATTCCTCCCAAAGAATTCATAATTGAAAAAACAAAAGAGGTGTTTTTCGCTCTAAATCAATGGTTTTTTTTGCTCTAAATCAATGAGAAAAAATATGAAAAATTGAGTGAGAAAAAACAGAAAAATTATTCAATAAGTTCCAAGTTATTATGAATCAAATCTTCCCATTTTTTTGAGTCCTTGCTAGCAAACGCCTTCCAAAGGGGATCTAATTGGGGAGCTGGCCACAGTTAAGAATTATAGTGGAAAGAAAATATTTGCTGAAAACCTTAGTTGTTTGAGAATTGGCAGTTGGAGGTGAATTGAGTGGCAAATAAGTTGATGGAATAAACTTAGATAAAAGTACCACTGGCCTTTTGTATGTATCTGTACGCAGGAAACCATGGCAAGTGAATTTCATCCATTAACTTTCAGGGGCAGGTCCAGAAGTGTGATTCAGATGTTTTCTTGATTTTTCAAAATTTTCATCCCAGACTTGATCCATGAAGTTTTCATCCTTGAAGATAGAGTTGGATTCCATTTCCTTGATCATTTCCTGGCTTATTGAGATCCAATCTTCAGATTTATGCCCCAAATTAACTGCCACTGATATAAAACAACAGTTTCCATCACCCTTTGCATTTTGAAAATGTGAAATTTGTGGTATGGCTGTCTTTGGGAAAATGAAATTTTTTATTGATACTAAGTAAAAAAAGATCAGTATTATTTAAGATGAAACAGAAAAAAACCAATTCACACTGACTTTATAAATAGCCACCACTTCAAAATTATCAGAAGATGAATAAGACAATTTTGTCAACTTCATCCCAAAAAAAAAGGGGTTAATAAGTGAACCATAAAGAAAGATTAATTCAGAAATTTCTTCACCTTTTCTATTTCAGAGGCTGTGGCTGTGGGAGCAAAGATTGGATTCCCTGGAGGCCTATAAGCATCTTCACGTTCATCTTGTTTTTTCTTCTCTTTATCCTCTTCAAAGTCCCTGGACTTGAATTCTGTGAAAGAAACCTCTTATTTCTGATGGTTCCTGACCTCTGAGTGACAAATAAAAATATGAAAATCAATGGAAACTAGAAAAAAAATCCTGATCCCCCCCAACCAAAAAGATAATTACTAAATGTCTTTATTATATCCAATTCTTCAAGATCTTTGAGTTCTTCTACACTAAATTCCTCTTCTTTTATAAACCCATCTTGTTCAAAATTCAATTTTAGCCTCATTATAAAAAAAAACATGCCTCTTCCTCTGATTCCTGTTTCTTTTTTCCCTTGGCCTTTTCATGGTCTTCCTTTCCTTTCATTTTCCTCAGAGTCTGAAATTAGAGAAAAACAATTTCCAACCATATGCTGTTAAAATAAATTCAACAGAAAGGGATAAAAAAACCAAAAAAAGAAAAAAACTTACCATTCAATTATACACTTGGTGCTTCCTTGGTCTTCCTCTTCTCTTAGGTAATTCAACATATTCAAAACCAGATGGATCCCTCTTAGATGAAAGCTGAGAAAATCTTTTTCTTTTATTGGGGGATCCTTTGTGTCTTCCTTGAATTTTCCTTTCTTCCTTTGATAAGGGTTCTTGAATGGGAGTCAGTTGATATGTCCCTTTTAACAGTTTCATCATTTCTCCAAGGCAAAAATGTTGTTCTCCTGGGCGCAATTTAAGAAATTCTTCAAAGATTTCATATTGAAACCGGTGTATGTTGGTTGATTGGGAAGGCAATTCATGAGATTATTGAGAAGGTTGGAAGGACCCCTTCTTAGCAAGCTATGAATAATTCCAAAACAAAATAAAACACTTCAGAAATCAATTTTAGAATTATTTTTTTCTCCAAGAAAAGAAAACATACTGCAATAGGAGGTTTGACATGCCACTGGGGATGAAAATCATCAAGCAAAAACTGTTGCTTCTTGAGATTTTCCTTCTTCAATTGGTGTACACAAGGAATCCCCATGAAAGAAGAATAATCAAAATCAGAACAGGTGGTTGATTTTTCTGCTGAAATTTGAAAGGAATGCACAATCTGGAGAGCATAGTGGCTTATTTTTCCTGAGAGGTTTTTGACACAATATGAGAGACCAATCAAGTTCTTGAAGTCTTTCTGAGAAGTTTCAATTGCAGTTTCATGGAGTTGAATTGAAACTGAATGATATATTTGGTGAACTACATCAGAGAAGGAACCAGAAGAAGTTGTGATAAATTGTTTGAAATAAGAGTGAAGCCCTTCTATTACAGACGTGCTGGTATTTCCAAAATGCAGGTGCTTGTTTGCAGAATATGAAGTGGATTTGATTTTTAGAGGAAGCCAGTTTTCAAGAAGGTATTCAGAAGTAGGGAAATTCCTGACTACAGTCAGATTGGTAATATTATCTTGATAAAAATTTTCAGATTAGGATTTGACCAGCATATTCCAGTGTTTCCTGAAAATCACCCATTCTTCTTCAGATTTAAATTGTTTTCTACAATGTTTTTGAATGTTCTTGAAGATATTCCAGACACAGAGTAAATGATGAGAGTTGGGGAATACAGTTTCAATGGAATGAATCAGGGATTTCTCTTTTTCAGTCACAATGACTTTGGGTTCTTCATGTTCTAATAATTTATGAAGTTGTTGGAGAGCCCATTTATATTCTTCCTTTCTTTCTTGCAAGAGGAAACAGAAACCAACAGAGAATGTTTCAGCACAATTTTTTGCCCCAACAATGTGAAGAAGAGGCATGGAAAAGTTTTTGGTTTTATAGGTACAGTCCATCATTAATGCTGATGGAAAGAGTTTGATGAATTGGATATAATCTGGGTGAGAAATGAATAAAGAACTAATATGACCATTTTGATTATTGATTTCATATTTGAAAGAAGATTTTCTTAATTTCATTATTAAAGCTTCTATGGGTGATTTTCCTTCCAGTTTTTATTTTTTATTTTTTGATCTTTTTTCATATATTATACTAAGGTTTGTGTGAAAAGGAGAATTGGAGGACTGCATTAAGGAATTAAGAATTTTCAGGGGAGGAACCCCAGCTTTGATTTAAGAATTTACCATATCCTCTTGATCATCCTGAATCCTTCTATGAACTGGATGGGTGGATGGATCAGTTGATGTTGGATGATTGTGATCAGGGCATTGTATTTTTATTTCCCAAAGAACAGAATTCTTGTAAAAGCTTCCAGGAAATTTGAAGGGAAAGTTTGTTTTTATAGTTGATGAAAGTCTTTTTCTATCCAAATTGGGTTTATATTCCCCAGAATTTTCACATTGTTAAGTATATCTTTGCTCTTTAGTATTGTAGAATTTGGTGGAAATGGCATATCTATGGGATTTAGCCCACTCTTGAACAGCATCCACAAGGCCCCCCTTTGAATGATATGATAATTCAGGTGGAGGAGCCAAAGGAGTGGAATCATGGGGTTGATATAAAACATTGAAAGCATTAGAAGGAGAAGCATTAGAGGCAGATAGTGGAGCAGAAGAAGAAGCAGCAGAGGAAGATAGTAAAAGTGGGTTGATATGTTGTTCAGAAATTTTTGGTTTGGGATTTTGATTTTGAGATTTGTTTTTATGAAGACCTGATTTTTTTGATTTTCAATTAAGTTTTTGGATTCGGGGGGTTCTATTTAGTGGGGGTGGAGTGTTTAATTTGATTGATTGGGTTGTTTTGAGTATTGATGTGTAATTGGTTCATTGGTGTTGAGTTGTGATGATTGGTGATGGTGGTGATGATGGTGTGGAGTGGAGTGGATTCTGGATTTCAACAGGTGATTTTGTGGTTGAGGAGAGAATTGGATCGCCCCAAGAGGTGAGTAGGAGGCAGGAAAACATTCAAAATCATATTTAATATCAGATTATTCATATAAAAGAGCCCACAAATGCGGACCTACCCCAAAAAGGGGTTTAAACATGGTATTTTGAGGTTGGACACTTGAGGGCCAAAGCAAGGTCCAAATAAAATGAAAAAATATATTTATGTTCCATTTTAAGTTCATTTCAAAACTTTAAACTCAGTTTGGCCATAAAAAGAATCAAAATATTATCAGAAATTGCTTCAAAACACACCCCAAAACAGACACTTCACATTATTGTTGTAGATGCATCAATTTTTTTGGGTGAATAATTGATCCTGAAAATCCCCAAATAATTTTTTTGGGCCCTTCACAATGCCCACTGAAATACTTCAAACTGAAAATTTGGAAAATCAAAAATAACAAAATAAGAATTGAAAATAATGTCTTGGTTTTTATGTAAATCCCATTTTATGGAAAGAAAGTGAAGTACTAAAATTCTGAAAAAAATTATAATTGAATGGCCTGCCATATTTGAAAACTTTATGTACCTTCAGATTTTCAAAAATTATCAACAAAAAAAGATTAAGTGATGGGATAACGGATAATTTCTTTATGGCAAAAAACTAATAACAAAGAAAAGATTAAAAAAATATGTCAAAGGAATGATTGAGTTATAAAGAGAAGTTCCTGGATCTCTTCGTCTTTCACACTCACCACCAGAACAGAGCCAGAGATTAGATTATAGACCCAGACAGAACAATAAGAAAATGGTATGTATGAGAAAGATCGCAAGATAAAAGTCGTAGGTGACAGAATGATATGATCCAGTATTCCCCTTGAGAAACGCGTCGGAAAGGAAGTAAAGTGAGTATATAGGACCAGAGAAACAAAATGGACAGAGATGATAGGAAACAAAGAACAGAAAGAGAAGAGGAATGAGGGTGTTCAAGCAGTTAATCATAACAAACTGAATACTGGAGGAGGTTAAGGTACTTTGGTAGGCGGAGTGGCAGTTGAAGTTGAGAGAGTTTGTCGGCTGGGGTAATGAGTTTGAATGTGAGTTCGAGAGAGGTAATGAGAAGGGACGGCAAGAAGAGAAGCGTAGAGTCGGGAGAGAGAGATGGAGGATGAGTACGATCGGTCATTTGAGGAAGGAAGAGTGAGATGATGATGATGGTGGCAAGAGATTCCTGTGACAGTTTGTCGCGGGGAGGCATGTTGCGTGAAGCTCCGTGACTACGACAGGTACACAGATGAAAACTCAACAACCCCCGGAGTTTGGTGGGATTAACTGAAACAGGTCTTCAGGAGTAGATCCAGGGATTTTTGATCGCTTGCTTTGGACAAACAGTCCGCAGACATTTTGGTCGAGGGAACGAGTACGACTTTGATCTCCTGGTTCTTCAGGCTCTCACGTAGGACTTTTGCTTTGATGTCGAGATGTTTAGTCTTGGAGTGTGAACCAAAGTTTTTTAGCTTGTCAAGAAGAACGGAATTGTCTATGTTAAAAATAGAGGGATAGAGCTCAAAATTCCACAGTTTGCTGATAAGATGCTTCATCCAGAGATTTTCCTGATATGCATCCGCAAGAGCATTCATTTCAGATTCTGTGGAGGAAAGAGCAATGTTACGTTGCTGACCACTATTCCAGGAAAGAGGACACGACTTCCAGAGACACAGATAACCGGTTTGAGACTTCCTAGAATTGTGGTTGTCTCCCCAGGTGGCGTCGGAGTAGTAAATGATTTCTTTATGGTTGTCTTTGGAGGGTGATAACTTAAGGTTGAGGTGGGAGGTACCATTGAGGTATTTGAAGCAATGAAGGACCTCTTTCCATTGTTGTATGCCCGGGTTGTTATTGAATCAAGAAAGGATAGAAACAGCAGGTGCCAGGTCAGGTCGTGTTCAACAGGCTAGGAAGTTGAGTATGCCAGTAAAGCGCCTGTAATTGACTCCTAGTCTCTTGAACTCGTCTATTTCGTCGGAATTGGGGTTCACGAGACAGATACCAGGTGTTAGGGGAGTTAACACGGATCTCGAGTTGTTGAGGTTCAGCTCCTTGAGTGTTTTATCCACAAGTTTATTTTGGTTAAGTTTGATGGAGACGTCGTCGATAATTATGTCCATCCCAAGAATAGTATCTGGATAGTGGGCGGTAGAATTGGGAAAGCGATTCAGAAAATTTTTTTTGAATAAATCCACGTCTCCGACTACGATCAAGTCATCGACATGGAAGAAGACAAAGGTTTGTGACTCTTTATTCATGAATAAACACGGATCAGAGTCGGAAGGACTGAATTGGATTTCTTTGAGCCATTTAGTAAGTGTTTCGTACCAGTTGATAGGGGATTGTCTCAGACCGTATAGGGATTTTTTAAGTTTTAGGAAGGCGGATTTTCTTGAGAAGTGTCTAGGAGTTTTTATATAGATATTTTCTTTCAACGGTGCATGTAGAAAAGCACCCTTCACATCAAATTGTCTGATTTTTAGGGATTTATCAGCGCACAGGGTCAGAAGAGCTAAGAGGGAAGAAAATCTTCCGGTGGGGGCATAGGTTTCGAAGAAGTCGACGCCATACTTCTGTTGAAAGCCTTGAATGCATAGTCTAGCCTTCTTTCTTTCGGGAGAACTAGAGGTGGCAGGTTTTGTTTTTAGCACGAGCACGGTGTTCAGGTAATTATCGGGAGTGAATGAGCAGTCCTCCCACACATCTTGGTTTTCGATGTTATCGAATTCTTCTCTTATGGCGTCGGAGAAGGTATTATCATCCAGAGTGAGGTAAGAATATTTAATAGGTTTGATATTGGAGGATCTTGGTCGGAGGGAGTATGTGTTGGAGGAGGATTTGACGATTGGAGGCTTGTTGTCTTGATCTTCATCTTGTTCATCTGGTTTGTCATTAACATTGTTAGAAGACAGAGCGTCAGAACAAGAGTGGAAGTCAGGATCTATCGATTCCTCCAATTTTTCCAATATCTCTTCCTTGGGAACAGTTTCTGTAGTTTTTGGAAGGTCAGGATGGGTGTTAGGGGGAGAAAATTCTTCAAAATCGTCGTAGATCGATGAGGGTTCAGGATTTTTGTTTTTTGGGTTGTAATCAAGGAATGTGATGTGTCTCGAGTCAATGATCCTACCGCTTTCCAAGAGGATTCTGTAGGATTGCAGTTCTTCATTGTATCCAATTAGGGTTCCCGGAATACCTTTTGGAGCCAGTTTAGAGCTTGGCATTCCAGGAGGGGCTAAGACAATCAGATTTATACCGATGGGCTTAAAAAAATTTAAGGGTAACTCTTTATTTTTGAAAATTTTATACGGAGAAGGATTGCTTTTGTGAGACGGTATCTGGTTGAGTGCAAGGGTGACGGACTTTATCACCTCATGCCACAGGTGTTTATTGATACAAGAGTCCTCCAGAGTGCTTCTAAGGGACTCGATGATGGTGCAATTGAACCGTTTGGCGAGACCGTTTTGTTCGGGTGTATAGGGGTCGGAATGTCTTAACGATATGAGATTCTTTTCACAGAATTATTTCATATTCTGATTCACAAACTCAGTCCCTCTGTCGGAGTGGATGACTTGAGGGAAATAACCAAATCGCTTAGCCTCCATACTGATGATGTGAATCAAAGTATGAGGTATGTCGCTTTTATGTTTAACAGGTATGGCCAAGCAGAATCGGGAGCAACTGTCAACCACTGTAAGGAAGTATCTGTGGCCGGCCACGGAGCTGATTATAGGACCAACAGAGTCCAGGTGGATTTCTTGGAAGGGTCTTTCGGCTTTCGTATGGGAATGTTTGAAGCTTGCTCAAGTAATTTTGCTGACCGCGCAGGATTTACAAGGTGAATCAGATTTCACCGGTAGATTCAGTTTTTTGCGCAATCGGCTATAGCTCACGTGTCCTAACGATTTGTGAAGGAATTCCGAGTAAGATAATAAAGAAAATTTTTCCATTTCAAAGGCATTTACAATGGGCAGGTTGTTTTGGTAAAAGCCAGTATACAAGATTTCTTTGTTGTCACTTATTTGGAAGTCATTCTTGTTAAAGTTAATGGACAGGCCATCCAACATCAGACATCTGGCGGAAAGTAGATTTACGGAGAGATCAGGCACAAATAGGGCATTGGTAAGAGTTAGCTTTCCATTTCTCAGCTTGATTACGGCCGTTCCGATTCCTTCTATCTTCAGTCTTTCATCTTTTGAGCCCGTTCTAATACTCCCTATTTCTTCAGTGGTAAGTGAGGTGAAATGCGAAGGGTCGGATATCATGTGAGCAGAAGAACCAGTGTCTAAGACGAAAACAATGGCGGGGCAGACAGAGGCTTGGTGATAGAAACAACTAACGGTTGTCGACATGCCATTACGTTTTTTGTGGTATTCTTCACGCAGTTCAGGGTGAAGTGCCCAACAGTTGGACGGTGAATGGAAAGAGTTGGGATTGTGTTTGCCGTTTGTGCATCTGGGAATGGCGTTACTGTCCTGATTTCTCCCGGTGGTGACAAGCGCGGACGGAAGGGAGTTGTATTCCTCAAACTTAGGTTTCTGATTATTGAGGTGTATTCTGACATGATCGAGGACTCTCTCGGGGTTGATGGAATCTTTATTATGAGTGATTTGATCTTTAATGGTACTCATATTGGGAGGAAGTTTATGGAGAAGCATATATGCCAAAATGTCTTGAGGAATATCTATCCCGACTTCGTGTAGTCTCCTTATGGCAATTTTGGCGGCAGTAATAAATCCAGGTCCGTCCTTGGGGTTGAAAGAGAGATTTTGGAGGTTGTCAAACACGCGAGATCTGTTGGAGGCTTCGGAGGATGCAAAAAAGTTGAGGATAGCTTTCCAGATGCTTTTCGCGTCTTTCTCATTTTCTATAGTAATAATATTGGCATGTACTGAGGCCTCTAGTTTAGAGGTGATAATGGATCGAAGGTAGATATTTTTCATTTCGGACAAGGCTCCATTCTCCGAGATGAATTCGTTTCTGAGTCCTTGGATGTCTAGCATATTTTCTATTCTTGTTCTCCATAGTGAGAAATTGTCGTGGGTCAACAGAGGAATTGATTCGATAGCTTTTTTTAAAATGGTTTGTTGTAATTGGTCTGTCATGGTGTGTGGATCGGGTGATGAGTTATCCGGATTTGACTGTTAATCGTGATGGGATAACGGATAATTTCTTTATGGCAAAAAACTAATAACAAAGAAAAGATTAAAAAAATATGTCAAAGGAATGATTGAGTTATAAAGAGAAGTTCCTGGATCTCTTTGTCTTTCACACTCACCACCAGAACAGAGCCAGAGATTAGATTATAGACCCAGACAGAACAATAAGAAAATGGTATGTATGAGAAAGATCGCAAGATAAAAGTCGTAGGTGACAGAATGATATGATCCAGTATTCCCCTTGAGAAACGCGTCGGAAAGGAAGTAAAGTGAGTATATAGGACCAGAGAAACAAAATGGACAGAGATGATAGGAAACAAAGAACAGAAAGAGAAGAGGAATGAGGGTGTTCAAGCAGTTAATCATACCAAACTGAATACTGGAGGAGGTTAAGGTACTTTGGTAGGCGGAGTGGCAGTTGAAGTTGAGAGAGTTTGTCGGCCGGGGTAATGAGTTTGAATGTGAGGTCAAGAGAGGTAATGAGAAGGGACGGCGAGAAGAGAAGCGTAGAGTCGGGAGAGAGAGATGGAGGATGAGTACGATCGGTCATTTGAGGAAGGAAGAGTGAGATGATGATGATGGTGGCAAGAGATTCCTGTGACAGTTTGTCGCGGGGAGGCATGTTGCGTGAAGCTCCGTGACTACGACAGGTACACAGATGAAAACTCAAAATTAAGAATGTGAAAAGATTTGAGACGTGGAGTGTTTTTTTTTCAGTTTTTTGGGGGCAATTTTGAAGGCCTTAAAAATGGCCAAAATTCTTAGAATTCATTGTAAAGGGGTTTGAGATGCCCCCCTATCCCCCAGTATTTTTTTTGCAAACCCCAAAAACTGTGTTTTTTCCAGGTTTACCACATGGGTGGCGGACATTACAGGACATTGTGGGGACACCCAGACTGCATGTTTTCCAGGTCTGGGGGCATGAAAAACCTAACACCCATAGGTATATTTATCATTTTTTCTAGGTCTCTTTATTGTTGGTATACATTATTTACATATTTCTGAAAATTCCAATAATTAATAAAAGAAATTAATTTTCTAAATTTGATGTTTTTACTTTTTGACTTGATGGAGCTTTTGTTGAAATATTTTAAAGTATTTCAATTCTCCTTATGAAGTATGTATATGTACTATTTTGTATTTTTTATTATTTTTGGTATAATTTCATTTAAATTTTATTGGAGATCTAAAATTTTGTTCAAAGAAATATTTGTTTCATATTTTTTAGAATTATTTTTGTAAGTGATGTTATTTTTGTTGGAAAAATTCCTAATATTTGAGCCCTACTCATTAGGGTGTATCAGAGTTAGTGCACCCACCATTTTTTTAATGGCAGGTTTCAGCCAAATACCCCAATATCTCAAAAGCCATTGAAAATCAAAAAAAAAACTTATTTCACATCAGAAGTGCCAGAATTACCTGAAAATAAATGGGTTTTTTCAGATAAAGTATTCCAAGGTTTTTGAAACCTCAACCAAACATTGGTCCACATATCCATCCATGTATTGGTCCATGTCATAAACCCTGGTTTTCCCACCTCCTTCTACCTCTGAAATCATCAGAAAGATCTGATTCATAACTCTCATTGCTTTATTGCTCTCAACACTTACTCACTCTCATCAATTTATTGCTCTCATCACTTCATCACTCTCATCAATTTATTTCTCTCATCAAATACTCACTCTCATCAATTTATTGCTCTCATCAATTCATCACTCTCATCATTTAATTGCTCTCATCACTTCATCACTCTCATGAATTCATAACTCTCATCACTTTATTGCTCTCATCACTTCATCACTATCATCACTTCATTTCTCTCATCACTTCATCAATCTCATCACTTCATTGCTCTCATCTCTTCATTTCTATCCTCATCACTTCATTATTCTTGTCATTTTATCACTCTTACTCTGTTCAAATGGACCCTCAGAAAATATTCCCCCATGAGTCCACACAAAAATTCAATCCACCATAGAAAACATCCCCAAGGAGCTCTAAAACAAAACATAACCTTCAAATAAAATTGATAATGTTCAGTTTTGCTGACAATCCCTATTATTTCCATGTTCATGTGTATTTTTGAAATCATCTCCTCCCATCTTGTTAACTTCCATCCACATACTTCAATTGGGATGAGGATCAAGAGAGATTCAATTCATTGTGTAGAACTTTGAGGTTTAGAAGCCCCATGCTAGCCATGTCTCTGTATGTTTTTCAAATAATCTCCTCCCATCTTTCTCCCTCCCCTCCACATACTTTGATTGCATTGAGGATCAAGAGGGATTCAATTCATTGTGCAACATTTTGAGTTTTTGAAGCCCTATTCTTTCCATGTCACTGTATTTCTTTCAAATCAGGTCATCCCATCCATATACTTTGATTGGGGTGAGGATAAAGAGGGATTCAATTTTTTGTATAACCTTTCAAAGTTTTCAGGAGAAGAATTTTTTTTCAGAAAAAGCATGGGTGTGGAAATAACAAGGGGTCAAACATGACTCTTTCTTGCTTTGAGATTTATTTTGTAGAAAGACATGATGCAGACATGATGCAGACATGATGAATTAAATCAATCAATACAACAATCAAATTGGAAATCCTTTGACTCTTGATGAGAGAAAATTGAATCTGTTGGGCTTATTTGACTTGAATGGTCATTTGCAGAATCCCATTCTTTCCTTTGCTAAAGAGGTATTGGATTTGACTGAGATTATTGGATAAGTTCCACAATTTATCCAGGGTTGGTGGATTATTTTCAAGCATATTTTTATCAGCCCAAATGAAATTTGCTTGAGGACTACGCAAAAATTCAACAGAGATATACAAGGAGATTGGAAAAGTTTTTGATAGTTGATCATGGCATTGGCAAAGCCAATGAGCCCATTGATGTAGAGGTGATAACTCAATGAGTCCTCCCAGTGTCTAATGCAGAAAAGAGCAAGCCAAAGAAGCAATAATCCCAAGATGATTGTAGTATACTTCCAAGAGGGTGGAGATGTACACAATTGCACAATCAACTGCACAATTCTTAGTATGCAGAGTAAGAGAAGAACACCCTGGGGAGACTAAAAGCTCACCCAAATTCCGCGTGGACCAAGTGCTAATTACCAATTTTCATATCTATTAATGTTGTGCAAGGTTGGAAAATTTAGAGAAAGAACTACCAAAACTTTAAGATTGACTTCCTAAGCAAAGAAGCCCGGCTTCAAAATTTCCCTGTCAAGGTTTCAGAAAGGTGAAAGTAACACCAGCTTACACTCTTTCTAACACAAGCTATTTGCCCTTTTTGGTGCAATTGATTGCTTGGATTTTGGATGAGGCATGTTTTCTGGGTCTGGATGAGGTCATAAAAAGCTCAGTTAATAGGTGTTTACTGCACAGGGAGGGGAGAGGGTTCTTAAATGCAGAAAATAAATGTTCTCTCACATTTTCATGTATTCAAAATGGCTTTAGTCATTGTTTTCCATGATAGCAGCCCAAAAATAAGGCACTTGGTAAGCACTCTATGTATAAAAAGTCAATTTTTTTGATAATTTTTGTGCGTTTGTGGGATCCAAATAGTACTGGGAAACAGATTTTTGAAACAAAACTCACATACAACTCATATTTTATCAATTTCCAATTTATCAAGCAATTGGTTGAAAATCAATCAGTCAATCAATCAAGCAGTTGATTTTGTATTGATTGCTCAATCAATTCACAATCAATTTGCTATCAATTGAGAAATCAATTTCAAGGGGAAGGGGGGCTTACCTGAGGTGCCAGAGAGGTGAGGTTGAGGCTGGTGGTTGAGGGTGGGTGGTCAGGGTTGGTTAGTTGGAGGTGGATGGTTATTTGGAGGTGGAAAGCAAGTGGGTGAGGTGGGTGAGGTTTGGAAGTCAGTGGCAATGAGTGAGGTGAGGAAGGATTGGACAGTGAATTCTGTTTTTTTTGTCTTAGTCAAACCAAAAAAATAATAAAAAAAACCCCAATTAAGCCTGGAACTCTTGGTTGCACAACAAAAAAAATGACTGTGATGTGATTTTTTACCTATTTCAAAACAGAACATTTCTCATCAAAGTGAGAAAATTTGAGGGGTAGAATCCATTGCTGCTACATTTCCATTAAATCCCAATCTACAAAGAGCAACAGACAGTTGGATAGCTTGATTGACTTGAGGATTGCAAGAATTGTTCTGGAAGATGCAGTGGTCTTCAATCATCTCCAAATTTTTCATTAATGAAGGCCAGATTTTTTGTGTTTTCAAATTGCTGCCGGGAAGTTTAATTTGACATGTTGAGAAAGACAGTGATGTGATGATGATGGGACTTTTGTGAAGAAATGTAGATGAGATGTATGTAAAGCAATGGAGATTGAATTGGTATGGATTTGCTGATGTGGAGGTGTGGATGGGTGTTTTGCATGCAATTGATGGTGGATGGATGATGATGCATAAATGGCATATTTGATTTTTGAAATCTGCCATTTCCATGAAACACACCATTTTGAAATACACCAGTTAGGGGGTATGTTTAGATCAGAAAACCACAATTAAAATGGTGGTTTTGTCAAAAATAAAATGGTGGGTTTATGATGGTGGTTTTTCTAACTCTGATATGCCATATTAAAAAGGAATATGTAAAATTTCTCTATTTTTTTTATGTTTGGTGAAAATTTTTTAGATTCCACCATAAATATTTCATTTTGGGTGGAGAAAATGAGGTTATTTTTTTATTTATTTTTTTCTTAAATTGGCTTTTTTTATTTTTCAAAGGGTGATTTTGAATTCACGGCTCCAACCGTGTGGTAGTTTTGTAGGGACCTACACAGCTCAAATGAGCCGTGGGGGCCCATAGATGACTACAAAGGGCTGTTTCAAACACGCGAAACCCCCGGGGGTTTGTGTAGGAGCCATGTAACCCCCAAACACGGCAAACTTGAGCCCTGTACCCCCGTAAACGGCTCAAAACCGCTGTGTTTGGGGGTGCACAACCCCGCAGAAGTTGTGCCAGAATTTTGGGCACCCCCTGGACCACACTTGGGTTCTGTCAACCCAAATTTGGGATTAATGCATACTTTGTGGGACTGTTTTTCAACACCTAGCAATCCCAAAGAGACATTGAAGTGAAACCAAAGTAAAAATATAGTGAAAATTGAAATCATATAAAAATCTGCAAACAATTCTGTCTCAACTCAAAAGTGAGAAAACTTTGTTTGTTCAATTGAAAGTTGGATTGAATACTGAATTATACCATTGTACGTTTTTGTATGGGAAAAGTGGAAAGCCCTCCTTCTTCTGACTTGGCTGTGTGGAAGGTCTACATTGATAGTGCCATCAACAAATCTTTGGAAAAAGAAAAAAATATTTGGGTAATGAAACATAGGAAGCTCCAATTGCATCCTCATCAAGGGTGAAAATCAAGGAAAAAAATGTTTCACCATGGGATTTGACCTCTGGTCATGAGTAACATGTTATTTTACTGAGGCCTTTGCTGGATTTAATTTGATTGAAACTAATGGGTGCATGTAGCTATGGAACTATAACTTAACCAATGAATGTTTACTATATCCACTTGACCCGCCTCCCTTGAGAGCTTTTCCTACTAGGGAAGAGGCACAAAACTATTCTCAAACATGGGCAATGAAGCGTGGTTACTCTTTAACAGTTTTCAACTCAAAGCATGACCAATATGTGGATTTAGCTTGTGATAGACATGGTTCCTATTCAGGAAAACTTCTTACCAAATGGTGTGGAAATCAGAAGAGGAATTCTCTTTTTAATGGTTCTCAAGTTTGGAAGTTATTGATCCCTTGCATCTGCAAAATTCTGAGTGCAACTGTTCACCCTTCAACCAAGAGATAGAGAGGTAGTAAAAGAGACGAGTGAAAAAGAGCCTTCCAACCTCCTGTGATCCAATGATACAATGCTATACTCCTCCTCTCCACCATCCGGGTTGAGGGTGCAGTTTAAGTAACCTCCCCCTCAACCCTAACCTAAGTACAACTGCAAGCAAGCAAGAATAATGAAATACAACCCCTAAGTACAGAAACCTAGCCCCAACTCTATCCTTTCATCCTATCCCATGATCCATATTGCATATCTCATCTGTATTGCCCGCCTGCCATTACGTCCACCCGGTTTGTCCTTCTCATGACAGGGCCCTTGCGCCGCGGCCAACTCAGAGCCCCCTGCACATGTCCACATCTGCCCAAGGTGCCATTCCAGATATCCAAGGTACATTGGCTCAATCCAATCCGTGCCTCTTGCAACGCGCAATCTGCTTGATCCTTCCAATCCAATCCAATCTGCCCCGCGTCTCTGGATGCCAAGCCCAACTTAGCTGCTTCTGAGCCTGCAGAATGGCTTGCTGCAGCAAGTCTGCACCCATTGCTGAGTGCAAGGTGTGCAGCCCATTTCAACTGGCATCCATAAAAGACCACCACATCCCCCCCAACTTGTTTTCTGTCCCCAGAGATCCACCACTATCTCACTTACCCCCAGCTATCCCTAGTTATCCCATCCTACCCCTTTGAACCACTACACCACACCAAGGGGAAAAAAACCCACCTCATCCTACCCCATCCAACATGTCCTGCACATTCTGCAGTTGGAACGGCCTCTCCTGCCGCATCCTTCCGGGCCGGCGCACCTGTGTTCTGTGCCAAGCCGGCCACCATTGATGTTCTCTATCCAATTGTATGCCCCAGAAACATCCTCAAGGTTGTTGGCGCGAGAGGACCCAGCGCAACTTGTTTGTGGTCTTGAGAAATGACAAAATCTCCACCAATGAATGGACCCCGCCTGGCTCACCTTGTAACCAACCACAACACGCCGCTCCAAACCCTCCTTTGGGCAAAAGCCATGACTCGGGCTCCCCATTCTGTTGGGCTGGACCACCGCAGCGCCAGGAATTTCCCTATTTTGCAGCTTATTGGAACACCGCTCAAGAGTGGGCCGCATGGGTAGGGATGAACATACTGGCAACAGACCCGTGGATCTTCAACCGCCTGACCGCGCCTCCCCCACTGCCACTGCCTCCTCCCACTCCAACAAGACCTGCTCCTCCTCTACCGCCACCGCGTCCTCCCACTCCCCCAAGACCTGCTCCTCCGACTCCTACTCCTCTGCCACCATCTCCATCACTGGTTCCCATGTTTTCACTGGAACCGGCGCGCACGTCAACTCCCATGGTCATCAAGTTGTCACTGAAAAACTGCGGCCTCTGCAACTCCTCTGGCTGCCACTCCCAAGATTCTTGAGATCCTTCTAAGTCTGGAACTTCCACTGGTGAGGTTTGACAAAATGGTGAAAAACATGGAAAAACTACTCCAGCGCTTCCTAGCGGTTCCCCAGGCTCACACCACCAATGCGCGACGCAAAGTTCTGGCGGCATTATGAAACCTAGCCATGGCAGCTTGCACAGAGGCCAAGGAGGTGATGAGGACTCGGCCAACGTAAGAAGATTTCCCTCCCTCTACTTTTCTTTCTGTCTTGTTTCCATTCCCACGCCTATCCTTGCAAAGAAAATGGAATTTTGCCGCGCCAACCTAAGTAGCCTTTGGGCTTTTGAGAAACTTGAGAGGAATCAGAGCAGCGCGCAAGATCCGCGCTTTGAGATTGAGGAGAATCCGCGCCAACTGAGAGTATTGGCTGAAGGTGAGAAAAATCTGCACCAAATGAGAGTATGAGCTGAAGGTACCTAGACCGCCCCAGACAAACTGCCTCAAAGTTACCCATACCCATCTACAGAACAGAGAGAGAACAAAGAAAACCCGCCGCATGCACATCCTTTAGAGAGAGGAAGAGAAAAAGTATCCACCCCAACCCATCCATACCTTCCACCTATAAGATAACCAAAGAAAACCTAAAAAGAGATTTATTTTTTTCAAGCACCAACCCATTGCCAAGCCTGTGCCTTGCTATTCAATCCACATCTGTCCCTTCCGTGCCACACACTTTCCTAGTCTTTCCTAGTTCCCTGGATCATCCGTTGGAGATTGTTCATGTGTTTGAATTTCCAGAATGCGGGGCTTGTCCTTGCATCTGCGGACCCAGCGTTGCGCCATGCCTATGCCTAAAAGAAACTCATAACCTAGCCAGCAATAATCCCAAAACGCCAATCCAGAGAGAAGGAAATAAGAAAAAAAAATTCTGGGGTGTCTATTTGTTGCGGCTGTGAACCAGCTAGAGAACCCCCTCACCAAATCTCATCATATCCCTTATTCATCCATTGTTCCCCCCCACTTTGGCTGCTGTCCCCAGCAGTTTGCAATTGTTTACTCCGCCAGAAGCATCCGCGGGCGCGGGCTTGTCCTCAGAAAACGGATCTGCGTTTGCATCCCCCTCACTATCCAAACCAGGTGTCTTGTCTAATAAAATCAAGCCCCGCAAAAAGAATTGCTTCACGTGAAAAGCCGCAGCCTTCCATTTTAGCAGAGTTCCATCCAATTCCTCCAACTGGAAGATTCCTCTGGTGAGCTTGGACGTCACGCGGAAAGGACCATTCCATTGATTCTCAAACAGCTTTTACCATTGATTTTCCAGGCTCTGGTTGTAAAGCAGAACCAGGTCCCCCTTCCGCAATGGATCCCAGATTTTGTGCGCGCAGCGCTCATCCCGGTAGCAGATGGACTTTGTGCAGGTTGCTATCAGCCTTCCAGCCGCTTTCTGCAACATCTTTTCCTGTTGCAGGAGCTTCTCGGCGCGGGCCTTGACTATATCTGTGGCCGTCTTAACCTTCCACCAATAAATGCCCAGAAAGTTTTCCGGCTTGATGTCAATTAGCAGAACCGGTTGCTGCTCAAATATGAGCACGTAAGGCAAATAACCCATCAATCTCTTCACCAAAATCCAATCCGCAAAAAGAACTACCCAAAGGATTTCCTGCCACAGATTGCCATCCTTGCCGCAAATTTTCACCATTGCCTCCTTGATTGGCTGGTGACCACACTCAATCATCCCTGCGCCTTCTGGATAGTACTCCGTCACTTGCCCAAACTTTTCTCCACAAATTTGTGCCAACTCCGCCAACCGTCCCCGGAACTCCGCGCTCCCATCAACCATTTCCAAGTGGATTGGTCTGTAACGTACAATGTGCTGACCAAATCTGGACACCTCAGGACCAGTGCAGAAAATTTGAGAACTTTTTATGATTTTTTTTAGTTATCTGTCATCATCCAAAAAAAAAATTGAATTTCTTTTTCCTGAATCAGATCCCTTCAGCCTCCAGATCCTCCAGCTTCCCCATCTCCCAGCGGTTCAGGGATGGGTCCCTGGGGTGTCCAACTCCCCAGGTCTTGTGTTCAATTTTTGTCCTCCGTGCTTTGGTCCTCTTTTTTTTTCCAAATTTGCATGGGTGAAGGCCGGCTTGGCTTGGCTCAACCCTTGCCGGTGCAGGCATTGTTGTCAACATTGATGACAATGGCCATTCATTGGTCATCTTTCCGCCGCCATCCTCTACATCTTTGTCAGAATTGCAAACTTCACTCTTGATCAGCTGGTACCCCGTCATTTGAGATTCCTCACAATCACCACCAATGGTCTAGGTGCTGCCATCACCAGGTTGGCCCCTTCCATCTCATGACCTGGATTGGTCTATGGTAACCCAAACGCAGACTCCAACTTCCAAAACCCCAGTGATGGCCTAAGTTTTTTGTCAGCCTCCTGGATTCCAACATCCTTGCTATCCTTTAGCTTCCAGAGGTGATAGAATAAATTATAAATATATTATTTAATAAATGCAGCAAAAATCCTTAAAATATTTGGATTAAGCTTATTGAAAGGTTAATTGGTTTGGTTATGGTTTATTTTTATAAATCAATATGAATAAATTGATTATTAAATACTTTTATAGAGGGGCCAGAATTATATTGGGGATCTTTAATGCCTCTCTTCAGGGATTTCAGTATGAAAAAACGTAGTCCTGGTTACTTTCAGCTCTTCAGTTTAAAGGATATTTTACCCAAAGATAATATGTATATAAAATACACAGTGAAGTGGCAGGGCCTTATAACCAAGCTTTCACGACAGGGAAAGGATAATAAAACTCACTGGTATATTATTAAACCCTTAGGGTATCTTTTTGGGACGTGCACTGATGGGTTAAACCTGTATACTGGGGTTACAAGGTTGTTCAGCAGTTTAAATTGATAAAAAGAGGTTGAGAATCAATATTATTGATCAGACTAAGCCATAAATCACTTACTTATCTCTTGTAAGTATTTTATTACCTTAGCACGGTGTCTGGATGTAAATATAACTGGTTCTCTGCCCATCAATATCCTCAAAAGAGCTCTTTATTTATAGCTTTTGGAGTCGCAATATTATCCTTCTGAGGGGTACAGGGGCTCAAAGGGACGGACACTAAGGCTAGCAGGGTAACCAGTGGTAGCCTGTCATGTTTTCTTGGTGCTATAGCACGGGTAGTATCTAATTCCTCAGGGTATGGGAATTATTCTACTTTATAATTGATATTAGGATGTGTGAATAACACTAATCTGTCCTATTTATATATTATTTAATTAATTATCCTTATCAAATGTTCCCAGTAAGTTAATAATTATTTTAATAGACATTTCTACGGACATCCTGATGTCAGGTGAGTTCTCATTATGTATTAAATAATTGGAGTAAAGTCATGATATTGATTTTACTCCTTATTTTCGAGTTTCAGTTGATTTACTAAAATAATTACTTTAAAATATAAGTCATGGGAGTTCATGTACTATTTTTACATCATTAGTTTTCTTAGTATGTCACAAAGATATTGATGTCTAGAAATTTTCATAAAAGTATATCAAAGTATTTTAATATCTTTTTAGAATTTGTCATTCATTGTCTTATTTTCGACATTCTTGGTACTTTGAATTTTAATAAAAAATACATATAAGGGTTATTTAAGTATTTTTATATAATATTATGTACTTTTAGACTATCTTTTATCCACGGGAACATTTATTAAATATTTAGAATATTCCCCTGTGGGTTGTAGCATGTTTACAGGGTACCTAAGTTTCTCAGGCCGCCTGTCACTTTGTCAACCCGTAGTCCCCTGGCTGCTTACTTTTCAAATGCCCAGGGCTGCATACACAACCTTGACGGAGTGACAGGGCTGTATCTCAGCTGTGCGGGGGTGCATTGGCTGCTGCGGCTTTCTGCGGGAATTGTGACAAAACACATTTCCATCCGTAACTCCTAAAATATACTCAACACCTCAATTCTGAGTGAATTTTAGGTGTGAAACCTATACATTACAATATGTGTGAAATATTTAATTGGCCAAAAGTTCAATAGTGGTGCCGTGGTATTTTGGTCTTTCTTTCCTTAATTATTAAAAAATTCAAGGAGTTGGATTTCAAGGGTGGGGTCAGGGAGTGACCCTACCTAATTTTGGGTGGAGAATTCATTTCTGTAATAATATTCATGGTTTTGCTACTCCTTCTCAGGTTAAGTGTATTATTATTATTTTTATGTTATTTATGTTACTTTTGCAGCTTGCTCTGCAATAGTAGCAAGCTGACATTCCCCCACTCCAAGATATGGCCATATCTGAAAAAAATCTGGATCATGTTGGGAGAAAATTAACTTCATGGGTGTTTCAGTTCCTTTTGCTGGCCCTGTAGTTTCTGAGAAACAAAAGGCTAAAAAGAATATATTAGGGAGAAGAACAAACACAGAAAACAAGACGGCAGTACGAGTAGAGATCAAAAATAACCTAAAAAGAACCAAAAAAGACAGCCAGCTAGACCTGAGGAGTCCACAGAAGCTGAGACAACAATATTGGTATTGAAGGACCCCGGAGACAATACAACAATAGGTGGAAGTGTGGAGTTGGTGGATGAGGTTGTCAAAGGAACTTGCAATGGCGCGTCTGGTTGATAAGTTGACAAGGAGGACCTGAGAGCCCTAAGGGGCAGGCACAGGATCTCTGTCAAGCAGTACAAATAGGGACTCCAGCATTCAAATTTGGAGTATGTGCACTGGTGCAGGAAGCCAAAGCGCGGTCAAATCACAGAAAATAGGTAAACAGAGGGAAGACACACAATAAAAGAAAACAGAAGAAAACAGAAGATTACAGAGGATAACAGAAGATGAGATTCAAAGGCAAAACTCATTAGAATTCCAACACCCTCCCTGGATTTGCATTCATTGGACTTGCAGAAAGTTTAGGCGGTTCAACATTTGTATTTGCGAGAGGGCTTTGGTGAGGAAGTTGGCGTAGTTATCTTTGTATGGGGTCTTTTTCAATTTAATGGTGCCTTTTTCTATTTCTTCCTGAATGAAGTGATGTTGTAAGTCAAGATGCTTTGATCTGAAGCTTGTTTGGTTTGTATGGTGCATGGCCGGTTTTATGCAACCTTCATTGTCTTCATGGATTACCGTTGGTTTGTCAAATTTGGTACCCAAAACTTCACGCAGGAATTTCTGCATACACAAGACTTCCTTCACCCCATCACCAACCAATTTGTATTCAGCCTTGGTTTTAAAAAGGGATACCGTTGCTTGCTTTCTGGATTTTGAAAACTATCAAGTTTCCATTCCATGTGATAACTATTCCAGAGATTGAGCCTTGGGTTGAGGGACAAGTGGCCCAGTCAGAGTCCACAAAGGCAGTCAAAGGAGCGTGTGATTTCTTTACAGTGAACTCAATGCCCTTATTGGCTGTATGTGCCAGATAGTTGAGGACCTTAAGTGCCGCGTTGTAGTGAACCAGGCCTGGAGCATTCAGAAACTGAGCCAAATAGTTGGCTGAGAAGGTGATATTGGGTCTGGTGTTGACGCTGATGTAGTTGAGCTCACCAACAAGTTTTCTGTAGTTGAGGCCTGACTTTGCAAATTCAACAATTTCTTCATCAGTGGCGGGAAATAGCTTGGCGTAAGGTGCAAAAGGAACCAAGTGTTCTTTAAACTTTGGCAGAGGGTACGTGGCCGCGGTGGAATTTATATAAGACTCTTGAGAGAGTTTGAACAATCCCAGAGCTTGAAGAATGTTGATTCCAAGGAGGAGCCTTGATTTTTGGAGATACTTCACCTTGAACCTACTGCTGATGAGGGCGACAAATTTTTTGGGATGCTTGCTGAATATTGCAATGTTGTCCACATGGATGTAGAGCCAAGTGTCTTTGGAGAAGAAGACAAAGTGATCACTGCTACACCTTTTGAACCTGGATTTCAGAAGCCAGTCACTGAGCGTGGTATACCATGCTTGTGGGGCATGTTTCAGACTGTACAGGGCTTTCTTGAGACACAAAGTTTTTCCTTTCTGAACTTCTAAATTTAGAGGGGAAGAAATATGAATTTGTTGGGCCAGAAGAGCGTTGAAAAAGGCTGCTTTGACATCAAGTTGATGGAACTTGTGATTGTTGCTCAGGGAAAAGGAGATGAGCAGTCTCAGAGAACTTTTATCCCTGGTGGGAGCAAAAGTATTGACAAAGTCAACTCCCTCCACTTGGTTGAAGCCTTGAGCACATAGCCTCACTTTGCATTTGATAATCTTGTGACGTTTGTTCTGTTTAGTTCTGAACACCCAAATGCACTTAATCTTAGTGATGTTTCCTACATCATCCACTTCCTCCCATACTTCATAGCTGTTGATATTGCCCACTTCCTTCTCCATTGCATTTATCCATTCATACTTGTGCTTACTGTTGAGAGCTTGATTTAGAGTTTTTGGATCTTCATAATCCGCATCAACCAGATAGAGCTGAGGGTTGAGTCTTCTAGGGTGATCCAGAATGTTTCTGGGTGAGATCTTAAATTCAGAGCTGTTGTGATTGGTTGCAGGTACGGGATTGGAAGGCAAGGAGTTAAAAGTGTCTAACAACCAATCAATAGGATCAGGTTCTGAGATTTTGGAGTGTTTTGACTGAATCGGCTTGTCTTCATGATTGGTTACCTTGAAGTTGTCCAGAGAGTGAACAGGATCAAGTTCAGGGAGCCAATCTGAGTCTGAAGGAGCGAGTTCAGTACCAGCAAAGTTGTTTTCCAAAATCAAACATTTGCTGAGATAACGACTTTATTTGTTGAAGCATTGAACACCCAGTAGTTGGAAAAATTGCTGGCAAAGCCAACCAGAAAAATCTTAAAACCGGATTGGGCAGGTTTAGATCTCTGTAGGTGTTTAGGGATAAGAAAAATTGACGTGCAGCCAAAAGGTTTCAGAAACTGATAGTTGACTGAACGTTTGTACCAAATTTTGTAAGTAATGTGATTGTTGTTGGATGAGACCAGAAGCAGATTGAGAAGATTGGTTGTGGTGTTTACAGCTTCTCCCCAGAGCCTACTTGGCAATTTGGCTTGCAGCATGAGGCATCTTGCCTTCTCCAGTATTGATTGATTTGCTTGTTCTGCAAGTCCATTTTGTTGCGGGGAGTACAATGGTGAAAGGAGATGATTAATCCCAGCATCCCTGCAGTACAGTTTGAACTCTTGACCAATGAACTCACCTCCATTATCAGTAAGAATATTAATGATTTTGGAATTGTGCTGTTGTTCAGCCATTTTGGTGTAGGCCTTAAAGGCATCAAGGGTTTTGGCTTTGGTTTTGAGGAGAGCAATAGATTTGAACCGGGAAAACTGATCAACAATGGTGAGGAAATACTTGCTGCCTCCAAATGATGGAATTGAAAACAGTCCATACAGGTCCATGTGGACAGTTTCCAGGACTTGGGTGACTGGTTTGAAGTGGCTGTTGAATGGGGTAGCAGTCATTTTCCCCACTTGGCAGGTTTCACACTTGGACAAGTCCGGTAAGTTGGCATTTGGAAAAAGGAGTTTGGTCTTTGAGTCACTGGCGTGTCCTAGCTTGTTGTGGAGATTGGAAGGAACAGGGGATGAGTAGTGGTTTTCAGTTTTCTCCTGTTTGAACCATACTCCACAGAGTTTGAGAAGGTTTTTGGAGGTAGATCCAACTAGATTAAAATTGTCCAAGGAAATGGAGGACCCTGAGAATCCCATCTTCTTGATGACCAATTTCTTTGACTTGAGCCGGGTCAGCGAGATCAGGCATTGATTGATCTTCGGGACCAGAAGAACATTGTCCAGTTTGACTCAAGCCCCTTCATGATTCAGGAGAAAATCTTCACCAATAGCTACAGCATCCAGAGGGTTACAGTCATTCCCAGTACCAATCCTTATTGGAGTTTCTCTAGGGTTGAGGATCCATCAAGGATCATTGACAATGTGATGAGAGGCACCAGATTCAAGAACAGGAAGCAGGGATTTGTAGGACTGCAATTTGCTTTGTAAGTAGATCTGCGCGCTGAAGTAGGCTGAGGCCTCCTGATTAGGTTCTTCAGACTGCAGTGGGGAAGAAGTGTTGGCAAGGTAAGCTCTTCCCTGTGGATTTTGGTTTGGTCTGAGGTGAGGATGAAGTTTCCAGCATTGATTTTCAGGATTTTCAGCCAGAGGGTTGTGTTTTCCTTTGGAGCAAGGATTTTTGGGATGCCTTTTTGACTTGGTGTCTGAAGTTTTGTAGAGAGCGGTGGAAGACAAAGACTCTTTGTTGGTAGGACCTTTGGATGATTGGATGGAGTCCAGATGAGTAACTTCTTGTAGTTTGTTAAGGACCTTGGTGGGAGATTTTAGAATGTCATTGTTCAGCAAGATTGAATTGACCAAATGGTAGAACTGAGCTGGCAGCTTGGCTAGAATGGTGTAGATGAGGATATTGCTGGTTACTTCAAGTCAGATGGTAGCTAGTTTGTTCATGAGCTTAAGGCATTCTTGGATGTATCCTCTAAGATCTCCTGTGAATTGATATCTGATGAAAGAAAGCCAAATTTGCTCTCTGTTTGTGATTGAGAGAGAAGCGTATTGTTTGGAGATGGCTTCCCAGATGGCCAAGGGGTCAGATTGATTGGCTGGGTTGATGACAGCATCAAAGGCTGTATCTCCCAGGTGTTGAATCACAATATTGGCAGCTTCATAACCCTTCCATTTTTGAGACGCAGTTGTGGGAATGACGGGATCCTTGTCTTCTCCTTTTATGAACTCAAGCATTCCTTTTCTTTGCAGATAGCTACAGATTTTCAAGGCCCATGATGAGTAGTTGGATTCATTCAGGATAGAAATATTGCTCCTTTTTGAGTTATCCTCATTGTCAGACATGGTATGTTCTTTTGGTTTGTAATTGAGTTGGGTGGAGAAGCCTGGGACTGTAAATCTGAGAAATAAAAGGCTAAAAAGAATATATTAGGGAGAAGAACAATCACAGAAAATGTCAGCTTGCTACTATTGCAAAGCAAGCTGCAAAAGTAACAAAAATAACATAAAAATAATAATAATATAATTAACCTAAGAAGGAGTGAGAAAACCATAAATATTATTACAGAAATGGATTTTCCGCCCAAAATTAAGTAGGGTCACTCACTGACCCCACCCTTGAAATCCAACTCCTTATATTTTTAAATAATTAAGGAAAGAAATACCAAAATACCACAGCTCCACTATTGGGCTTTTGGTCAATTGAATATTTCACACGTGTTGTCATTTATAGGTTTCACACCTAAAATTCAGTCATAATTGAGGTGTTGTGTATATTTTAGGAGTTACAGACGGAAATGTGTTTTGTCACAATTCCTGCATGCAGCCACGGCAGCCAATGCACCCGCGCGCGGCTGAGATACAGCCCTGTCACTCCGTCAAGGTCGTGTATGCAGCCCCGGGCCTCTGAAAAGTACGCAGCCGCAGGACTACGGGTTGACAGAGTGACAGGTGTCCTGAGAGGCTTAGTTACCGCGTAAACATGCTACAACCCACATGGGAACATTCTACATATGTAATAAATGTTCCTGTGGATAGTAGATAGTCTAAAAGCACATAATATTATATAGAAATACTTAAATAGCCCTTATACGTATTTTTTTATTAAATATAATTCAAAGTACCAAGAATTTCAAAAATAAGACAATGACAAATTATAAAAATATATTAAAATGCTTTAATATACTTTTATGAGAATTTCTAGACATCAATATTTTTGTGACATATTAATAAAACTAATGATGTAAAAATATTACATGAATTACCATGACTTATATTTTCAGTAATTATTTTAGTAAATCAACTGGAACTTGAAAATAAGGAGTAAAATCAATATCATGACTTTACTCCAATTATTTAATACATAATGAGAACCCACCTGAAATCAGGATGTCTGTAGAAATGTCTATTTAAATAATTATTCAATTAACGGGAACATTTACTAAGGATAATTAATTAAATAATACATAAATGGGACAGATTAGTGTTATTCACACATCCTAATATCTATTATAAAGTAGAATAATTCCCATACCCTGAGGAATTAGATGCTACCCATGCTATAGCACCAAGAAAACATGACAGGCTACCACTGGTTACCCTGCTAGCCTTAGTGTCCGTCCCTTTGAGCCCCTGTACCCCTCAGAAGGATAGTATTGGGACTCCAAAAGCTATAAATAAAGAGCTCTTTTGAGGATATTGATGGGCAGAGACCCAGTTATATTTATATCCAGACACCGTGCCAAGGTAATCAAGTACTTATAAGAGATAAGTAAGTGATTTATGGCTAAGTCTGATCAATAATATCCGTCCTCAACCTCTTTTTTTATCAATTAAAACTGCTGAACAACCTTATAACCCCAGTATACAGGTTTAACCCATCAGTTCACTTCTCAAACAGATACCCAAAGAATTTAATAATATACCAGTGAGTTTTATTATCCTTTCTCTGTCGTGGCAGCTTGATTAGAAGGCCCTGCCACTCCACCATGTATTTTATATACATATTATCTTTGGGTAAAATATCCTTTAAACTAAAGAGCCCAAAGTAACCAGGACTACGTGTTTTCATACTGAAATCCCTGAAGAGAGGTGTAAAAGATCCCCAATATAATTGTGGCCCCTCTATAAAAATATTTAATAATCAATTCATTCATATTGATTTAAAACAATAAACCATAACCAAACCACTTAACCTTGCAACAAGCTTAATCCAAGTACTTTGCAGATTTTTGCTGCATTTATTTGATATATTTATTATTTATTCTATCACCTATGGTAGCTAAAGGATAGCAAGGGTCTTGGCATCCAGGAGCCTGAAAGAAAACAAGACTGAAGTACAAGTAGAGATCAAAAATAACCTAAAAAGAACCAAAAGAGACAGCCAGCTAGACCTGAGGAGTCCACAGAAGCTGAGACAAAAATATTGGTATTGAAGGACCCCAGAGATGATACAACAATAGGTGGAAGTGTGGAGTCAGTGGATGAAGTGGTTGAAGGACCTCACAATGGCGCGTCTTGTTTACAAGTCGACAAAGAGGACCTGAGAGCCCTAAGGGGCAAGCACAGGATCTCTGTTGAGCAGTACAAATAGGGACTCCAGCATTCAAATTTGGAGTATGTGTACTGGTGCCGGAAGCTAAAGCGCGGTCACATCACAGAAAATAGGTAAACAGAGGGAAGACACACAATAAAAGAAAACAGAAGAAAACAGAAGATTAAAGAGGATAGCAGAAGATGAGATTCAAAGGCAAGACTCATTAGAATTCCAAAAGTTTCTGAGATGTATTGGTCCATCAGGTATGTTATTCTCTGGTAACCATTCATCTTTTTCTGCAGATTCTCCTTTTTATCTTACTAAGTATAGTCTAACATCTTTTACTTTTACTCTCTCTTTCTTTTCTCTAAATGTCATGCTGACTTTCCCTTTTTCTTTCAAAGGGTCAGGTTCTATTGGGATTATGGTTGGAGGGAGGTTGCTACCTTCTCTTGGTTGAAAGTGTTTGACTAGGCTAACAGGAAATACTGGGTGTTTTCTTGATAATTCTTCACTCAAGATGACTTCCACAGCATTTTTGACATGCATCTTCTTGATAACAAATGGTCCAACAAAGGCTGGTTTTGGCTTTCTGTTACTTGCTAGATTATTAAAGTTGGTGGTGGATATCAAGATTGGATCTCTTATTTTAAATTCAGGTTCTCTATGTGATTTGTCCCATTTTTTTTTGTATTCTACTGCTTCTTCTACACACTTTTGAGCATGATTATTTGCCAGATCTATCATCTTCTTAAAGTCAAGAGATGTTGGATGAATAGTGGCTAATTTATAGTGCTTCTTTGGTAGTAGAATGTTTACTGCTGTTATAAGCCATTTCTAGGGCTGCAAGTAGGCTTACCCAATCATGGCAATAACCATCTGATTTTTTGTATTCTAGACCAAAGCTACAGAACCTTCTTAGCATATCTTCTAGGGTCTGTATCATTCTTTCAGCTAATCCATCAGTTTGGGGTTGGTATGCTGTAGAAAATGCTAGAGTAGTACCCAGTATATCATGTAGATTCCTCCAAAACTCAGAGGTGAATTTGGGGTCTCTGTCACTGATTATAATCTTGGGTATACCAACATCAGCTTTGATCCCGTTCCAGAATAGTAAAGCTACATCCATAGCACTATCTTCTTTCTGGTTAGGTAAGAATTTTGCCTTCTTAGAGTATCTGTCAACTATAACTAGGACAGAGTTATATGAATGAGTACCTCCAGGGGGGAGGCCAGTGACAAAATCCATATTGATGATTTCCCATCTGGTTTTAGGATCAGAGATCTTCTGTAGAAGTCCAAACCTTTTTCCAGTAGTTTTATTAGATTTTTGGAAGGTCTCACAGCTAGTAACATACTTAATAGTGATTTCTTTCCAGTCTATCCACCAAGCAGTTTTTTTTACTTTTCCCAAGGTTCTTTCTGTGGATAGATGCCCTGATGAACAGTTGTCATGGCATTCCTGGAGTATATTTTGTATATGTTCTTTGTTTCTTAGTACCAATACACTGGAGTGTTGGTGTCTGTAGTAAAGGAGATCATCCCAAAAGTTAAACCTTCCTGCTTTATAGGGTTTGAGTAATGAAGCAGGTAGACTATTTATCAGAGCTGCTTCTGGGGATTCACATTCCATAATGGTAATCAGCAGCTTGATTTCAGGAGAGTAGTTGTCCCTTACTAGGTTGAAGAAAGCAGCATCTAATTCACATAAGTGGATCCCCATTATTGGAGCATTCAATTCAAAAAGATTGGTGTTCAGGATAGGAAAAATATCTTGATCTTCAGGGTCATATGCTGGATTTTTAGAGTCATTAGGCAAAGCATTCCTACTTAGACTATCAGCATTCTGATGTTTAGCTCCAGCTTTATGCACTATAGTCATCTGACCTCTATAATGTTGTATAGCAATTTGCCACCTGAGCATATGTCTGCTGGGATTTTTCATTTTCATAAGAGCTCTTACAGCATTACAGTCCGTGATCACTTGAAAAGTGGTGCCTTCTAAGTAATAGTGTAGCTTTTCTAAATACCATACTAGAGCCAAATATTCCAACTGACTGGCTCCATTTCTCTTTTCTGTATCTTTGATCTGTCTAGATATGAAGAGTACTGGTTTCTCTACTGGTCTGTCTTCTTCTATCCTTTCTTGATGTAGAGCAGCTCCTATCCCTTCCATACAGGCTTCAATGTAAATTTTGAAGGGCTTGGAGTAATCTGGTTGGATGAGTAAAGGAGTAGAGGTCATAGCTATTTTTAGTGACTCATATTTTTTCAATCTCTCATGTGTCATTTCAAATAGAGTGTTATTGTTTCATACTTCATACAGACTCTTAGTTAGCATAGCAAACTTTGGTATGCATTGTCTGTAGTAACTGCAATAACTAATGAAAGACATTAATTCTTTTTTGTTTTGAGGCATGGGTCTATTCATGACAGCAGCTATCTTATTTTGATCAGCAGCTAGAGTTAGACCAGAGACTATATGTCCTAAGGCTTTCAATTCTCCGTAGCCAAAGTTGCATTTCTTCATGGATACCTTAAATCCTGCTCTGGAGATAGTCTGGATTACTAATCTTACTTGGTGTGTATGAGTATCCCAATCATCAGAGTATATGATAACATCATCTATGTATACCATCATCCATCCTTGTCTGATGTATGTACCTAAAACTGTATCCATTGTTCTCTGGAAGTGTGATGGGGAATTCTTTATACCAAATGGCATCCTAAGATATTCATATATTCCCAAATGTCAGATTATTTTCATAAACTTCCTGCTTTCAGGGCTTATAGGTATCTGGTGGAAACCTTTAAGCATATCCATAGTAGTGATATACTTGGCCTTGGACAAGTTATGCAGAGCATGATAAATCCGGGTTATAGGATAATAATCTGCCTGAGTATAATTATTGAGTATTCTGAAGTCTCCTACCATTCTTGGCTTGTCTTCATTCCAAGCTATGATTACAGGTGTGGTCACATCTACCTGCTCATTATGCCCTACTTTCCTTAATACTTGCAAGTCTGTTAGTTCTTGAATATTTTCCTCAAGAGCTTTTCTAGACTTAGGACTAGAAGGATAGGCTGGTCTTCTTAAGTTTGGAGGATAAGGAGGCTTAATGGTCAATTTCAATACCATATCATGTCCTTTAATATCACCAATGGGATGATCTTTAGTACAAAAAGCATTTTGGTTCTCAAAGCAGACTGTCAATATATCTTTCTTCTGTTCTTCAGAAAGTTTCATATTCAGAGCTTCTTGAGAGAAGTATTCTTGGTCAAAGTCTTCTAAATGCTTTTGATAATTAGAGGAGGGGAAGTTAGATTGAATGGCGAATATCTTAAACTTCTTGTCCCAATTACCACCCACTGTGAAGTATCTCCCTTTACTCTGGAACACATCTATACCATATAGAAATAAGGCATCATTACCTAGTATCAGGTAGTCACATAGTCCGTTGAGCAATACTACAAATTCCACTTGTATCCTCAAAGATCCTTTGGTATGGGGTAGTATTTTAGGAGCAGTCCATACTCCAATAGCATTCATGGTAGAGTTGCAAGAGCTAAACTTGGCTTTGGGGACGGGAAGAAGGTGTTCTTTCCAATTGGAATCCCATTTGTTTAAGAATTCAGAGCAGAAACATGAGCAGAAAGCTCCACTATCCAGTAATAAACTTATAGGTCTGTCTTTATACAATCCTGTTTCATAGCAAGTTTGACCAGTGGTATAACTTTTCCCACTCATAGGTTTAACTGTTAATGGTTTAACATCCATAATATGTCTAGGAATTATGGTAGGATCCCATTGTTGGGGCAAACTAGAATCCCCATGGATGTTGTTGATTTCTAAAGAAGTGCCTATATCTCCTTCTATAACATTAACAGGGTTTTTCAGGATCAATTCTCATGCAGAAAGAGATCCTTCAGTATCAGCTATATCTTCATAGATCTGATTCCCTTCAACCTCCTGCTCTCCTTCCAAGACTGCTATCTTTCTTTTTGGTAATGGGCAGTTTCGTCTCATATGCCCTGTCTTGTTAAAATTCCAACAAGTGCCAGGCATCCTCTATTCATCCCTGTTCTCATTAGGTTTCTTATTATCAAATTTATTCATCAGAGGAGGTTGATCTCTGGTTTTGTTAATGTTTTAGTTCTCTTTGGGTCTAGAAGGGGCTTTCTTGTCTAACCCATTCATGTCTATTACTTCTTCTAGCACATTGATTAGAGTTGGCAAGTCAGCATACATACTCATCCTACATCTTACACTATGGTTATGATTTCCAGGAAACAGGTTGAAGATTCTTTCATTTACTTCCTCTTCATCAGCATCTGGATAGAAGCAATCTAGTCTTTTCTTCTGTTCCAAGCACCATTTGTGAGGCTTATCCTTAGAGGGGTCAAATGAGGAATTTTTGAAATTTTTCATCATTTTTCTTTTCCACATTCTAGAACCAAATTGTTCTTTAATCAGAAGTTTCCAAGCATTACATGTTAAGGATCCTACTTCTTCTCTTTTACTGATAAACCAGTCCAAAGCTACTCCTTCAAATAGTCTGGGCAGCCTGACTACAGCTATAGCTTCTGGTAAGTCATAAGAGTTAATAGTGTAGTCAATAAATTTAATAAAACTTATATGATTGTATTCTCCTTCACAGGAGAACTTGGGCCATTCAAAAATAGGGGGTAACAGTTTGAGGGCTTGCTCCATCTCAGGGGTAGGACTAGGCCTGAAGGTGTCACTCCTATGCATTCCTAGTAAGGGTGGTGCGTAAGGAGTAGTGGTTTTTCTGGGAGGTTTTGGTTCCTCTGTGGTACTCCCCAAGGGGTTGGTCAGACGGACTTTTACGTCTCTAAGACCATTCTTGATCAGATTAAGTTTCAGGTCCACTTTATTATTAAGCAGATCCAGTTTTTCACTAAGGGATAGAATGGAGCTGTTAGTAGTGGTTACCTATTCTTCTTTTAAGGGTTGGAAAGACATAATAAAATCTTCTTGGATTCCTGATAACATATTCTCAATTGTTTGAGTCTGTCTGATCCTAGCTTTATAAATTGTCTCCAATAACTGTTCTGTGTGTTCTCTGATCTCTTCCATTCCTACCGTCTTTGTTTGGTTATTAATCAATTTAGCTACTACTGAGGTTAATTTATTGATTTGGGTATAAACACCGTCCAAATTTTCCCAAACAATTTTGAAATTATGACGCATATCATTATAAAAGGAAGTAATTACATCAGAGTTTTTTTTGGGCTCAGAATTAGAGGCTAATTAATGTAAAACCTGTTCAATTTTTGAGCTAGGGATATTATCTGATCCCAATCTTTCTTTCCCTTTGGCTTTGGATGGGAAGAGGATCTCTTCTTTCCCGATCCTTTGCCTTTCAGTTGGGCTAATTGATCCCAAGGATTCCATTTCTCTATGTAGGATTCTACCTCTTTCTTTGGAATCATTTTCTGAAGAGCTATCTGGGTAGCTTTTTCCTGGGAGATTGACTTTTTCATAGATACCATGTCCTCCTTGGCTTGGGCTTCTTTGAACTCTTCCCAATATTTCATGTGCTCTCTGACTAAGTCTTTCATCCTGGCTTCCTTGGCCAGATTCTTCTGGGGTGGCTGCAGGAAATCTTCTTGTAATGGAGGGTGGCTTGATTCTACTACCTTCTCTGGCTCTATGTTGGGAGAGGGCAGAAGTACTTGGTGCTGTTCCTTGTCCTTCAACATTTGATTCACGGGTTCCAGTCCCTTCATGGTTGTCCTTATTGGTGGTCTCACAGTTACTGGGAGCTCCTGGCAAAGATCCATAGGAGGGAATTCTCCCTGAGGCTCTTTTTTTATGTCTATTGATATTTGAATAAAATTTTTATAAGTATTTTACAGAAAAAAACCATAAAAATAATTTTTATTTAAAACTCACTTAAGTTGATGGTCAAAGGTACCAAGACTTTATTGGGATTAAATTGATCCTTAGTAGGTAATCCTTAGGGGTCTTGGTGTGTTCCAATGAGGTCTTCACCTTCCCAATCAATATTTTAAGGGCGTCCAGAGATATCTGGGACTTCTTGATCCAATAAATCAATTTCAGTGGCTGTGGTTTCTGGTACCAGAGGTTTCACTTATGTAAAAAAAGGTTATTTTATTGTTCAATATAATATATTAATATTATTTTAAATAAATAATATGGTAATACAAGTTGTACACTTACTTTTATATTTCAAAAAGTAATTTATACAGTATTTCTTCCAAGCTTTATGTTTCCTTAATAGGGCCTGAAAGTTGATACACCTCTCAAGATCTTCTTGTTCAAGTAGTTTATCTAATTGTTTACGTGCAGAAGAGATATTAAGTTGCTCAGCTTGAGTTAAGCCTTCCCAACCAGTAGGTTTATAATTTTTAATATATTCTTCTTTTCTTATCTTTAAAAGATTTAAATAATAGATTATTAATTCTGCATTGGTTTTTAAATCCACTGCAAAAGAATTTAATGATAAATCACAGTTATAAATTCAGATAAATTTATCTTTGATTTACTTCTATGTGAAAGGTCTGGTCCAAGGTAATAAATATAATAGAATGGAATGTTTCCTGGCAAGACCCCCAATTGTCAGCCTCCTGGATGCCAAGACCCTTGCTATCCTTTAGCTACCAGAGGTGATAGAATAAATAATAAATATATTATTTAATAAACGCAGCAAAAATCCTTAAAATATTTGGATTAAGCTTATTGCAAGGTTAATTGGTTTGGTTATGGTTTATTGTATAAATCAATATGAATAACTTGATTATTAAATATTTTTATAGAGTGGCCACAATTATATTGGGGATCTTTAACACATCTCTTCAGGGATTTCAGTATGAAAACATGTATTCCTGGTTACTTTGGGCTCTTTAGTTTGAAGGATATTTTACCCAAAGATAATATGTATATAAAATACACAGTGGAGTGGCAGGGCCTTGTAACCAAGCTGCCACGACAGGGAAAGGATAATAAAACTCACTGGTATATTATTAAATCTTTAGGGTATCTGTTTGGGACATGCACTGATGGGTTAAACCTGTATACTGGGGTTATAAGATTGTTCAGAAGTTTTAATTGATCAAAAGAGGTTGAGGATGGATATTATTGATCAGACTAAGCCATAAATCACTTACATATCTCTTATAAGTATTTGATTACCTTGGCATGGTGTCTGGATATAAATATAACTGGGTCTCTGCCCATCAATATCCTCAAAAGAGCTCTTTATTTATAGCTTTTGGAGTCCCAATATTATCCTTCTGAGGGGTACAGGGGCTCAAAGGGATGGACACTAAGGCTAGCAGGGTAACCAGTGGTAGCGTTCCACGTGTTCTTGGTGCTATAGCACGTGTAGAATATAATTCCTCATGGTATGGGAATTATTCTACTTCATAATTGATATTAGGAAGTGTGAATAACACTAATCTGTCAAATTTATGTATTATTTAATTAACTATCCTTAGTAAATGTTCCCAGTAAGTTAATAATTATTTTAATAGACATTTCTACGGACATCCTGATTTCAGGTGAGTTCTCATTATGTATTAAATAATTGGAGTAAAGTCATGATATTGATTTTACTCCTTATTTTCGAGTTTCAGTTGATTTACTAAAATAATTACTTAAAAATATAAGTCATGGGAATTCATGTAATATTTTTACATCATTAGTTTTCTTAGTATGTCACAAAGATATTGAGGTCTAGAAATTCTCATAAAAGTATATTTAAGTATTTTAATATATTTTTAGAAGTTGTCATTGTCTTATTTTCGACATTATTGGTACTTTGAATTTTAATAAAGAATACGTATAAGGGTTATTTAAGAATTTAATATAATATTATGTGCTTTTAGACTATCTACTATCCACTGGAACATTTATTAAATATTTAGAATATTCCCTTGTGGGTTGTAGCATTTTTACGCAGTACCTAAGTTTCTCAGGCCACCTGTCACTTTGCCAACCCATAGTCCCGCGGCTGCGTACTTGTCAGAGGCCCGGGGCTGCATACACAACCTTGATGGAGTGACAGGGCTGTATCTCAGCCGGGGGCGGGTGCATTGGCTGCTGCGGCTGCGTGCGGGAATTGTGACAAAACACATTTCCGTTGATAACTCCTAAAATATACACAACACCTCAATTCTGACTGAATTTTAGGTGTGAAACCTATACATTACATTACGTGTGAAATATTTAATTGGCCAAAAGTTCAACAGTGGTGCCGTGGTATTTTGGTCTTTCTTTCCTTAATTATTAAAAAATATAAGGAGTTGGATTTCAAGGGTGGGGTCAGTGAGTGACCCTACCTGATTTTGGGTGGAGAATCCATTTCTGTAATAATATTTATGGTTTTCCTACTAGTTCTTAGGTTAATTGTATTATTATTATTTTTATGTTATTTATGTTACTTTTTCAGCTTTCTCTGCAATAGTAGCAAGCTTAAAGTTTTACTATACCTGGGGACTTTGGAATTTATGTGCTGGTTACTATGGTCAATCAGATCATCAGTACTGTACTGGTAACTCTTGGGCTCATTGATTTCATCCCAACCAAAGTTTACTCAAGGATTTTCCAATCTCTCTCCAGGCTCAGACTTTCAATCTACTCAGCAATCAGTTTAATTTGGACAATTACTTTGGTCTCTCCACTTGGATTGCTTTTTTACTTCATCTTCATCTCTGCTGCCCTCACTGGTCTCATTCTGATCTCAAACCTGTTCAGTTTTTGCAGTCCAACTCAAGTTGCCTCCCTCCAATCTTCTCTTGGTGCTCTTGCCCCCCTATCTCCCACCTTGGCCGGTCATCCAACCAACAAACCATTTTATCATGTGACCCAATCTCTCTCCTCCAATCATCATTTCCCCATCTTTCCCACATCCATCTTGCTTTGGCTGTCTCCTCCGGCCACTCTTGCGCAACCATTGGCGGGCCCATTGTGGTGGTCTTTTATAGACGCAAGTCGGAATTGGCTGCGCACTGCGCGCTCAGCAGTAGTGGCGGGCTCATCAAGCGTAGCGCTCTCAGCAATTGGTGCGGCTTTTCCACAGCAAGCCGCGCTGCGGGCTCAGCAGCAGTCAAACTGGGCTCATCATCTGGAGACGCAGGATGGATTGGATTGGATTGGATGGATTGTGTGCGGATTGCGCGTTGCAAGACGCGGATATATCTTGGATATTTGGAAAGACACATTGGGCAGATGCGCACATGGGGGGGCTCCAAGTTGGGCCCAGCGCAAGGGCTGCTTCATGAGAAGGACAAACTGGGTGGACGTAATGGCAGGTGGGCAATACAGATGGATATGGGATATGGGATGTGGATTATGGGATGGGAAGGGTTGGGTTGGGGCTAGGTTTCTGTGCTTAGGGGTTTTATTTTATTCTTCTTGATTGTTTCTGGTTGTACTTAGGTTAGGGTTGAGGGAGGTTACTTAAACCGCACCCTCAACCTGGAGGGGAGGAGATCACATCAGATCACATTGGATCACATTGGATTAACATAGGTTTTGGAAGGATATTTACTCTCAATTCTCTATCTCTCAGTCAAAGGGTGAACAGTTTCAAGGGATCAATAACTTCTGACTTTTGTAACTGTTAAAGGAGGAGTTCCCTTCTGAATTCCACACTTTCATCCTGTCCATGCGGTTCTCCACCCGCGGGTCTCCTTCTCCTGCCCATTTTTGGCACGGGCTGGTGTCTCTCCATTCCCGCCATCCACGATTTCTTAATTATTTCATTTGTTTTGTTGTTGTTTGTTTTTTCCCATCAGTTTCCCTTTTTATTTTTTCTCATGCCTATTTTTTTTTAAAAGAAAAAATTCATTGTTGTTTTTCTGCTCTATCTGTGTCATCATTTTTAAATAGCCTACAGGAACCCATGGCCCATAAAAGGAGGGGCTCTCCCCTCCCTTCTTCAAAATCATCCATGGGAGTGTGTGCATCTGTCCCCCCATTATAATTGTAATTTATAATCATTATCCTGGGTATATGTTTGATTGCCCCCTGATCCATTTCATCCTGATTCTTTGCCCATTTGAGGCCTGATCCTTATCACCAACCAATAGCCTTTCTGGTTTTAGAAAATTCTGTCTGTTGGAATTCTAGAGTGTGTTACACCACTCTTTGATCCCTTCCTCTGACCATACTGGTCCCAATCCTTTTTTGATCATATTTCTGGAGCCAATTACTTTTGATTGAAGAGTTTTTATTAAGCTTAAAACCTGGAGTGTTATACCTCTTTTCTTTTTCAAAGTTGCATTCTGCCAGCCTACTCTTGAGTTTCTTGAGAAGTGTTGAGTTTATCCCTGTTCAAATCAGTTATTGTTTGCTTTTAGAGCTTCTCAAAAAATTGTGTTTTTTCTTGTACAGTCACCCTCAGTTATCTGGTACCCTTCAAGCGCTTGATTGCAGAGAGTTGGGTGGGTTCATTGAGAATCTGGAGGTTGGTTGGGGTTTGAGTTGATCATCCCCAATCTTCTGCTGAAAACCAGAGTTATTAGCTTGTGGGCATGTTTTACATACAACATCTTTTTTCTCTTGAACTTTAAACAAACTTTAATTTTCTTTTGTTTGAATATCTCCCACGTAATCTTGCCTCAGATAGTGCTGTTCCATTGCTACCAACTATATTCAAACTTGATCCTTACTACTTGATTCCTCACTTAAAAGTTCTGGACCTTGATCTTGGTTACATTTAAATATTTTTGTGACTCTCAGGAGGCAATCATAAACAGCACCTTTCCCCTCCATGGAACTTCCACAGCCTAGAAATGTTTGGAGTCTTACATTTGGTCCCCTGGTTTGGGATTGAACCAGCAAACTTGGGATTTACAGTCCCAAACTTGAAGAATCAACTTTGAAATCTGATCCGATTTTTTTTCTTTTTTATTATCATCCAGATCTGATCCATGAAGGCAACTTGTTCCAGAAGTAAGTCCTCCCAATTTTGCACCGTCTGGGAAGATCCTTGTTGCCTTTTTGTGAAAACTCTACTCTTGCAACACTTGTGAGCCACTTTGGAATTCTTCTCTTTGGATCTCTTAGGAACCCTGCTCTTCAAGATGGAATCTGCTGGTACCTCCTTCTCCTCTGTTTGGGTCAAGATGGTCAAGATCAAGCCCCAAAACAAGAAATTAGGTTTCAATGGAACAAATTTTGAACAATTCTTGGACTCCTATGAGGTGGCTGCTGAAGTGGATGGTGCAATTGAACATGATATGGCTTATCAGTTACAATTTTTTATCTCCTCTGATGAAATTATGGAAGTGATTGAATTTTTCCATGGATTCAAAACTCATAACTGGAGGCTCTTGAAGGAGGCTATTTTGGCTTACTGGGGAAAGATAGATGTGGCTAGGTTTACCTTACAGGACTTGGATGCTCTGGTTTCCCAATGGATCTCCAATGGTGGTGTCTCTTCAGCCTCTGATTATCAATCTTTTAGAAAATCTTGGGATCCTATTCAGTCTTACCTCATCAGAAACAATCACATTGACACGGTGGACAAAATTTGAGTTTTTTTTTCCAGTCTTTTTCTCCAGGAGTACAGGAAAGAATTAGAGATGAATTAGTTAAATCTGGATCTATGATTACTGCTAGAGATAATTGGTTCAAGCTCCCTGCTTTTCTGGTCCTAAGGAGTGCAGTGGATAAAGTGATGAAAGGTCAAGAAGCTCTTAATTTTGAACAAACTAGAGTCACTGAACCAGTACATGCCCCTTCCTTTCAAGATTCTAATGAAATTATGAAAAAGATGGAAGCAAATTGTAGACCTAAACCAAATCCCCAGGCCAATAAAGAAGCTGCTACCATAGATGAGATCACTAAATTACTTCAGGCCTTTGAAAAAAAATTGATCAGAAAATTTCTGCTTTAGCTACTCCTAAACCTTCTAGCTATGTTCCTAAAACCACTCTAGTCTTCTATTACTGTCATAGGGAAGGCCATGGTACTGGGAGATGTCCTGAACTCCAGAAGGACAAGGAGGAAAAATTGGTGGAGCAGAAGGGAAACAATTTCTTTCTTCCTAATGGTGCTTTGATTCCTTTTGATTCATCTCATCCAATCCCTCATGTGGTGGCCTCTTATCAACCACCAAATCCCAAGAAGGCATCTTTGGTATCCTTGGATTTTTGATCATCCTGTGGCACTTGACAACCTTGGTATCCCCCAGCTGTCACTTCTTCCAGCTTCTCTGGCACTTATCAGTCTGATCCAGCTAGGAAACGCCATGAGGAACCAAAACCTCACAAGTCTCCTCCAGTTCCATCTTCAATCCTTCAAAAGCCCATCAAACTTTGATCCTCACCTGAGCCCCCTTCCTTTGATATAGAAGACATGGAAGTGGAAAGGGAACCAATTATGGAAAGGTTCCAGGACCACTCTGATCCTCCTCCTGTTTAAACTTATCAAACGCCTCAAACCTTTAATCCTGATCCAGTACCTGCTCAACCTGATCATCCTCCCTCCACCCAGCCCAAATTTTGATTTGAGAGGGGCATTTCCAAGGATCACCCCAATGCTGTGTAAGTAGTATTAAGGAAAATCTCTGATCTAAAAATTCCTGATATTTCTGTGGCTGAACTACTGTAAATCTCTCCATCTGTGGCTGAAGGGATGAAGAAATGGGTTTCCCGTCAACAAGTAGAGATTGGTCCAGACAAATTGAAATTTTCTTCTGGTACTTTGATGGAGGCCTCTGGTGGAACAGATCCTCCTTCAGATTCCAAATTTTATTTCTGTCCTCTTGTTTTCCTCCCCTTCTATCTTGGTGACTCTAATAAAACAGTTTCTCTTCTGGTGGATTTTGGTTCCCAGCTCAATTTAATTTTGGATGTCATGGCCTGCAAACTCAAACTCAGTCCAAGGGTCAGCTTTAACTCTGCTGTGTATGGTATAGGGAATTATTCATGCAAATTATTTGGTATTTCTAAGGATGTCCCGGTTCAGATTGGACAAAATATTTTTGGCACTTGTCATTTCTGGATTACTCATTTGGATGGACCTATGATTTTGGGAAGACCTTTCTTAATGGATTTTGGTGCAATCCTAATTTTTTATGATCAAGTTGGGGAGAGAATTCTTCTCCCTGATGCTGATGGTAGGAAGATTGAAGTTCCCTTTTGCTCCTTGGATTCTTGTCATTTGGAACAAGATTATCCTTGTTACCCTTCTAAATTGGTTCTGAAAGGGAAACAGAAGGACACCTTTTCTTCCTCTCATTTTTTAGATTAGTTGTTCCTAATAATGGTTGTAGTTCTTTCCAGCCTCAGGCTTCAACCCAAGAATCAACTTCTGTCTCAGAGGAATATTTTTCTTTTTCCTCATCATTCCCTTCTCATCCAAATAAAACTAAAATTCAAAAACATGAAAAATCCAAAAATCCTAAAAATACTTCTTCTCTCTCTGGATCTGTTGTCTCTTCTTTTCCTTGTTATTTTCAGTGTGATAATCTCTTCTATTCCGGTTTTGAATCTCCGCAATGATTCTAAACTAGATTCCAATCTAAATTCTCTTCTTGGTGGTTTTGGTATGAAGGAGTATGGCCTTAGGTGGAGGCAATTTGGGGTAGAAGTAAGTCCTCCCAATTGTGCACAATCAGGGGCTCCTACTACTGTCATTTTCAAAACCCTACCTTGTGCCACACATGTCAGCAATGTGTCATATTTTGGATCCTCTTTTATGGAAAAGACACCTTTCAAGGAAGTTTCAGAAAATTGAACTTGGAAGATGTTGGAACTTGGTCTCAGCTTTTGTAGTCAGGTCTTGCTGTTCAATGCTTTGAGGAAGCAAGGATTTCTCTCTTTTTCCACTAATTATAAGCCAGTTGCAAAAAATTTTCAACCAGTCAACCAACCAATGCCTTTCAACCTCAATCCTCCTCTTATGTGCCCTCCTCTATCTTGTGGTCCTTACTGTGGTTTATCTCAATCTCTCACTGGTCCCTTTGTTCCTTGTGGTTGCTTTACTGAAGAATGTCTGAAGGTGGTAAACTTTGGTCCAGATGGATGGGTTCTTCCTGATGAGTTAAATTTGATCAAAAATGTCTTAGCTCTTAGATAAAAATCTATTGCTTTCTGTGAAGAAGAGAGAGGTCTATTGAAAGAATCCTATGGCCTACCTTATATCATTCCAATAGTAGAACATGATTCCTGGCAAAAGAAAAAGATCCCTATCCCTGCTGCTAAGGTCAACAAGTTCATCAAGTTGGTCCGCAAACAAGTCCATAACAGTTTATATGAGCATTCAACTTCCAGCTATTCCAGTCCTGTCTTCTGTTTCCTCAAAAGTAATGGTAAACTTGGAATATTTCATGATCTTCAGCCTCAAAATAAGGTTACTATTAAAGACTCTGGTACTCCCCCCGCTACTGAATAATTTGCCAAATATTTCTCCAGGAGAGCTTTCTATGGTCTAGGTGACATTATGGGTGGCTATGACAAACAATCCTTACATCCAATTTCTTGTCTTCTCACTACTTTTGATACTCCTCTTAGTCAATTCCAACTTACTTGTTTGCCCCAGGGTGCCACCAATTTGGTTGCAGTCTATCAGGCTCAGATGGTTTTGATCCTCAAGGATGAAATTGCTGATCATGCTGGTATCTTTATTGAAAATGGCGGAATTAAAGGTCCAGTTTCTGACTATAACAAAGATCTCTTACCTTGGAACTCAGGAATCCTTTGATTTATCTTGGAATATGCAACCACTTTTGAAAGGATCTTTTTTCAAATTGAGGAGTCTGGTCTCACTGTCTCTGGATTAAAATTGGCTGCCTGTGTCCCTGCTCTGGAAATTGTTGGTCATGTGGTCTGCAAGGAAGGAAGAAGGATGGCTCCATCCAAAGTCAACAAAATCCTCTCTTGGCCCACTCCAATAAATCTCACTGAAGTCAGAGGTTTCTTAGGTGTTGTCATTTATGTTTGGATCTTCATCCCTTCTCTATCCAAAATCTGTATTCCCTTGCGTCGCTTAACCAGGAAGGATGCTGAATGGCTTTGGAACCAAGCTTGTGAACAATGATTTCAGAAGCTCAAAAAAATTTTTTGGAAAGACATTTTCTTGATTAAGATCACTTATGGACCTGGAGCTGGAAAGATCAAGCTGGCTGTTGATTTGAGTTATCAATCTGTTGGGGCTGTCCTTACCCAGGAAGACAAAAATGGTTTGGATTGTCCTGCTCTTTATGAATCTCTCCTCTTTTCAGATGTGGAATGTAGGTACTCACATCCAAAACTGGAACTTTGTGGTGTGGCCCAAATGTTGAAGAAGCTCCAAACTATTCTCTGGGGTCAACACTTTGAGTTACAAGTTGAGGTACAATCCATCATCAAAATTGTCAATTCCCCCAGACTTCCAAATGCTCCCATGACTTGTTGGATGGCTTTTATCCAGTTGTTTTATTTTGATATTGTTCATAGGCCTGGAAAGTCTTTCACCACGCCTGACAGGTTATCTCAATGTCCTATTGGAAATGAAGAATTGGATGCTGGAGTGGATTTTGACAAGGAGGAACCTTTTATTCAACCTGTCTTCAGCTTTTACTCTCAAAATTATTCTGGCTTCCAGCAAGGTTTCTGGCTTAAACTAGAGCAGTACCTTTCCACTCTCCAAAGACCTCCTGATCTCTCAGCTAAAGACTTTTGATCCCTTAAAAGAAATTCCTCCAACTTTTTTTTACAAGGTACTAGGCTTATGAAAAGAGACAATCCTTGTGCTCTTATTGTTATAACTATCCCTGCTAAACAAGATTTGATCTTGGAAAGTCTCCATGAAGGACTTGGTAATTGTGGAGAGACAGAAACTTATTGGCAAATATCCAAACAATTCTGGTGGCCATCTTTGAAGAAATCTGTCTCTCAGTGGTGCAAGAGCTGTGAGGTCTGTCAGAAACGTGATCTTAAGCGCCCGGCTGAAATTTGCTATCCAACTGGGGAGTCCACTGTCTTTGGGAGGATTGCTATGTATTTGGTTCATATTAAGGCTGGTGCAGATAAGTACCTTATTTTGGCTAGAGATGATTTTTCTGGATGGGTTGAAGCAAAATTCCTTAAGAACCTCAGCTCTGAATCAGTAGCATCTTTCCTCTATGAGACTTGGACAATGCGCTATGGCTTGTCCCAATCTTATTCAACTGATGGTGGCTCTGAGTTTGGTGGAAAACTGGCCAAAATGATCCAATTGCTTCCTGTTCCACATAGGGTGACCACGCCTTATTATCCTGAAAGTCAAGGCATGGTGGAAAGAGGCCATGCTCCTTTGAAGGCTGCTCTTGTCAAACTGGTGGTGAAAGTGGGAAGAATTGTTGCAAATTTCTTCCTCTAGTCCTTTTCTCTCATCGAATTTCAACCAAACAAGCCACTGGCTACTCACCATATGAAATTTTCTTTGGTCAAAGGGCTGTTGTTCCTCTGGATCTGGAAATAGAATCTTTCTTAGGTATTTCTTGGGAACAGGTTTCCTCTACCACTGATCTATTAGTTTCCCAATCTAAGAAACCGGAGTGGAGTGAGGATGTTTTTAGTGAAGCTTATTAGAAGATGATGGAATACAGAGAAAAATTGGTTCAGTATTGGGAAAATAAACATTCAAAGCAGATCAGGGACTCTTTGGGTCCTGGTGATCTTGTTTTAGCCTATAATTGATCCTTGGAAACTCAGTGGGGGAATATTTTCTCTGATTGCTGGAATGATCCTTATTGGGTGGTCCGTCAAGTCAGAGGTGGATCTTATGTTTTGGAAGAACTGGATGGTACTCAGTTGGCCAGAAGTTTCTCTGCTGATCAAGTCAAGAAGTTCTTTTGTTGTGGAGGCAACTTATCCTAAAAGTAAGTCCTCCCAACTGTGCACCACCAGGGTCATCTGCTGCATTTTGTTGTGAAACTCTACTTTATGCCACATATGTGAGCACCTGGGACGCCCTTTGCTTTATCTCTGCTGATTCTAGAGCTATTTTTGGATGGATCAAGATATTTTTCAATTCTTCAATCACTCTCAAGATCAAGAAAGGGCCATTTTTCTTTGCTTCAATTTCCTTGCTTCTTTTTTTCCTCTTAATATCTTCAAATCCAGATGCAGACTAGGGAAAGTCTGTAAGTTGGGGAGAGATATGGTGACCAAATCTGGACACCTCAGGACCAGTGCGGAAAATTTTAGAGTTTTTTATGATTTTTTTAGCTATCTTTCATCATCCAAAAAACAAATTGAATTTATTTTTCCTGAATCAGATCCCTTCAGCCTCCAGATCCTCCAGCTTCCCCATCTCCCAGCGGTTCAGGGATGGGTCCCTGGGGTTTTCAACTCCCTAAGTCTTGTGTTGTTGGGGTTTCCAACTCCCTGGGTCTTGTGTTCAATTCTTGTCCTCCTTGCTTTGGTTGTCTGTTTTTTGCCAAATTTGTGCGGGTGAATGCCAGCTTGGCTTGGCTTGACCCTTGCCGGCGCCAGCATTGTTGTTTACATCAACGGCAATGGCCATTCATTGGTCATCTTGACGCCGCCATCCTCTACATCTTTGTTGGAATTGCAAACTTTACTCTCAATCAGCTGGTACCCCGTCATTTGAGATTCATCACAATCACCACCAATGGTCTAGGTGCTTCCATCACCAGGTTGGCCCTTTTGGTCTCAGGACCTGGATTTGTCTATGGTAACACAAATGCAGACTCCAACTTCCAAAACCCTGGTGATGGCCTAAGGTTTTACTATACCTTGGGACTTTGGAATTGATTCACTGGTTACTATGGTCAATCAGATCCTCACTACTTTACCAGTACCTCTTGGGCCTATCAATTTCATCCCACCCAAAGTTTACTTGAGGATTTCCCAATCTCTCCCCAGGCTCAGACTTCCAATATACTCATCAATCAGTTTAACTTGGACAATTACTTTGGTCTCTCCACTCGGATTGCTTTTTTACTTCATCTTCATCTCCGCCACCCTCACCGGTCTCATCCAGATCTCCAACCTGTTCAGTTATTGTTGTCTTACTTGATTCCCCTCCCTCCAATCTTCTCTTGGTGCTCTTGCACCCCTATCTCCCACCTTGGCCATTCATCCAACCAAAAAACCTTCCAATCATCTGACCCAATTGCACTCCTCTGGTCATCATTGCCCCATTTTTGCCACATCCTTCTTGCTTTGACTTTCTCCTCTGGCTGCTCTTGGGCCACCATCTGCGGGCCCGTCATCCTGTCTGCGCAGTTCTCCACCTGCGGGTCTCCTGCTCCTGCCCATTATTGGCACGGGCTGGTGTCTCTCCATCCCTGCCATCCAAGATTTCTTAATTATTTCATTTTTTTTGTTGTTGTTTGTTTTTTTCCCATAAGTTTCCCTTTTTATTTTTTCTCATGCCTATTTTTTACAAAAAAAATCAATTGTTGTTTTTCCGCTCTATCTGTGTCATCATTTGTAAATATTCTACTGGGACCCATGGCCCATAAAAGGAGGGGCTCTCCCCTCCCTTCTTCAAAATCATCCATGGGAGTGTGTGCATCTTTCCCCCCGTTATCCTTGTAATTTATAATCATTATCCTGGGTATATCTTTGATTTCCCCTTGATCCATTTCATCCTGAGTCTTTGCCCCTTTGAGTCCTGATCCTTATCACCAACCAATAGCCTTTCTGGTTGAAGAGAATTTTGTCTGTTGGAGCTCTAGTGTGTGTTAAACCACTCTTCGATCCCTTCCTCTGATCATACTGGTCCAAATCCTTTTTTGATCATCTTTCCAGAGCCAATCACATTTGATTGAAGAGGTTTTATTAAGCTTAAAACCTGGAGTTTTATACCTCTGTTCTTTTTCAAAGTTGCATTCTGCCAGCCTACTCTTGAGTTTCTTGAGAAGTGTTGAGTTTATCCCTGTTCAAATCAGTTATTGTTTGCTTTTAGAGCTTCTCAAAAAATTGTGTTTTTTCTTGTAGAGTCACCCTCAGTTATCTGGTACCCTTCAAGCGCTTGATTGCAGAGAGTTGGGTGGGTTCATTGAGAACCTGGAGGTTGGTTGGGGTTTGAGTTGATCATCCCCAATCTTCTGCTGACAACCAGAGTTATTAGCTTGTTGGCATTGTTTACATAAAACATATTTTTTCTCTTGAAATTTAAACAAACTTTAATTTTCTTTTGTTTGAATATCTTCCACGTCATCTTGCCTCAGATATTGCTGTTCCATTGCTACCAACTATTTTAAAACTTTATCCTTACTACTTGATTCCTCACTTAAACGTTCTGGATCTTGATCTTGGTTACATTTAAATATTTTTGTAACACTCAGGAGGGCAGCCTAAACAGCACCTTTCCCCTCCATGGAACTGCCATGGCCTAGCACTGTTTTGAGTCTTACAGCAAACCAGTCTTCCTCCAGAAACTGCCCAACTTTCTCCGCCAAGAGCTTCACTAGCGGCCGCGCTTCCACCCATCCTGACAAATTTTTGCACACAACAAGGAGATACGCAAACTTACCTGCCTTGATGTGCACAACATCCAAGCAAACCCACCCAAACGAAGCGTCCTCTCCAATTGGAATACCAACTTTGCAAGGCAGTGTTGTGCTTTGCAAAGCCGGAACCCACTCCCACACCGTGCGTACCACACCCGGCAACCAGAAACTTGCCCACACTTGCTTTTGCGTTTCAACCTTGTTGCAATGGCCAAGATTGTCATGCAGACTCCCCAGGATTACCTCCTGATATGCCCTCAATGTGCTGACCACAAGCGGTACCGGTGCGCTGCGCTGCCACAGCTGGCCTTGCTGCAAGTAGAAATTTCCCACTCTCCGCCAAATCCATCTAACAATCTTGGATGGCGTGTCATCTGGAAACCAAAGATCCTGCAAATACAAACAGAGGACTGTGTACCTCCCGGACTGCTGGAGCAGAAGTCAAACACCTACTTCCTCCACTCCCACCTTAAACATTGGGGCCTCCACATTGAGTGGTTCTGCGCCTTTGTGTTGATCATTGTGCAGGTACCAAGAAAGCGCATCAGGCATTGTAAAAGCCTTCCCTGGAACATGTACCACTGTGAAAGAAAATAACTGAAGGAACGCAACCCACCTGGTCATAGGTGCATTTGGCAGCGTTGGCAAATTGATCATCCGCGCCAGCACCTCTTCATCCACCAGAAGCATGAAGTGAATTCCCCATAGCAAATGCTGAAACCTCTACACAATCTTAGTGACCCTGCAAAGCTCCAAATTTGCTCGGAATACTGGCTCTCTGTTGGCCTAAACGTAATGGACTCGTAAAGAACCATAAATCTTTTCCCTCATCCTCCTGTGTCAGCACCACCCCTGCGCCAAGCTCACTCAAATCCATGGCCAACTTCATTTCCCCGGAGTCGTAATCCAAGTCTGCAACACAATATTGCGTCCAACAATCACCTTGAGTTTTCCAAAGGTATCATCACATTTTGAACCCCAGGCCCATTCCGCGCCCTTACGCATCAATGCCGGCGACAGACTAGCAACCTCCGCAAACCTCTTGATGAACATCTGCACATAGCTACACAATCCCAAGGACTGGAGAATGTGCAATACAGTCCGCGGTGTTGGCCACTTGAGGACTTTATTGTGCTTCTTTTCCCCAATCTGCCTTCCGTTGGAAGCCACCACCTGCCCTAGAACCTCCAGCGCGGGTAGGCAGACTGCTAACTTTTTCCCCAACACCATGAGACCCGCTTCCTCAATCCGGAACAAGATCCATTCCAGCTTTTGCGCAAATTCCCAGACAAATTGGCAAATTTCCGGAGCATCAATAAGTGTTTCCCCTCCGTAATTTGTCTTAGGGCCTTTGATGCCCGCATTGTTGATGAAAATCTGCACCCCTTTCAGAAGATCATCCTTCAGAATCCAGCTCATCTGTGCTTGGTAAACCGCAAACAAGTTAGTTGCACCTTGCGGAAGCCGTGTCAGTTTCATCCTGACCAACCTGGTTTTGAAGGCAGTCATTGGCTGCAAACTCCAATTAAGTTTGCGCTGATTGTATCTGCCCATCACATCCACCAACCCATAGCACGCACTCCCCGCCATAGATTCCAAAAACTTGTCCATGCGTGGAGGTTTTCCTGCGTCTTTAATTGCAAAAAAATTAAGCCACTGCAAATCATGAACAATCCACAATGACTTTCCATCCTGCTTAACCACCGCAAAGATTGGACTCAATTAACTTGATGTTGATTTCTCGTAAAGGCCCATCCCTACACACTTGTGCACCAGCTCCAAGAAGGGCCCCCAAACTGCCTGCAGAATTGGAATTGGCTTGATCTGCCAAGGCTCATGCAGAACCATTGGAATCACATAAGGGTCTCCTATCTTGCTCTTTAACAGTCCCTGCTCTTCAGGTCCAAAAGCAAGCGCTCTTTCCCGGAGGACAAGTACCAACGTCAGAAAATCCTGTTCCTCCATGCTTAACCAACCCAGCAGTCCAAAGTTAAGGTCCGCAATTTGCTCATCCGTAATCTTCTCCAAACGTGTCACTCATCCCAACACCTTCAGCAGGGATTCCCAAGGATCCTGCAACCAAAGGATTGATTGCAGTGGTCTGTTCAGATCCTGCGGCATTGCTTTTTTCTGGGGATGGAACTTCCGCAAAACCGGCTTATACTTCCCAAAATTGCACTGCGCCATCCCCACGCATCCGTTACAATAGGCCATAGTCAAAACCAAACCAAAGCTTTTGCCTTTGCTCATGAGCGTGGCACAATGATGGTGTTTTTTCAAAGTACCTTCCGGTGATGCATACTGAGGAAGGGGAATTACTTCCAGCACTTGCGCTTCCCGCGCTTCCTCCCTACTTCCCACCTGCTCCTTGCTGGTCAACCGCCCGCACAAAGCCAGAGCTTGGCCCGTGCCGTAACCTTGGCCAACTAGTCAAAATCCACCTCTGGCCTACCCTTTCAAACCAGCTCTGTGCCGTGGTCCTCCTCTTCTTCTCTTGCCAAATCCCGCATCCACTTTCCCAAAACTTGATTGCAGATTGTGGTTTTGAATCTTCCACTGTCAACGCTTCCGTCCCCGCCTCTGGATCAAACATCATTTGCCCTTGGAACCCAAACATGAATGGCCGTCCTGAAATAGCCTCCCTGCAATCAACCAATAGAAAAGAAATTGTTTTACAGACCCTTGAAACCTCAACCTCTTCCTCCTCCACCACACCATCCAACCAACATGCTCTGCCATTAAGCGTGCATTTGCGCCAAACCAATCCCATTTCATCAACCAGTCTAGATGGAAGGAGGTTCACCATGGAACCACTATCCACCAGGGCCCATACCTTCCTTCCAGAAATCTTCATCAGAACTTAAGCCAGTGGATTTGAAACCAATTTCATCCCCGCTAGCTTGTGCTCCGTGTCATCCCAAGCCAAGTTCACCCGCTGCACTGTTGGAGGGATCCTATTGTGTCCGCAATCCTTCAGCGCTTGAACCATCTCATCTACTACCACCAGAAACACCACCCCCAACTCCTTCAAGGTCAAGGGAATATTTGTTTCATTCCCCATCACTCTGCACAAAATCTCCACCGCCTTCTTCTTCCCTACCGGATTCACCGGCCGTCCATCTATTTCTAGAACGCGTGCAACTGGCTTAGGAGCTACCGGCAGTACCTGTTCTTTGGCATCCACATCCATCCTTTCCACCACGGCCAGCTCCTCTGTTGCTAGTACCCTCACTTCCGCTTCCACGTGGGGTGGTTGCCATACCTGGGACCAGTGACAATCCCAAGCAAATCTCAAGCAGTTACCCCCAATTCCTGACCTTGCGCACACACTTGCTCCATGACGGTTGGATTCCCAGGTTCAGTGGAGATCTGCTTGCCCATTGGAAAAATGAATCCCCTTCCCACCAGTCAAACCAATCCAGCCTTGAGTTCCCTTGTCATGTTATTGCACCCCAACCGCCAATGCCTGCTGTCCCCGCAGTAATTGCATAACCGCAGCGTGGGCGGATATGACAGCAGAAGCAGTCCCCCAATGTGAGGAGGCCAATTGCGTGGCGCTGACAAAATTCAACTCTGGAAGATCCACAAATCCTTCATCAATTCTGTCATCTTGCTAATCTCCGGGCTCATTGTTGGGGGTGTTGCCGGAGCCCGTTCCTTATTTGAGGGGCCTGTGACTGGAGCCTGCGTTGGTGCTGCTGGAGGATGAGAAGCGGACTTCTTTGACCCCATTGGGAAAGACCTTTCCGTGTCCTCCATAATTTCCTCCAAGTTCAACTTGCTCTCCACCACCCAATGAATGATCAGGATGTCCGGAAGAAGTGCAATACTCCTGTCCAACAACCTCTTTACCAAGTTGTTGTCGTACAAGTGCCACTGCACCCGCGTGCGGAGTTGGGGACCAAGTCCGCCCAAAAACGCCCTCTTCATTGCCCTTTTCTGCCTGGCTATTACCCTGTTCTTTTCCAGGTAGTGGTATATCCCATCAAACATTGCTACATACTCCCCCAATTGCGCCCACATCCGGACTCCACCATTTGCGCTTGCTTGAAGTTGCTTTCCCAAAACCAAGGTTTGCCCCTTCCCCACCGCGCCAAGATTTCTGCCTTCAGTTTCAGCCAATCAAGTTCCTTGTACCCTTCCATCTCTTCCACATCCCAAAGCTTCTCTTTGTCCGCAATGAAGAGGAGGACAAGACAAGCCTTATCCAAACCCATTGCACCTTCTGTGTTGGAAATCTCTTTGTATTTCCCAAGGAATAACTCAATATCCTCAGTGTTGAACCAAATTTGTGGATAGTCCCCCGTCCTGATGCAAACAGGCTTGTTATTGGCCCTGTTGTTGGAGCAAGGGAAACTGTATCCTGCCCCTGATGAGGGTTGCTTCTGAGAAGTTGGAGGAGGAGGAGGAGGAATAGGGTTGGGGGTCACATTAGTCAACCCCAAAATGGTTGATGGGAGGTACTGGGACATCACACTTGTTAGTTTTGAGAGACAAGAAACAAAAGGTTACTTCAGGGCCAGACCCCCAGATGTGGAAACCGCAAGAGGACTTCTCCTTTTAATGGTTCCCAATTTTGAAAGTTATTGATCCCTTGCGTCTGTAAACCCTGAGTGCAACTTTTCACCCTTCAACCAAGAGATAGAGTGATCCTGAGAGACTTCCAAAAGTCTTTGTGACGGACCGTGAAAAAGCTCTGATTTTTGCAATTGAAACTAGTTTCCCAGAGTCATCAAGACAATTTTGCACTTGGCACTTGTCTAAAAAAATACAAGAAAACTTTGAAGTGGGCTTTGTTAACAAAAATGAAGGATGTAAAAGCTTTATGAATCTGTGGGAAAAGTACGGGGCCTCAAAGACAAAGGAGGAGGCGGAGGTCAATGATGTGGAACTCAGAGTATGTCCAAATTACTGCTTCTTATTCTTCCTAGTTTTGGGTTCTGACCTTTTGACTTGTATAGTGTTTCTTGAAAGACTATGAGGATGTACTCAATTATATGGAAAATAAAATTTTCCCTATTAAAGAGACGTTTGTAACAGCATGGACTTGTATAAACCCAGATTTTGGAAACAAAACAACATCTTGGGTTGAAGGGGCCCATGCAACTCTCAAACAATTCCTTGCAAAATCTTTGGGGAACCTGTTGGATGTTTGGAAAATCCTTGACAGAACAGTTTTGAATCAAATTAAATTGGTTCATGCATCACTTTATAACTCTCAAATTAATTTAGGGACAGTTCTTTCACCTGAACTCTTACCATTGGGTTACAAATTGTCCTTAGAGGCAATTCATCCTATTAGGGAAAAATTTGAGAAGTTCAAACGTGATCATGATGAAAAAGTGTGCACCAAGTCATACTCCAAGACTATGGGTTTGCCCAGTTCCCACCAAATAGGTGACTGTCTAGCATTCAGAGGATCTGTGGTACCCAAAGCTGTTCATCCTCAGTGGAGGTTTGACTATGAACCTTGCAGTTCTAGTTCTGTAAGTTGGCTTAAGTTTGATTGTTCAAATCACTATGTGATTAATTTTCTTTGATTAATGATTACTCATTCACTAATGGTTGATCCTTTTGAATTTTGAAGTTCAATGTTGATGAAATGCTAAGCATTCCTCAGTTACATGAAAATTGAATGCAATGATCTTGGAATCTCCAGATTATGAGCAAAGTGGCCTATTGAAGTATATCATTCAGAAGATTACTAGCTATAGATCAAAGCCAAGACTGGAACCTAAAGTCTTATGATCAAGTAGGGGCAGGCCAAAATTGACAGATAAGCGGCAAGAACCATCTTGGTTTGAGAATTTTTAAAAACAACTCAAGGGGGAAAAAAGGACTAGAAGGGCTCCAAACAAGAAAAGACACAAGATTGTCAGTCTTTTCTTTTGGGATATGTTCATTTTTGGGTTTAATGAACTTAGTTACTAACTAATGATGAATTGTTAGTCAAAGTCAGCAGAATCTGAATTTGAATTTCATAGTTCAGAGGAAGAGACTGAAAGTTAATTTGGATCACTTAATTTGGAATCAGAATCCTCTTCAGAGGAAGAGAACGTGCAGCAAAGCTCAACCAGAAGCTCATCTTTGGTGAGTATTCATTTAATTGATCTAATTAAAGAAATGAATACTAAGTTAGTTTTCATGATAGGAACCAAACACAAAATACCTCAATCAAATACCCAAGAAATTCCATAAGTACTTGGTGAGGTTTGGGATCCAATTGGAGATGGGAATTGCGGATTTAGAGTCATTTCTAAATCAATTTTTTATGAATAACATGGTTGGTTTAAATTTAGGAATCAAATGATTGAAACATTAGAGAAACACAAATCATGCTACATTAAGATGCTTGGTGGTGCAAAGGAGGCTGAAAAGATTAAGCAAATACTTGATGTTGAAGACATCAATGAAAAGATTCCCTCCTCAAAATTTCTTGCTAAATTAGATATGGGTCAAATCATAGCAGACACATATTCCAGACCTATATGTTTCATTTCATTTGAGTCATGTGATACTTAAACTCAAATGAAAAATGGTGTTACTGATCAATCAGATCCAATGTTCATTTCCTTTGTAAGCAATAACCACTGAGTTCTATTAGTACTTGAGGGAGAAATGATTCCAATCCCCCCCATTGTAGCAAAACCACATTCCTTGCTTTCTAAAAAAGCCTCTGGTTGGGTTGATCATCTCAAAGATCAACTGCAAATGTATTATAGATTGTAATAGACTTTGACTCCATTTCATCATTGGGTTTCATATAAATTGTAATTCTAATGCAGCTAACAAGTTCTATTAATATAAAGGGTTATCACATTTTGAACATCATTATGTTGAGTGTTTTTAGTTAACATCATTTCATTGAGTGTTTTGAATGAGAGTTCAATGGTAAGTAAGTTCAACTTTTGTTGGGCTGATTCCATCAAAAGCTTAACTTATGTTAAGCTTGGGATGGGATCAGCTTAACACAAGTTGAACTTGTTTTTTTTTTGGTGTTTTAACTTTAGGGCTGGTCAAAAGACTTCTTTGATTTTTGGGCCCTTTTACTTTAGGACTAGTCAAGTTGAACTTACTTTAGGGCTTGTCAAGTTACTTGTATTTTTTTTGGTGTTTTTACTTTAGGGCTTGTCAAGTTACTTGTCTTTTTTTTGTGTTTTTAATTCAGGGCTAGTCCAGTTACTTGTGTTTTTTTGGGTCTTTTTACTTTAGGGCTGGTCCATTTGATAGTACCAGTATTTTTTTATTTTTATTTTTTTCTTTAAGGTAATGTTAAATTCACGGCTCCAGTTGTGTGGAAGGCGTGTAGGGCCCCATACAACCTGTGGGAGTTGTGTAGGGCCACACACAACCTGCGTGAGTTGTGTAGGGCCCCACACAACCTGTGTGAGTTGTGTAGGGCCCCACACAACCTGTGGGAGTTGTGTAGGGCCCATACACTACTCCCTCCAAACGGTTGTTCTAAACACATGCACCCCTGGGGGGGCATATACCCCCCATAATGGGAATTTTTGATTTTTTTACCCCTGTACACAACCATATTATTTATTGTTTATTATTTATTTTTTATTATGTATTATTTATTATCCATTATTTATTATTTATCATTCATTATTTATGATTTATGATTTATGATTTATTATTTATAATTTATAATTTATTATTTATTATTTATTATTAGAATTTATTATTTATTATTTATTATTTAGTGGAGGCTGCACAACTTGATTTTAGTTGTTTAGTGTGCCAAACAACTCAAATGGGACGTGTAGCATGCCACACGGTCCATTTGAGTCGTGTAGCTTGCCACACAGCTCATTTGAGTCGTGTAGGGTGCCACACAACCCATTGAGTGGTGTACAGGGTTGTGTACACGACTCAATGAGCCGTGAATTTAAAATTTCCCTTTTTTTAAAAAAAATATAAAAATTCTTTGATGTTTTGGAAGGTTTATTTAGTTTATGGGCTGTGTTAGTACCCTTTCATTCCTTTTCCTTTTTTTTTTGGCTCACCGCGGTCCCGTGGCGTGTGGAAGTCCACACAGCGGGGGACCAGGCTTGGTTGGCCGCACAACTCTTTGAGCCAGGGGGGGTTGTACACAGCTGGGATTGGACCATGTGGCATGCCACACAGCTTCTTTCAAACCGTGTGCACAGCTCAATGAGCGGTGAATTTAAAATTTCCCTTTTTCAAATCTGGGGTCACGGTATTGAATTCCTTGAAAAAATTGAAATTTATTTCATTTTTAAATAGGTAATTATTTTTCTAATGCATCCAACCCTTCATTTCACGCAATTTGACTTTGTTGCATGGTTGCGCCCCTTCAATATTTCATGCAAAAACACTTTATTTCACGCATGTTTCAAGAATTCATTTTTTTTGAATTTTGACTCTGCATCCCTGTAGCAGGGGTTCTTAAACCCCTAAAAAGAATCTTTGGTAATTTTCCAGGCATTAGAACCCCTTCAAAAATGCAATCAAAAAATGAAACAAATCCGTAAAAACAGATTTTTGCATGGTTTTTTATGGTTTTTATACCCTTATTTTGGCTATGTTAGTTGGTTTTTTTTGACTATTTCAGCTGCCAGAAATTTCAACCAAAATTCAAAGAGCTTTCAAATACTTTTTTTCATATTTTTTGGATGTATCCTTTCAGCTTAAAAAAATCCTTCAAAAAACACAAAAAATCAAAAAAATCAAATTTCTCTTTGGACATTTTAATCCTTTTATTTTCCTTTTTGTTTTATTTTTTTGGGTGATTCAAGCTATGAAAAAAGTTAAACAAACAGTTGAGGAGCATTCAAATATTTCTAGATTTTTCGGATGTATTATTTTACCTTAAAAAGTTCCTCTAAAAAAGCCAAAAATTTGAAAAATTCAATTTTCTCATTGGACTTTTGGATCCTTATGTTTGCCATTTTGAATTTGGTGTTTCAAGCTTTGAGAATTTTAAAAGATCTATTAAAGAGCTTTTCAAAATTCTTTTCAGAATTTTTAGATGTCATTTTTGATATCACAGAATTCCCTCAATAAACCAAAAAATTTGAAAAATTCACTCTTCTTTGAGCCCTTCACATGCATATATTCAATATGACTGAAAAATCTTTCCTGCAACCACCACCCATCTTGGAGCATTCCTAGAGCGCTCCAATTATCTTATAAACCACCCCCTTGACCTGCTCCACCCTCCCATCACCCCCCACCACTACCACACCACCCCCCACCACTACCACACCACACCACACCACACAACACCACACCATACCACACAACACCACACCACACTACACCACACCACACCAAAACACACCAAAACACACCACACCACACCACACCACACCACTTCACACCTCCTCACACCACACCACACCACTAACCACTCATCAAAACAAATCAACACTCCAGATACTTCCAAACAAGCAAATCCCTTTTTCCAATGGCTCAAGAAAACATCCACCCACATTTCAGGAATGTTTCAACTGTTTCACCAGGATCATCCTCCATTATCTCATTTAATCAAACTAGTGATTCAACTCCTCTTGCTCCTTCTTCATATACTCAAACTCTTGATTTCACCCCTCTTGCCCCTCCTCCTGAGCTATCATATAATCAAAAGGAGGAGCTTTTTGGGGCTATCCAATCATGGGAAAAGTCCTGTGGATATGGAATATCTACCAGAGTATCAAATTGCAAGAATCAGGCCTACGCTTATCAATTTCTTAAATCTGGGGAACATAAACCCAGCTAAGATACCACAAAATCGAAAAAATCAAGAAAGACCAATTGTCCTTTTAGGTTATCAGGGAATTTTTCAAAAAGATTGGGTGTTTGGGTGGTGAATTTTATATGTCCAGAGCACAACCATCCACCTTCCATTGATCCTGCCACTCATCCAATCCACAGAATAATCCAAGGGGAGCAAAAGGAAGTGGTTGAAAATTTATCCAAAGCTGGAGTTCCCCCTTTAAAAATTCTCAACTCTCTTATACAAGACTCATCATCACCCATCCATATAAATCTCCCTAAAATTTACAAAAGAAGATCCCAAATACAAGAAAATGCCCTTGATTGCAAAACTCATGTGGAACACTCATACTGGAACTCCAGCATTCTTCTTTTTACTACAAAATGAACAATGTGGATGGTCAAATTACTTCATTATTGATTTCACACCCTGATTCCATCAAACTTCTCAAACTTTTCTCTACTATCATTATGATGGAATGTTCATATAAAACCAAAAAATTTGGAATTCCCCTTTTTCATATTCTTGGGCTAAAAAATTCTGCTAGAAGCTTCTCAGTTGCCTTCTTTTTTTATCTCAAGAGAAAAAACAGAACTATGATTGGGCCCTGACTCAACTTCAGGAAATCTTTGAAGATAAAAAACCTATTTTGATTGTGACAGACAAGAAACAAGCACTTATTAGTTCAATTGAATCATTTTCCCCTTCCTCTCATCATCTTCTCTGTGTCTGGCACATTTTTAAGAATATTCAAACTCATTGCAGGAAGAACTTTAAATCTGAAGATGAATGGAAGCTATTCCAGAAAAATGGCATCAGTTGGTCTATTCAAAATCTGAATCAAGCTATCACAAAAACTTCACAAAACTTCCTCTGGTCTGGAATCCTCCCACTTCTGACTACCTTCTTGAAAACAGGATTCCTCTAAAAATAAAATTTGTCTGCTATTTGGCAAACAAATACTTTCACTTTTGAAACACAAGTACATCAAGAATAGAAGTTTCTCACTCCTAAATTAAAAGATTCATGAATTCTTCTGTTTGCTCTCTCTATAATGTAGTTCAAAAATTTACAGTTTCATCACCATCAAAGCCCCTGAGAGATCCATTGAAGCCTCTCAGCAAGACTTCAAGCATCTCATTGGTTTTGCTCACTGTGTGGATCATCTTTCTAGAAATATAAGCCACTTTTCCCTCAAAATCATTCATTCATCTCATCAAGTTCTTGATTCTTCCACCAATTGAAACAACGGTGATTACTCTTCTTACATGGGTATATCATGTGTTCACAAATTCAAATTGGCCATCAGAAAGGGTGAACTCTTCCAAATTGATGATTTTGATCCTCAATGGCATGTCAAAGCTCCCATCTCAGTAATTTTTTCTCTTTTTTTGGGGGGGGTGGGGGGTATTCAAGCTCAAATGAATAATTTCCTGATTGATTTTGATTTCCCTTTCTCCATTTAACTGTGAACCCTAATTCAACTGAAGATTCAGAAAAACTTGGAAGTTGAAAACAAACACAATAATGAAAACCTATATTTCACTAAACATTTTGAATAATTTGGCAATTTGCCACCTGGAGAACAGCTATATTATCTTGGTGAAATCATGGAGCTGTACACTTGCAGATATCAACTAACACTGATTGAAGAGCTAAATTCCACTCAAAGATCCAAAGGAATAGGAAGACCCAAAGGATCAGCCAATAAGTTCAAGAAGATTTCTCAGTCCTCAAGTAAAAAAAATCTATCTGGTTTTGAATATTTAGAAGAACCCAAGGGGAGAGAAAGGCCAAAGAAGAAATTCATAGAAAATTTGAGGGTCAGTCACCATTTCTTTGGACAAAAAAATATATATAATTTCATAAATAACTTTTTTTCTTATTTTTTCAGGTTTCAATAAGTTGCAAGGTCATCCTAGTGAAGAGGAATGTGAAAAAGAAGGAGGAATCATAGGAAGAGGTAATTTTATAACTATAATTATTTCTTAGGCAATGGGTTGTTTTTTTTAATGAGTCCTTGTCATTTTTTTCAACATAGATTGAATTTATGACTGAAGAGGAATATTCAGAAGATGAAGAGGTGCCAGATTTTAATGCAGGGGAAGATTCAGCAGATGAAGAGCTTCCAAATTTGGATTTAATTAAGATTTTTAGCTTTAATTTTCTTTTATTTTTGGCTAATTTTTTGGATATAATTTTTCATTGATTTTTTCATTCAAACATTCATCAGAGGTCTGGAACCATTGTGGATAAGTGGTTTGCTTCTCCTGAATAAAATGTGGGTAAAAGAATCAAGAGACTAAAGGTATCAAATGAAGATGTTGATGCTCCTTACCATCCTCCTGGGAGGAAGTTATTAGCAGCCCCAAAAATCAGTTAGAAATTGAGTACATTTGTTATTTTCTCATTTTTTAATTTTGTCTCATTTCTTTTGGGTTTTTCCTCTAGGTTTCTTGCACATTATCTTATTCTTCTTCTGGAATCTTTGACCAAGTATCAATTGAATAAGTGAGCTTTATCTTTAGTCCATATTTTCTGTTATAAAAAATTCTGATTTTTGGTTTTATTTCCAATACAAAGATTCCATTTCCCCAAAAAAAACAGCCATTCAACATATCTCCCATGTTCAAGATTTCATAGGGGATGGGAAATTTTTCTTTAGAGAAGCAGCCATTTGCTTCGGGAGGATCTCAGAAGACTGGATTAAATTCAGGAAAGAAATGGTGAAGGAGCTTGATTCAAACCCAATCTTGAAGGAAACAACATTACTGGGTGATATCTGGGGTGAAAATTGCCAAGAAGCAAGCAGGAAACTGAACCACCTTTATGGCCCAGCTCCCATAAATACGTGGATGAAAGTTACATGCCATGTTTTACTTCTGGCTGAAACATATAAGTGTCCAGTGGTTCTGTTTTCTTCTTTGATGCCTTTCAATTATCTTCCTCTGAATTGCCCTCCCACTCCAAATTCCAAATCTTCTCCTATTTGCTTCATTCTTTTAGAAGAATCCAAACATATAGTCTCATTCAAGTTCAATTCTGATCATTGGCCAGCTCCCAGGTTAGATCCACTTTGGAAAATCTTTGTGAAAAAACCTTCCAAATCTTGGAAAACCATTGTTCAGAAAAATTTGGATCTTTTTAATGAGGTTTTTTTCCTCTGAAAGAATCAATTAGAAAAATAAAATAAATCATAGTTGAATGATGTTAATATTTGTGTCCATATTTGTTTTTTATTTTTAATTTTTTGAATGAAGTTTGTAAGGTGTATGCAAGAATGCAGATGATCTTTATAAGGTATCAATGAATTTTTTTTTGTTTTTTCAACATTATGAAAGCTTGAATAACCCAAAAAATTTTTCCAACTTTTTAATAGATTTAATCACCCAAAAAAAATGAAATAAAAAGTAAAATAAAAGGATGCAAATGTCCAAAGAGAAATTTGATTTTTTTGATTTTCTGTGTTTTTTTAAGGAATTTTTTGAGGGGAAAGGATACATCCAAAAAATATTAAAAAAAATATTTTAAATCTCTTTGAATTTTGTACAAAATTTCTAGAAGCTTAAATAACCAAAAAAAACCAACCAAAATAGACAAAATAAGGATCCAAAAACCCATGCAAAATTTGTTTTTAAGGAATTCTTTCATTTTTTGATTGCATTTTTGAAAGGGTTATAATGCCTCCAAAAATGCCCAAGACTTTGTTTAGGGTTTTGAGGACCCCTGCTACGGGGTTTCAGAGTCAGAAAACTTAAAAAAAATGAATTCTTGAAACATGCAAGAAATAAAGTTTTTTTGTGTGAAATACCAGAGGGGTGCAACAGTGCAACAACATCAAATTGCATGAAATAAAGGGTTGGATGCGTGAGAAAAATAATGCCCTTCAAATTTTAAATTAGCTCAATTGGTTTTCATATTTGGATTCTGTCAAGATACTAACCCAGAAAGACTCTACAGGGTTTCTTGGGGCCTTATTTTGCTACTATCAAGGAAAACATTTTCATCAGTCCTTTGTACAACATAAAATTCTCCCCTGCAAAATCATTCAAACTAGTCAAAGCACTGTATTTTTTCAAGCTTCCACTCTCTTCCTGTTATTACACCTTCAACTGTTGGCTCAACAAAATAGGTTTTGGAAAAATAAAATCCAAATCATGTTTTCTCAATGATGGCTCCAGCCTGCTGTAAATCCATGTGGAAAATGTGACTTTGTTCAGCCACAATACAAAATACTTTCTCAAGAAATTTAGACACATTCCCAAGCAAGAATCTTGGGGAGGCAAGAAATCTGCTTGGGATTAAAATCAACATTCAATCTAATCCCACAATTTTTAAACTGAACCAAGAAGCCTACATTCATAAAATGATAAATCAGTATGGAATTCCAAATCACAAGCAATTCTCAACACCATTCAAAACATACAAAAATCTTCTCCCACAAAGAAATGAAAAAGCCAAGGTATTTTCCAACACAGATTGTGAATAGTTTAAAAAAATGGGTGATCTCAACTATTTTAGCATCCATGATTTTCTGGAAATTACCTTTTCATGAAACTATTTAGCCCAATTCCTCATCAAACCATCCATGGCAAATTACCAGGCAACTATTTACAAGGTTATTTATATAAAAAAATTGGAATTTTTTCCCTTAATCCTTAAGTCAATTCACTCATAGCCTAAATTTATTTTTTAATACCAACTGGGAAAATTTTTGAATAACACAATACTCAATCTCTGAAATGGTGGTACTCTGGGGGGGGTACCCTATCACTTTTAATTTCAGAAAAAAACCCACTATCTCACTTTCCACCACCAAATCTCAGTAAATTTTAGTTTTGGAGACTGCCAATGAATCCAAGTGGATTCAATCCATCATTAAATACATCTTGCCCTCATCTCATCATTGGCCTGCTTTAATTTTCAAATAAATTAATGGCTGTATCAACATTTCCTTGAATCAATCCAATCAATCCTCTTTCAGAAACAGGCAAATGGATCCTTTTTACAAATATATCAAATTAAAACTTGATAAAAAGGAGATAAGCCTCCATAAACTCTCATAAAAGAAAAATATGGCCAACTTCCCCACCAAACTGGTCTCACAACAGAATTTTTAGGCCCCGTTGAATAAATTCAAATTTTCTCCTGAGAAGATATAATAAAAGGAAGATTTTGATTCTGTTTAGCCTAAGGTGCCAAAAATTTTGTGCCTTCTAATATTTTACACCATTTCTCTATTTTATATCTCCTGTTTCTCATCACTCCTTTACTTTTGTTGCTTCAATTTTTTAATCAGACTCCAAATATTCCCTACTATTTTTCCTCCATAGCTAAATTCCCCAGAAGCTCTCTAGCTTGTGTAACCACTTGATTTAAACCACAAGTTTCCAGGAATCCTGAGCCATTTATTTATTTTTTATTTTGGAAAATCTCCATGTTTTGCACTGATCACTACCCAACACAGTCTAGATTTAACCTTAAAATAACCTTCCAAACTAGAAATCCTTTATAACCTCAACCTTCCATCCTTCTCCAATCTCTTACCCTTTCCTGAGCACACTATTGCTTCCTTTTTTCTTTCAGCTATATTTTTTTCCTGTTTTTTTATGGTTGTTTTTCCATGAAATAATACACTTTTATTTCAGCCTGAATATCACAGTGACTTTCTCTTTTTAATAAACCTCAAATCCATCCCTTTTTGGGGGGAGGAGGGGATTTGAATATTTCTACCATACTTTTAATCATTCATTCAAGAATATTTGCACAAAATGTGACCAAAAAATAGCACAGAAGCACCCTACTCACCTCTTGATATAAGTGTTTTTAAACTATCATTTTGAAGGAAGAAAATCCTAAACAAAGATTTCCCAATTCATATATTTACATATTTCTAAGTTTCTCTACATCCTTCAATCTTAATAAACTTTTAAAGCCTCAAAGAAAAAAGATCAAAATATGATGCAAGATAATTTTGTTGTTTTGTGTTTTCTTGAGTTCCATGCAATTTTTTAGGGGAAAAAACCACTGCTGAAATTCTCCAAAAATAATTCCAAAATGAATTTATAAGATTTGAAAATGGCTATTTTTTCAAGATTTGAAAAAGAAATATAACTAAAAATGATCAGACTGAGGCTTAAATATATGTACATACCACCATCCCCCCCCCCTTTATTTTTTTCTTGATTTTTGAATGATTCTCTGAGGGTTTTAAATGCCTCAAAATATCAAGGAAAATAATTTTTAGAGGATTCTAATGGTCCTCTCAAGGTCTTCAGCTTCAAGATTTCAATGCTTTAAAAAAAAATTATACATGAGGTTGCAGCAACAACCAAATGGAATGAGTTGGAGGATTGAAGGCATAATCAAATAATGCCCTTTTTTAATCTTATAATATTTTTTTGAAGGTCTTCAAGTCAATTTTCATGAATTTTTTATTCTTTAAAATTTTTCTTTTGGAGAAGCTGTCAAAACATTTCCATGTTACATCCTATGTATTTTCTCACCAGCTTTTTCTCTAGTTCAAAATTGCTGGGAAGCAGATTTAAATTGGTATTTTCATGAATCTCTCAATTTTTTCCATTCATTGATTTGATTTATTTATTTATTTATTTTTATTTTAGTTATATTTAAAACTGCTAGGAATTAGGCCAAAGCCAAGCTTTTTTCTTTTAGTTTTTCATTTTTGATTCATTTTCTAGTATCCTTTATTAATTCTCAATTCCTTGTCTTCATAATTTAGGCTTCTTTGAAGAAGCTTCAAATAAAATTGACATAAGTGCCTTGTTTTTTTCAATATTTGGAGCCTCTTTTAAGCAGCTTGAGATCAAATTTCAATCAATTTTTCTTAATTTTTGATTTATTTTCTTGTTAGCTTTTGATGTTCTTGAAAATTTCTTCCAAGAGGCTTGAAATGGATTTTGTATCAATATTTTATTGATCTTTCATTTATATCTTTTTTTTATTTGAATATTTTTTTGAAGCACTTAAAAATTTATTTTTTATTCATATCCAATTCATTTAATTTTTTCATTCACTTTCCACTTTTTAAGGATTAATCTACTCATAAGTTTTGAAGCAGGGAAGGCACAAATCCCCTGTCCTCCTCAAGAGTATTCAAAGGGGGGGCAAAAATCTATCACCCACGTTAAGTCCTGAGAAGTTTGATAAAAAAATATTTTGATTTCTTTTGAAAAATGGGAAATTTTGAAAAAACTCAACTCAATTAAAGCAAGGTATGTCCAAATTTCTGTTTTTCTTTTCTCTTCAATTGGTTCATGGTTTTGATGCATTCTTTGGCAGGAACAATATCACCAAGGTGTCAGTTTATCCATTTAGGCAATTTATTTATTATTTTTGGTTAATTTTTTTTCTTTCTGGAGGAATTTCTGAAATTCTCTTTTTTTTTCTAGATCTAAAGTTTGGGAATCAATCACGTTGGAAGGCATAATTCTATCCTGGCCCAATTTTCTTTTACCCCTTGATTTGATGGGCCAATCTTCAATTTTAAAATAATTATTACTAAATTTTCAACTAACAATGTTGGATTCAAAATAACCATTAATAATAATTCCCATCATTAAAACAATCTTTGCATTCCGCATTAATTTCAATTTTTAATTATTTCTCTAAAACTCTCATATAATTATTTTTGAAGGGTTCTTTATTTCCAATCATTTTGATTTTGTTTCATTGGACTGCTTTTTTATTTTTCTTTGAGTTTTTTTTTTTTTTTTTGAAAGATACAATCAAATAGAAAAATAATGTAAAATTTGTGTGGTGCCATATAGAAAATAAATTATCAAAGAACTGCAGACAGCTAACTTGGATCTGGGATTTCTGTAAAACTGATTCAAGGAAAATCAAGTGTCCAAGGGATATTAGGGTTAATTGAATCTTGAAGAACAATCAAAGGCCTAAGTTGGATGGCTTTAGAGCAAGGAAGTCTCAAATACAAACCAATTTTCTAAGTTTGATAAGTAAGAGTATGTCTCAAAGACAAAAAAATCAAAGTTTATAAATAAGAACTTTGAACTGCAACCAAGGTAGAGGCTGGAGGACTTGGGGTGGTTGGTATACATATCTGTTCAGGTACTAATATAATCTTTCAATTAGAATTTAACAAAGATTAATCAGTAGGAACACCAGATAATTTATATATAAGAAGGGTCCGTATAAATTGTTGTAGAATCAACAAATGGAATATTCACAATTTGATAAAAAAACTGAAAGTAAAGCACACTCAATGTCTGAGTGCTATATTTTTGAGAAAAGAACAGTAACAGATTGAAACCATGTTTTGATCTATTACATCTGAGTAGATAATCTATCACCATGTACTAATATTCATTCATGTCTACATGGAAGCATAGCCATACTTGCACTTATTATTGAAAGGCTGTTTTTATTTTTATAGTCAAAAATTGTATCTGAATTACTCATTCTGTCTTTCACAGAAGCCTCCATAGATAAATGTTTTCATTCTTGCTAAAGTTTACAAGTATCAATGACTTATCTTCTACCAATCTCACAATATTGCAAAATATAATATCATCCATGTAAACCTAACCAGGAGACTGACCAAGCCATGTGATTGCCTGATAAAAAAAGGTGGTTTCACTTGTTAAAACACCGGGTGAACTTTTTTAGATCAAAACAGGCCCTCGCCTAAGCCATCAACACCCGCTCATCATGGGATCTGGGAATCATTGACCATCAATTGTGAAACATACATAAGAAATAAAATCAAATAAAAAATAAAAAATAAAAAATAAAAACAGAAACACCCTTCACAACATTCATAAGACCAAAAATGATTTGAGAGTTTTTGAGAAGCCTTAAAATGAAATAAAGATTTTTTTGGGTTTTTTTTTTTGAATCAAGTCCGAACTTGAAAGCTTTTACCATTTCATCCATTCTCAATCTCAATCTCAGACTCAGGTTATAGGTGAGTCCCCATACTTCAGGCCATCAATCGAATGAGGTTATAAGCTGTGTCTGGGGTGATCTCAGAGCTCAAGCCAAGTACAGCTTTTCTAAGCTTGAGTTGTAAAACTTGAACCGATCAGGCAAGAGTAATAATTTCACACCACGATTCATCATCTCAAAATGTCGATCGTGTTGCTTACAGCTAGGCAGGGATTATATCCTCATCCATCTCTCTCTGGGTTAAGTTGCGAGGGATCGGGCCGCTTTTGGATTATCGATTACGATAATAATTGTTGTTATTTGACTAGATTTCAGTTTCTAGAACCTAGCAATCTCATCAAAAAACAATTTGTCGAATTTCCATCTTGTCATCCACGTCTCAGATTCAAAAAGATTGGATTTTTTTTTTTCAAAAACTGTACTTGATGTCATCAAACGTCGTCGGATCAGAAGAGTTCGGATTGTTTTGGTTCTCAGGCATGCCTTTGCCCCTCTTTGATGAAGTTCACGCCCGAGGAAATTGGATAAGGTGATGAATGGCTTGCGCTCACTATTGGTATGAAAGTGAAACGGACTCTAACACTGCCAATCATTTAGTCTTTCCGACGAAATCGGTGTGAGGCTTCTGCAGCGAGAGCTGGAGCAACCGGCTCGCCGACAGGAACCAGAGAATCATGTTTACTTCAATCACGTGTCTGATAATAAATCCAAGAAAACAAACATAGACGACGGTTTAGATTACATGAATGGATACATCACCGCCCATAATTGTAGGGGAGACCGAATCAAGTTTTTACTCAAAAACAAAAGGGAAGGAGGGGGGACAAATCAAAACAACAAACATTCAGGCAGCATCTCGTCACAAAATATTAGTCGTATATATTTCATCAATCAAAACTTGTTAATATGGACGGCCTCAACTCTTTTCCTATCTATCACTTCGAAGTATCAAATTTACTGATATTTGGTATACGCTTTCAAGTCTTTTATATTTCTCAAAGCGTAGTAAAAAAGAAAATATGAAAACATCTAGTCGAGAGGGCGGATAGTGGAAACGCCTCAAACATCTTTCTTCAACGTCGATTCGTGAATCCAACAGCACCTTTGGGTAAGAAAACAAGGTGGGAAGAGGGTTGAGCAAATCAGTTCTTAAGTCCAAAGCCTTCGAGAGCTTCTGATAGCCTTGGCTTCGTCTTCAAAAATTAAGGGCCTGGGTCCAACCCTTTGGTCAGAAGACGAGCCTGAATCGGCCTCGAGCCAGGGAGGGGGCTGAAAATGATAAGGACTAGGTTGAGGGTGGTGGGGGCTAGGTTGAAATTGATGAGGACTAAGGTGACGATTATTCAAAAGCAAAGGCGGATCCTCGGGAATTGCTTCAAAACTTGCAGCTGGATCGAATTGCTTGGATCCCCTTCTACTCGAGTTCGCCGGAGAATAAGAGCTCGACCTACGATGACCGGGTCGCTCACTTTTGTTGAGAGCTTCAGGTGAAGAAGATTCCCCTACAACACCAGCGAAAGTAGACATTCGACGTGACGCTAGATCGGGTTTACTCACTCCAGAAGTCGATTGGCTTTTAGGAAGGTTGGGATGAGAGCTTCTAAAATCCTTTCGATTGGGAGATTCAATGCGAGGTGGCGGATTGTACGACGCCCTTCTGTTCGTTTTCAGCAATTGAGCAAGTGGTACATCTTCATCCTCTTCTTCAGGCTGACTCGGTACATCTTTGGAGGCTCCCTTCTGCTTCTTGTCAGAAGGATTCTTGTTTTTTTTATTAGTTGCCTCAGCAGCAGAATCAAGTTTGGAAGAATCTTTGAGGTTCAAAAAACCAAAGAAGCTACGACGACGAGAAACAGTCAACGATTTATCAGTTGGCTTCACGGGTTTATCCACCTTCTTCGAGTTTGACAATACACCCAAGGTTTCGGGTTTCACATTGGCAGCTGGTCTCCTGGAGGGGCTTTGACGTTGGGGTTGAGGTGGGGCAGAGGTTTTGTGCGCATGGGTAGCACTATGAGTTTGGAGCTTTTGTAATGCGGCTTTGTGGCGTTGTTCAAGTTCAGCGATCGACATGGATCTAACAGGCTGGGTGTCAACAGGGACTGGCCGGGAGCTGATAGGCAAGGCGGATTCCAAGATTCCAGTGACAACCCTCTTTGGGTCCACTACCATAGAGTTGGGCCGACTTGAGAAGGGTGATTCACGGACGGAGTTGATGAGGTTGGTCGGCTCGGCACTGCTTCTCACGGGGTATTGGGAACGTCGCTTGGCTTTTTTAGCTGAGGGGTCGATATCCACGTTGGAAGGCGACTGAAGAGATTCACGGAAGGTGTTACGAGAAGCAGGAAAAGTAGATAGTGGATCCGCTACCGATAAACGATTATTGGCTCGAGTACGGGTCATGTCCTGATGGGCAGAATGGGGTAAGTGATGGCGCGGGGGTGGGACCAGCATGTTAGGGTTCGATGGACTGGAAGAGAAGTTGCTCAACGCGTGCCCGTTGGTAGGCTTGATTTGAGACGATAGAGGGGCGCCGACAGGAAGACGAGAGCCAGAGGGACTATGAGGAAAACCTCGCGAGGTGGCCGAAGCTGGGCGCTGAGGGTCATGGAGCTCCTGCTTAGAGTGGGATGACGAGGTCGTGGAAGGGGGGAGAATACTCAGACGTTTTGAGTTTGAGACCATTGTTGATTAATTGGAACCAATAAAAGTGATGATTCTGTTTCAAGTCTTGAGTTGCACATTCATCTCATTCGCTATAGCCGATCTTTCGCGTCGATGACAGCGTCCGGGAAAAGGAACAGCTGGCAGTTCTACAGACTGTCCGGTGAGATTGATAATTGGTTAATTTGAAGTAGTGAAGGACTCAAGTAGGTAAGATCACAGTGAGAAATTTCATCATCAGCATATTACATCACATGGGGGATTCATGTTCAGCTTCATTAAATTGACCAGCGTGGGTTGCTACTACTTACGATTGACACGACTTAAAGTGGTTGCGAAGGAACGTCGATTCCAAGATGGGAAGGCGCTCAATTTCGTAGATAGCGCTGGAGGGCAGTCGTTTTATCGAATGGATGGACGAGGCTCACGAGAGCTGGATGGAAGATGAAGGGGTTGGGGAATGGAAAGATTGCCAGTCTAGAGAGGAAGAAGGATGTCAGCAGGTCTGGACCAGACAGACTATGAAGGAGGAGGATTCTATGACGGGTCACTTTGTCAGTGCTCCTGATCGACTGAGCGAGAGAAAGTACGGGCAACGATGTAAAAATTCACGTGGGCTGCCAACAGTCTGTCTGAAGGCCGATGATGGTAGTGAGGTTGAACAAAATATTTATCTGCCTTTGTTCAGAGGCAAGGAAACTGAAGAAACTAGCGTTGACGATGACACTGTGATGTGGATGGGTGAGGGAGAGTAGGTGAGCCGGGTGAGATGGACGCCAAACCGAAGGGACACTTTCAAAGCCATCAGACGAGGGTGACTGTGTTGTCGCTCAGAGATCTCGATCTGAGCCCATGGGCTCACAGCAGTAAGAAAATAGGTTGGGAAGAAAAGTCATTCGAGAAAATAATACCAAGCACGGCCCGTAGCGAGTGGCGCAGAGCATCGGAGGATAGAACACTCGGTGCTGCTGATTGGAATGAGGACGGTGGGAGGAGAACGACGAATGGGGACAGGACGATGACAGGCTGGACGTTATGAGCAGCTCGATGTGCAATACTAACGTGTGTCCATGTCCAACATGGTCCATCGAGGAAGATGACCGGTGGGTGCACTAGCGCAAGTTCAACTTGCAGATGGTATGAGCAAAGAGCACATATTCATCATATAAATATCTTTCGAGGAGCAGTTGCAAAAGTTCGGGCATCCGGCCGATGGGTGGAAGCAGTTTGCCTTCGATGTGGGGCAGCACACCTTCATGGAAGAACGGACTCCTCCAAGCTTGTGTGCGATGGGCCAGGGTGGCAGAGGTTTAAGCTGCAAAGAAACATCGTTGCATGATCATGATCCACTAATCTACGGGCCGGGGGTTTTTTTTTCTTCTTGTCATTTCCTCTCTACTCATTCTGATTTTTAAAAGCAGCAGAGAGAGACAAATCATCACCGTCAAAGCAGTCCAAAATACGATCCAGACCAGTGCACTCGCTACGGGCACGGACGATGAAGAAAGCAGGAGAGGGTACGAATGCCCGAGCTTTTATCCACTAGAAAATAGGTAGTCCGCTTGGCAAATTCCTCTGGGGGCAGCATGATGTTCTCATGGGCCGATGGGTCTTTTTTCTGTTCGATCCACCGAGCAGCTTGGCGATCACAGTTCAGTCCCGAAGTGGTTTGTAATTCAGGTCGTCACTTATTATCTCCCCCGTACCACCCACCAGTTTACAAGACCATGGGATGCCCAGTCATGAGAGAGAATCGGGAGTGGTAGAGGGGGAATGCATGGATAGAAATACATACATGGGGATGTCCGAGAAGGCAGAAAGAACGGATTTGGGAGAAGCGAGTGATTCGTCGACTTACATAAACAGCTTGGGGGGCTTTCTGACGCAAGGGAGAGGGATGGGTGGATCAGAGGTGATCCGATGTTTGTACGAATCGGTGGGCAATGATCTCGTGGAGGTAGAATCGTTTTGCTACCTGAATGTTATTCCTGTCAAGTTCGACTTCAGTGCTTAAACCAAAACCGTGTTGATGTGAGAGATCCTGTGAGGTTTCTCGGGTGTGCATAAGGCTAACTTCTAGATTGGGATTGGGATATGTGTCTGGCGTATCATACATGGTACTTTGTGAGTGGGGCCAGGTAACCCAGTGTTGAGTTTTAGACTCAAGTCAACCAGCAAACGCTCTCAATCCGCGGCCCGGAGCCCACAGGGCAACAGCGTGGTGATTTCTTTTCGAACAGTACCTTGACGGATTGAGGATAGAGCCAATGGCAGCAGGCAGGCGGATGAGGCGTGGAAGTGAATAACTCCAAGAGGCTTCCTATCGATCAAATCTCACAAGCCTCGTCAAGGGTTGGGTATTTATAACTTCTATATAATATTTATTAAATCACCGGGCGCTGGAATCGGCCACGGGATGCTCGAACTGGCCGGGCCTAGTAGGTGCAGTGATGAAGATATACAGAGCTTAAAAGAGGTCGATGTGTCACTTCTTACGTTTTCTAGGAAGAACGACTAGGAGGGTGGGAGATCGCGCCAAGATGAGCCAACGAGGAGGACTCAGCCGGACTGCATGAGTGCGATTAAGCCGGCAAGCCAACTATCGAGTTCTATAGCAGATGTGTACCCTGGTCATGATAAGAAGCGAAAGTACGATGAGAAAAGAGGTAGAAAGGGGTACGGGTCCCGAAGGAAATCAAAATAAAAGGAAGCTCAAGGATAATAGACCGTATTGGATCTCATATTCATATCGACAACCATCGGGCCGATCGCAACCTGCGATAAGGAATTCCAACTGGAGAGGTAGAGATTCAGCGAAATGGGCAGGCGGCACGGTATAGGGGAGAATGAAGCCAGAGAAGCTCTGTCAACTGGAAGGTGTCTGGTGAGAGCTTACTCATCAAGCTCATCTCCTCATCGCTAGTAAATATGATGACAAGTTGACAGTTGGCTCTATGTCACCATCAACCGTGATCACTTTGGTCATCCGCTTCGCTCAACTAGCCTAACCCCGTCGAAGTCACCGGGTTATGACAGTCAGCTGACGGTGGAAAAGCGCACCGAAAGAGAACAGACTATACTGATCAGAGATCGTCATAGGAAACCTCTCGGCTCTGTTGGTCTCTCACCGAAAAAACAGGAGTGAGTGGAGGAGGCGGTAGACTATGATCAGTAACTATTGAGGACGGACGGTCCAACCTGACGTTGACCTGGCTGCTGGACCGCAAGCAAAACGCAAGACCCAACACGGAAATACCTATCAAATGGAAAGGTAGAGTATTGAGCGTCTGGAATGGCGATACATGATAATATATTGAGACGTATATTTAAACTCTGTTGCTTCTGGCAACATCGGGATCGAATGTGTCGATGAATCCGAAGCTTATGACGCTATTCAGAGTCTCAAGGTGTGCCCAGCCCACCACTAGGAAAGGCCCATCGGCATGGTAATTCTCGAGGTGTCAAGAGCTAGCTTCTCGCGGCAGCAAGCGTCCTCAGCGATGAGAGAGGAAGAGTTGTGGCATTACATTTCCTGCAGATGATCGATGTGCTCATCGATTACAGGCTTAGGCAGCCCATCACAACCAGTAGGGGCATACTGACCAGCCATTTATGATGATCACCAACACAGAAGCAGCTGATCAGACTTAACTCGTCTCTCACGCTTCTTCCAGATCAGGGATCCGAGTAGACGAGTGAGCGCCGAAAGAGAAGGAAGAAGGTGGGTCCAGAAGAGAATAAGTAGGTATATGTTATGTATACACACACCTACATGCGCACCATGTTCATGACTTGAGCACAAGAAGCAGAATGCAGCGATGCGCAGAAGTCTCTACCACTCAGACTGTGAGCAGACTCACATCTGATGACAGATCTGATCCATAGATCGATTCGGGCTTCCATGAATCAAGTTCCATCCAATCCAACATTTCCTCAGGCTTGCTTTTCCCCCTCCAGAAGGTTCATCCCCCTCCCCCGAGAGAGGTGGTCACCCTGACTGGTGGTGTTGCATTCCTCGTTGGAAAGAAAGTCGGGGAGCAGGTGTAGATATCTCAAGTCATCATCTCGGAATCGCAGCTTCATCGTCCGAATCATGATCCTGACTGATAAGCCTAGGTACATTATTATCAACCTCATCTCATCACATCAAGCCCCATTGTGATTGAAATGTACCGTTTTCGGAATACCCAGGAGCTTCAACCCTTGAACCCACAGCTACCGCAGCTCCAATCCCGAGTACGTAGGTTCGAATTTTTTTCGCTACGAACTCATTCCCTTTAGTCGTTAATCCAGCCAAGAAGTACCTCCATAGTCATCCTTGCAGGTCTTGCGCTTGTCTAAGCAGACGTCGGATTTGTCGTCGACCAAACAAATCTTCACGGGCTAATGACGGTTATCGTTCTGACGGCACTCGCCCTCAGAGCCAACAGTACTCACATCTTCCACTTTGGTGGTCCCCTGTACTGTACAGAGCCCAAAACCATTCTAAAACGGCTGTTCAAGAAACGAATCCGAAGCACGATGAAGGAGTAGAGGGCAGGTCTTATGAGACTAGCAATACGAGTAATCCCTGTCAATAGGCTGTTTCTTTGGTCCAGGGCCCAGGCCAAGATCCAGCAAGAGTCACCGCTTTAATTGGATACTGCAATCATCCTGGGCAAAGCGTGATGACACCTGTGGGAATAAATAGATAACAGCAACCGGGCAAAGATCACGAAGATTCTGAGATAGCAAAGCCTTGAAAATCTCTTCTGCCGTATGTTCAAACGGCCGCTTTCAAAGGGGGAAGATTCCCAGTTAATCCTCATAGGAAGAGGGGCTCCAAACCTGTAAATAAAGACCAAGTGGATCTCGTTAGATATCACAATCCTCAAATCTGGCTATAACATGAGAACTTTGATGACCGATAGTTCTCAATAGCTTGGTGAGCGCTCAGAAGCTCTCATATCACACAATATGCGAGCAAGGCGTAAGACTCTACCGTGGTGGAATATTGGAAATAGAAAGCTCATGCAGGATACAAAAACCTGAGAGTATCGATGATGTAGATATGTATTGTACATACATACTGTCACAGGAATGTTGAATTCAAAGCAACCCTGTCAGATATTTGAAAAAAAAAGAAAGAGGTAGAACCCAGATAATCAAGGCTTGACATCATTTCATGCTCTTGGCCCCAGGTTTATACTGCACATTTCAGGCAAGAATGTGCGATCAAAGCTAATTCATACCATTTGGATTTTTCATGCTTGTAATTAGTTTTCTGCTTGTAAGCATGTAAATTGTAACCGTTAAATGAGCCCAGTGGTCTGATCAGGTACTCAACCGGATTTGGAACAGATTACAAGGATGTTATGGATTGACATTTTATGACATATGTTGACACTTGGGTAGGATAGCGTATCTTAACCATATCACACTTACAGTACCATATGTGTCATCCTGCTAGATGTCAAGGCTCTTGCTCCCTTTGCACCACAAGAGCTGATAGAAAAATAATCAGAGTTTTTTTTGCAATATGAAGATGAATCCTGATCGGTTTTGCATGCACACCCCATGTACTTTTAGCAGTTGATGATAATTTAGATGAGCATTGTACAAATAATATAATTGCAAGGCACAAATGTTTTAATATGGAAAGAAATTGGTAAAATGCCCATGTAATACTTGTAGAGCATCCATCACCAGAAATAATAAAATCAACTAAGGAAACAATAAAACAGGCAAATCAGCATGCATTTTAAGGTTGGGAGAAATTCTCTAGTTACAAAAGTACAACCTAAAAAAAATCTGCCTAAAGTGATGAAAAGAATGTGCATAGCAAGCAATGTAGGTGTGAATGAACTCAAATTAATGCATGGTATCCTTGATGCTAGGAAAAAATGACAGGTGCAGATTTAATTCAATGCAAACAAGATTGCAAAGAGAGTAATTTGAAGGTGAATGGGTGATGGAAGAGATATATTTTCAGGTATTGGTGGTAAGTGAAAAGGTGATTGAATGAAATTGGATCTGATGATGTATAACCGGAAACAAGCAGAGCTATTGGTGATAAAAAATCAATGCAAAGGAAAAATTGAGTTTGAGTGAAAGGTGTCCAAAGGTGACTTGTAACAGATTAAAGGAATCATGGCATGAGTAATTTTTTCTGGATAAATAGTTCCAATTTTCATGATTACTGGTTCAAATTAATTCAAGAGGTGCAACAACCAATTAAAGATGATGACTCAGGTATCCAAATTGTTTTTTCCCCAGTTATCAGATATAACATTTTTGTTATAATGTACTGAATGGTTGGTGTGATTTTTTGTTGGAGCCAGGCTTTCAAATTTGAAAGTAGATCCAGAGAATATTGGGGTGAATCTTTAACTTTTATCTGAACAATAGATATTGGGTTCAAAGTAAGACACTTGACAAGCTATAAAACTATCACACTTTTAACTCAAGGCTACTGTTTGAAAATCAATTTGATATACCTCCTCTAATCAATATCTACTTCAATCTTGAAATTGGAAAGCTCAAAAGTACTCTAACTACTTAGTGCACTCTGATTACTAATTTTGGTGTTAAGCAAGGGACCATCATTTTCTGGAAACTAATTTTGCACTTGCAAAAAATCCTTGAATCCTGCATCTCATCTACCACTAGGTTTAATTAACCCTTCCTGCAATTTACGTTTGAATCTATTGCATTTATTATCAATGATGCATCATGGAATTCAGCCCTGACTTCATTTCATTTGGTCATTGAATTAAATAACCTTTGAAAAAATCCTCTAACACCCATCTTCTTCAAGCACTGAAAAAATTAATTTACTGAATAAAAAAATCCTGCCCAGGATCTAAACATTGCCCTGTATCTTGGACCAAGTCACACAATCCTTAAATTCACTTAATTTTCTAATCCATTTAATTTTCCCCCTGGAAGTTGTGTTTATCTTGCTTTCCAGCTTGTATCTAGATTTCATAATTTCATTTACATCCCAATTTTACATACTATTTTTTGTGCATTACTTACTGTGAAATAGAGAGGAAAGTCCTCAGGTTGTATCTTTCCATTCCACTATGATAAAGGTTACCTTAAAAGGAAAATAATTTCCACTTCTGATTGTTCCTCAGTTATTTAATACAATACATTCTTTTTTTTCCTTCAAAGAATTAGTCTCAACCTTTGAAGATAGTTTCCTAAATTTTATATTCCTTATAGAATTGGTCTTCTTTCTTTGTGCCAAATCCACCTATTCCTTCTCCCCTCTAAGTATGTGCAGTGAGAATGTCAAGAGAAAATTTCCTGCAAGGTTCAAGAAAAATTCTCACATTGTTTGTCCAATACATATCAAATTATGGTTGGAAAAGTTCTGTTCATACCCCCCTTTCTAGTACAATAAAAATACCAAATAGCATGAATTTTTCAAATTTTTCCTGTCTCAAATGCATCAGTTTAGAGAAATCATGAGAGCCTATCACTTCAGAGAAAGGTAATTTATGAGAGTTGGAGGAATTTTTAGTTCAAAAATTTGGATTTTATTCTGATTTTCCATTGCTCAATTCAAAATTATTAAAGCTAGAAGTATCTTCAAAAAATATTTTAACTTCTTGTACAGTTATAAGAGTGAATTATCAACTGCCTTTTCCACCAAATATTGAGATTATTTTTGAACAGAGTATTAGTATGTTGAGTAACTATTCATAAATAAATTAATAAAATAATGAAATGTAATAATGAGTCATTTGATTATACTTCTTCCAAGGTTTTCAAAGTATTCCATGGAAAAAAATCCACTTGCAAATTTGTATGTTGGACCTAGGCCAGTTGAAAGGTCTGAAAAATCTCCAATAATTGGGTGTGTAGAAGAGGATTTTGAATAAGAAAGATTTGATCTGTTAAAAAAAGTTGATCTGGGTGTCAAAAATGGGGATAAATTGAAAGTTTTATTTCCAGTTAAAAGCAATTTCTAGTTATTGAAAGGTGTGAGGGAAGGGTCTGCAAAAAAATTTCAAATAACAGGTAACCACAGTAAAGATATCACACTTCAACTTCTTGGGTTATTTTTTATAATCACAACCACATACCCCACTCTCCTCAGAATTATCTACCTCAGTCTATAAGTGTGACACCAGATGAATTTTACAATCAAATTAAATCCAATTTTACTTTCAAATTTTGAGGGACCTTTTATCTCCAGTTACTCAGTCAGCGCTTGCAATTGATCTTGAACTTTGCAGTACTATCTACATTCATTTAGCCTTGCATTTAAATACATTCTCTGCATCATTGATTTTACCTAGCTAGAGATGAAATCATCAGGTTGTATCTAGTCATCCCCACCACATTGTAGATTACCTTAAAACACAAAGACCTTGCCTGTCAATTTTTCCCTCAGTTAATTAATTTAATAAGTTCTTTCAAATTGCTGATTCTAATTCTTTAAACCAAGCTTTGTCTCTGTTTCCTTATTCAAACAATCCCCCTTGCACCTTGCACTTGAATTTGAGATTAATTTTGAACTGCAAGTGATAGGCTTGATAAATTCAAGGTTTAATGTAGGGTTGGTCATTCTTCTTTTGTGAAAAATCCACCTCAATCCTTTGCCCTTCTTAGTAAATGGGGTGGGAGTTCAACAGTGAATTAAATAACTAAATCTACTATTCTAAAGAATTTTTCAAAAAACTCATAGATAGTATTATTATTGATTTAACAGAATTTCTTGACTGGGAAACCCACCCTTGCCCCTCTTAATGATGATATTAATTACATAGGGAGAGTAAGCAGCCCTCATTCTTGCCAACCCATTGGTCAAGTTCCTTCTTCTTGATCTCCATATGGTTGACCCCTCTATGACCCTTTGGATCTTGGTAAGCCTTCTTAAGCCTTTATGCAGATCCCCTCAAACAATTCCCAGAATTCTCCAAATTCTTCCACTGCTTCTGGTCAATGGGGTCTATCTATGTCTATCAGAGATACTAATGCTAATAACAACACTCAAAGGATCCTGAAAACTTCAATTGAAGCAATAAATCAAAAATTTTTGAGGTTATGGAACAAAGGCTTGAGTTTTCAAACTCCTGTCCTAAAAATGCTGGATCACTTCAAAGGGTAGAATCCCAATAAACTTAGATCCTTTTTAGAATCCTGTCAAGTTATCTTTTCCAACAACCAAAATAAATTCAAAAGCAACTGCAAAAATTTCATGCAGGCCTCTTACTTCTAACAATTTGGGTGACACAATGGGTCAAACCTTATCCCAAATTACTTGATAATAAAATTTCAAGCTGCATTCTCAACAACTAGGAATGCTACAGGCCAAAACTCTTCACCATTTTTGGAAATCCAAACAAAATGCAAAATGCAGAGTTTGACTGAAGGATACTAGTAGGGCTTCTGTCATGCTTCAAGCTTAAGGATTATTGTCTCCCTCACTTTGAAATATCCTTTCCTCAGTACCATCTACCTTATTCCATACGCGTGACACAAATAGAAGCACAAAATCAATGGTGCCTTCCACTTATCAACTCTGGCTTGCATAAAAACCTTCCATTCTTGGCAACTGACTCAGCACCTACTTGCAAACCTTGCAGTTAACACTACTCCAGTCAACCATCCATTCAAGCTCCGCTCTTCCACCCTGGGTATCAATAGCCCTCGGGTTCCCATTCCCAGTCATGCACTCTCAATAGCTTACACCCATGCTAGTCAGCCACACCAACTGTATAGTTTGCAATTGGACTAGTCCCTTACCCTGCATAAACTACATCCTCATATTTGCATTGTCTCTCACGTCACTCCTTCCTATCTCATCTGTTACGCCCTTGTATGCTCAGACTCTATTGCCTTACATCTATGTTATGACCTCAGAAACGTCTATACTGTTATTTCATTTCCCAATCCGTTTCATGTCATTCATTGCCTCATTGCCTCTTAACTGTAGTTGGCCATCCATCAGGTTGTATCTAGTCATTTTGGATTACCTTATCAAGGCTATGCCGCTTGCCTGAAGATTGTCTCCTCAGTTAGTTAATTTCATACGTTATTGCATTTTGCTAAATCCAGTCATCACATTGGGCTTGGATTTATTTTCCTTTCCATTGGAACAATTCATCCCTCTGATTGTGTGTCAAGTTACCCACCATAAGTTTTCAATTTGCAGTTAGCTTTTCTGCCTTGCACTTGCCCTTGCGTCCAGTCTCCTTTGCACTCATGATCATCTAAGATTTCCCTATAGTACATGGGGTGGTTGTGTGACAGCTTGCATTTATATTTCCAATTTTAGAAATTTTAAGTCTTGCATCAAATGGAATGAGGCAGAATTGATATTTCCTTTTTGGAATGATTTTCCAGCTCACTTGAAAAAGAAGCTTTCTTTTGCAGGACACAAGATCAAAAAACTTCAACAGATAATTTAACAATTGATCAAGCTTGATAATGGCTTTTATTAAAAGAACTATTTTCAACTAAGCAGTCATGGACTGTTGGTGTAAAATTCAAAATCCAACAAATCTTTGAGGTAACACTTAAAGAAATAAAAGCATTCCAAACAAACATCAAATTTGAACTCCAGCCCCAAAAAAGGCAAATCCCCCCAAAATAGCTTCCTGGAAAAAGAAATAGATTTTCTTTGGAATGAGGAATGGTAAAGGAGAGAGAAGGATGGATTGTTTTATTTATTTTGGAGGCAAAAATGATGTGAATAATTGTGCTTAATAGCTAGCATGTGAAGCCACTAAAAATTTTAAAAAATAGCTTGTAGTTCCCTTGATACTTGCAAAGAGAACTACACATTAATCAAATATCTGAAATTCAATCTCAAAACCTGCAAGACCAGTCATACTGCTAGTTTGATATTTTTACTCTTCCATTTCAATAACACCTTACAGCATGATCCTTGATTTGGGTGCTAATTTCTCTTTTCTAAGTCTAGAATGTACCCTTTCCAAAAATATGTGTTTTGAGATAGAAAATTTTACCATGTATTTAGTAATTAGCACATCTGAGCCATCTCATTTGGTTACCCATAAGTCAAATTGTAGTTTTTTGCCTTCCAATCTCCCCAGCTGTGAATGGGATTCATTTTTCCTGGATATCCCAGGGATGAAAAACACCATCCTTGCCATGAATTTTTAGTGAATTGGAATCCTGATGTGAATTGGCAAGATGGAATAATTAAACCTTGAAACTTAGGCTCCGTTTGGAAACCTGAGTGTAACTTGTGCCACCACACAAAAAACAAGTTACACCCTGTATGTCCCAGATGTGAAATACAGGGCCATTCAAAAAAGTGTATGTGTGCATGTGCATTAGCCATGCACACTGGATCTTGTGGCCCACATTTCTGCTGGGGCTGGACATACAGGGTTGAATCTGTATATCTTTTGGGATGAATGTTGTTTTGGGCCTCTCCCATGGCCATATACACATACAAATACATGTGCATGGTTGCCAAAAACAGCCTTAAATACCCAATTTTCTCTTACTTCTTTCAACTAAGAATTGACAGCCTACCTGAAACCTCCATTGAGTTTGATGACATTTTTCTTCCAGGAGATTTTCAATATCCTGAATTCCTTCTTCAGATCTTTGAGTTATTGCTTGAATTTCTAGCCTAACCCTTTATTGATTTTTCAAAGGGAAGCAGGAATCTACTAAAATGTGTATTCAGAGATCCCTGATCCTCTTTAATCATTCCAGTACCTCAAAACCAGTGCTCAAAAATAATGAAAAGATTGAATATTTATAAATAATTCAAGAGTCTTGGATCCCTTTTTATCATAAATATTCTGAAATTTTCTCAGCTTTTAAAGCCAATAAAATTCCTCCATCCCATCCCCATGATTATAAGATAAAAATTAAGAGTTGCCCTCAGGCTCCAGTTCCTGTTTAACCTATCTCCAAGCAGGAATAAGAATTGCTTCAAAAACACATTTTTGAAAATTTATAAAAAGGATTTATTTTAAAAAGAAATTTGAAAACAGGCTTACAAGTAATTTTTTTTCAAAGAAAAATGGTAGCCTTGGTTTCTGTTTTGATTGTAGGAAAATGAATTAGTTAGCACAGAAGAATTCCTATCCAGTACCACCTATTTTGCATCTCCTCACTCTCTTCCACAGAGCTACTGATTTCTCAAATTTGAACCTTTGGGGAGCTGATAGTCTGATTTTTATAGCCAAAATTCATGAGTGCTTGACTGCTTCAAAAACAAGGTTTTATATTTATGAGTATAATGTTATGCCCTTTGGTATCTTTAATGTTCCTTCCACCTTTCAATTTTTTTTGATGAAATTGTTTTAGATCTTTTTGAGAATCACGTTGTGGTGTATCTTGATTATATACTAGTCTACTCAAAGAAACTTGAAGATAAAATTAAACATGTTTTAAAACTTTTTTAACAACTTTAGCAAAGAAATATTTTTTCTAAAGTTTCTAAGTGTGAGTTTTGTACAGGAACTCTCCAATTCATTGGTGCAGTAATCTTTAAAGAAGCTATCTCTATGGATCCTGCCATATGCCAGTGCATTATGTACTGGTATGCACCATCTTTGGTTTGCACATTAGGAATTTTTCATGGTTTTAGTAATTTTTATTGGATGTTCATCTGTAACTACTCCAAGACTATAATTAATTTAACTTATGGTATATCAAGCTTGTTTGGGAACCCACTCAAATTAGCCAGTTTTTTTTATAAACCACGCTGGGCACCCCCTAAAGCCCACTTGGCACATAGCCAAGTGTGATTTTGTCCACAGCCAAGCATGACTTGCAACACAGCCAAGTTTGGGTGGGTTGGCCTAAAGCTTTACTTGGCCAACACCCAAGCCAATTGGCCATGCCCACCAGATTTATAATTGGTGACATTTTATTTATTTATTTCTTTTATTAAATAAACTTGCACATAAATAAATACTAATTACAAATTTTTCAATTAGAAAAAAAAGATGGATAATTTTTATACAAAAATAAAAGGAGCTAAGAAATCACCATCACCAAGAAAACAGAAGATTAAAAGACCTTAAACAACAACTGGGGAAATGAATTGAGATGTCTTTGACTTCAAAATTGGCAGAGTCCCATGGACCAAAGAGATTGATGCCTGTTGGATTATCTGCCAGAAACTTGGCCAGTAGAACTGAGAAGGTGGAAAGGGAGAGCAAGTAAATGAGTGAGGGGGGGGGGGGGTGCCAACAGCTTGGCTGTGTACCAAGATACCCAGCACAACCTGATGCCAAAATCAAGCCTGCTGGGCACACATCCAAGCCCTCTGAGAATTGTGCCAAGCAGTACTTGGGAGTGTGCCCAGACAAGCTTGCAATAGAATATCTTCCCCAAAAATATTTTAATTTAATTTTAAACAAGAAGACTGCTTTTGAGTTTGATGCTCTGAAAAAAACCCTTGCCACAGCACCTATCCTTGCTCACTTTGAGAAGATAGCTTGCACTATTGTTGAAACAGATGAAATAAAATATGCTATTGCAGGTTTAATTTCTCAATTTTCTGTTTCTTCCAATATTTTTCATCCTGTGGATTTTTAATCTTGGAATTTACAGCCATCCAAAATTAATTAAAAATTAAAGATAAGGAGCTTCTTTTAATAATTTAATGCTTGAAGAAATTTTTTTCATACCTTCCAAGTTTTTTAGACACTTTTGAGGTCTTAACTTATAACAATTCTATTTAGTATTTAATTAGCAAAAAATTTCTTACATGAAGACAGGAAAAATAGGCAGAGTAGCTCTCTCTGAGTTCAAATTTATTATCACATACCACCCTGGGAAAAATGCAGTAGTCCCTGATGCTTTAACACATTGGGACATTGTTTATACCAGGGGGGGGGGGGGGAATCTTTGCCAATAACAACCCTGAAAACATTTGAACACTTTTCTTAAATGAATCTACCCAAATCAGTTTGATTGTCACCAAACTTTGAGAAAAATCCTCCAAACTTTGAAATTCTGAATTGACCAACCCTTGACGCATCAAGATTCAAAACAAATTCAACTTGGAGTTGGACTGATCAATTGATGAAAATGGTTATCTAGTTTATAAATACCATATAGTAGTACCCAACAACCCTAGTATTAAATTATAAACATTTGGATTTTGGCATGAATCTCTGCTTGATGATCATTATAGTTAGGATAAAAACTACCAGTTGATTGCACAAGGCTTCTATTGAACTGGTATGATCAATGAATTAAAAAACTATGCTAGCATGGGCTATGATTGCAATTGTAAAAATTCCTCAAATCACCATAAATATGGGATGCTCCAGCAACTTCAAATACACCTATTTCTTGAAATTTGATTTCAATGGATTTAATTTCTCAATAACCCCTTTCTGATGGACATGATTCTATCCTAGTGATAGTAGATTTCTTCTCAAAGATGGCTCTATTTCTTTGCAGTTAATTAACTGAATCTATGGAAGACCTTTCTGAACTCTTTTTAGAACATGTTTTTTTGAAGCATGGCCTCCCTGATAAAACTTTCAGTTATTGTGGAACCTTGTTTGCATCAATCTTCTGGACCTCTTGATGCCAAGACTTAAAGATAAATGGCAACCTATCATTAACCTAACATCCCAAATCAGATTTTCAGACCAAGCAAGTCAATCAGATCCTTAACCAATATCTTTGAATGTATTTCTTCTACCAAAAAGATGAATGGTCAAAGTGGCACCCATTATCAAAATTTGCCTCCAAAAAATCCACCCATTCTTCCACCAAAATTCACTCTTCCAAAATCTTTATGGGAGAAAACCAACTTTTGATGCTATTCACATAGCACCTTCTAAACCTGCTACCAACTAACTCACTCTAATTAATTAACTTTAATTGAAACTTCAAACCAAACTCAAAGATGCAACTCAATTCTACAAGAGCAACCCAACAGAATTTCAACTTTGGAACCAACATTTGCAGTAGGAGATTTTGTATGGCTCAACACTTGCAACATTTGCACAGCTTGGCTTCTTGCAATATTTCCAAAAAGAGACTTTGTCCTTGCAAAGTTTAATTGGTTAACTCTCCTAATGCTTTTTTGTTATTTTTAACTTCAAAGTGGAAATCTATTCAACCAGTCTTTCATTTTTCTCTCCCAGATTCAGCTTAAGTCCTATACCCAGGAAAGACTCATTCCCCTTGAGAAACCTCAAATATTCAAGATATATAAGAGTGGGAAGTAAGCTCAGTCCTTGATTAAAGTTCATGAAAATCAAAGTTAAAATAAATTTTCAAGTGGACTGGTTACAAGTCAAAAAAGGATCACAAGTCATGGGAACCAGAAAACCATCTTCAAAACTCCCCTGACTTGGTCCAAGACTTCCATAAAAAATATCCTTTCAAACTGTTTTAATCACTTCCAATCCTATCCCATCCCATTTCCACTACCTCTAACTCTCCATTTCCATTTCCCCCCCTTTAATTTACTATTTTAACTTTATAAATTTCATATCTATTTCAAAATCATTCTAAAACCTATATTCAATATATATATATACAATTAATATTAAGACAAATAAAAAATATTTATATTTTGTATGCTACTTTCAACATCCTCCCAGATTTCATTGAATTCATTTATAATATTGAAAATATTTTCACTACATTCTTCATCCATTACATTTTAAATCCTTTTCATAAATCTTAATGACTGAAAAAAAAACTACTTTCAAAGATTTCCTTGCAATTCAAAGTCCAAGCTTGCTTTGAATTTACCTCCCAAACTCCTCCTTCTATCTCAACCTCATACATAAGTTTTCTTTCAACATGATTTGGAATACATTGCCAGTCAACATCCTTGAATTGGTCTCCACTGATGAAATGAGCTTGGAAGTCACTTGTCCTTTAAATTCTGTCTCTCCCATCTCCATTCCCATTCTTCTCTCCCCTTCAACCATTTTTTCCATTCTCCTTTGTTACCCCTCTTTCATTTTATTTGAATATTATTTTCTTCCACATCAACTTATTGATCCAACTCTACCCTAGAAAATTCCACAACCTGGATCAGCACCTCTTCTGAAATTTTATTCATTATTTGTTTTCTGAATGGACCTAATTAAGGAGGTGGAGGTTTTGCTGTTGAATAACTTTGGAATCTTGGCAATAATAGAAATTTTCATATAATTCCCTTTCCTTTATTTTCTTTTATATCTACTATTCTCAACTACTAGCGGTAAAATCCCCCAAAAATTCAATCTTGGGAGCAGGAAAAGGTTGGTAATTAAACCAAGGGATTTTCAAAAAAATTCAGCTTCCACTGTAAAATTCTTCTGGAAAAAACAGCTCTCTTCCTATTGGTTCAGATAGGATAAAGTGGCATGCCACTTTTCAAAGTTATAATTGCTTGCAATTTACAAAGTTGACATGGATCACAGAGCTTGGAAAACATTTATTGTCCCTTTGAATACAGAAAGTAGTTTGAGAAATCTTAGTATTTGGTATAATTAATCAATTGGGGTATAAAGTAAACAACAGTGCTAGATTAGTGACTTGAGATTCTTGAGTGATGAGGAAATTTACTAAGGGCTTGCAGGAGCTTTCAGGTTTTATAAACAGGAAACTCCAACACTCCAAATTCTTGGTTTATTTTTAATCATCAAAATGAAATACTCCCCTCTCCTCAGTATTATCTACCTCTGTCTATAGGGGTGACACCAAAAGAATTTTACGATAAAATAAAATATTCATCTAATTTTTAGTTTCAAGGAAGCTTTCCATCTCTGGTTACCCATTAAGCACTTGCAATTTCTCTTGAACTTAACAGTAAAATCTACCACTAGTTTCAATTCAAATTTCAATTTGGATCACACCAATGAACTTCCATCTCTGGATAGCTAGGTATCTCACACAAAACTAGCTGCCACCCAAATATATTTCCAGTCACTTTCAAAAAATATTTTGCACCTTGGATAGCCAACTGTCCCAAATACTTGCTGAAAGTTTACCACACATTCTAATTCCTAGGACTCAGCCTGCTTTTTTAACTCCATCACATTCATTAACCATCTCTTGCATTAAATTTTATTCACACTTGATGTTTTCATTTAATTTAGTCTTGCAATTCTGCACATTAGGTGCATTCTTGCTTTTCCTATCTAGAGAGGATATTGTCTGGTTGTATCTAGTAATATTCACTGTGATTCAGATTGCCTTAAAAGGCAAATACCTTGCCTGTGAATTTTTTCCTGAGTTATTTAATTTCATAGATTACTGCATCTTTCTGAGCCTAAGTATTCACATTGAGATTTTACTCACTTTCCTTATCAAAAAAATCACCCTTTCACCTTGAACTTGATTTTGAGCTCAGATTTAACTTTGAAGGATAGGCTTACTAACTTTGAGATTTCCTATAGTGCTTGTCATTCTCTGTTTGCACAACAACCACCTAACTCCTTGGCCCTTCTTAGTATGTGCGGTTCCCATGTCACAGAATAATTCAAAAAATAATATTTATGGAAATTTCAGCCTTCTTGATGCAAAGACCCTGGAAATAATTTGGCTACTAGATGTGATAAGAGATAGAAATTATTCAAAGTTGCAACAAAAATCTATAAAAATATGGAAATTTTAAAATTCAAGTAGTAGTTTCAGTAATTGTTTATTTTAATTTTTAATTAATCAATGGCCAATGTTGAATTTGGGACCCTGGGGTGGCAAAAGGGGCGTGAAACGCCGTTTGTGACTCATCTTAGTCACAAATGGATATATATATATATATATTTTTCATTTTTTTTTTTACTTTTTGTTATCTTATTTTTTTGGTTTATTTTAATAAAAAAAAACAAAAAAAAAAAAAAAAAAATGAAAAACAAAAAAAATAAATGAAAAACAAAAAATAAATTAATCCATTGGATTAAAAATATGAATATAAAAAAAAAATTAAAAAATAAAATGAAATAAATAAATAAATAAAAAATTAATTAATTAATTAAATTAAAAATAATAACATAATATATATATATATATATATATATATATATATATATATAATAGGGCGTATCAGAGTCAAGATTTTCATAAAATTAAATGGCTGATTTCAGGCTTATGCATTATTTTTTTCAAAATTCAATTTTTCTCAGATAAACAAAGTTTTTTGTTGTGTTTTGAGAAAAAAATATTTTTTTAAGAATGGAAATTTTTCTGGAAATACAAATTTTAAATTTTTCAAAATTTTAACTCTGATATGCCCTAATGAAATAAATACTTAAATTAAAATTGTTTTTTTTGCCATTCACTACCCAGAATGGGTTGCGTGGTGCGCTTTGCAAACAGCAATTCACAACCCACCTGAGTCGCAAATGGCTGTTTGCAACTCAAATGGGTTTCAAATGGCTGTTTGCAACCCAAAATGGGTTGCAAATTGTGCCATGCGACCCGTTTTTGGTAGTGAATGGGGGTTGCAAGGTTGCAAATTTAACATTGGCCTTAATGGATAAAATTTAAAGAGAGGCCACAGTTTATACTCTTATTCTACAACATATTTTTTACGGAATTAAAATTATAATCTGTGCTCCTGGAAATTTGGAACCTTAGAAAAGGAATTCTTACCCAGAAAATTGTTGGTGTAAAAGTGCCTGGGTTGAGATAAAGCCAAAGCAGAGAGGAAATTAATTAATTTTTGAGTAATTATTCCCTATTTACCTGAAATAAATTACACTGAGGTTGTCTCAAAGCCTGGTTTGGGTATTTGAAGACTTAAAATAGTAAATGCTGTTTTATAAGTGTTGGAATGTTTGATATAATTCTAGAATAAAGTCATAAATCCCTTAATTACTAATTATAATTAATTGATTCCTTATTTTAATGGTTTCTGGGATAATATTAAACTGATTCTGGGGTATAAACAGCATACAAAAGAGGCTATATATGTAAATTTTAGTCCTACTTGCGCTTTTATCAGGACTGGAATGGGGGAGAGGACCATGTTCTGAGGCCAGAATGTTGAACAGGTGCAGAATAGAATTTTTGTTTGGTACTTGACCATGAAAATTCTTTGCATCTGTCTAGGTGGTAGGTTTCCCCCTTAATAATTAGGTATTTTCTTAGGGAAAATCTACTCATTTGGGCATGTGAACTTGGATTAAGCATATTTTATGAAGTTTAAATTTCCTTTAGCTTACCAATTAAGGTTCTCAGAAACTCACTAAGCAAGATGATTTCATTTAACACCAAAAAATATCTGATAGAAATTGCTAGCAAGTCAAACAAAGGATCTCAGGCCCAATCAATGCCCAAGCCCAGGCCAAGCTGAAACCAAGCTCAATTCAAACTTTTACCAAGCTCCAATGCACACTCAATTTACATATTTCACAGTCACTGTTCACCAAAAATTTGTTTGAAGAATGGAAATTAGTTCAACCATAGATTGGAGGGTGCTTCAACCAGATATTCCTTAATGTCACTTTCTAGCAAGTGAAATCAAATTTTGAATGGTGTCATCTCCCTATAAGTCATCCCTTGGAATAATTTGTGCTTGTGAAATATAGGGCCTTTCTTTTCCATGGTTCAGGGAAAGATTTTAAGCTACATGTTTTCTAAGTTTTTTTATCCTTTTTCTTTTTTGGGAAATGTTAAATTTGCAACCCAGGGTTGAAAATGGTCGTGAAAAGCCCTTCACAAACCATATGAGTTGTGAACAGATGTTCAAAACCCATATGAGTTGTGAAAAAAAATAAAAATATAAATAAAGAAATAAATAAATGAATAAATAAATAAATAAGTAAATTAAAAATAAATAAATAAATTCATTCATTAGTTAATTAATTAAAAGTAAATAAATAAATAAATTGAAAATAAATAAATAAAAAATGAAAAATGAAAATATAAATAAGAAACAGATAAATAAAATATAGTAAAACTAAAAATATAAAAAAATATAAATGAATAAAAAAATAAAAATAAAATAAAATGAAAATTGGCCACCCTACACAAACAAATCACAACTCAAAAAAAGTTGTGTAGGGTTTCAAATTCAAAGATTTCCCTTCTTTTTTTCTTTTTTTCTTTTTTTCTTTTTTTCTTTTTTTCTTTTTTTCTTTTTTTCTTTTTTTCTTTTTTTCTTTTTTTCTTTTTTTCTTTTTTCTTTTTTTCTTTTTTTCTTTTTTTCTTTTTTTCTTTTTTTCTTTTTTTCTTTTTTTCTTTTTTTCTTTTTTTCTTTTTTTCTTTTTTTCTTTTTTTCTTTTTTTCTTTTTTTCTTTTTTTCTTTTTTTCTTTTTTTCTTTTTTTCTTCTTTTCTTTTTTTCTTTTTTTCTTTTTTTCTTTTTTTCTTTTTTTCTTTTTTTCCCTCTTTTTATTTTGCTTTTCTTTTTATTTTTCTTTTCTTTTTATTTTTTTTTTAGTTTGAGCTGTCATTGGGTATTTTCAAGTTATATTTTAAGAATGGGGAAACTTATTAAATATGCTGGTTGTCCCCACAATAGCTGTAGTAGTTTCTTGGTGTACTAACTCAAGATTTTCCATAATTTGTCAAATTTCCCAACAGGAATAGGTGTGAGCTTCTATTTTCATGCGGATGAGTGGTGGTCACAATTTTTTGAAGGCAAATATGACAGCTGCATGAGGGAATATTTATTTCTTGGACATAGATGTGTGGGAGAATATGAGTACTGTGAAGCGGTGTGAGGGAATATTTGAAAAAAACCTTTATGCCCATATTTTCAAAAATACACAGGATCCTTTGATTCCAACCAATCTTTAAGTGAGTAACATATATGTGAGCTATCACATGAAATATTTCAATGGTTATAAAAGGTCTTTCTTGGTTGTGATACCTAGGTTATGTCTACAATGGCTTTGAAGAAGTTGGAGTTCAGGGGTAGGTTATTTTTCCTAGGAGTTCACTTCTTGAATAATATATTGAACAATTCAACCCCATCTAGTCATTTCTATTGAAATTTATTCTTCTTTGAATTTGGAGTATTCTTCATAATCTTTTCAGCTAGCTCTAAAATGACATCTTGCTGAAAGCAGAAAATAATCAAAGTGAGCTTGCAAATGGAAGATTTAATCTATATTTCAACAACATCTGAAAAGAAAATTTAAAATTAGAAATATAGTATAATTCCTAATAAAAGAGGAGTATATGGGGAAATTGAAGGAACTAAGGAATGAATAAGCTATTTTTGGGAAGGAGCTGAAAATAAATACAAAGAAATAGGAATTTTGGTTAATCATATATATATATATATAAATATTTGAAAACTTCCATCACCTCACCCAGCATCAAGGTCCTGAGGTTTGTATATATATACCAAAATATTTATGCATGTCTTGTTTTGAAACTGGGAAAAATCAATAATGCACCTGAAAAATGCCATGCCTCACCAAATTTGGGGGCATATACTAGTATATATATATTTATATATTGAAAAAAAGAGTTTTATTGAAAAATATTTTCTATAAAATTGGATATTTTGGGTTTTGATCATATTAATATAGATGTAATAAAATGAAATTCAGATAAAATCAAATAAAAGGAAATGCATCAAACTTTATTAAAGACAATAATGAATAGATAAAATTGTATTGTGGACAGGATTAAGGGGGGTATTTCAAATCAAAATCTTGAGCCAATTCAGGATATCCTCAAAGATATTGAGCTGTTTCACAAGGAGTGTGATCTTCATCATAATATTATCCAATCCAATTGAAAATTTATTTTATTTGAAATTTTAAGAGCCTTGAATCAAGAATATTCAAGCCTACCAGATTCTCAGAGTTTTGCTTGCTTATGGCTACTAGAAGTGATATTAAAATTTCATATAGTTATATAAATAATTTCTTGAGGGTCCAGGCTAAAAAAACACCAATAAAATTACTAATATCACAACAATGGCTCCAAAAGGCTTCATTTTATCAAAGAAAATTACTATAATGATTCCAATGACACCTTTTGGCATCATTTCAAAATTTCTTTTTGCTAAAATGAAGCCTTTTGCCATGCTTTCCCACCCCAGGAATGTGTGAAGCCTTTTTAAGGTTTAAAGGGGGGCTTGGGGTGAGAGAACACACAATTTGAAGATGTTTTAGGCCCCCAAAAGCTTTTAAACATTAATTGAGGCCCTGGGAGGCTAAATTGAGGCCTCCAGACCCCCTGTGAAGTCTTTCTTGGGTTCAATCCTTTGGATAATTCAAATATGGATACCAATTGAGCAAATTTAATATGTAAAAATTCTATAAATAGGGTGTATCAAAGTTAGCAAATCTGCCATTAGAAACCCGCCATTTTTAATGGTAGGCTTCTGAAATACACATACTCCCTAACTGGTGTATTTCAAAATGGCAGGTTTCATGAAAATGGAAGGTTTCAAACATCAAACCCGCCATTCTCATCCATCCACCATCCATCACATGAAAAACACCCATCCACACCTCCACCTCAGCAAATCCATACCAATCCCATCTCCATTGCATCACGCACACCTCATCTCGATTGCATTGTTTTTTTCTTCTCTCTCTCCCTCCCTCCAAACCCACACTACCTGGAAACTCCAACGCAACTCATCAAATCCATTGAAAATCATAAAAATTAACTCATCTGTTGGGTTTTAAAAATACAACTGGTTGGTAGGTTCCATGAATGGATTATCAATGGACCCAAAAAGTTATCTACTTTCCACAAAGCTCATGATTGAACAAGATTATCCTTCCCTTCATTATTCTGTTCCAATTTCAACTACCAAAAAAAAAGTAGCCCGGGCAAAAGAGCTGCTCCAAGATCAGGAAGCCTCATTGTCTCCACAACCATCTTTTGAGGCTTGGATGACTCATCCTACACCTGGTTTCATCCAAACATCAATTCATCCTGATTTATTGCTTGGAAGACCTCTGAAAATCTTGGCTATCAGTTGAAAAAGGTGTGTGACTGAATCTGGATCTGAACTGACATCGTGCACAATTGTTTATGCAGATGAAAAATTATTTTGAGATCAACTGGTACTACCTGATTTACCAATAAATGATTAGGTAAGAATCAAGCCAAGGATTGAGTCCAACAGGCCCTATGGGCCATGAAACAGGTCACCAAAGGGGTTGATCAAGCTAAATCCCTTCATGAGATTGAACTCAAGACCAAATTGATTTCCAGTTGAATGGAGTTACACGTGGTTTGTCACTCTCTCCCTATATATCTATCTTAGAAACTTGTACTTGTCCTAACCCCTTTCCTTGACACCTTGCCTCCCTCCTCTCTTTTCATCAATCACTTTCCATAGTTGTATTGAGCAGAATTGAAATAAGGAATTGATCATCTTCAATTGATTGAAATCATGTTGTCCATCCCAATGAGTGATGATTTGATTGTCTCAAGTATCAATCTGATAGATGACTTGAAACCAAGCTCAAACAATCTATTACCAAGGAATTCATCACTGTTCAATGAAGAACCCAGTCCAACCAATCATGAGCTCAGTCCTGCCACCGCAGCCACCACAGCCACAACTGGTACTCAATCTAGGGTCTCTCAACATCTCTTGAGGAACATCAACACCCTACTAGGTAGAAACACCAAATTAGCCCAGGCTTCCATCAATCTCAAGTTTAATGAGATCTTCTCTGATGTCTTACTGTGTGCCAGATTACAGAATGGTGCACTCAATAGTGTTGAAATTTTTCTATTAATCCCCAAACAAAAAATTGGCTTTCCAACACAAATAAACCTCCAAAGCCTCAGATACAACCAACCAATTGTATTTGATAAATTGCTTAAAAGCCACGCTCAAATCAAAACTTAGCCGCCCAGAAGACCCAACCGATCAATTGAACTAAAAAAAAGAACATCAAGGAAGATCAATAGAACAACAATCAACACTTCTGGACTGGGAATTGAACACCCTGCCAGATATAATCTGAAAAAATCACCTATTGCCTTCTCCATCTATACCAGAAATCTCGTCATATGTGGAAAGGCCCAATGGTCCATCCACAAAAGGCACACTTAGCTTAGCGGTTAAAGCATCACTCATGAATGTTGAGGTCATGCATTGAAAATCCCATAGTGTGCAGTTACATTTTGAATTCTAACACTCCCACTGCCCTCAAAATATTAAACCATTAATTGAATCCTTTCTTGATACTCACCCCAATTGAAGTATTTGGATTGCAGGGAACAAAATTGGAGGAAATTATTTGAAAAACATACAGAGATGTGGAAAGAATAGGGCTTGCAACCCTCAAGATGTTATACAACCAGTCAAATCCTGTCTTGATCCTCAACCCAATTGTATTATGTGGATTGGAGGAGATGATTTGGAAAAAATAAAGAGACAGGGAAAGAATAGAGCTTGTCAGCATTGGCTAAAGTGGCAATGTTTGGATTTATAGTTCTTGAATTGTTTCCTCATCTGTTTGGATGAAAGAGCCAACCTACCTTTGTTTTATTCTTTAGTTCATTGGAAATCAGGAGATAACCATTAAAATTAGAGGTTGGAGGTTGGCAAACTTGTGTTTCATTGTTGGATGCAAAGAAAGTGTCATAGTTGGAGGGAATTTTCAGCCAGTTCACCAGGATGATGTGATCAGCTCTCTTCAGTTGACTTGAGCCTTTAGAACCTAATGGGGGAGGATTGTTGGATGTAGAGTTCCTTGGGGAATTTTTCTTTGGTCCATTGAATTTTTGAGTGGACTTGCGGGGGGAGGTTTTTGGAGGGGCCATTTGAAAATAGTAAGAGGGATGAAGGGATGAAGCAATGTGATGAAAGCAGTGATAAAGTGATGAAGAAAGGCAATGAAAGCAGGGATGAAGGGATGAAGAAATGTGATTAAAGCGGGGATGAAGGGATGAAGCAATGAAGCAATGAGAGTTAGGATGTGATGAAATAGATAAAGCAATGAGAGTGAGGAAGCAATGAGAGTTTTGAAGTGGTGAGAGTGATGAAAGATGAGGGGATGAGAATGATGAAGAAAAGAGGATAGGAAGAGATGAGAGAAATGAATCAAATTTTTCCAACAAGGTTGGAGGTAGAATTTTTTGGATGAGGCTGGAGGTTGAAACCAGGGGCAATGAAGTGGAACGAAGTTTGGTTGAGGCAGTGAAAGCCTTTAAATACTTTATTGTATAAAAACCCATTTATTTTCAAGTAACTCTGACACGTCTAATGTGAAATAAGTGGGTTTTTTTGATTTTTAATGGCGGGTTTAAAATGGCAGATTTGGGTTGAAACTTGCCATTAAAAAATTGTGGGTTCGGTTAAATTTGATAAACCCTAATATCAATCTTTTTCAAGGAATTCAAATATGAACTCAAATTTGAAAAAATAAACCATCCAATTTAAGAAAAATGTCAATAATTGATTTTTTCTATGGCATATCAGGGTTAGAAAACCCACCATTTTTAATGGTGGGTTTCTGAAATATACATACCCCCTAACTGGTGTATTTTAAAATTGCATATTTAATGGAAATGTTGGCTTTCAACCATCAAACCTGCCATTATAATTGATCCACCATCCACATGCAAAACACCTATCCGCACCTCCACCTCAGCAAATCCATACCAATCCCATTTCCATTGTATCACACACATCTTGTCTCTATTGCTTCACATCTCCATCACATAACACACATCCAATAATCATATCATAAACCCACATCAAATCAACATCTTTCTCAACATTTCCAATCAAACTTCCAGGCAACAAGTTGAAAACTCAAAAAATCTGACTGAACTTTTTTTACTATTTGACTCTGATTCAAACTCCAATTTGGAATCAACTTGGTTAGCTTTGAATTCTCTATTGGAAAAGAAATACATGGTTCCAAGAAGACATACTCTCCCCAACCCTCTTTATGAAAGGCAAAATCTTCATCTCCTCCCCAATTAAGTTTCCAGAAACTGTTCCAAACTTGTTTGCCTTCATTCATGAAACTTTTGGAGATGATTGAAGACTGCCAAGTCTTCCAGAACAATTCTTGGAATCCTCAACTTGATCCAGCTATCCAACTAGCTGTTGCCCTTTGTAGATTGGGATAAAATGGAAATGGAGCAGCAATTCATCAATTAGAAAATCTATTCTAATTTTGTTATGGAACCATTGACTTATACACCAAGAGAGTCATGATTGCTATCCTATCTTTTTGACTCTAAGTCCTTTGTTGGCCAACCAAAGAAGAATGCAAGGAGAAATCTCAAGTAATGGAGAATGAAGGCTTTCCTGGTAGCATTGGTTTTGTTGATGGAACAACTATCCCCTTGAGTCAAAAATCCAAGCTAGATGGCAAACACTATTTTGATTGAAAAAAAGGCAATTGATTCATTTTTTTCCCCAAGACTTTGATAACACATTTGATAAGACACTGACCAAATATGTTATATCTGTCTGTATAGATAATCTGTTGCACTACAACTGGTCTGTGATAACAACAAGAAGTTCATATCACTCCATGCTGGCCTTCCAGGTTCTTTTCTCAATTCATATGTTTTCAATTGTATGTGGATTTCCAAAAAAACAGAGAACCACTTTGACCAAGATCAATACCTCCTGGCCAATTCAGCTTATGCTAGCGGGAAATATGTGGTTTCAGCATAACACAACGTTTCATCAAATGATCAAGCCAAAACTGATTCCAACTATCATCTTGCCCAATCACAATTTTGGATTGAGCATGCCATAGGAGTCCTGAAAGGAAGATGGGCCAACTTTAGGGAAATGCAAAACCAGCTTCAAAATTCCAAAGACAGGAAGATTCTCATCAACTGGATTATCACTTGTGTAATCCTTCACAACCTTCTGGCCAACACCAAAGATGAATGGCAAGCAATATTTGTTGGATATTGTTTTTCTGCTCATAGCCTCACTCTCCTCACTTATTATTAAATGTCACTTAACCTGTAACTGATGCATGTTTCTGCCATGGTTGATTAGTTATCACTGTCCTGAACTATAGTCATTACTGCCTTAGGCCCCCTGTGAGGTAGTCTCTAGTTTTAGGCTCCCTGTAAGGGGCTCTCCAGTTGTCTATTTAAATTGGTATTTTCCAGGACCTTGCAATTTCATCATCCAGAATGATTCTCTCATAGTAAGAGCCACCTATAGTGGCTGGGTCCCTCCTGGTAATCTGGGTTAAACTTTTATTGAGGTATTCCATTGAGATGTAAATTTCCTCCTATTACCATTTACTCAAGCCCTTTGTAGGCTTACTATCCACTCTCTGCTACTGCATTACTTCAGTCTTGAAACTGGTTTTTACTTATCTCATCCTTACTTTGCTTTTCTAAAATACGGTCCAACTCCACTATCCTCATCAGTTGGACATCCAAGTCTCTTACCTTAACAATATTTGAAGAAGATATTCCTGATCCTCCTCAAGTCATCCCTGTATCATCTTGTTGCTCATCTTCTGCCAAGAGAAAGCAGATTCTACCCCTCACATTTTATTTCTTTGATGAGTGGCATTTGGTTTGTAAATAGGTAAAAAAAATTGGGTAATGTTAAATTCACGGCTCCAACCTTGTGGTAGTTGTGTAGCGCCCTACACGGCTCAAATGAGCCATGGGGGGCCCTACACGACTACATAGGGATGTTTCAAACACGCGCAACCCCCTGGGGGTTGTGTAGGAGCCGTGTAACCCCCAAACACGGCTCATTTGAGGCATGTACCCCCCTACACGGCCCAAATTAGCCGTTTTTGAGGGTGCACAAACCCCCAGAAGTCGTGCCAGAATTTTGGGCAACCTCTGGACCACACTTGGGTTCTGTCAACCCAGATTTGGGATTGATGCATACTTTGTTGGACTGTTTTTCCACACCTAGCAATCCCAAAGAGACATTAAAGTGAAACCAAAGTGAAATTAAAGTGAAAACTTAAAGCATAAATAATATAATATTCTGCCAACAATTCTTTCTCAACTCAAAAGTGAGAAAACTTTGTTTGATCAATTGATGCATTTTTTTTCATGGGAACAGTGGCAAGCCCTCCTTCTTCCAACATGGCTTTGTGGAAGGTCTACATTGATAGTGCCATCAACAAAGCTTTGGAAAAAGAAAAAAAGTATTTGGTTAATAAAACACTGGAAGCCCCAATTGCATCCTCATCAAGGGTGACAATTGAGGAACAAAATGATTCACAAATGGATGTGACCTCTGGTGGTGAGTAACATTTTATGTTACTGGTCTTTGCCGTATTTAATTTGATTAAAACTGATGGAGTGCATGCCATCAATATATCTATTTAACTATGGCAGATCCACTTTACCCACCTCCCATGAGAGCTTTTCCTACTAGGGAAGAGGCAAAAAACTATTTTCAAACATGGGAAATGAAGCATGGTTACGCTTTAATAGTTTTCAACTCAAAGCGTGACCAATATGTGGATTTAGCCTGTGATAGACATGGTTCCTATTCAGGAAATCTTCTTACCAAATGGTCTAGAAAAACTCACACAAGGAAGGTTGGGTGCAATTTTTTAATCCATGCAAGTTAAAAAAAGGCAGACCCCTTGTGGTGCCTCTCCTACAAAGAAACCCAACATAACCATCAACCATCTGAACATCCCTCTGTGCATCCGCAAATGAGGAGAATCTTGGGGGTTGCCTCAGAAAATCTAGTAGAAGGAAGGAATGATGGGATCAATATCTTACAACTGAAGAGAAAATTGAGCAAGATTGATGGGCGGGATTATGTTGATGACCAAAAAATCTATAACACTAAGCGGAAGGCTGCGCTTGCAGAACTGAAGGGAAAAAGTGTTATGGAGGTACTCTATGAACAGCTTGAAGAAATAGCTTGGATTCACTGGTCAAAGTTCAGTGGAGAGGGTCACTTGGAGGCCCTGTACTGAGCACATCCAGAGGCAGTAAAGCTTTCAAAACAATTCCATCATATTTCTATTTTGGATTGTACTTATAAGACAAATAAGTAAAAAACCCCACTATTGAATGTTGTAGGAATGACAGCCAATCAGAAAACTTTCACAAAAGCTCTTGTTTTTATAAAAAAAGAAATTTTTGAGTTCTACAGTTGGTCTGTAAATGCATTAAAGGATTTGGCTTATGATCCTGAGAGACTTCCAAAAGTCTTTGTGAAGGACTGTGAAAAAGCTCTGATTCCTGCTATTGAATCTAGTTTCCCTGAGTCATCAAGACAATTTTGCACTTGGCACTTGTCTAAAAACATATAAGCAAACTGTAAAGTGCGCTTTGTTAATGACATTGAAGGATGGAAAAGCTTTATGACTCTGTGGGCAAAGTATGGGGCCTCAAAGACCAAGGAGGAGGTGGAGGTCAATGATGCAGAACTCAGAGTAGTTCCAAATCACTTCTTCTTATTCTTCCTAGTTTTGGGTTCTGACCTTTTGACTTGTATAGTGCTTCTTGAAAGACTATCAGGATTTACTTGAGTATATGGAAGATAACGTTTTCCCTATCAAAGAGACGTTTGTAACAGCTTGGACTTGTATAAACCCAGATTTTGGAAACAAAACAACATCTTGGGTTGAAGGGGCCCATGCAACTCTCAAATTATTCCTTGCAAAATCATTGGGAAACCTGTTGGATGTTTGGAAAAGCCCTGAAAGAATTTTTTTGAATCAAATTAAATCAGTTCATGCATCACTTTATAACTCTTGAATTAAGTTAGGGACAGTTCTTCCTCCTGAACTGTTACCATTGGGTTACAAATTGTCTTTAGATGCAATTCATCTTTTTAGGGAACAATTTGAGAAGTTCAAACGTGATCATGATGGCAAACTGTGCACCAAGTCATATTCAAAGACTATGGGTTTGCCCTGTTCCAACCAAATAGGTGACTGTCTAGCAATTAGAGAATCTGTGGTAACCAAAGATGTTCATCCTCAGTGGAGGTTGGAATATGACCCTTGCATTTCTAGTTCTGTAAGTTGGCTTAAGTTGGATTGTTCAAATCACTATGTGATTAATGATTTTTGATTAATGAATCCTAATTCACTAATGGTTGATCCTTTTGAATTTTTCAAGTGCAATGTCAATGAAATGCTAAGCATTCCTCATTTGCGTGAAAAAGTGAATGCAATAATCTTGGAATCTCCAGATCATAAGCAAAGCGGCCTATTGAATTATATCATTCAGAATATTAAAAAATATAAATTGAAGCAAAGACTTGAACCTAAAGTCTTACAATCAAGTAGGGGCAGGTCAAAATTGACAGATACGTGGCAAGAACCATCTTGGTTTGAGATTTTTGAAAAACAACTCAAGGGGGAAAAAATAACTAGAAGGGCCCCAAACAAGAAAAGAAAAAAGATTTTAAGTCTTTTCTTTTGGGATATGTTCATTTTTTTGGTTTAATGAACTTAGTTAATAACTAATGATGAATTCTTAATGATGAATTGTTAGTCAAAGTTGGCAGAATCTGAATCTGAATTTCATAGTTCAGAGGAAGAGACTGGAAGTGAATCAGGATCACTTAATTTGGAATCAGAATCCTCTTCAGAGGAAGAGAACATTCAGAAAAGCTCAACCAGAAGCTCATCTTTGGTGAGAATTCATTTCATTGATCTCATTAAAGAAATGAATACCAAGTTATTTTTAATAATAGGAACCAAACGTGAAATACCTCAATCAAATACTCAAGAAATTCCATAAGTTCTTGGATGAGGTTTGGGATCCAATTGGAGATGGGAATCGCCAATTTAGAGTGATTTCTAAATCTCTTGGTTATGAAGAACATGTTTGGTTTAAAGTTAGGAAGGAAATGATTGAAACATTAGAGAAAAATAAAGCATGCTACATTAAGATGCTTGGTGGTGCAAAGGAGGTTGAAAAGATTAAAAAAAGACTTGATTTTGATAACATCAATGAAAAGATCCCCTCCTCAAAATGGCTGGCTAAATTAGACATGGGTCAAATTATAGCAGACACATATTCCAAACCTATATGTTTCATTTCATTGAATTCATGTGATACTTATACTTCAATGAAAAATGGTGTTAATTATCAATCAGATACAATGTTCATTTCCTTTGTAAACAATAACCACTGGGTTCTATTAGTACTTGAGGGAGAAATGATTCCAATCCCGCCCATTGTAGCAAAACCACGTTCCTTGATTTCTAAAAAAGCCTCTGTTTGGGTTGATCATCTAAAAGATCAACTGCAAATGTATTCTAGATTATACAGATGATATACTTTGACTTCATTTCATCATTGGGTTTCTTATAAATTGTAATTCTAATGCAGCTAACAAGTTCTATTAATATAAAGGGTTATCACATTTTGAACATCATTATGTTGATTTGTTTGAGTTAAAATAATCATATTGAGTGTTTTGAATGAGAGTTTAATGGTAAGTCAGTTCAACTTTTGTTGGGCTGATTCCATCACAAGCTTAACTTATTTTAAGCTTGGGATGGGATCAGCTTAACACAAGTTGAACTTGTTTTTTTTTGGTGTTTTTAGTTTAGGGCTGGTCAAAAGACTTGTATTCTTTTGGGCACTTTTACTTTAGGGCTGGTCAAAATACTTCTTTAATTTTTGGGCCCTTTTACTTTAGGGCTAGTCAAGTTGAAATTAATTTAGGGCTTTTCAAGTTAGTTGTATTTTTTTTGTGTTTTTACTTTAGGGCTTTTCAAGTTACTTATATTTTTTTTGGTGTTTTTACTTTAGGGCTAGCTAGTCCAGTTACTTGTGTTTTTTGGGTCTTTTTACTTTAGGGCTAGTCCATTGGATAGTCACAGTTATTTTTCATTTTGATTTATTTATTCATTTATTTGTTTTTTTAACCAAAAAATGAACATTCTTTGATTTTTTGGTTGATTTCTGTTTTTTTGGAAGGTTTATTTAGTTTAATGGTTGTGTTGGTACCCTTTCATTCCTTTTCCTTTTTTTTTTTTTTTGCTCACCGGGGTCCGGTTCTGTGTGGGATGCCACACGACTACACTTGAGCCATGTACAACTCCACACGTGTTGAGAATTGACTCACGACGGGATGTTCTCTATATCTGAGACACCCGCAAGCGCACATCTTAGTATGAGTGTGAACACTCTACTTCTAGTGAGGACTCTTCTCCTCCTCAATCAGATCTCGTGGAACGGGACTCTCTCTTTGACCTCTGATCCCTCTCTTTAATCTTGACACCTCCAATACGATCTCTCAACTCTCTCTTTGATCCCTCGACACCCCCAATATTTTCTTTCTTATTCTTCTCGACTCTTCTTAGTCTCAATTCTTTTCTTTTCTTTTCTTGACTCTTCTTATTGTCTCAATTCTTTTCTTTTCATATTATCTCATTGCCTGCTCTCTTTTGAATCTATCCCTCACATCAGTTACGGGATACTATTAGGTCTCACAACTTCTGAACTCTTGTCTGGTAAGAGACCATCCCCTCAATTTCTCAAGATTGACAACTCTGACTCTCCGCTCTCACCAATTTCAGTTGTCTGCCCATCTATTTGTGCCTCGCCTTCTCTCCCATCGTCCATCATCTCTTGACTCTGATTATAGCTCAAACTGTTGGTCATTCTCGTATTCTCTTTCGTCTGACAAACCTTTGTCTATGAGTTTGTTCTATTCCTGACTCCTAGTCTCTAGCCGCTGGTTTTAGTTTCATGAAAATTCAATATTAAACCTCAACACGGTTAAAAGCCAAAAGACGACTCAACCTAATCAAAAATGAATGAACCAGCCGGAGCCAACGACTATTTTCACCAAGTTGCTCTCAAAGCCTCGGTCGACGCTATCCCTCCTCTCAATGAAGATAATTACTCCATCTGGCAAGACAAGATGCTGATGCTCTTTGATCTCAAGGAAATCAAAGACGTCATAACCAAAAACTCACGTCAATTATCCTTAAAGCAAGATCAAGAAATACAAGCCATTATTGTTTCTAAACTCAACAGCGTCACTCACGCCAACGTAGTGAATACGGCAAACATTTCGTCTTCTAAGTTGCTCTGGGCTGAGATTACCCGTAGGTTTGCCTCATCTGAAACCGCAAACAGAGCCCGGGTCTTCAATCAATTTCTTCACACGACATTCAACAAGCATGCGATTGAAAGCTTCATCACAGACACAAAAAAGGCACTTACGCGTATGGCAGATGTGGGAATTGAACTGCCCAAAGATATACTCGCGTACCTCCTGCTATTCAAATTTCCACCTCTTCTCAAGAACCTCAAACACCAAATCATGCACGTAGAGAAGCTGGTGACGGTGGACGTAGTTTTCAATCATCTCATCCAGTACAACAATGAACGAAAGGCACAACTTAAAGTAGGAAAATCCACTCCAGATGTTACTCTGGTGACAACAAAGAGCAGAAGTGAAAGAGAGGAAAAGAAGGTCCGGCTTTGATGTAGAGAAGGCTACCATGATCCCAACGCTCCCCATCCAGAGTCCTCTTGTTTTCATCTTCACCCTCAAATTGCTCCAGGGTGGTGGACTGAGCAGCAGAACGAATGGAAAAATAAAATCAAAAAGACCCCAACAATTAATTACCATGCATTATTGACCCTCTGGATCAATGCAGACAATACCCCCAACCTTCTACTAGACTCCGGCGCGAACATTCACATCTTCAACGACTTAAAGTTCTTCACATTGATCAATCTTCAGGACAAGCCGGAGGAAATCAAGACTGGCAAGCTTGAAGCCAACCTGAAAATTTGTGGTACTGGCACGGTCCGACTTGAATGGAACAAATCCGTGGTAACCCTAGATGAATGTATGTACGTTCCAGACATTGTGGTTAATCTAATTAGTCCCGGACTCCTAGCAAAGAAGGGATGCAACCTCGTCCAAGAGCAAGATCGATTCACCGTAACCCAAAACAAAGAGACGGTCCTTAAAGGAATGATTTGAGATAATCTATTTGTTATTGAGAAACCACGAACCGCTGGCAGTAATCTAGCGGTCAATCTCTCAAACCAACTCGCCAACCCTTCTGATGATCTCCAATCCTTATCTGACCTACATAAGATGTATGGCCACGCCTCAATTTCCACTCTCAAGCCTCTCCTGAAAGACCAATTCTCCAAGGACAAATTAAACAGATTCCAATGCGAGAACTGCGTAAAGAGTAAAATCACCAAGTCACCCTTCTCAGCCACCTCAACACTGTCCTCAAAACCCCTCAAAAGGATTCATCTCGATCTAATCGGCCAAATCACTCCACAATTGAAGGCAGGCCATCGGTACCTTCTCACTTTGGTCGATAATTTTTCAGGTTATCTTGCCGCCTTTCCACTGGTATTTAAAGAAAAAACTCCAGATGTGATAATCAGCATTCTAGAGACTGAATATAAAAGACTCAACTATTATCCATCGGAAATTTTCTCAGATAAAGGAACGGAATTTACTAACAAAACTCTGACCGACTTTGCCAAATCAAAACATATAAAGTTACTCACTTCTGAACCCTACCATTCACAACACAACGGTCGATCCGAACGAGCTAATCGAACTATCGTCAAATCAGCTCGCGCAACCTTTTCTTCCTCTCGACTGCCAAAAAACTACTTGCATATAGTAATTCGGAGTTGTTGTTTCATGTTAAATCAAATCCCGAGGGAAGGTAATGACCTCTCCCCATGGGAACTCATGTTTAAAAAGAAACTCCCAGCTAACTATTTGAAACCAGTAGGATCACCCGTCATATACTTGGGAAATCGTCTCCAGAGAGGGAGAAAATTTGATGAAAAAGGGTTAGAGGGAATCTTAGTTGGGTTCAATCCAATTTTCCATTCTTATCTCATGCTAAACTCATTGGGTGCTGTTGTTGAAACCAAACACGTGCAGTTCCTCAAGAATCACACTTCCGAATTCCCTCTCCTTGAGTCTCCTGGACTCGACCTCTTTTCTCAAACAAGGGAATCCAACTATTCTGATTTCTCATCAGCCAAAAAACAATATACTATCCGAGAATCACGTGAGAGTCCGGTCGAATCAGAATCTGAGTGCGAAGAGGATAATGCTGCGGACTCTACAGACTTGTCCGTTCTGAATCCCCCTCGCTCCCCTTCTCCAGCTGAAACCCCGCTTCCCTCGGTATATAAAAGACCCAGACGCGAGATCAGGAAACCACAAAGGTACGGTTTCCACCATTACTACAAACCTCCATCCTATAAGGCCGCGCGTAAATGCCCCAAATGGCCTAAGTGGAAAAAGGCCGCAGAAGACGAATTAAGCGGCATCGAATCGCAAGAAGTGTGGGAAGAATACTACGGAAACCCTGACAATATTCTAAATACAACGTGGGTCTTCAAGATAAAAGAAAATTGTCATAGGGAGCCGGTTAAATATAAAGCTCGCCTATGCGTTCAGGGCTTCAATCAAATCCTGGGAGTTGACTACAACAAAACCTGGGCGCCTACCGGAAAGATCGCATCTCTACGTCTAGCTCTTGTATACGCGTTGAAGGAAAAAATGAAGTTGACTCAATTTGATATTAAAGGTGCTTTCCTCCACGCTCCCTTGGAAGAAACAGTTATTATAAAAACTCCAGAAGGGTTGAGTAGGAAATCTCCCTATCTAAAATTAAAAAAGTCCCTCTATGGCTTAAAACAATCTCCCAAGAACTGGTACCAAACTCTGACGCTCTGGATCAAGTCGCAGGGGTACCAAGAATCAACTAGCGATCCTTGTCTCTATCTCAATGCCAATACAAATGAAATACTCTATTTCCACGTGGACGACTTGATTCATGTAGGAAACTCAAACACCTTTGAATTAAATTTTCTCAGCCGATTTCAGAACTTGTCCTGTCATCCTCCCAACACAATACTTGGAATGCTTATGGAAATCAAGGATGATCAAATTCTCCTAAGTCAACCTAACCACATCGACCGTGGACTTGAAGAACTCGGACTGTCTTCTTGAAAAGATGTTCTATCTCCTCTAACCCAAAGCCTCAATCTTGAACCCGCCTCAGATGTTGACCATGCGGAATTCTGTCAGTTAAACATCAACTACCGATCCGCTATTGGACTTCTCAATCATCTCTCCAAATATACAAGACCAGACATATCCTTTTCTGTGTCCAGTTTGGCCAGATTAAACGCGAAGCCTGGTATGAGTCATTGGAGAGAGGTCAAGAAAGTATGGAAGTATCTAAAAACAACCAAACACTTCAAACTTACAGTTAAATATGACTCCAGACAAGACATCCTCTCAAGTTTCAGTGATGCCACTTGGGGTGATGATCCCGTCTTTTGAAAATCTCAAACCGGATACATTATCTTCCACTATGGAAGCCCGGTTATTTGGAACTCAACATGACAAAGAAACATTACCTACTCGTCTACGGAGTCAGAATTGAATGCATTGCTTGATTGTTATCTCGAAATCAAATGGATCAAACATCTCATCAATGAGGTTTATCAAAACTCAGAACCTAAGCCCAGGATGTATATCAATAACAAGGGGTTAGATGACAAAATTAAGAAGTTTGGCTCTCACTCAAAGTCAAGACACATAGATATAAAGACAAAAGGTCTCCGCAAGGATTTTGCAGACCAGCAATTCTTGTTGAATCTTATCCCTAGTCAAGATATGGTTGCTGACTCTCTCACTAAGGCGTCTTCCATCAGTTTGCTTGAATCATTACAGAATAAAATATTCTCTACCTTTGATGACTCTCTTACCAGCCATGGGGAGTGTTGAGAATTGACTCACGACGGGATGTTCTCTATATCTGAGACACCCGCAAGCGCACATCTTAGTATGAGTTTGAACACTCTACTTCTAGTGAGGACTCTTCTCCTCCTTGACCAGATCTCGTGGAACGGGACTCTCTCTTCGACCTCTGATCCCTCTCTTTAATCTCGACACCTCCAATACAATCTCTCAACTCTCTCTTCAATCCCTCAACACCCCCAATATTTTCTTTCTTATTCTTCTCAACTCTTCTTAGTCTCAATTCTTTTCTTTTCTTTTCTTGACTCTTCTTATTGTCTCAATTCTTTTCTTTTCATATTATCTCGTTGCCTGCTCTCTATCAAATCTATCCCTCACATCAGTTACGGGATACTATTAGGTCTCACAACTTCTGAACTCTTGTCTGGTAAGAGACCATCCCCTCAATTTCTCAAGATTGACAACTCTGACTCTCTGCTCTCACCAATTTCAGTTGTCTGCCCATCTATTTGTGCCTCGCCTTCTCTCCCATCGTCCATCATCTCTTGACTCTGATTATAGCTCAAACTGTTGGTCATTCTCGTATTCTCTTTCGTCTGACAAACCTTTGTCTATGAGTTTGTTCTATTCCTGACTCCTAGTCTCTAGCCGCTGGTTTTAGTTTCATGAAAATTCAATATTAAACCTCAACAACACGGCTTGAATGTAGTCGTGTGGAGTTCCACACGGTGGTGGACGGGGCTGGGTGGGCCGCACAACTCCATGAGCTGTGGAGGGTTTTACACGGCTTGAATTGGACTGTGTGACATGCCACACAGCCCCTTTTAAACCGTGTGCATGGCTCAATGAGCCGTGAATTTAACATTACCCAAAAAAAAATTTTGGTTCAACCAACAATCCTAGGCTGACTCCAGTTTTTTGCTTGTTTTTTTTTGGTGGACCTAGAAAAAGCAGAACCAAAACTTCTAAACCACCCACCTTACCCCACCAAAACACCGGTCCACTCCTACCAGCCCACTCCTTCCTCCTCCTCACCAAACATCCTCACCCACCACCACCACCTCACCCATCACCACCACCTCACCAACCACCACCACCTCACCACCACCTTCACCTCAAAAACCACCTCCAACTCACCAACCACCACCACCTCCCCTCCTCCTTTTTTTGGTACCCCTGGTAAGTCACCCTCCCTCCTCCTCATCCTCATCCTCTTTCTGCCCCTTATCAGTTTCTGATCCTTTGATCATTCAACCTTTAGGACCCCCACCACCTCCTTGCTTGATCCCCCAGGTAAGCTCTACCCCTCTGCCTCCTCCTCCTCACCCTTCCCCTCCCTCCCTCCTGATAAATTGCTCAATAAATTTCCAATCAATTGATCAATTGAGAAATTGATTGCTCAATCAATTGAGAAATTGATTGCTCAATCAATTGAGATATTGATTGCTCAATCAATTTGCAATGAATCACTCCTCCTCTCCTCCTTCTCCTCCTCATGGTCATAAATTGAATATTGATTTTTTTTATCAGCATTGACTGGTATTTTTTTTGGCCAATGATAAATTTGCAACCCTGTGTTTGCAAATGGGCACAAAAAGCCATTTGCAATCCACCTGAGTTGCAAACTGTTATCTTATATATATATATATATATATTAACATTTTTTTACCTTTTTTTATCTATTATTTATTTTTTAGATTTTAATAAAAAAATAAAAAAACAAATCAAAAATAAAATCAAAAAATAAAATAATGAATTCAATTTAAAATATAAATATTACAAAAAATATAAATAAATAAAATCAAATAAATAAATAATTAAAAAAAAATTAGTTCATTAAATAAAAAAAATATTTCTTTTTCACCATTCACAACCCATTTTGGGTTGGGAATTGTGCCACGCGTCCCCTTTTAGGTAGTGAACAGGGGTTGCAAGGTTGCAAATTTAACATTGCCCTTTTTTTTCTATGTTTTTTTTGATGATCTTCTACCTTGATTATAACATGACTAATGATGATTTTTTTTTGGATTCCATGCAATGCCACACAACCTTTGACCTCTGGTTCTTTCTAATCCTTCCCTTTTTCTCAACTTCCAATGCTTCTTCCACAAGACTCAAAATTTTAAAAAACAATTTCAATACCTTCTTGATCCTGACTCCATATGCAGTTGGTGCCTGGAAGGGATCAAGATGGAAGGAGATGGTTCGAAAAAAATACAGATAGGTGGCAAGCAGAGGGCTCAAATGAGGTTTTCCAAAATCTCTTTGGAAGTATATGAAGAAGGGTTTAATGAAAAGGTGTTTTGGTCTTGACAAAGACTGCAAACTTTGTATTTGTACCCTGATATTGCTGAATAAAATAAAAATAATACTCAAAAAACCTTCCCTGAAGATTTTGAACAAGCCAAAAAGAAGATTCAAAATTTCCATTTATTCACCTCTGGAAAATTGGCTGTTCTTGACCAATCCAATCACCCCTCTCTGGTTCCAATAATGCAATTTTTTTCCTTTGAATATACTCTGTGAGAAAGAGAAGAAGGAAATCAACTCAGTCAAAATGTTCCTTCACCAATCCAAAAAGTTTTTCAAAAATTTTGGTCCCTCAAGATCTTGGGGTGGGAAAATGTGGGAAATTGGATGGCAAAAATTGATGCACCCTTCTGAACTATTTGGACAATATTTGAAGAAAGCTGCTATCCAATCTTCTCCTCAAGAGTTTTCTCTTTTGAACCTTAGTTCTGACAAGGTCTCACAAATTTTAGGCCAAATTTTCCAAAAATTAGCCAGACTGGCACATGATTCCAACCATCAAAAAATTCTCAACAACAATATCCCCTCTTTCTCTTCATTTGAATTTGGATCCTGGCTCACTCCTTTTGACTGTTCTCCCCACGTCACCTTCACTTCAAATTACTTCTAAAATTCTCCCCACATTGACAAAGGGGAAATCTCTTCCTATTCCTTTTTACTGGTGGTTCCAACCAGAAAATCAAACGGAAAAATTATTGACAAAAAGTACAAATATCATGTATCTGATGGCCAATTTGTTTTTCCTGACTTTGGTCTTGGGATTGAATTCAAACAAAAATGTTTTGTCAAAATGGTTTGGGAAACAAACAAGTGCAAGCACTGTACTTTTCCTGCTGTGGAGATGCCACCCATACTAGGATGGCCATGTCTAGGCAAATTAACAAGACAACTTGGAAAACTTGAAAAGGAATAAAAAGAGGCAAAATATGCTTTAGACCAAAAAATTTAAATAAAAATAAAAAACATCTTTTTATTGGTGGGGTTAAAAATAGGCTCAAAAATTTTTGTACTTGAAAATATTTTTTTTCTGTTTTTATTTTTAAATTTTTGATAAAAGTAAATATTTTATAAGCCAATCAATCAACTAATTTACTTTATTTCTTCCACAGTTCCACTGCTACCAATACAAGCCATGGCCACTAATAAACTATCTTTTTTTCAGTTTCCAGTTTTTCCCTCTTCTTTTCCAGTCTCTCTTCCTGTCAATCCTTCTCCTTTTCCTCTTTCCAAAACTCCTCTTCTTCCTGCTTCAATTTCCTCTCAGCATCCAATTTCTGTTGATGAGTCAAAATCTCAGCTTTCTGCTTTTAAAAATCAATAGCCAGTTGACAATCCCACTTCTCCTTTTCAAATTGAAGTTTTTCAGATTCAATTTGTGATTTCACTGTTTTCCAGAGGGGAATAGGAATGAGCTTGATTTTGGAAATGAGCAGATTCAATTGGTTCACTTACTTGAATCTTGCTTCTCCATGATATCTTCAAAGCTAAAAAATTGGAAGTGCTTCTCCTTTTTTGATGGCTATTGGGGTTTCTGTTGATGGAATTGGAGGCTGTTTTCTTTCCCTTTGCAGAAAAGGTTTCTGTGGGAATTTTATTACTCTCATTTGAAGGTGATGTGGGAGGCCCCATTGCCTCAAGTGTTTGGCCATTCAGAAATGGATGTTGCTGTTTTTTTACAATCTAAATTAGTCAGGATTAATCATAAAGATCAGAAAAGAACTGGCTTCCTTAATTTAACAGATGTTGATTTTAATTGATATTTTCAAATAACTTGCCCCTCATTGGCCAAGTTGTTAAGTTCTTCCACCTCAGGAAGAGACTGATCCAGAAAAGGAAGTGAGGGGTCCAAGGAACAGTTTGAATCATTGATCAATGCTGATTCATAAATGATTGGAGCTGGCTGTGTTGGAATATCCTCCTCCACATCTAATTGGGGCCACTAATATTTTTCTTTGGGATCATCATTGCTAGGCTGAGCATCCACAGCCAAGTCATTGGCATCTACTGAATCAGATTGTTGGGCATCAAAAGCAGCTAAAGGGTTTATTTTGGACTTCTTTCCAAATATTTCATCCATATGAATATGAAAAGGACAAATGGAGTCCAACTTATCAACCACCAAGTTGATTCCCTTGGCTTTATCAGAATTGGTGATGCCAAAGCCAGTGGAGATTGAAAATAAGGCATATCAAAGTTAGTCAAACCCGCCATTTTTTAATTGCAGTTTTCAACCCAAATCTGCCATTTCAAACCTGCCATTAAAAATAAAAGAAACCCACTTATTTCACATCAGACGTGTCAAAGTTAACATGAAATAAGTGGGTTTTTTCAAATAAAGTATTCAAAGGCTTCCTCCACCTGTCCACGTCATCCACCCCTGGCTTCCTACCTCCTTCTACCTCCAACCTCATTCCATTTTTTTTTACCTCCAGCCTCATCATAAAAAGATTCACCACTCTCATCACTTTATCACTCTCAACATCACTCTCATCAATTTATCACCCTCATCAATAAATCACTCACCACTTTATTGCTCTCATTGCTTCATCGCTCTCATCACTCTACCTCCAACAAGAACTTGTACCTCCAACCTCATCCAAAGAATCCAGTCATCTTTTTATTGCTCTTGTCACTTTATTGCTCTCATCACTTCATATCTCTCATCACTTTATCTTGCTTGTCACTTTATCCCTCTCATCAACTTATTGCCCTTACTCTTTCCAAATGGCCCCTCAGCAAACCTCCCCTTGCAAGTCCACACAAAATTCAAACACACCAAATCAAACATTGCCAAGGAACTCCACAACAAACAATCCTTCCCCCGCAAGTCCACACAAAAGTCAAATGCACCAAAGCAAACATTTCCAAGTAACTCCACAACAAGCAATCATCCCCCATCAGCTTCCAAGGGCTCAAGTCATCTCAAGAGAGCTGATCACATCATCCTGGTCAACTGGCTCAAAATTCCCTCCCACTATGATGCCTGCTTTGAATTGGAAAATGAAACATGTGTTGGCCAACCTCCATCCTCTAAGGTCAATGTTTATCTCCTGACGGCCAATGAACTCAAGAACAAAACAAAAGGTAGGCTGGATTTTTCATCCAAACAGATGAGGGAGTGATTCAAGAATTATCAAGCCAAGTACAAAAAGGCCCACTCCATGTCAATATCCACAGGCATTGGTATCACCAACTCTAACAAAGCCAAGGGAATCAACTTGGTGGTTGATAAGTTGGAATCCATTTGTCCTTTTTATATTCAAATGGATGAAATCTTTGGAAAGAAGGCCAACATCACCCCATTAGCCGCTTTTGATGCCCAACAATCCAATTCAGTCCATGCTGAGGACTTGGCTGGGGATTCTCAGCCTAGCAATGGTGATCCTGAAGAAACCTTTGGCTTGGAGTGGCCCCCATCCAATGCCAAGGAGGATATTCAAACACCATCAGCTCCAATAACGTCTACTTCTGTGTTCCTTGATGTGTCAAACCATACCTTGGACCCCTCCCCTCTTTCTTTGGATTGCTCTCTTCCTGGGTTGGCAGATCTCATCAACATTGCTGATGCGGAACAAGATACTCCTCAGTCTCAATTACCCTCAACATTGGTTCAAGTAAGGAACCAAGCTCTTTTCTCTCTTGTCTGGTTAATCCTGACTGATTTAGATTGTAAAAAAACAGGCTCATCCATTCCAGAATGACCAAAAGCTCAAGCCAATGGGGCCTCCCACATTGCCTTCAAACACTAGTGACAACTTTCAGACTCAAACCTCCTCTGCCAAGGGTAAGCAAAAGGCCTCCAATTCTATCAATATCAACCCCAAAATTCATCAAAAGAGGAGAAACACTTCCGGTTTTTTGGGCTTTGAAGAAATCATGGAGAAGAAAAATTCATTTAAGTCCATTGGTTGAATATCCTTGCTTCCAAAATCATGCTCATTGCTTTTCACCTGAAAAAAACAGTCAAATCACAAATTAAATCCAAAAAACTTGAGTTTGAAAAACAAAAGTGGGATTTTAAACTGGCCATGGATGTTCAAAAGCAGAAAGCCAAGAGTTTGGCTCATCAACAAAAATGGGATGCTGAGTGGGAGTTGAAAAATGCTGAGCTAGAGTTTCAAAAAGAGGAAAAGGAGAAGGATAAACAGCAAGCACAACTGTAAAAGGAGAGGGAACAACTTGCAACCAAAAAAAAAGGATAAGGTATCAGTAGCCTTGGCTTGCATTGGTAGCAGTAGAACAGTAGATTAAATACAGCAGATAACTAAAATGCTGGGATTGTAAATATATTTGCATGGGTGAAAGACAAACAAAAAAATTATTTTTGATTACAACGTTTGAGAGTATTCTTAACACCACCAACATACAGATCTTTTTTGTTTTTATTTATATTTTTTTCTAGATTAAATTTGGCCATTATTCAATTCCCTACAAGTGTTTCTAGATTTTTTATTAATTTGAAGTGACATGGCAGTTCTGGTATGGGTTGCTGTATCCACAGAAGGAAAGGTCCAGTGCTTGTACTTATTAGCTTCCCAAACCATTTTGACTATACCTTTTTGCTTGAAATAAATTCCAAAGCCAAGGTCAGAAAAAAAAAAATTGGCCATCCAATACTTGATATTTGTCTGTATTTTCAACAAGTCAACCATTTGATTTCTTGGTTGGAACCACAAGTGAAAAGGAGTAGCCAGAGATGTTGCCTTTGTCAATATGAGGAGAGTTGTAAAAAGAATATGAGGTGAAAGTGATGTGTGGGGAGCAATAAGAAGGTGTAGGCTTGGAACCAAATTCCAAGAAAGAGAAAGAGGGGATTTTGTTGTCCTTCATGGTATCATGGTTTGATTCAAAGGAAAGTTTGGCGAAATTGCAAAAATTTTGTCCTAGAATCAGGGATACTTTGTTGGCCTTAATGTTGAGGAAAGCATACTCTTGAGGAGAAGATCTAATAGATGATTTCTTCACATAAAGTCCAAATAACTCCAAAGGTTGCATCAATTTTTGCCATCTAACTTCCCACATTTTTCCACCCCAAGATCTTGAAGGACCAACTGGGTTGACAAATTTTTTTGAACCATGAAGGAAAGTGGTGAAAAAGTTGATGTCCTTCTTATCTTGTTCTGAGAGTTTATCCAAGGGCAAAAATTCAATATTTCAACCAGGGCTTGGTGATCAGATTGATTGAGGACAATTACTTTCCCATGGTGGAAGAAATGGAACCGTTTGATTGTTTGTTTTGCTTGCTCAAACTCTTCCTGGGTGGTTTTTTGACTATTCTTTTTTATTTTGGCAACAATTGAAGGGTACAGATCCAAAGGACATGGTTTCCAACCAGACCAGACCACCTTTTCATTAATACCTTCCTCAGTAACTTCCAAAGACATTTCTGAATCCCAATATTGAAGCCTCTTTTGGCAAGCAGCCCTACTCTTCCCACCTCTCTATATGTTTTTCAAGCCGTCTACTTCCATCTTCTTCCCTCCCAATCCTATACTTAGATTGGGGTGAGGAACAAGGCAGGATTCCATTGTTTGTGTAACATTTTGGGGGGGTGGGAGAAGAATTGGATGTTCCCCAAAAGCAGTCAAATTTTTTCCAAAAAAAAAAAAAAAAGTCAGTCCAATAGACATTATTGGTGAAACATGATTGAATAAAAAAAAGAAACCAAACCTGGACTTGAACCCAGGGACACTGGAAGCTGAATCCCCCCAAAAAAATTAGCATGAGTGACCCATGCAACGCACCAACAAGGAAAGTTATCAAAAAAATCAAACTTAAAAAAAACCTACCTCCCATGGCAAAGAACACCTGAAAGAACCAAAAAGCACTCTGTTGGCTTCCTGTGCAGTCCAGAGACACCTAAAAATAAAAAAAGATAAAAAAAAAAACACTGGAGGTCAGCTCCAAACAAATCTCCCAAAAAAGGTTCAGGAGACATTGGAAATCAATTGCTTGATTGATTGAAAAAAGATTGCTTGTTCAATCACAAAATGATTGCTTGATCAATTGCAAAACAATTGCTTGATCAAATTGCAAAACAATCAAACAATCAAGCAATTGAATGAAAATCAATTGGTTGATCAAATTGCAATCAATCAATTGATTTATTAGGATTCAATCAACCAATTGATTCCTAATTTATTGGTGGGGGTTGGTTGAGAGAGGCAGGAGGAGGAGGAGGAGGAGGAAGGGGGGAGAAAGAGAAGGGAGGGGATTACCAGATGAGGAGGGGGATGCAAGTGAGATGAGGTGGAGCTGAGAGAGCAGACCTGGGGGAGTTCAAAGGAGAGGTAAGCAAGGGTGGTTTAGCAAGTGGAAAGAAAGAGGGAAGGGGACTCACTTAGTCTGTTTGTGAGTTGGATGGTGGATTTTTTGGGGAGCTTGGTGAGGTTGATGAGGCTGGTGAGGTTGGTTAGGTTTCTGAGGTGAAGGAGGTGGTTTGATGAGGAGGAGGAAGGAAGGTGACCAGTGTGTGAGTGGGGTGAGGTGGAAGTGTTGGAGAGGTGAGGTGGAGGGGAGAGGTGGGTGGGCTGAAAAGTGGTGGGGTATGAGGTGGAGGTTTTTTTTGATTTTGTCTAAGTCCACTAAGAAAAAAAAAAAACTGACTCAGCCTGGAAACTTGGGTGAACAACCAAAAAAAAAAAACTTACTGTGAAGTTATTTTTCACCTATTTAAAAGTCAAAAATTACTCATCAAAGCAAGCAAGGGTGAGAGGAAGAATCCACTCTCTCATAGAAGAAGATGAGGGACAAGATGAGACAGGGATGACTTGAGGTGGGTCAGGAATATCATCTTCAAATATTTTGTCCCATTCATCTTTGATGTTGGCCAAAAGATTGTGAAGGATTACACAAGTGATAATCCAGTTGATGAGGAACTTCATGTCTTTGGGGTTTTGAAGCTGGTTTTGCATTTCCCTTAAGATGGCCCATCTTCCTTTCAGGACTCCTATGGCATGCTCAATCCAAACTTGTGATTGGGAAAGATGATAGTTGAAATTGGTTTTTCCTTGATTGTTAGATGAAACGTTCCAGTATGCTTGAACCACATTTGCCACTAGCATAAGCTGAATTGGCCAGAAGTTATTGATCTTGGTCAAAGTAGTTCCCTGGTTGTTGGAAAATTCCCATCAGATTGAACACATATGAATCATGAAAAGAACCTAGAAGGCCAGCATGGAGGGATATGAACTTCTTTTTGTTATCACAAACCAGTTTTAGGGCCACGGAGTATCTAAGCAAAACAATGAAACATATTTGGTCAGTGGTGTGATCAAAGGTGTTATAAAATTCATTGGAAAAGAAATGAATCAGTTGCCTTTTTTCAATCAAAGTGTGGTTGCCATCTAGCTTGGGTTTTTGACTCAAGGGGATGGTGGTTCCATCAACAAAACCAATACAACCAGGAAAGCCTTTGGTCTCCATTACTTGATATATCTCCTTGAATTCTTCTTTGGTTGGCCAAGAAAGGACTGAGCAATGGAAAGATAGGATAGCAATCATGACTCTTTTGGTGTATAAGTCAATGCTTCCATAACTGAATGAGAATAGATTTTCCAATTGATGGATTGCTGCTCCATTTCCATTTGATCCCAATCTACAAAGAGCAACAGCAAGTTGGATTGCTGGATTGCGTTGAGGATTCCAAGAATTGTTCTGGAAGATGTGGTGGTCTTCAATCATCTCCAAAATTTTCATGAATGAAGGCAAAAAAGTTTTGAATAGTTCCTGGAAGCTTAAGTTGGGGATGAGATGAAGCTTTTGCCTTTCATACATAGGGTTGTGGAGGGTGTGTATTCTTGGAACCATGTATTGCTTTTACAACAGAGAATTCAAAGCTAACAAAGTTGATTCCAAATTGGAGTCTGAATCAGAGTCTGAATGGGAGTCAAACAGTAGCAAAAGTTCAGTCAGCTTTTTTTCATTTTCAACTTGCTGGCAGGAAGTTTGATTGGACATGTTGAGAAAGATGGTGATGAGATGATGATGGGATTTGATTTGTGTGAAGATGGAGATGTGAAAATTGATAAAGATGTGAAGCAATGGAGATGAGATGTGTGTGATGCAATGTAGGTTCAACTGGTATGGATTTGCTGATGTGGATGGGTGTTTTAGATGTGATGGATGGTGGATGGATGATGATGCATAAATGGCAGTTTTAACGGCTGGTTTGATGTTTTAAATCCTCCATTTTCATGAAACCCGCCATTTCAAAATACACCAGTTAGGGGGTATGTGTATTTCAGAAACCCGCCATTCTTAATGGCGGGTTTGGTCAAAAAAAATGGTGGGTTTCTAATGGCGGGTTTTCTAACTTTGATACGCCCTAATGAGTGGGCCTTTTTGTACTTGGCTCAATAGCTCTTGAATTGCTCCTGCATCTGTTTGGATGAAAGATCCAGCCTACCTTTTTTTTTATTCTTCAGTTCATGGGCCATCAGGAGATAACCATTAAGCTTAGAGGATGGAGGTTGGCCAACTCATGTTTTGTTGTCAGATCCAAAGCAAGTGTCATACTTGGAGGGAATTTTCAGCCAGTTTACCAGGATGATTTGATGACCTTTCTTGAGCTGACTTGAGCCTTTAGAAGCTGATGGGGGGGGATTCTTTGATTTAGAGTTCCTTGGGCATGCTTACTTTGATCCATTGAATTTTTGCTTGGACTTGCGGGGGGATTTTTGCTGAGGAGCCATTTGAAAAAATTTAGAGGTATGAAGGGATGAAGCAATGAGAGAAATAAAATGATGAGAGTTAGGATGTGATTAGAGCAATCAAGTTATGATATCAATGAAGAAATGAGGATAGCAATGAAGAGATGAGAGTGAGGAAGTTAAAAGAGTGATAAAGAAATGAGAGTTAGGATGTGATGAAAGTGATAAAGTGATGAGAGTGATGAAGCAATGAGAGTGATGAAGAAATGAGGATAGAAACAAGAGATGAGATCAATCAATCATGTTTTTTGGATAAGTTTGGATTTAAAATTTTTCCAATGAGGTTTGAGGTTGAAACCAGGGGTTATGATGTGGAATGATGGGTTGAGGCAGTAAAAGTCTTGAAATAATTTATTCAAAAAAAACCATTTATTTTCAGGTAAATCTGACATGTCTGATGTTAAATAAGTGGGTTTTTACTATTTTTAATGGTGGGTTTGGGTTTAAGACCACAATTTGCCATTAATGGCGGGTTTGGTTAACTCTGATACACCCTAATAAACGTAACATTTCTGTTGTAACATAAATAATTACCAAAAATATTGAAACCTACTTCTTTGAAGTCCAAGATTTGTGATGGAATGTAAATAACTTTTTACAAAGCATAAAAAATAATAGAAAAGTATTAAATATATTTATTTCAAAATGAATTTTTTTTAAATATTTCAAGAAAGTTTTCATAAAGTAAAAATCACTAAAAACATCAAATGTGAAAAATTGATTATTGAGAAAAATCAATGTTTGATATTTATTTGATAATTTGTGCACTTGATTAATTTTATTTTGTAATTTTGAATGATATTGGAATTATTCTCATTGAATAATTTCATTTGGATTTTTTTTATATTTCTTTATTTTTGGTAAAAGATATCTTACATTCCATCACAAATAATAATTGTTAATCAAATCAATCCATTCCTGATTTCATTGTTGCCATTATTTTAATCAATGAATTATTTGATGAAAGAATTAAAAATATATGAACATTCCTCAGATTATTTTTATATAAAACATTTTTATATCTTCTTTATTGTTTGTGGTAAGGTTTTTAAATCTCACTGGAAATTCCAATTCTTATTCAAAGAAATCAATTTTTTGCATTTGATGTTTTCATTTTTGTAATGGATGAAACCTTTTTAGAATGATTTCAGAATATTCAAAATCTCCTTGTGAAATAGATATATTTAGTATTTTTTTTCTTTTATTTTTTATGCATGGTACAGAGTTTTTTACATTCCATCACAAATCTTGGATTTTCTTCAAAGAATTATGTTTCAATATTTTTGATAATAATCTATTTCCTGGATGATAAATTTGTCTGAATAGTTGAAAATATCTGAATTCCCAGCACTAGATAGGTATATGTAGGATTTTTGGTGCTTTTTAATGTTTTGTACAAAGGTATTCATGTTACACTGAAATATTCTATTTTGTGTAAACAAAATAAATTCTCATCATTTTTCTCATTTTTCTTATGTTGGTAGAAGTTTTTCTTTTTCAAACCAAAGTTCAAATTTGAATTCCTTGAAAAAATTGATATCTATATCATTTTTAAATATAAAATTAACTCCATTGGTTTCCATCAGTCAATTATCCCAAGAATTCTACCCCAGCCAGACCTCATAGGGGGTCTGGAGGCCTTAATTTAGCCCCCCAGGGCCCCAATCAATGTTTACAGGACTTTGGGGGCCCAAAAACCCATCAAATAGTTTGTTCTCCTACCCCAGGAACCCCTTTAAACCTTAAAAAGGCTGCAAACCTTCCTGGCATGGGAAGGCATTCCCAAAGGCTTTATTTTAGCAAAAAAAAGAAGTGCTGTAATTAAGGTTGGTGGCAACAGGATTGGGAAAATTCCACCACCATCCCCTCTGTCTGGCACACCATTTGCAGGTGGCACGCGCCATTTGAAGGTGGCAACATTGGTGCACCATTTCTTTTTTATCTATTTACTTCAAGGGCAAATTTTTTCTACTATGGCATCATGGTCCATCAAATGGTCCTGATTTCCACATTGTTTCTGATTTTATTCTAGACAAATGGCAGGTAAATCACAATCAAAACAGCTCAAGGTTGAGACATGAGAAGAGAGGACCAGAAAGCCCAATGGACCTTGGGAGGGTTTGAGCCATCTTTTGGTGCTTGGCTGAGGAGGTGCAATCAGCTGGCATGGTGGTGAAACTGGTGGGCAAGCTGTTGGCCACCAGTGTAACTAATGTCCTTGCTTCTCTCCCATTGTTACTTGGCTTGCCAATCTGTGATCCTCAATCCAAAACTCCCTGAAATGGTTGGGATTGCTTCCCCACCTGAGAATCACACCCAGGCTATTTAGGTTGGCTCTTGATTTCACTTACTAACCCAAAGCACTTATCCTGTAAATCTTATCTAGTTGAACTTGGTACATAACTGCACCCTTTTTTTACACCTCAATGGACCCTTTGGCCCATTTCTCCTTGATACTACCCTCTAAAATTTGGTACAGACAGATTTGGGGCCCCATGGGGGGTTTGGGGACATTGTTGGCCCGCCATGGCAACACCATTTGGTTCTCCAATTTTGGTGTGCCAAAATTGTTGCGCTGCCAACCTTAGCTGTAGTAATGTCAATGATTCCTGTTGGTGTCATTTTAGGAATTTTTTTTGCTAAAATCAAGCCTTTTGATTTCATTGGAAGGTGGTTAGTGATTGGTTTGGCATGATTATAGCCTGGGCCATTCAAATATTTATTTTTGGATTTATTGAGGAATGAGGGTGGCTCATGAGGAATAACTGGTAGGAAATTGAGATTCCCTGGGACAGAAAATGGAATTGGGGGTTCCTTGCTTCCCATTTTAGTTGTTTATCCTTAGGAAAGACATGAAAACCACCAAGAATTCTGATCAAGACACCTTAAATATCTCATGAAACTGGATTAAAAATATTTGAAGAACTACACCAATGGGATTTAATCCAAACAGATGATGGGTTTCTTGCTTGATTTTGAATTCAGAAAGAAAGAGTCATCATTCAAACTTCAGATCAAAAATGATTTCAAGGAAAAATTTTCTCTTTAAAAGAAAGAGAAAGTTTCAGAATTGAAAAAAAAAGCCAAGAGATATGAAAAATCAAGGAGAAAAATACAAATAAAGGAGAAGAAAAAAGAACAAAAATGCTTCTGCTTTTTTTTTTTTTTTTTTTTTTTTTTTGGTTGTTTTGAATTTAGTAATCACACAGTTGTGAACTTTTTCACGGGTTTAACATATGCCACAAGCCATTCTGAATCAAATCCAAACCATCAATTTCCATGAAAAATTCACAATACCTTTTTCAATTTTCTTTTTGTATGTGTGTGTGGGGGGGGGGCTTTTCCTGCAAGAGGTTTTGAAGTTTTCTATTGAAAGTGTGCCTTTTTAGCCTATTAATATGGCGCCCTTTTTTTCAACCTTCTGTGATTGATCTTTCTCATTCTTCTTGAAACTCAACTTTGGTGTGTGGCTTTTTAGTTGATCAGTCTCACCTGGGTAATTTGACACATGCCTCAAGGCTGTTGAACTTCAAGAGTGTCCAATGCCCAATAGAGAAGATGGATGGAGGAGAAAAAGCTCACCTATCAAAGAATGATGACCAGATGGATAACAGTATCTAGATAAAATGATAGTAATGGCTAAGAAAGCAGAAAGTTCTGGAGTGGTAGATATTAAAAGTCAAGTGAGCATTGGATTGATCAGAGATAGTAGGAGCTCAAGTGATGACAGCATTGATTAAGGATTGGAAAAGTGGGTTAGGGGAGAAAAGGCTCAAGTTTTACACAGCATTACATCAAATTAATAATAGAGTTGACAGAAATGGCCAGATGAAAATGGATAGATTCTGATGAGGCAGGGATGGCTGAACACATAGAAGTCACAGGTGCCCAGAGGGACTAGGATCTGTTGACCCTCATGAGACAAGAGAAGAAACGGATGGGTGAGTTTCAGAAGGACAGAATAGTGCTCAAGTAGGCTAAGTACAGAGAGGGTTGAACTGTGGGTGATGAGCTGGAAGTCTATTGAATATTGAAAGGAAGATGTTTGGGTTAGAAAGCTATTGATTGGTAAAGATCATCAAGCTGTCACCTGTCACATCGGCAACAGAGCATAAGCTTTCATTTGAAAGGCTAAGGACACAAAAGTTGCACTCAAGTGCTGAGAAACTGACAGCTTAGGATAAAAATTCCAAACGAAGGCTGGCCAAGTTTCTCTCCCAATGTTATACTATCCATCCTTTTCTTCATTGGGTGAAGACTTTTTTTTTTTTTTTTTTTTTTTTTTTGTACATATGTGTTTGTGGGTTAAATTTTCTTCAATCAATACCACTTGGCCCTCTTGGGCTCATCAAACCCAATGCAAAGATAAAAATAAAAATAAAATCATCATCCTGGAGACCAGATCCCATTCGCACCATACGATCCAGCGTCCGGGTTCATATGTGAGAGATAACTGTCACCGAGGCTTCTGACAGGAGCATTTGATCTCATCCACCTTCACATCCATTCCGAAGCCTCAAATCGATCGATTCCATGAATCTGATGGTTGGATAGAATGGACCCAGCCAGTCAAGATCCCCGGTCATTATTCAAATGCAGTGTCTTTAAACTCTGTTCTTCTTCTTATGCTCTCGACATCATTTGGTCGTGATCGGGTGGGTTTTCATCTTGGCTAGGTTTCAACTTGGAACTTTTCAGAAGGGTGGATGCTCTGCCACAACACTTTTCAACAGCTGTCGAGCAGCCTTAATCGAGGCGAACGAACGGTCGAGTGCTTTCTCAGTTACTGGTTACTTCTAAGATAACTTTCCACAAAAGAAAAAAAACCCTCATCCAAATCAAATCATCATTCCACTGAGTTGACTTTGAATTATTCCATATCCAATGCTGGTACAAAGAGGTACATAATTTGCTGGGGGGAAAGGAAAATCGAACATTGGGTGAGAAGTTTGAAAGTCACTGTGAAGGATGAAAGAAAGAATAGGCCCAATCTTAAGAAGAAAAACACAAAGAGCAATCAGTTGTGCCACAAGAAACTATGGAGACATTCAATACGAAGCCGCGGTTTCGCGAAATTCTACAAGTGAATTGTATGAGACCAAAAAAAAAAAAAAAAAAAAAAAAAAAAAAAAACAGAGGAACATAAGAGCAACAGTCCTAATCGATAATTTGAGGGGATGTGGTACAACCGGGTGAGCTACCAGGAAAGAAGTTGATTTGAGCAGAAATTCGAGGGTGATTGGTCGTCATCTTCAAGTTCAGTCAAAGGCGAGGAAAACGTCAATGAATCATGACGCCTGCTCGGAGGTGTTTCGACCTTTGCGGTGTCGCTATTACCATAATTCTTGCACTTCGAATCATCATATTCTTCCAATTCAACCTTGATTTTACTTTCGCCACCAACAAGTCCATCTTGAAGATTGTTGGTAGAATGACTCTCGCGTTTGATCAAAACTTCTTCGACCTCTCTTTTAATTTTACCACGAGTTCTAAAATACCTTGACGATCTCAAACTCTCGCCTTCGGTACTGGTAACCCTAGGATCTTCTGAAGGGATAACGTCGATATCGTTAAGCTTGCGGCTCTTTCTTACTGCCAGTTTTGGAGCCGCTTGGGAGGGCTTAGCTTCCTTTACCCTTTTCTTGATACTGTTGTTAGCCTTCGTGGCTACTTTGAACGATGGGCATAAGCCTGGAACTCTTCCAACAGAGCATTCGTCGCACCTCGGCCCAACCGGTAAACATATAACCTACGATGACGAAAATGGTATTCAGTCGGCACGGTAGAATCAGTAGGGTTGTGTGCAAGTCACTATTCATGACGGCTGTACTTTGGTGTTCTGATGAGAATTTAGTCTACAACCCAACAAGTCATTACTACCGATCATTTACTTACTTGACCGAATCCAACCATCAAGTGATTGATTTCTTGGAATAACCTTTCGAAACATAATTTGTTTTGTTTCAGGAGAGGGTAGCAAGAGCAAGCGAAACAAAGTGAAGTTATAAATTTGAGAAGATCAAAGTCAACAAGATGTGAATGACTTTCAACCCATCAACTTCCATTGTGAGTTTTCATGGTACGGCAATCAAACTGAACTAACTCTTTTGGTAACCAGCTCTCTAAATGAACTCTGGTAGCTTCGGGGTCTGAGGTTTGGAACCAGCCCAATCGATTTGAGATCCTGTGGACGTGCGTGTCTACACCTATTCCTAAGTTAATCTTCCAGGCACTAGAAAGAGCTAGAAACGCCATTTTTGGTCCAACCCCTGTGATTCATCCCAAAGCACATAAATGAGGTGACGAGGAGGATGAAACCGATAAGTTAGGTTTGTGTAGATTTGACTAACCTTTCAGGGCGACCAACTCGTCTGTTGTCAGGGTAGGTCAAAGACGGAGATACAAATGATGAGAATCAGAGGCATGTTGGCATGGGCATCAAACGTTGCTTGGATAGACAAAGATACCTAGAGTCTTGGGAACGTCACTGTTATGCTTGACGTATAGATCATGGGCCATCAACTTGATGAACTGAGCCTTCTTCTTCCAAAACCCGACTTTGTTGATGCATCTTTCGATTTCTTCTAAACTCGAGCTTCTCAAAGATTCGACCGTGAGAGAGTTTTTAAGGTTTTCCTTCAAATTCCGAGTGGCTTCAGAGGTGATTTCATCCTTGGTTTGACTACTTAACATTAGTGAGACTAAACATGCCAATCGACGATCCCTGGCTAATTGTTCGTTAGTCTCAAGGTGTTCATCAATCTCTTGCTGACCGTCACGATGGTCGTCATTTGCTTGGTGATAGTTTTCGAAATACATGACGCCTGCTTGGTCACAGCCCATCCTGTCGACTGGTGCCACAAACGTTCGTCTCTGCTGCTTGATCAAATCGTAGACTTCTCTCCATCTCTCGGGAGCCGGTGGAGGATTGAGGAGTGCTTGTTTGACGATAGTCTTGGCTTTCTTAGTCGGCGAGTTATTCTTTGGGGGGACTTTCACAGGACTGGCAGATGATGCTTTTGGGGGTGTTCGTTGAGACGGAGAAGCGCCGGTTGCTTGAGCGACTGAATTGACCGATTCCACCTTAAGACGGCGAGTTCGAGGAGGCATGTCGATCCGTTTGACGAGCGCTCTAATGATTAAATGTGACTCCTGTCTCTTTGGAAGTAACTGATGGAGATCGAAAAGCGATGATAGTATTTGGTCTGCGAGTCAGATAGTGACCGGAGGGGTTCATCCCATCGGTGACCAGATATCCTGGAGGAAGAGGGCGTCGTTGCGTTGATGTGGTTGGATGCAGCCTGATTGTCGATTTGCGATTGGAAATCGAAACTGGTCATGAGCTTGAAATGTCCTAACGCTCGGTCAGCATGAGCTCAACACACCGGGGAACCTCGAGCGAGGGACGAGGGCAAGGAGAGAGACAGAGCCAGCCATCTTAGGCATCCGAGGCGATTGCTGGATTTGGGCAAATCTCAGCTGCAAGTCTGTCTTCCACTGAGAAACTCTTGCCTCAATCGGCAGATCGGGTGGCTGCAACCCCAAAGCAGAAGTAAGTATAGCTGGTCAGACAATCGTAGGCGTGTATCAATAGAGTAAACCATCTTTCGAGGAAAGAGAGCCGGATTTCAGCCGAATCTACCTCACAAGGGGGGGTGTCAGAGGTAACCCCAAAAATCTCACAGTGTGTTGACCCACAAAAACTTAAATTTTTTTTGTAAAAGGGAGAAGGAAAGATCAAAGGTGAGATAAGCACATCCAGACGCTATTCCTCCTCTTCAACCTCATACTTAAATCTATCCTCGCCCCACCCATTCATTCCTGATTGCTTCCATCCCCACTTCACACCACCTCACCAATTCTTTACTAGCTCATTACTTCTACCGTCCTTAAGTACTGGTTTTTAATCTATCAGTCTGAAGAAATCTTTTTCGAATTCTAAGTCTCTTATTTCTCAGGCTTCTATCACATCTCACGCTTTCATCATATCTCAGGCTTTTATCATATCTCACGCTTTTATCATATCTCAGGCTTTTATCATAGATGTTAAAAGATGATTGGAAAATCCTGGGCTGACTGAGGTCAAAAATGCAGAGTGACCTTTAGGGATATGGTGAATTGAATATTCGATTGGAGTCGGGCCGACAAAAGATCACTTACTTGGTACAAAATCATCCTTAATACCGGTACAACGATGCTCAAAACTTCAACAGCAAGGGTCTGGATTGGTGGGCTTACTTCCTTTGATGCAGTTGATGATTTCTAAAGAAAAATTTTGAGTCATAATCCCTTGTTCAAGGTACACACAATACCCTTTATCAGTTCCTTATATTTCATATAAACAATCAATCCTTTGGGTATGGATGAATGAATCTGGGGTAAATAAAGCTTAGATGGAGCTGGTATTTATCCCTTTCTGTTGTCTTGATGGTTTTATCATGTCCTGCCTCACTACAATGGGGGTTTCCCGCATGTATTGAGGCTAGAAAGGCAGTAAGAGATTGCCAGGTGATCATTCTTAGTGTCATTACCAGGGGAAAAAATTCCCTAGCCATGGTTATATGGTTTGCTTGTCATTTATGGTGTACATATGTTAATTTTAGATGAGACTGTTAGAATTATGGCCAGCAATTAGCTTAGGCAAATGAGCAGTATTTAAAGCAAAAGAAATGCTGGACACTGGGTGTCAATATTGGCTAATGGGGCTCTCACAATGGGGCATTATGTTGCATGAATTTGATTGGAATGATGAATGAATGGATGGAAAACAGCAGGGAGAAGATCTCCTTAAGTACAAAAGATTGGCCTCTTGTGAGCCCATGATACAACAAGCCAAAAGGCAAATTTTCCACCCCAAAAGAGCTCTACAGGCTCTACTAGCCTTGTTACTTGGTTGGGACTACATCAGCCCGCATGGCGTCAGTTCCTGAACCCTTACAACCAGCCTATTCTGGTCCATTCCAGTGTTTCCACCGTTATGGGGCTGAACCAGCCCCTTGCTGTTCAATCCCCTTGGCTGGTTGTCCATTACAACCAGCCATGATGACCTCATTACGTTGTTTACGGGCTGGTTGCCTCATGCAGCCAGCCCCTGGCCCCTCAAATGGGCCAGGTGGGACCCAGGGCACACCTGGGTCCGGTCTCAGACTCACATGGGGGGTGTGACCAGTGGACATGCTGTCCCCCCCCTCTTTCTCTCAAATCCCTGGTGGGGGTGGTCAAATCCCCTCACCAGGGGCCCTGGGGGTTGATACCCCCAGGGTGTTGTCAAGAAAGTTGGCCTGGGAGGTGATCAGGTCCCCCCAGGCCCATTGCTCCTCCCCCTTGGTAAAGGGGGGGGGGGGGGGGGGAGAGCGCCCCTGCTTGGTTGCTTCACACACTCAATGGTGGAGGGGTGATGAATTCCCCCCCACCTGCCGGTTGCTACGCTTGCAGCTGGTGCCGCCACCTCCTGGGGCAAGGGGGTGGTCAGGTCCCCCCTGCCCTGACCAACTGCACTGTTGCGGCCGGTTGCTGGCTGGTTCAACCCAGCCAGCTTGCCCCCATCCCCCTTGCAACAGCAAGCAAGGGGAGGGGGAGCAAGGCGGGGCCGCAAGCCCCGGCTCTGCGGCGCTGGTTGCCGGGCGCAACCAGCCGGGCCCGCGCGGGATCCCTTGGCCGCGCGACAGCCCCGCGTGGGCCATACCAAGGAACACAGGTGGCCCCAAACGGGCTGCAACACGGGCGGCGGCTGCTAGTGGGCCGCAACACGGGCGGCAGCCCCAATGGGCCGCCCCAAGCCCAAATTGTGAGAATCACATACTTTGGCGGGCCAGCCCGTCTAGCCAAGTATGTCCATAATGAAGCTTGGGCCCTTTTATGCCCAAATAAGCCCATCTGGCTTGGGTGGCCCATCCACCCTAGCGGACCCGTGAGGGCCCGTGTCCCAAAAGACCATAAAAACGGGTTTTGGCGCCCAAATGCCCAAAACCAATAACACACACGTAGGCCCACATGGCCCACGTGATGTCCAATGGGCCATGGAGGCCCATTTTTGCATCCCATTTGGATTACACACTCCTATGCACATTACCTGAGTGCATCCGCATTTTCACACACCCCCTTAATCCAAAAGGGATGCCATACGCATACTAGACACAAAACCTTCATGTTTGTTCCTATCTAACGCCTTAGTTAAGATATCCGCAATCATTGCCCCAGTAGGCATGTACCGTAACACTATCTCTTTGCAGTTAACTGCATCCCGTATATAGTTATAATGAACATCAATATGTTTTGTTCTAGAATGGAACACTTGATTTTCTGCCAACGCAATGGCACTCTGGTTATCAGAATACAACAACGCAAACCCTTGTGGTTTATGAGTATCCTCTAAGACCTTTCTCAACCATTTTGCTTCCTGTGAAGCTGAAAAGTACGCTCTGTACTCTGCTTCTGTTGACAAAAGACTTATTGCTGACACCTTTTTAGACATCCAAGACACTAGATTCTTTCCTAAGAAGAATACAAAACCACTTGTTGATTCCCTAGTGTTACCATCTGCCCAACTTGCATCAGAATAACCAACCAAGTCAAAGTTTGATGACTTTGAAAACTGCAGTCCCAGACTGCTTGTTCCTTTAAGATACCTCATAACTCTCTTAAACGCTGACCAATGCCTCATGCATGGTTTCTCTAAGTGTTGTGACAAAATCCCAATTGCATAAGTAATATCTGGCCTTGTACACTGCCCCAAATAATTCAAAGATCCAATAGCTGATCTATAATCATTCCTGGATTGAACAAACTCTAGATGCTCTTCATCTGTAGACTTTTCTAACCAAATGTTAGACTGCATTGGAGTACCAAACTCTTTTGAATCTTCTAAGCCATACTGCTTAAGTAGAGCTGACACATAATGGTTCTGATCCAACCTGATCCCATTCTTGCTCTTACTAACTTTCATTCCCAGCACCTGCTGTGCCAGACCAAGATCTTTTATCTTGAACTCCTTTTTGAGTGTCTCCATGACTGTCTCCTTACCATTCCCAATAATGATAATGTCATCGACCCATAAAAAAAAATTGCATCCTTGCTCACAAAGAGACAAGGGTCAGCCAAACTTGTTTTGAAACCAATCTCTATCAGTTTCATGCTCATAGTATTACACCATGACCTAGCTGCTTGCTTCAATCCATACAGGGATCTACACAGCTTGAGGACATACTCCCCTTTATCTGCTGAGAGGAAAATTCTCACACAGATTTTCTTCATAGTTTCTGGCTTGGTCTTGACCAGCCATTCCTTGAAACCATCAGGAATTGACATATAAACAGTCTCTTCCTCTCCAAGTTTTGCATTCAAGTATGCAGTCACAAAATCAGCCTGTCTGATTTCTTCACCCAACTCCACTGCCAAAGCAATGATGTACCTGAAGGTGGACAGCCTTCCAGTTTGCAAGAAAGTCTCCTGGTATTCAATACCCTCTCTCTGTTTGAAGCCCTGTGCAACGCATCTAGCCTTGAACCTCTTCAAAACTCCATTAGTATCAAACTTCTTTGTTAACACTAATCTAGACCCAACAATGGTCTTTCCTTTTGGAACTGAATCCCGCTTAACCACTTCAAACACACTATTATTCTCTAGAGAATCAAATTCCTCAAAAATAGCTGTCTTCCAATTGGCTCTCTCATCCAAATTCATAGCTTGGCCAAAGCTATTTGGGTTAACTCTATTACCCATTTCTGAACTCAAATGTAGAATCTCATTAAGCATACACTGTTCCTGAAGTTTATCTTCCTCATATTCCGCAGAAGCATAATGGGACTTCCATTCCCCATACCTATCAACAGGCATTCTCATCCTGCCACTCCTTCTAACTGGAGGTGGAGGCTCATCAGGTTCTGATTCCACAGACTCCCCTGAAGTGGGTACTGAACCCTCCTATGGCACGTCTGCCACCTCAATATCATCACTAATGATATTCTCTCCAGCCTCTGCTGGGGAAATAGGCTACAATGCTATTTCCTGCTGTGATTCCTGAACAGCAATAGGTTCACCCCTTTTGAGTGGAAAGGTATTTTCTTCAAATTTTAAATCCCTGCTATGGATAACCTTTCTTGTCCCTCGAAAATAAATCCTGTATGACTTACTTGTTAAGTCATAGCCCACAAGTGCCCCTGTTCTGGCTCTAGGATCTAACTTTCCAACCATCTCATTATTGTGGACACTTTAATACACCAAGCAACCAATTGTTCTTAGGTGTGATGTTTTGGGGTACAACTTCCAAAACTGATAATGAGGACACTTCCCATTAACACTTACAATATTGTGCAACAGACACACTGTGCACACCAACTCAGCCCATAAAAACTTTGGTAGACCAGATTGAGCCATAATAGTTCTGACTTTGTCCAATAAAGTCCTATTAATCCTCTCAACTATTCCAATGTTTTGTGGAGTACTAGCAGTAGTAACTATATGAGTGATAGCATAATCATTCAATACTTTCTCAAAATCTTTACTCACAAACTCACACCCTCCATCAGTAATAACCCTCTTGATCTCCCTCATCAAACCATTCTTTTTCCAGACTTTGAAGATTACTGAAACCTCCTCTGTGGTTTGATCCTTTGATCTTATTGGTTTTACCCAAACAAAATTAGTTGCTGAATCAACCAAATTGATGAAGTATCTTGCCCCTCCAAGAGACACTGGTGAAAATGGCCCTGCCAAATCAATGGTGAATTCCTCTCTAGGAACTTCTGTGTGGTCTCTACTTTTTGAGAAAACATTCCTGGTCTTGGCCCCTAAGGTACAACTCTCAAAGTTGCTGTCCTTTACCTTATGGCCACTTCTATTGTGAGCAACAGTGCTCAGAGCTGAAATCTTGAACAAGTCAGCACAGAGAAACTTATTCCAAACTTGTCCACTAAGGATAGTTCTCCCATTCAAGTCAATAACAAACTTATCTTCTTTAAGATAAAAAATCTGGAAACCCTTTTTCCAGAGCACTCCAAGAGACACAAGGCTATAAGGAAAATCTGGTACATAGAACACTTTCTCAAAAATTATTTTGAAACCCATGTTATTTGCAAGAATAACTTTTCCAATCCCCTTAATCTGGATTGTTCTTCCTTTTTGGCCAATACTTACAACACCATCAAAATCTCTAATATTTGAAAACAAATTTGGCTCAAAAAACATGTGGTCTGTACAACCAGAATCAATCAAAACAAGAACATCCTCCTTCAACAATCCTCCCGTAAGGAATGAAGAATTATCAGCCACTGATAAGTTCTCATTTTCAAGGTTAAGATTACATACTTCATAATCAATCAAGTCCATATCTTGATCCTCTTTGATTTTAGCCTTCTTGTTGGGGACTTGTTCCACAACAGCTTGTTCCATTGAAACATCCACTGCCACCATAGCAACATTTTCCATGGCAAGGTTGACCTCTTTGTCTTCATTTTCACTTTCCTCTGATTTCTTCCTCTTCTTGGCCTCCTTGCAATCACTTGCATAGTGCCCCTTCTTCTGACAATTATAACACAAGACCTTTGATAAATCCTTTTTGGCCTTTGCCTTCTTCCCAGATTTTCCTGTCTTGCCCACCAGAGCAGTTCCTGTGCTCTCCTTCATCTTGAATTGAAGATCATCCTTTTCAATCCTTCTAAGCACATCCTCTTCTCCTGGAAGGGGATCCAACTGAGATATGATCCTGACCAAGGACTCATATTCTTTTGGCAGCTTTTGAAGAATCAAGAGTGACAAACACTCCGTATCCATGTTCATCCCAGATGACTTGAACTTAGCAATACTAGATCTAGCTTCCCCCACAAATTGTTTACAGTTGCCAAATTTCAACTTAAACAATCTATTGAAAGCAATCCCCTTTTGATGAACAGAGTCACCAGCATACTTTGACTTGAGCATTTTCCATAAAACACTCCCCTTCATCTTCTGTTCCTCCAACAGAGTATCAGCAACCCATGTTACATGATGCTCATCCAAGTGTCTAAGAATAAGATGATAGGCCTTCTTCTCCACCTCTGAACTGATCAAAGTATCATCTCCTTTCATAATATCCCAACAACAGATGTTATCCAACTCACTGTCCATAAGGACAGACCAAGCATTATAGTTCTGACTATTCAAAACTAACTTGGTGGAGCTGGACTCTGGGATATAAGACATCTTCTTGGAAAACTTGAGGCCCTTGAGGTTGTCCAAAGTAAGGTATAAGGGTCTATCTTGCTTGGAAATAATGATGATGATGGTACTGATAATGTGTTAGAATTATGTCCAGCAATTAGCTTAGGCAAATGAGCAGTATTTAAAGAAAAAGAAATGCTGGAAACTGGGTGTCAATATTGGCTAATGGGGCTCTCACAATGGGGCAATATGTTGGATGAATTTGATTGGAATGATGAATGAATGGATGGAAAACAGCAGGGAGAAGAGCTCCTTAAGTACAAAAAATTGGCCTCTTGTGAGCCCATGATACAACAAGCCAAAAGGAAAATTTTCCGCCCCAAAAGAGCTCTACAGGCTCTACTAGACTTGTTACTTGGTTGGGACTACATCAGCCTGCATGGCTTCAGTTCCTGAACACTTACAACCAGCCTATTCTGGTCCATTCCAGTGTTTCCACCGTTACAGGGCTGAACCAGCCCCTTGCTGTTCAATCCCCTTGGCTGGTTGTCCGTTAAAACCAGCCATGATGACTTCATTACGTTGTTTATGGGCTGTTTGCCTCATGCAGCCAGCCCCTGGCCCCTCAAATGGGCCAGGTGGGACCCAGGGCACACCTGGGTCCGGTCTCAGACTCACATGGGGGGTGTGACCAGCGGACATGCTGTCCCCCCCCTCTTTCTCTCAAATCCCTGGTGGGCGCGGTCAAATCCCCTCACCAGGGGCCCTGGGGGTTGATACCCCCAGGGTGTTGTCAAGAAAGTTGGCCTGGGAGGTGATCAGGTCCCCCCAGGCCCATTGCTCCTCCCCCTTGGTAAAGGGGGGGGGGAGAGCGCCCCTGCTTGGTTGCTTCATACACTCAATGGTGGAGGGGTGATGAATTCCCCCCCACCTGCGGGTTGCTATGCTTGCGGCCAGTGCCACCACCTCCTTTGGCAAAGGGGTGGTCAGGTCCCCCCTGCCCTGACCGACCACATTGTTGCGGCCGGTCGCTGGCTGGTTCAACCCAGCCAGCTCGCCCCAGCTCCGCAGGACTGGTTGCCGGGCGCGATCAGCCGGGCCCGTGCGGCATTGCACCGCACGGGATCCCTTGGCCGCGTGACAGCCCCGCGCGGGCCGTTGGGCCCCGCATGGGCCGTACTGAGGAACACAGGCGGCCCCAAGCCCAAATCTTGAGAATTACATACTTTGGCGGGCCAGTCCGTCTGGCCAAGTATGTCCATAATAAAGCTTGGGTCCTTTTATGTCCAAATAAGCCCATCTGGCTTGGGTGGCACATCCACCCTGGCGGGCCCGTGTCCCAAAAGACCATAAAAACGTGTTTTGGCGCCCAAATTCCCAAAACCAATAACACCCACATAGGCCCACATATCCCACGTGATGTCCAATGGGCCGTGGAGGCCCATTTTTGAATCCCATTTGGATTACACACTCCTATGCACATTACCTGAGTGCATCCGCATTTTAACAGAGACATCAACATAAATTTGTGCTCATTTATATAGGATTTTCTCATGAATGGGTTCAAAATGTTGATCCTCCATCATTTTGAAATATTTGAAAAAGCCTTACCATCATTTAGCCCAATATTTTGGAGGTAAAGCTGTCATATTAAACAGGGAGCATGGTTGCCAACCAGATTGATGGTGGTTGTCAAATACTAAGATCATCCTTTTCCCTGGTTTCTTTTTGTGTATTTTTATAGTTTGAGTTTTTTTTTATGTTTTTAGAGAAAACATAATCTAGTGTTAACATGATTAAATAGGGCATATAAAATTTAACCAAACATGCCATTATCTAACAGTTGGTTTCAGTCAAAAACCATCATTTCAAACCTATGGCCCTCCTTTCAACTCATAGCTTCATCACTCTGAAACATCATATTCACTAATCTTGGAATCCCTCCCTCAAAATCCCCACCTCATCACTCTACTGACCTTCATCTTACAGTTGGTACTTGAAAGTCCCCATTGCATCACTTCAATGCGCCCAGCCTCTCAAACAAAATGGCTCCTCAGAAAACCAAAACCAAAACTCAACAAACCTGCAAGAAAAAACTCCCCAAGAAATTTTAAAAAACAATTCTCCTCCCTCAGCTTCCAAATATTCTGAAAATGGCCCCTCAGCAAACCAAAACAAAGACCAAAAAAACCAAGCAAGCCTCCCTAAGAGACTGTAAAACAAACAATCCTCCTCCCTCATGTTCCATGTCCTCTGGTCTAATCAAGCAAGAATATCACCTCATCCTCATGAACTGGTCCAAATTTTTCACCAACTATGCTTCTTGCTTTGGATCCAAAAATGAAAAAAATGTTGGCTGAGCCCCATCTCCCAAGGTTGATGGTTATCTACTGATGGCCAATTTTAACATGCACACCCCATGTACTGAGAGGGGCAATGATGAGGTGGATGTGACACAAATGAGAATGACCAATGCTGAAAGAAATCTTGAAGTTAGTAAGGATATCATTTGAATTGTAAATTTAATGTTTGGAGTAACTTTCAAGGTACCAGAGAAATTTTTCAAAGAGGAAACTGAGGCAAAGATCAATGTAAAGACTCAGCAAGAATGCAAGGACACATGAAATTAACTAACTGAAGAAACAATCTGCAGCTGAAGGCATTTGAATTTTAAGGTAGTCTACTTTGTGATGGGAGTGGATAGATACAACCTGATAGATGTCCTCTATGGCTAAGAATATGAAGGATTAATGTATGGAAATGCAAGGTTGAATGAATTGATGGAATATGAGGTAAAATAAAGGGATGAAAGAATGTAAATAAAAATAAAAATCAAAATGCAAATGGCAAAATGATGAATTTAATTAAGGTGAAAAAAGCTGACTGAGTCCTGGGTATGAGGAAGTTTTGGTGATGTTGGCAATTAATTAGATGATTGACCATACAAGGTGTGAACTGAATGTTTGAAAATGACTCAAATTGAATTGGAAATGCTTTCTAGGCTTGTGAAAGTTCCATTGCTGTCCACAGACAGATATTAAAGGGTAAAAAGCCAATCATAAGTTGAATTGGAAATATTCATACATGGTACTTCAAAGTGAAAGTGCAAGCATAGGTAATGACTGAGTTTCCAGACATAGAAGATCCCTTGTTAATTTCAAAAGTAGTGAAAGATTGCATTTGATTCTTAGCATGCTCTTGTGTAAAAATTTTGGACTGAGGTAGATGATACTGAGGAGAGGGGAAAATCTTGAAGTGATTGTAAACAATAAGCCTAGAGTTTGGAGCATGATAGCAATGAGCTAAATAACAAAACAAAGGGTAGTTTGTACTTGTCTTCAAGAAAAAAAAACACACATGTAAAATTCAAGAACTACCTGGCCAAGTAAAAGAAAGCTCAATCTATGGTACAGTGGGTAGACAGAAGTTTTTGGAATGATTTTTAAAGTGCCCAAACCTTCTGTGGTTCTTCCATACCTCAATATCCTTCAAAAAATTGAGAGGCAAGGCCTAACCAAAAGGCTATGAGACTTGCTGAAAAACAAGTCCATTTGCATGGTTTGTTTTCTCACATAGCACCATGTCATAGGTGCAGGATTTTGCAGAAAGAGATTTCTTTTTGACTTTGCTCTGATTTTTTGAGTAATCCTCTACAATTAAGCCCACACTACTGAAAGGGTATAGGGAAGGAAGAAAATAAGGATAGTAATAGTCAAGTGTAGTCTGTTTCATTTATTCTAGGTTTGATTCTTGTATATATTTCTCTGCAATGTTAAGAGAATCTCCAGCAGCATTTTTAAAATACAGACAGTTCTTTTGAGCTTACCAACCCAAATTGCTGCACCATTGAGAAGCATTGGAAAAAAAAATGAGATTTCACTCATTTGAAACCCATCACCCATGCTGTCCAAATGGGAAAATGGGGAAAGCGCAAGACTGAACCTTCAAGGTGGGTGCACTATTTCCAGGTTTCACAATTGATAAACTGTTCAAGATCTAGCAATTCAAGAGGCTGATTTACCAACACATGAAAAATAGCAACTGCCATAGAAATGCTGCTGGAGGTTGTTTTTGGGCCCCACGTTGGTAAATTTAACTCTATGCACTGTTTACTAACACTGCTGGAGATGCTCTAACCCTTTCTTCATGTCAAAATAATTTTATTCCTTATGCCCTTCTCACATCTCCCTCTTGAATACATTAAATACAACTTCAAAAAAACTCAACAACCCAATCTCATCTCCCCTCTCCCTTCCCAACTCTTTTTCTGGTGGTATTCTGCAACCCAATGGCATGCCCTCACACAATCTACCACCCTTTACACCCTCTGGTTGGATAAGCTTCTTTCTGTGGGTGATAAACACCCCCTGCCTGGCTTCTTTTACCACACCCAGGTGGACCCCCCATCCAGAATTGCTTTAATCTACAGTTTTGTGGAGCATCATTCTGTGGAAAAATCCCAAAATGGCCCATGCAGCCATGTCATTTTTCCTTTGGCCTGCCATCCCAACAAAGAAAAATTGAATTCTGGTCCCACACCCATTGCCCACTTGCCTGTCTTATAAAGGTACCAGAATTTTTTGTCTGCATTTGTTAGTCAACCTTTGTGTTGCGCGCTCCAGTTAGATTTCCTCTGTGTTTGGTAATCTGCACAATCTTTTTTCCTCCAACCAATTAGCTTTCCACATTCAGAAAACTGCCTCACATAATTTTATCTTAAAACAGAGGACTTCTATGCCATAGCTATTACACAGTTCACTTCTGGATTATGTGCATGAAAGATGGCCACACTTCCCACTGAAAAAAATACAGCTTCCTTGAAAAAATGATTTCAAAGACCAGGGTTGACAATTGTCTCATTACATAATCAATCCCTTCTTCTCCATCCCCCTTCCCCCTTCCACAATCACCTCTTCTGATAATATAAATGGATGAATTTGGTAAGTGTTTTTATTGCTTTGTTTTTTACCATTGATTTTTACTTATTTTTTTGTTTCTTTCATTGAATTTTTTACTTATATTCAAAAAATGAAAATATATAAATAAACTTAGTGGATGCCATCAAGTTCAGGATTGTTGTAATTTATGATGCAGGTGCCTTGGGGAACAAAACTGGTTCAAATTCAAGGATTATGAGGAAAAAAATATATAATGTTCTCAAGCGCTCCTGGGATTGCAGTATCATCAAATCTTCAAAGCAACTGGGAAAGCCTTGAACAAAAACAAATGGTGATCTTTTTGAGATGTGAAAAATAACCAAGAACTGCTTTAAGTTGAAGGCCCCCAATATCCAAAATTTGATTTTTCAAGATGTATTGAATCAGAAAATTTTACAAAGATCCCAAAAATTGGTTTTCTATTCCAGAGTTGCTTTGAAGAAGCCACATCTGATGCAAGTTAAAAAAAAAGATGACTCAAATTTTCTCAAATGGACATGAATTGGACCCCAGAGGAATTGATGAAATTAATTTGGAGCATTAGATTCAGCTTCAAAATTGGCAAGGACTTTCAGAAATTAATGCCCTGGAGAAATACTCAATATAAGTTCAAACTGGAATTTTTGGCCCCCACATTCCATAGTAGAAAATTATCAATATGGTCTGGGGTGCTTTCCTTGGTGAAAGCACCTCCCCACTCATAATCATGCCTCCAAAACAACAAATAGAAAAATATTTCATTGAAATATTTTACAAAGGGGATCTTGGCCCCTGGATCTCAAGTTTTGATAAATCAAATTATTTTTTTAATGGAAGATGGGGCCCCAGTTCATAAGACAAAAATTAGAAAATACTGGAAATTTTCAAAAGGTATCAAAAATTATTTTGAAAGCTCAATCATGCAGCCTCAATAAATTTAAAAGCTTATAGAATATATTGAAAAAAAGAATTAAGAAAATTTACCAACCAAAGAAAATCCCTCAGATGGAAAGACAACTCCAAATTTCCTCAGATGACTCTCTTCTTCAAAAACTCAAGAACGTCATCAACTCCATGGCTCATTGCATGCAGGCTGTCATTAAGGCTTGTGGAGGTTCTGCCCATTGGTAGCATAAATTTTTTTTGTTTCATTTTACTTTTATATTATTCCTCATCATATTACCTCTATTTCATCAAAATTCCATCAATTTTTGATTTTACAATGTTTTTCAATATTTTTTTACATCCATCATCCATCAGCAGACAAATTATGCTATATTTTTAACTCTCATGCTTTGTTTTTCTTGTTTTTTTTTAATTTTTTTCAAAAAACTCAAAATCAATGTAAATTTAATTTGAAAAGCTCATCTATTAAAATAAAAATTTTTTTGGAAATATTTTCCTTTTATTTTTTCCAAAAAAAAATAATAAAAATGTTGGTAAAAATTGGAAGGCCAGTCCCACAACGTTTGTCCACACAGTACTGTAAATATAAACTCAATTTGGAATGAAGAATGCTGATAAAGACAAGGGTATGAGCTCTGTGATGTAGAAATTGGGATCACTGTGTCCTCCCCACAATCAAATGGCTGAAATATTTTTTTAAAGAAAGCAAGAGTCACCCCTCTAGCCAAGTTTTATTCCCAAAGACACAATCCAATTGATACAGAGGAAATTTCTTCTGATCCTCACCCAAGTGATTTAAACAAGAACAATCAACCTATAAATTTCCAGCATCAGATTTCAAGGTAAATTTTCCAGAAATTGAATTTCAATCAGCCCCAATCAATTCCACCTTGGATTTAATAAGCAATTCAAACAATTTTTGGATCTATTGTTTCCAAGCTCAGATAAAGTCTACAGCATCACCAACCTGGCAGAAGACAATTCAAATTTTACATAATAACATACTTCCACTCAAGAAATGATGGATTCTATTCCCTTGAATAATGAATGGTAACTGATTTCATATATACAGCCTCATCCTTATATTAAAAATAGAAATCTTAATTCAATGGGAACTTCCATGTTTCCTTCCAATTAGATTAAAGAGGGTGGCCTATCATCATCCTCAGAAAGTGGAAAGTGAAGGACTTCAAATTAAATTAAAATAAACTCCAAAATTGATCAAACAAGCATAAACAATTCCAGCTTTGGAGGCTTTGAAGAAATCATTGAAGGGTGAAATTAAATTAATAAAATGAATCAAATTTGTAAATATTAAAATTGATACTGATTGATTTATTGAATTTGAAAAAAATCAAAATCTCAGTTTGAAAGCAACAAAATTTAATTAAAAAAGGATAAATAAGAGTTAAATCTGGAAATTCAGGAGAATAAACAGAAAATTAAGCTTGAAGCTCAGAAAAAAAAAAAAATTAAAACAAATGGAAAGCTCAGAAAGGAAGGCAAAATTCTGAGAGGGATTTGAAAAAAGATCAGTTGGAGTTTCACAAAGAGGAAAAGGATAAGTATGGGGTTTGATCAGAGAAAAACAACTTATTATCCTTAGAAATTGCATGTTTTGATAGTGGTCAACCAGTTTCAGAAATCAAATATATTTCTCAGATATTTGAATTTTAAATATATTTCTCTGTGTAATTTAAAGAAAAAAAAAGGGCAAAAATGTTTTTATTTGTCACAAATATTTTTGAAGAGGGAAAAATAGTTCTTATTTTAATAAACTTTGCTTCATAAAATTTTTAAGTCCTCCTATATAAGAATATTTCTTATTTTTATTTTTATCCCTTCAGTGGATCTGTTTATTTTCAAAATCCTGGTTGTTATTTCTAATTTTTCTTCATTTATATGAATTTAAATAACCATACAAGTGTGTTGACCTGCTTCGAAATTGAGGAGAGTGAAATGCTTATACTTCTTTGCAGGCTAAATAATATTAAAATTTTCCTTGTCCTTCAAATATATACCAAATCCAAAGTCATGAAACACAAAATGGTCACCTGTGATATCATATTAATCTTATTCTTCAATTAATTTTCCATCAGAATTTTTTATTGCGACACCAAAAGAAAGGAAAAGGAGTGCATTCCATCACAATCAATGTGAGATTAATTGTAGAATCTGAGAAGATTTAGATGAATTACTTCATGACTAAAAACCAGCGGACTGAAGAAAAAGAGTTAGAGCCATGAGAAACAAGACAAGGACTGAGATGAGGAAGGATGAGAAGACCAACAGCTTGAGTTATTTATAAAAGAAGAGAGAGATCAGACAAGATAACATAAGGTGTTGGCACTGAGGAAGTTGATGGAGCTCAGAAAATAAAGAAGATAACTACGAGATTGAGTTGAGTTGTCAGAACAATCATGTGGAGACAATCTTGAGGATTAGTTTCTTACCAGGCATAGATTGGATAAAGGAGAGATTTCAGACCAGGGTGGAAGGATTGAGTTGAGGAGAATTCGGGTTGAGAGGATAATAAAAGTAGAAACGATAAAAGTAGAGAGTGAACAAGAGAAGAGAATGGGAAGGATGAGAAATCAACAAGAAGGAAGAAATTTTAAGAGAGGAAGAAATTGAAGAGAGGAAAGTCCCCAGAGGTTCACCCGGGTTGCCTCAGAAGGTGGAAGACTGGGATGGTACAGACATGTCACAAAGACTTGTCTCAGTTTGTCCGCGGAGCAGCTGGGACAGAGACTGAGTGAGAATCAGAGCATAGGGAAGAGGAGGATAATGTTAACAGAATTAATGAGTGGTGAAATCAATATGGGGTGTAAAATTGAAAGGAGCATGCTGATTCTCAATTTACAAGCATAGAAAATATGGGGTAATGTTAAATTCACAACTAAAATGGGCCATGTGGCATGCTACACGGTTCAAATGGGCCATGTGGCATGCTACACAGCCCATTTGAGTTGTTTAGTGTGCCACACGGCCCATTTAAGTCATGTGGAACGCTAACAACTACAATAAAGTTGTGTAGCATCCACACAAATTGACTGCGGTCGTGTAGCCCCCACATGATGGTTCAGTTTTGTGTGGAACCACACAAAACTACATTCAAGTTGTGTGGGTTGTACATAACTCAAATCTAGTTGTGTTCCATGCCACACAACTAAAAGCATTGATAAAAATAAGTAAATTCTTTCAAAACCCCAGGGGGTTGTATACCCCCGTACACAGGTCTAAATGGTTGTGTACGGGGGTACAAAAATCAAAAATTCCCATGACAGGGGGTATCTGCCCCCCCAGGGGTTGTGGGTGTTTGGAGCAACCCTTTGGAGTAGTGTATGGGCCCCCACGCGTTGATTTGGTCATGTGGGGACCTACACAACTCCAACAGGTTGTGGGGGCCCTAAACAACTCCCACAGGTTGTGTGGGGCCCTACACGACTCCCAAAGGTTGTTTGGGACCCTAAACAACTCCCACAGGTTGTGTGGGGCCCTACACAACTCCCACACGACTGGATTTGTGAATTTATTATCACCCAAAAATATGGTATATTGTTTTTTTCCTGAGTCCATGGTGAAATTCAAATGGTATTCCAGCTATTCCTCAAAAAATTGACCTAAGATTATTGTGAATTTTCCAGATTTCAGACTCAGGAAATTTTATTCCTTTGTAGATGATCCAACAGAAGATTTTTTGATGGATCACCCATTCAATTCAGATTAATTTATTCATTTAGGCCATCAAGTTGCCCACATTTTTTCACCCCAGGTCCTGGAAGGTCCAACAGGGCTGAAAAACTTCTTTGACTGTTGTAGGTAATCATTAACAAACTTAATTTCATTTTTCTCAGTATTTTATGTTTTTTCAAAAGGGATAAACTCAAAAAAAGAAATGAGTAATCCTTCTTGAGAACTATTGAGAAAAATAAAATTTCCATAACTGAGGTTGTGAAATTAACAACCCATATTGAAAGATTCATTCCACCCTCCTTTTTTTGGATTTTTGGGAAATTTCCTGTTTTTATTACTGATTTATGGGTGAAAATCCAATGGGGAAAAAATTTAATGGGACCAGATGAATTTCTTGTTTTCCCCAAAGGATTGTTCAAATTTTTCCAGGGAGACCCCCAATTTGATATTATTTTCCCTCTTCCTTTTCCATGCAATTTTATTCAATTTGTCCCTGTTGAAATTTGGTCTATTAATATAAATCGTAATCTTTCCCATCCAAATGATATGATTGTTTGTATTTCATGTTTTTAAGGAATGTGAGAATATTATAATTTCATAAAAAAACGGAAGAGAATGTGCAACCAAAAGAGCTGTGCAAAAATATTCTAAACAAAAAATGTCAATTTTTCAACCATATTTCAAACAGTAGAGATTGAAAAACCCCACATGCACATTATTTTTATTGATTTTGAATGGATTAAATAAATATAGCAAAATATGAGTTTGATTGGAGTGGAGATTGAATCTGATGGGAATGAGGAGAGGGGACAATCTCAATCATCAAGGAAGATCAGAAGTGAAGGATTGGGAGGAGTGACTGGTGGTGAATGGTCAATAAAAGAGGAGGAATGCAGATGGAAAAAGCTGGTGGTTTTTTGTGGAGCCAAACAGAAGACAAAACAGATTTTGCCATGAATTTGGGTCTGTTTTGGTCAACCCAGAATCAAGTAAAATGCAATATGCATCAAAGTTTCTTTGGGAAACTTGAAAAAGTCAAGGATAATTGGAAAGGTTTTGAAATTGATTTGGAATTAAAATTGTGGAAAAATATGGTTCTTGATGGCAAATACAAAAACAACTGTATTTGCATTTTCTGGTTGAATTGGAAAATTTGAGTTTTTTGAGTTTTTTTTTTGCCATTGATTTGGAATTAAAATAATGAATTGAATTGGTTTTTGATGGCAAAAACATTAAAAAACACATTTTCATTCTTGGGTGCATTGGAAAATTCAGGATTTTAAACAAGAATTTTTCATCAATTTAGAATTAAAATTGGGGATTGAAGTGCTTTTTAGTGGAAAATGTGTTGAAGACCACATTTTTATTTTTTTTGAAGATAAAATAAATTAAGAGATTGATGAATAGCTTGTGATCTCAATAAATTTTATTGGCCAACCAAGGTGAAATTTAATTTCTGTTGCAATTGGTGAATCAAGTATTGGCATGGAAGGAAAGAAAGTTGGGGTTTGGTGGGGGTGGATATGAAGAGGATGATTGGAAGTGAGAAAGAAGACAACTCTACAAGGAAGAGGGCTTAAGTGGGGAATAAGAAAATTCACAAAGCAGAGGTGCAGGGAATAATGATTAATGTTGGAGAGAGTATTTTCAATAGTGATATAGTTGGTAGATAATTGGTAATTGATTTTGTTGATTAAATTTCAAATGGATGAATGTTAATGAATGAATGGGAAATACCACTAGTAGAGGGGATATTTTATAGACAAGATCACCCTCACCAATATTACTATATACAAGCTAAGAGGAAAGAAATTGAAAAATTATTTTCTCCTTGGTTTCTTTGGTTTAAAATGGAGTGCAATGAACATGAAATTTTCATTTTCTCTGATAGTCCTTGCTATTCTTATCTGTATAGGAAATTTCAGAATTAAATACATAATAATTTCTTTTAATTTTCTTATTAATGTATATCATACTTTATTTTATTTTCTTCATTAGTATGATGTATCCAGTTACTGCGCTATGTTGATATTCTTGTAACACTCTTGTGTTTTATTTGACAAGTATTGAATATTTGATAACTTCATTATTACTCAACATATTTAGATGATTATTTTTTCTAAAATGGTTCAAATTATCTAATCCTTCAATTGGCAATAAGATCAATTTTTTATAACCAGTTTTTTTCTTTAAATGTGGATTTCAATCTAAACAGAGAGGAAATGGATCAGAAACATAAATGGTGGACTGAATGATGAGGGAGGGACTTATCTGGGCAAGTATCAAGACATTGTGGGGTGAAGGTGATGTTGAAGAGAGGTGGGGTTCAGGTAGTTGGATAGGAATGAGGAGAAATTTATGTGGTTGAGGTTGAGGCGCTTGTAAATTTTGGGTGGTGGTTCAGAGGATGAGCTGTAGATTATTGAATGGTAAACTGCAGCAGAAAGCAATGAGGTGGAGGGTACCCATGGGGGCAGCTATTTCAACACCCCAAAATTACTTATGGAACACAAATCTTGGTGTGTATGGGTTTACAGGCTATATTTCAGTGCATGTGGGGTTTGCAAATAAAATAATTTGGCATGTGCTAAAATGCATGCCAAATCAGGGAAAAAAATCTTTTAAAAACAAAATGGGATGCCAGCTTGGTTTGCACAACTGTCACACATAGTTTTTTGGCATGCCACATCCAAAAAACCAGGTTTTATCTCCCACAATGGAGTTTTAGGTGTGCATCCCCCAGAAAACCAAAATCTTTTTGCATGCATTTCTAAAGAAACACCATCTTTTGGCATCCAAAAAAATTGATAACTTCATCTTTTTTTCAAATTCTAATTTCAAATATTTGATCTATTTTTGAAGCCCACCAAAAATAGTATTAATCATCCATTTGAAATTCCCCAGGCCTTTCTGTGCCACCCCAAAGAATTGAAAAAATTTAATTTCCCATTTCAAAGACCTGTTCTGCAAAGAATTCAAAAATTTGGCCTTCCCAATATCCACATGACACCCTGTGGGAGTGCCTCCTCCTGCCCACCCATTTTTGAGTGTATGGGAGGAGGGCCCACCTGAAAAGGATATCAAAAGGCCAACATACCCCCCAGAGGATTTTTCAACTACTTCAAAGTCAATTCACACACCACACACACACCACACCCAAAACCCATTCAAACCAACCACTACTCACCACTCAACAAACCCCTAAGAAAATTCTCCAACAATTGTGGCTAATTTCTTGAACTTTTTTCATACCCTGTTTTCAAATTTTTATGTACTTTTTTCAATTTAATTTCTTCATTCCTTTTTTTCAATTTTTCTTTCAATTTCTTTCATTTTTTTTCATTTTTTTTTCATTTTTTTTTCAATTTTTTTTTTTCATTTTTTTTTTTCATTTTTTTGGGACTTGTTTTTCTCATGGGGGAAATCCTTTATTTCACAGAAAATTACATCCACGGGCCATCACGTGTCCTTGCTGCTACATAGCCAAGTACTTTATTTCACAATAATTTCAAGATTTTTTTTAATTCTGACTCTGCAGCCCTGTAGCTGGGGTTCATAAACCCCCCAAAAAATCTCTGGTAATTTTGGAGACATAAGAACCACTCCAAAAATGGAATCAAAAAAATTAAAAGTTCTGCAAAAACCAATTTTTACATGAGTCTTTGGATCCTTAATTTGGCTATTTCAATTATTTTTTTTGTTATTTAAGCTACCAAAATATTTCAAGCAAAATTTAAAGAGCTTTTAAACATTTTTTTTAGATTTTTTGGATGTATCCTTTTAGCTTAAAAAATTCCTTCAAAAAAACAAAAAAATAAAAAAAAACAAATGTCTCATTCAAAATTTGCATCCTGTTATGTTCCTTTTGATTTCATTTTTTTGCTGATTAAAGCTATCAAAAATTGAAAACCAAATTCAAGGATTATTTCAATATTTTTTTCAGATTTTTTGGATGTATTATATTACCTTAAAAAATTCATTCAAAAAACCAAAAAATTTGAAAAATTGAATTTTCTCATTAGACTTTTGAATCCTTTTATTTGAATTTTTGATTATTCTTTTGTGGTGATTACATCTTTCAAAACTTTAAAAAAACTGTTAAAGAGATTTTTAACATTTTTTTCAGAATTTTTGGATGTATCTTGGGCCTTCAAAACTTAAATCCAATTTAAAAACACTTCAAATTAACACATCTATTGCAAGGTGTTTTTTTTACATCTGGCATCAAAATTTCAGCAAAAAATTTTTCAAAAGCTTCAGAATAGAATCCAAAGACTCAAATAAAGATTTTTCTGACTGCTTGTCACACGTTTTACCCCTCAAATTATAAATGAAAATGAACATAATTCCAAAGAAAAGGGTGGTCTCTTTTTAATTATACTTTTTTATTTTTTTTCCTGAAATAAGTAATAGGGCGTATCAAATTTAACCAAACCCGCAATTTTTCCAATGGCGGTTTTCAACCCAAATCCGCCATTTCAAATCCGCAATTTAAAATCAAAAAAACCCACTTATTTCACATCAGACGTGTCAAAGTTAACATGAAATAAGTGGGTTTTTTCAAATTAAGTATCTAAAGGCTTCCGCCACCTGTCCAGGTCATCCACCCCTGGCTTCCAATCTCTTTCTACCTCCAACCTCATTGGAAAAAAAATTGATTCATTGCTCTTCATCTCTTCATCACTATCCTCATCACTTAATCACTCTCATCACTTTATTGCTTTAATTACATCCAGCGCTTTAATTACATCCAGATAACTCTCATTGGATCACTATCATGATCAGTTCATAACTCTCATCTGTTTATTGCTTTCATCACATCCAGCTAACTCTCATTGGATCACTATCCTCATCACTTCATCACTCTCATCTGTTTATTGCTTTCATCACATCCAGCTAACTCTCATTGGATCACTATCCTTATCACTTCATTGCTCTCATCTGTTTATTGCTTTCATCACATCCAGCTAACTCTCATTGGATCACTATCCTTATCACTTCATCACTCTCATCACTTTATCCCTTTCATCACTTAAACAGACCAAAGAAATCAACACAGCCAGCCCTGACCCTGCCTTCATCCTACCAACAAGTCATCTATCCTGGACTCACCAGAAATGCCATGCCATCACCCAACGCTCCTATTATGTGACAAGCAAGGCATCCACATTTTCATCTCAGAAAGCTCATTCTCTGCCCCACAACAGACTAGCAAGTGACCCTCTGCAACCTCAGTAAGCAGATACTTAAACACCTACATCTTGAGCTTCTCATACTCATACTCAATCCATCCATAAGAAAATCAGAAACTTTGAGCTGATAGTGCCTTATACAAACCTGTTGCAAACACTGCAAGATCCACATAAAAATTCCTCACTGATCATCTATGACTCATCTTGCCAACCCTCAACTAATCTGCCTTAGCTCTGGAAGCTGGAGCCTATATCCTCTATCTCTTACTTCCAATGTATTTTTCATCTGTTACAGTCTTGGGATCTCTGTACAATGTTGGAAATGAATCCAAAAGAGTCAATTGTATGGTTTGGCCCCAGGGCATGAAAGAACTCAAAAGACTCTGACTGTCCTGCATTGTAAAAGAGAGGTTCTCTTGTGTGAATTTTATGTTAAAAGATTGTATTAATGCAAAGTAGGTAAAGGAAGAGTCTCTTCTCTGTCAGGGAAAAATTTACCTGTCTCTGATACAAAAAGAATTTGGGACAATTTGAGATGGTGGAAGTTGATGGGATGAAAGAAAACAGAAATACATTTGTTGGCAGTACATCAAGGGACTTGGTACTGCTGGTGGTCCACATTGATGAACAAACATGTTTCTACCTTGCAAACCAACTCCACCTACAAACTGACCAATGGAAAATCTTGGTAGGGCAACAGGCACAGGTGTGTGAGAGAGAGAAAAAAGCGTGGTGAGGGGGATCCTTGCCATGAGAGAAGCATAAGCGGCCAATCTCACTTTGAGCGGATGACTCAAGTAAGAATGATATGACCGACTTACCCATTGATCTGGACCTGGTAACACTTTGGGAAGTGATTGATTACAATTTTGATGGTCGTTGAAACATTCCAAGCCTAAGAACCCATTCAAGAGATGAGTTTGTTCAAAGCTGATGTCCCATATTTGAAGCTCATCCAATCTATGATGCTTACGGTGACGACTGTGGAGGCCCGAGTGAGCGTTGAGGCCCGAGTGAGCGCCCAAATGGTTTGGGTCATGATCTTGAGCTCTAGAATAGGTCGCTAGTAATCTAGTCAAGACTGCCATGGAGCTTGAGGGAATTCCGGGTTGTTTGATCCGCACGTTCAAGAAATCCAAAGACCTTAGAACCACCTGACAGTTGAGATCGTGTTTGAAAGGATCAATGACAGGTAGATTGGGTAAGATCTGCATGCTGATGGCTATGGACAAATGATTTTAGTCAGAGGGAGTCAAGAGGTGAGAGGATCCCAAGCCAAATGGAAACCAAGTCTCTTGCTGGTGGTGATGAGGAGAGAATTCAAGACTGACTGGGGATCATACATTTGTCAAAGTGTAGGTAGATTTTGACCAATTAGATTGAGCCATAATGGCCAACTTGATCCTCATCCAGATTCAAGCAATCCTGATGACCAGCCTCATTGATACCATGGACGGGTTCAAACCTCCTAAGCGTCTTTCAACGTTTTTGAATCTTGATTGAGGAGGATGAAGTGTTCCAATTGCTGACCAGGTTTGATCCCAGGCCGGGTTGTTGATCTTGAGGAGTCTTGGAATCTTCCGCCTGGGTGAGTTGAGTGGTTAGGCTGGAATTAAAGACTTGATTGGTCCAATGAGCATGGTTACCACTCTTACCGTTACTTGGAAATTTGGGGTTTGTCATTGATACATCAAACGCATCATCCAGATTACCCAAGCCAATGATGTAATGACCCAACAAGTCTTCATCTCCCATCGGGAACCGTAATCCGCTAGAACCACTACTGCCACCCAAGCCACCAATGCTTGATCCATTGATTGGATGAGGTTGAAAGTCATCGGAATGATAGAGTGTTGATTTGCTTTGATGATCTTCATTGAGGCTACCGCTGGGATGATCCAAGGTGATGCTCTGCTTGATCGGGGTGGGAATTCTAGGTTTGGTGTGGGTCTGGAAGGCAATCAAGAGATGAGGATCATCAACCAGCTCCTTGCAAGTTCTTCTCAAGGCCAAGATTCCGATGGCGGCCATGATTATCTCCTTGCGGTTAAGTTGGTTGGAAGCGTTGGATGATGAGCTATCCTGAGGATGAATCAATGTGGGGAGATTGGAACCAAGGACCAAGTTGGAGTAAAAGTCAAGAAGGGGACAATCGAGGTTGAGGGTCTGATAGGTTTTTGAGCTTTCAGGGTGATGGGTTGATGAGTTAGTGGGATGAGTATTGTGATCTTGTGAGGATTCAGGCCTAGGGATGGGGACAAGCTTGATGGGGGTTGCAGCTAATGCTTGATTATTGAGACTGGTCAGGAGGATATGTGGGGAGGGGGGGGGGTAAGTGAGTTTGAGTTAATGGGAGGTGAATGACCATCAACTGTAATTTTTAATTTGAATATTATTTTGGTTTGGCTCGTGAGGAGGGATGGTGTAGAGGATGGATGGATCAGCGGCCAGAACCTAGAGGAGGTTAGGTTGAGATTGAAGGAGGCAAATGAAGAGATGGGATAGAGGAGTAGGTCACTGTTGGCCCATACCTTGTTGGTGCTCAAGATGGCAACAATGATCTGACTCTTACCCTGAGCAATGGAGTTGATGGGACAACCAGGGGTTTGGCTGAGCCTTTGGTATTGATTGGATTGGACGTTGAGGATGAGATTGGGAGACATTGATTGAAGATGGTTGGATTGTTTGTCAAATCATCTCCTCCCATCTTGTTCCCTCCCAATCATATACTTAGATTGGGGTGAGGATCAAGAAGGGATTCAAATCTTTGTATAACATTTGAGGGTTGTGGAAGAAGAATTGGAAGTCCAGGAAAATTGGATGAGGTGTGTGTGAAGCAATGGGGATGGGATTGGGATGGATTGGCTGATGTGGAGGTGTGGATGGGTGTTTTGCATGCCATCTGTTGGAATCCTTCCCTCCTTTTTTGTTCAATACTATCTTTATATCTCTCCACTGTCCACCCTCTTTCATTACTATAACCACATTCATTATAATTTAACAATATCACCCACCATTATTCAACAACTGCTACCAATCCATTTCATCATCATCACCATCACCACCACTATCATATTAGCTTTACCACTACCATTACCCTCATCTATCATCATCAGCTTTACCATTACCATTACCCTCATCATCACCATTATCATCATCATCATATCATCCTCCCCATTAAGCTAGGCAGCTATGCCTAAGGTCCTTGTTGCTCCTCTTAAAATAGTAATGCTATTCTCCCATATCATGCTAGGCAACTATGCCTGAGGTCCTTGTTGCTCCTCTTAAAATAGGCTTTCATTCCCCATCTCATATGCTGACAAGGTGGTGTCTTGTCATCCTTTCTCAAATCTCATATCTCTCATTCTCATATTCTCTTCTCAATTCTCATGAATCTCTGAAATGTTGATTGGTCTCAAATTGGTTCCTAAATTTGTCAGTTAAGGTGGTGTGTTGTCTTTTTCTGTTCTTACTCTGTAACTAACAAATTTAGTTACATTTATCTCTAACTTACCTTTTTCATTAAATAACTACTCATGTCTCAGGCCCCCTCTGGGGCTCTCTAGTTGTCACTAACCTGCTGTCTTAGGCCCCTTTTGGGGGTTCTCTAGTTGTCCTTAAATAATGGTCCTTCCCTGGGACCATCAATGAAAATCATCTGATCACTAGACAACTAAACCGGAGTGTCCCTTCCTCCTTTTCAGATCAGTTACACTTGACTATACAAGTATTTTCCCTTTTCCCTGGCTCTTTTAGCCTCATTATTACTCCTCATTAGACTCCTCAATAGCCTACAACCATCCGTTCATCTCTCCATGGCATCATAGTCTTCCTCTATCTCTTCACCATCATGGTGGATGGATGATGATGCATAAATAGCAGGTTTAATGGCAGTTTTGCTTGTTGAAATCCGCCATTTTGAAATACACCAGTTAGGGGGTATGTGTATTTCAGAAACCCGCCATTAAAAATGGCGGGTTTCGCCAAAAAAAATGGCGGGTTTCTAATGGAGGGTTTGCTAACTTTGATACGCCCTGATGATTATCTGAGATATTTTGAAGGCGCAGCTTTAAAGGAATTATTTAGAACTTTCCAAAAAACTTTTTTTGGTAATTTTTGAGGCACTATTTGTGTCTCAAAAACCAAACCAAAAAAGCATCAAATTGGACCCCTTTTGGTTTCTTGGACTCTTCTTGGAGCCCTTTCACATTCATAAATTCAATATGACTAGGAAAATAACAGGATGCAAATGTACAACAAGACATTTGATTTTTTTGGGTTTTTGCAGGAATTTTTTAAGGTAAAAGGATACATCCAAAAAATCTAAAAAAAATATTGGAAAGCTCTTTAAATGTTGCTTGAAATATTTGGTAGCTGAAATAACAAAAAAAATTAAAATAGCAAAATTAAGGATCCAAAAACCCATGGAAAAATTTGTTTTTACTGAATTTTTTAATTTTTTGATTCCATTTTTGGAGGGTTTCTAATGTCTCCAAAATTACCAGAGATTTTGTTTGGGGGTTTATGAGCCCCAGCTATGGGGCTGCGGCATCAGAATTCAAAAAATAAATAAATTCTTGAAAGTATTGTGAAATAAAGTATTTGTCTGTGTGGCAGAAGGGATGTGCAATGAAACGCAGATGTAATCTTCCATGAAATATAGGATTGCGCCTGTGAGAAAAATAATGCCCTTTTTCATTTTTTTTTTCAGTTTTTTTCCCTTTTTTTTTTTTTTTCAAATTTGCTTTCAACTTTTTTTAATTTTTTTTTCAATTGTTTTTTTGATTATTTTTTTCAACTTTTTTCAATTTTTTCCCCCAAATTTTATAAATGTTTTTACAATTTTTTCACAATTTTTTATTGCAAATTGTTTCAATTTTTTCCCTCAACTTCTCTTGTATTTTTTTTAACTTTTCTGTGAAACTTCCTCCTATTTCTGAAACTTTTTTTGGTCTTGGTTCTTTTGATTTTCCTGAAGATTCAACATTTCACAAGAAAAAAACAAAAGCCCCAACCACCCTTCCCATGTTTTAATGGGCCAAGAAATGCATGTGCATTTCCAAAAACTAGTAGCCTTCATGAACAGATTCAACATGGATCAACTCTCAGCTCACCAGCCAGCCCAAAATCCAGAAATATCTGCTCCACCAGTCAAACCAGCCTCATAAATTACCAACGTACCCACCCAACTGATCAACAAGCCTGGGGAACCCAAAGAAATTCATGGAACCCACTCCACGACTCCCTCCCTTGAGGGCTTTGATGCATCTCTGCCTCCCTTCCTTTCCAGCTTTGCTTCAGAGAGACCTACCAAATAAATTCTCCTGGATGCTCCTGGAAACAACCAAGATACTCCAGAGGTATCTGGAACCCCTAGCCTTTCCACTGGCTCATTCAACCCTAGATCTGAGGAAATGGGTTTTGATTTTCAAAATTATGATCACACTACAACAAGTATGTTCATGGTTGATTTTTAATTTTTGAGTTTTGAATTTGATTTGATACTTTTAATTTTGGATTTTGAAATTTGAAATTTTTATTTTTTATTTTTTGGTTTGGGAATTAGTTTTTTCACGCCCCCAATCCATTTTTTTGCACGGGTTCAATGTCCCCCATCCAGGCAGGTTTCCTTAAATGCATGTGGTTTTGTGAAGTTTCAAAAAAAAAAATTCTACTGTGTAGAGGGGCATCTAAATTCTCTCCAATGAATGTTGAAGAGTTTTTGGTCAATTTAAAGGCCTTCAAAATAATAATCAAAAAATTGAAAAAAAGCTGTTACATCTCAGCAATTTTCACTTTTTTTGATATTTTTTTCTGATTATTTTGGTAAATCTGATTAGACAGAAAGTTTTTAAATATAAAAGGCAATGAAAATTTTATTTTCCAAGATTTTTAGTATTTCATTTTCCTGCCAGAAAATGGGATTAACACAAAAAATAAGACATTCTTTTCAACTTTTTTTTCTTATGTTGCCAATGCATTTTAAAAATTCTGAGTTTGCAGTCTTTCAGTGGGATTTGAAAAGGAAAAAAACATTTGTTGATTTTTAGGATAAATTATTTAGCTCAAAATAGTTGATGCATCTACAACAATAACAGAAAATTTCTGTTTTAGGGTGTGCTTTGGAGCTGTTTCTGATACTATTTGGATTGTTTTAATGGAAAATCTGAATTTATAGTTTTAAAATTCATTTCAAATCAAACAAAAAGATTGATTTCTCATAATTTTTGTAGCTTCTTTTAGCACTCAAATGACTAGCCTCAAATAACCATGTTTACACCCCTTTTTGGGGTAGGCCCACATTTTTAGGCTTTTCTATATGAATAATCTGATATTTAATATGATTGTGAACAATGTCCTGCCTCCTCCTTACCTCTTGGGAGTTTCAATCCTCTCCAAAACCATAAAATAATCTTTAAACCTTTAGAATCCACACCACACCCCACCAATCATCACCCATCATCACCAATCATCACAACTCAATACTAATCAACCAATCACACATCACTACTCAACGTAACACAACAAATACAATACAAAGCTCCATACCAACTGAACCAACCCCCCTGAATCCAAAACTTTCATCAAAAATCAAAAGGAATCACTTGTCAACAACAGTTTCTCCACTTTTTTTGAATTTTGTTATTGATCATTAACAAATCAATGCAAAATCAAAAACTAACCAAAACATTTTTTTTACCTCCAATATCAATTCTGAAAAATCTTCTTTTCTCTCAAATTCTGAAGATTTCTCCTGTATATACTCTATCTAAAACTTCAAATTCTTTGTAAAAAAAAACTCTCAAAATCAAAATCCAAAAATTTCTCAACAACACCTTGACTCACTTTTACTATCAGCCTCTGCTGCTTTTTCTTCTGCTCCACTATCTGCCTCTTCTTCTTCTTCTGCTACTTGTTCAACTTATTTAGATCACCTCCATGATTCCAACCCTTTGGCTCCTCCACCTGAATTATCATATCATTCAAAGTTGTAACTTCTGGCTGTTTTTCAAGAGTGTGCTAAGTCCCATGGATATTCCATTCTCAAAAAAGTATCCAATTCTAAGGAGCAAGGATATAATTAAAAATGTGAAATGAGGAATATAAACCCAATTTGGATAAAAAAAGACTTTCAAAAAATAGAAAAATTAACTGTCCTTTCCAATACTATGGAAGCTCCTGCAAGAGGTCTGGACTTTGGGAAATAAAAATTCAATTACCTGATCAGAATCATCCACCATCAACTGATCCATCCACCCATAAAGTTCATAGAAGGATTCAGGGTGCTCAAGAGGATGTGGCCCAATCTTTAAAAAATTATGGATTTCTTCCCCTCAAAATCCTTAATTCCTTAATGCAATCCTCTACTTCTCCCATTTGCACAAACCTTAGTACCATATATGAAAAAAAAAATTAAAAATTAAAAAAAGAATAACTGGAAGGAAAATAAACCATAGAAGCTTTGATAATGGAATTAAGAAACTCTTATTTTGAATATTAAATAAATGATAAAAATGGTCATATAATTTCTTTATTCATTTCTCACCCAGATTCTAGAAAATTCATCAAACTCTTGAAATCAGTACTAATTTTGGAATGTAAATATAGCACCAAAAGAGATTGCACACCTCTTCTTCACACTGTTGGATTCAAAAAGTTTGCTAGAATTTTCTCTGTTTTTTTCTGTTTCCTCTCCCAAGAAAAAAGAGGAAGACTATCAATGGGCTCTCATTCAAAATCATACAATATTAGAACATGAAGAACCCAAAGTCATTGCAACAGACAAGGAGCCATCCCTCATTCATCCCACTGAAACCGTATTTCCCAACTCTTCTCATCTACTCTGTCTCTGGCATATTTTCAAAAAAATTCAAATAAACTTTAGAAAAAAAAAATGAATCTAAAAGAAGAATGGATGAAATTTAAAAAACACTGGAATATTCTGGTCAGATACAAATCTGCACAATTATATCAACAAAACTTTACCAAAATTGATCTATTATAGAATCCCCCTACTTCTGAATACCTTCTTGAAAAATGGATTCCTCTCAAAAGGAAATTTGATTCATATTCTGCAAAGAATCACCTGAATTTTGGGAATAACAGCACATGTAAAATAGAAGGGCTCCACCATTATTTCAAAAGAGTTTTCACTACTTCTTCTGCTTCCTTTTCTAATTTAGTTCATTCAATCAATCACTCAATTTAAATTAAACTACATGGAACAGCCATTCAAAGCTCCGAAAAATAATTCAAGAACTTGATTTATCATTCATTTTGTGTTGTAAACCTATCTGGAAAAATTTGCCACTATGTTCTCAAGATTGTCCATTCCTTTCACATTTAAGCAGAAAACTAACCCACCTGTTCTAATTGTGATTATTCTTATTTTGTAGGAATTCCTTGTGTACACAAACTGAAGAAGGAAAACATAAACAATTAACAATTTTTCTTGAGTATTTGCATCCCCAGTGGCATCTCAAACCCCCTATTTCATTATATTTTTTTTTGAAGAAAAATAAATTTCAACATTGATTTCTGAGCTTTTTTATTTTATTTTGAAATTATTAATAGCTTTCTGAGAATGAATTATGCCAAAAATCTCAATCATGCAATGAATCACCTTCCCAATCAACCAATTTACATCAGTTTCAGAATGAAATCTTTGATTAATTCCTTAAATTTTAACCAGGAGAACAAAATTTTTACCTTGGAGAAATGATGAAACAGTTGCAGGGAAAGTATCAAGTGACTCCCATTCAAGAATTCTTATAGAAGCAAGAAAGGGAATTTCAGAAGACCCAAAGGAGCACTCAATGAATTCAAAAGATTTTCTCAGCATTCATCTAAGAGGGATCCATCAGGGTTTGAAAATTTTGAAGGACCTAAGAGCAGAGGAAGACCAAGGAAGAACCAAGTGGACAAAGAAATGGTTGGTTTTCTCTTTTTCTGTATTTTTTCTCCTTTTCTTTTGGATGGATTATAACATAATTTGGTTGGAAATAGGTTTTCTATAATTTCAGACTCTTAGGAAAAGGGAAGGAAAGGAAGCCCAAGAAAAGTTAAATGGAAAAAATAAACAGGAATTAGAGGGAGGTAATTTTTATTTTTATTTTCAATTTCTTTTTTTGTTTGTAATTAGGCTAGAATTTTTTATGATCAGAATCAATTTAGAACAGAAGATGAATTGAGTGGATAATAGCTACCAGAGCTGGAAGAATTGGCTATAATAAAGACATTTAGTAATTTCTTTTTTGGGGGGATCATTCTAGTTTTTCTAGTTTTAATTAATTTTCATATTTTCCTTTGTCAATCAGAGTTCAGGAACCCTCATCCATAATAGAGCTTTTTCCCATGATTTAAGTCCTGGAAACTTGAAGAGGATCAAGAGAAGAAAACAATACAATGCAAATTCAAATGCTTATAGGCCTCCAGGGAATCCAATCTTTTATCCCACAGCTACAGCATCTGACAATGAAACAGTGAATAAATTTCTGAAATAATTTTGCTTCATGGTTCATTTATTAACCTTTCTTTTTTTTTTGGTGATGATATTCAAGGTCAAAAATTTTTCTTTTTAATATTCTGATAATTTTGAATTGGTAACTATTGATAAATTCAATGTAATTTTCTTTTTCATTTCCTCTTAAATAATACTAATCTTTCTTCCCATAGTATCCATACAAAACTTTTATTCTCCCAAGAGAGCCATAAAACAGATTTAAAATTTTCAAGATGTGATGGGTGATGGTAATAGTGAATTTGGATCAGTAGCAGTTAATTTGGGCCATAAACCTGAAGATTGGAATTCAATGATTCAGGTGATTATGAAGGAAATGGAATAAAACCCTCTCTTCAAGGATGATAATTTTTATGGATCAAGTCTGGGATAAAAATTTTGAAAAAGCAAGAAAACATCTCAACCAAAATTCTGGAACTTACCCTCAAATTTACTGGATGAAATTCCCTTGCCATAGTTCCAGCTGGAATATACATACAAAATGCTAGTGATACTTTTATCTAAGTTGATTCCATCAACTTATTTTCCCCTCAATTCGCCTCCAACTTCTGATTTGCAAAAATCTTCAATATTTTTATTTATTTTGGAAGATTTTAAGCACATAGTTCCTTTCTGCTATAATTCCTAACTGTGGCCAGCTCCCCAATTGGATCCTCTTTGGAAGGCTTTTGATAGAAAGGAATCACAAAAATGGAAGGATTTGATTCATAATAACTTAGGACTTTGGTTTAAGATATTCTTTGCTCCACAGAATCTTCAAAACCAAGAAGGAAATTAGGGTGTAGAAGAGTTAGAAAACCCGCCATTAGAAACCTGCCATTTTTTTGACCAAACCCGCCATTAAAAATGGCCAGTTTCTGAAATAAACATACCCCTAACTGGTGTATTTCAAAATGGCAGATTTCAAACATCAAACCCGCCATTAATGCACCATCATCCATCCACCATCCATCCCATGCAAAAAACCCATCCAGACCTCCACCTCAGAAAATCCATACCAATCCCATCTCCATTGCATCACACACATATCATTTACATTTCTTCAAATCTACATTGCTTCACATATATATTGCTTCAAATCTCCATTTCTTCACAAAAATCCCATCATCATCTCATCACCCCACATCACATCACCATATTTCTCAACATGTCCAATCAAACTTCGCAGCATCAAGTTGAAAACAAAAAAAAGCTGGCTGAACTGTTTTTATTATTTAACTCTGACTTGGAATCCAATTTTGATGTTGCCCTTTGTAGATTGGGATAAAATGGAAATGGAGCAGCAATTTGTCAACTAGAAAATGTATTATAAGTTGTTTATGGAACCACTGATTATACACCAATATAGTCATGATTGCTATCCTATCTTTTTGGCTCTCAGCCCTTTGTTGGCCAACCAAAGAAAAATGCAAGGAGATATCTCAAGTAACGGATACTGAAGGCTTTCCTGGTTGCATTGTTTTTTTTGATGGAACCACTATCCCCTTGAGTCAAAAATCTAAGCTAGATGGCAACCACTATTTTGATTGGAAAGAAAGGAAATTGATTCATTTTTTCCCCAAAGCCTTTGATAAAAAATTTGATAACAAACTGGCCAAATATGTTTGATCTGATTTTATAGATACTCTGTGTCACTAAAACTTGTTTTTGATAACAACAAGAAGTTCATATCCCTCCATCCTGGCCTTCCAGCTTCTTTTCATGATTCATATTTTTTCAATTGGATGCAGATTTCCCATCAACCAGAGAACAAATTTGAGAAAGATCAATACCTTCTGGCTAATTCAGCTTATGCTAGCAGCATATATGTGGTTCCAGAATACCGCAATGTTTCATCCAACAATCAAGCCAAAACTGATTTCAACTATCATCTTGCCCAATCCCAAGTTTGGCTTTAGCATGCCATAGGAATCCTGAAAGGAAGATGGGCCATCTTAAGGGAAATGACAAACCAGCTTCAAAATTCCAAAGACATTAAGATACTCATCAACTGGATTATCACTTGTGTAATCCTTAAAAACCTTCTGGCCAACATCAAAAATGAATGGGACAGAATATTTGATGATGATATTACCAATCCTCCTCAGGTCATCTCCATCTCATCTTTTCCTTCATCTTCTGCCATGAGGGAGAAGATTCTACCCCTCACACTTGCCAAATTTGATGAGTAGCATATGGTTTTTGAATAGGTAAAAAATAATTTCATGATAATTTTTTTTGTTGTACAACCAAGAATCCTAGGCTCACTCCTTTTTTTTTTTTTTTTTTTTTTTTTTTTTTTTTTTTGGTGGACTCAGAAAAAATAGAAAAAAAACTTCCAAATCACCCACCCCAACCCACCAAACCAACAGTACACTCCCACTGGTCCACTCCTTCCTCCTCCTCACCAAACATCCTCACCCACCACCTCCACCTCACCAATCACCACCACCTCACCACCACCTCCACCTCACAAACCATCACCACCTCACCATCACCTCCAAATCACCAACCACCACCACCTCACCTCATCTCACCCACTACCTACCCTCCTCCTTTGTTTTGCACCCCTGGTAAGCCCCCTCCCCCCTCCTCCTCCTCTTCCTCTTTCTTCCCCACACCAGTTGCTGATCCTTTGGTAAATCAACCTTTAGGCCCCCCCACCTCCTTGCTCAATTCAGCAGGTAAGCCCCCCTCCTCCTCTCTCTTCCCCTCCCAATCAATTTGCAATCAATCAATTGATTTATCAAAAATAAATTGAGCCATTGATTTGTGATCAATTTCTCAATTTATTTGCAATTTATTGGTTAATTGATTTGTGGTCAATTTCTCAATCAATTTTCAATTTCTTGGGAAATTGATCCTGGATCCTCTCCTCCTTCTCCTTGGATTGATCCTTTGTTTTTTGGGTTTGATAATTTGATTGAATGACAAACAATCAATTGACCAATCAATTGAATATTATTGAATTTAACCTTTTGCTTTAATCTCAATCCTTGTCACTTGTATTCCTGTTGGTTCTTTTGAAACAAAGTTTTTAGTGAGGATGCGCCCTTGAATCTAAATAATCATTGGGAATAAAGCCAAGATTTTTCTGTTCTTAGGCCACCACCACAGCCCTTAATTAGATCCATCCCATCCTCATCCAGAGCACACTTTATCTCAATGCTTGTCACTTTTGTTCCTGTTGGTGCTTTTGAAACAAAATTTGTAGTGAGGATGAGCCTTTGAACATAAATCATCATCAGTAATCAAGCCAAGATTGTTCTGCTCTTAGGCCACCACCACAACCCTTAATGAATTTCTTTTTTCACTGATTGCCATCAAAATATATTTCAAAATAGGAATATATGCAAGGAGAAAGGACATTAACCCAGACCAAAGTAAATAAAGATAAAAGAAAATTGTTTATTGGTGGAGTAAAAAATAGGCTCAAACATTGTTGTATTAGAAAATAATTTATTTTTTTATTTTAATTTTTTTTATCAAAATAAATAATTTACAAGCCAATCAATCAAGTAATTTCCTTGATTTCTTCCACAGTTCTACCTCTACCAATACATGCCATGTCTACGGTTAACCTATCTTTTTTTCTGTTTCCAGTCATTACCTCTCATTTTCCAGTCTCTCTTCCTGTTGATCCTTCTCCTTTTCCTCTTTTTGAAACTCCTGCTCTGCCTGTTTCAATTTCAACTCAGCATCAAATTTCTGTTGATGAGCCAAACTCTTGGCTTCCTGCTTTTGAAAATCAATAGCCAGTTTACAATCCCACTTCTCCTTTTCAAATTGAAGTTTTTCAGATTCAATTTGTGATTTTACTGTTTTCCAGAGGGGAATAGGAATTAGCTTTATTTTTAAATTGAGAAGATTCAATGAATTCACTTACTTGAATCTTGCTTCTCAATGATATCTTCAAAGCCAGAAAAATTGGAAAGTTTTCTCCTCTTTTGAAGGCTATTGGGGTTGATGTTGGTGGAATTGGAGGCCTTTTGATTTCCCTTTGAAGAGGAGGTTTGTGTGGGAACATCATCACTCTCATTTGAAGGTGATGTGGGAGGCCCCATTGGCTTGAGTGTTTGGCCATTCAGAAATGGCTGATGCTGTTTTTTTAAAATCTAAATCAGTCAGGATTAACCAGGAAGAAAAGAAAAGAACTTTATTCCTTACTTGAACAGATGTTGATTGTAATTGAGACAGTGGAATAACTTGCTCTTCATCAACCAAGTTGTTAATTTCTTCCACCCAATGAAGAGAGCCATCTAAAGAAAGAAGTGAGGGGTACAAGGAAGGGTTTGAATCATTGATAAATTCTGATGTAGACATGATTGGAGCTGATTTTGTTGGAATATTCATGTCCACATTGGATTGGGGCTACTCATATTTTTCTTCAGGATCATCATTGCTAGGCTGAGCATCCACAAGCAAGGCCTTGTAATCTACTGAATTGGATTGTTGGGAATCAAAGGCAGCTAAAGGGGTGATGTTGGTCCTCTTTCCAAATATTTCATACATATTAATATAAAAAGGACGAATGGAGTCCAACTTATCAACCACTGAGTTGATTCCCTTGGCTTTATTGGATTTGGTGATACCAAAGCCAGTGGAGATTGACATTTAGTGGGCTTTTTTTTACTTGCTTGATATTTCTTCAATTTCTCCCCCATCTGTTTGGATATAATATCCAGCCTACCTTTGGTATTATTCTTCAGTTCATTGGCCATCAGGAGATAACCATTAACCTTAGAGGATGGAGGTTGGCCAACTTGTGTTTTGTTGTCAGATCCAAAGAAAGTGTCATAGTTGGAGAGAATATTGAGCCAGTTTACAATTATGATTTTATCAGCTCTCTTGATCTGACTTGAGGCTTTGGAAGCTAATTGGGGAAGAGTTTTGAATGTTGAGTTCCTGGCGGATTTTTGCTTTGGTCCATTGGATTGTTTAGTGGACTTGCGGGGGGAGGTTTGCTGAGGCGGCATTTAAAAAGAGTAAGAGGGATGAAGCAATGAAGCAACAAAGCAATGAAGTGATTGAGGGGTGTGATGAAAGGGGCAAAGAAGCAATGAAGCAATAAAGCAATGAGAGCTAGGATGTGATGAAAGCAGGGATGAAGCAATGAAGTGATGAAAGCATGAATGTGAGGAAAGCAATAATGTGATGAGAGTGATGAAGCCATGAGAGATTTAAATTGGTGAGATTGATAAAGTGATGAGGAGATTAGATTGAAGAAGCAAAGAGGATAGGAAGAGATGAGAGCAATGAATCAAATTTTTCCAATGAGGTTGGAGCTAGAATTTTTCCAATGAGCTTGGAGGTTGAAACCAGGGGTGAAAATGTAGAATGATGCATTCTTGAGGTGGTGAAAGCCTTAAGATACTTTATTTGAAAAAATTCATTTATATTCAGGTAACTCGGACACTTCTGATGTGAAATAAGTGGGTTTTTTTTGATTTTTAATGGCATGTTTGAAATGGCCCATTTGGGTTAAATCTTGCCATTAAAAAATGGCAGGTTTGCTTAACTCTCATAAGCCCTATTAATAAAGATTGATATGGGTTGAATTTTTTTTTCCTTAATTTTTCATAATGCTTTTTTCTATTGATTTTCGACTTAATTTTTTAGAGCAACAATGATAATTTTTTGTTTTTATAATTATGATTTTTTTTCGGGTAAAAACCTACTATAAATCCTCACATGATTTTATTGTGCCCTTTTTAATTTCTTGTAAATTTTGGCACCACACACAGCTACATTTGAGTTGTGTGGGGTTGTAAACGGCTCAAATGTAGTTGTGTAGCATGCCACACGTCTACCGACCTTCATGGGCCAAAATAAAAATAAAAGAATGAAAACTAAAATAAAAAAATGAAAATTGGTGGGACCCAGGACTCACTGGGGTCCAGTCTCCTCCTCACATGGGGGGGTATAGCCGGCGGACATGCTGCCCCCCCTCTTTCTTCAAAGATCATATTAATTTTTTTATTTGATTGTATCTTATTCAAAAATCAAATTGTATTGTATTTTATTTGAGGGATGTATTGTATTTATCTTTTTCCTTTTTTTTTGGGCCCTTTCTTTGATTTTTTTCAAATTTTCAAATTTTTATTTTTCTTTATTCATAGGGCAGTTCCAAACACACGCAAACCCTGGGGGCCGTATACCCCCATACATGGGTCTAAATGGTTGTGTTTGGGACAACCCTTTGGAGTTGTGTATGGGCCCCCATGCGTCAAATGTGTTGTTTAGGGCCCTACAGGACTCCCACACAACTGGGGGTTGTGAATTTATAATCACCATTTCCAAAATACAGGTGCTTGTTTTCAGCATATGAACCAATTTTTTTTTCACAGGAAGCCAGTTACCAAGAAGGTAGTCAGAAGTGTGTAGATTCCAGACTAGAGTGAGATTTGTAAAATTTGTTTTTGCTTGATATGAATTTTCAGATTTGGATTTGACCTGCATATTCGAGTGTTTTCTGAATATCATCCATTCTTCTTTATATTTAATGTGTCTTATAAAGTGTGTTTGAATGTTTATGATTATATGCCAGACACATAGTGAATGATGAGAGTTGGAAAACACAGTTTCAATGTAATAAATGAGGTCTTTCTCCTTGTAAGTCACAATGACTTTGGGTTCTTCATGTTTTAATATTTTATAAAGTTGAGTGAGAGCGCGGTGATAGTCCATGTTTTTTCTTGGCAGAGGAAAAAGAAACCAACAGAGAAGGTTCTAGTAAAATTTTTGACCCCAAAAATTTGAAGAAGAGGCATGGAAAATTTTTTGGTTTCCTAGGTACATTCCAAAATTAATACTCATGGAAAGATATTGAATAATTTAATATAATCAGGGTGAGAAATGAATAAAGACTAATATGAGCATTTTGATCATTGATTTCATATTTAAAAAATGAGTTTTTGAATTTCATTATGAAATATTCAATGAGTAATTTTACTTCCAGTTTTTCTTTGGTAATTCTTGATATTTTTTTTGCAGATTGTATGAAGGTTTGTGTGAATGGGAGAATCATAGGACTTCATTAAGGAATTGAGGGTTTGAGGGGAGGAATCCCAGCTTTTCTTAAAGCTTTGAAAATATCCTCCTGAGCCCCCTGAATGCTTTTATGAACTTTATGGGTTGATTGATCAGTTGATGGTGGATGATTGTTATCAGGGAATTGTATTTTTATTTCCCAAAGACCAGATCTCTAGTGAAGGTTTCCAGAGAATTGGAAAGGACAGTTTTTTTTTCTAGTTTTTGAAAGTCTTTTTTTATCCAAATTTGGTTTATAATCCCAAGATTTTTAAAATTTTTAAGTATATCTTTTCTCCTTAGCATTGGAGACTGTGGTGGAAATGGCATATCCATGGGACTTAGCCCACTTTTGAACACCATCCACAAGTTCTGCCTTGGAATAATATGATAATTCAGGTTGAGGGGCCAAAGGGGCGGAATCATGGGGGTGATCTTAATAAATTGAAGAAGCAGAAGACAAAGAAGAAAGCGAAGATAGTGGAGAAGAAGAAGAAGAAGCAGAGGCAGATAGTAAAAGTGGGTTGATGTGCGTCAAGACATTTTTTATTTTTATTTTGATTTTGAGATGGTTACTTTTTTATGAAGACTTTGGAGTTTTTAATAGAGTATTTATAGGAGAAAAATAAATAATTTGAGAGAGAAGAATATTTCAGAGTATTGAGATTTTAGGTTAAAAAATATTTTTTTGGTTAGTTTTTGATGTTGGAATGACTTGGCAATGGTTTTAGAAGAAATTCAAAAATAATTTGAGCAAACCTTGTTGAGGAGTGATTTTTTATTTATTTTCAATTGAATTTTTTGATTCAGGGGGGTTTATTTACTTTGTTTGGGGTTTTGAATTGAATTGGTTGAGTTTTGTTGAGTAGTGATGTGTGATTGGTTGATTGGTGTTGAGCTGTGATGATTGGCGATTGTGGTGATGATTGGTGTTGTGTGGAGTAGATTCTGGATGTTGAAAGGTGATTTCATGGTTGAGGAGAGGATTGGAAACCCCAACAGGTGAGAAGGAGACAGGAAATTCTTCAAAATCATATTGAATATCAGATTATTCATATATAATAGCCCAAAAATGCGGACCTACCCTAAAAAGGGGTCTAAACATGGTGATTTGAGGTTTGACATTTGAGGGCTAAATCAAGGTTGAAGAAATATGAGAAAAATTTATGTGTGTTCCATTTGAAGTGAATTTCAAAAAAAAAAGGAAAATCAGATTTTCCATAAAATAAATCAAAATAGTATCAGAAATGCCTTCAAAAAACGCCACAAAACAGACACTTCCTGTTATTGTTGTAGAGGCATCAATTATTTTTAGGCAAAAAGTTTATCCTGAAAATCCCTAAATGGTTTTTTTGCCCTTTTCAATTCCTACTAAAAGACTGCAAGCTCAAATTTTGGAAAAATCTTAGGACAGATAAAAAAAAATGAAAAGAATGTCTTACTTTTAATGATAATCTCATTTTCTGGCCGGGGAATGAAGCACTAAAAATCTAAAAGAAGTTATATTTGAATTGCTTTTCATATTTGGAAACTTTCTGGATCTTTAGATTTTCCAAAATAAATAAAAATTAAATATGGATAGATTGGAGACGTAAAGCAGGTTTTTTTTTCAATTAGTTGAGTGTAATTTTGAAGGCCTTTAAAAATTTTCCAAAAACTCTCATATTTCTTTTACAGAGGTTTTAGATGCCTTTCTAGGTGCCTATGTATATATATATGTTGACCACCCTGCCAAACCGTGTAAAATCAAGGATTACTGCTTGGATTGGGGATTTTGCAAGATGTTGTGGCAATGTTGAAACCACAAAAAATCAAAGGTTGGGGACATGAAAAAATATAACACCCAAAATGAGTGTATTGAATGAGAGGAATTCCAACATTATCAATTTTTCCAAAAAAAGAAAGCTTTATCAAGTGCAAAAATAATGAAAGAAATATCAAAATTGATATTTATTGGATTATTTTTGAACTTGATGCACTCTCTTTTGTGATGTTTTGTAATATTTTAATTCCTATAATTCAATAGGTCTATATTCAATTTCTTCATGTTTTTTTATTTTTTGTAAAAATATATTTAAATTGCATTAAATATCAGTTTTTATTCAAAAAAAACTATTATTTATTTTATCATTCTTGCTATGTTTTAAATGAGTTCTTTGTTGGAATATTTCATAATATTTTCATTCTCCTCATGGGTATATTTAGCATTTTGATATGTCTTTTTATTTTTATAGGGTATTTAAATCCCAATAGAAATAGAAATTCTTATTCAAATCAATCAATATTGGATATTTATTTTATTTTTTTACTTTATGAAGCTTATTTTTTAATATTTAAAAATATCTCAATTAACCTCATGAAATAGACATATGTAGCTTTTTTTCATGTTTGGTAAAAAGGTATTTACAATTGCTGGCTCCTCAAATTTCCAATTCCCTCTAGCTTCACAGAAAACTAATCACAGTGCTTTCCCAGCTCATCAAATAAACCATGATTCTTGAATATGGAAAGAATTCTCACACTGAGGAAAACCGATCAACAGAAAGAAGACAACCTCAATGCAAGCTAAGTTCAAACCCACCAACTGAAAGAAAGAATCCAAATCTTTCACCATAAAGAAAGAAAAATCAAAGAGACCGCCAAAGAAGCTAGCTTCCAATCTCAAAGCATTACTGGAAAACAGTTTCTTGAAATACAACAAATTGTTTTGAAAAAAAATAAGGAATTAATTTTTTATGTATTGTGATGTAAAGAATTTTCTTTAAAAATTTAAGAAGTTTAAGGAAAAGGAGGAAAAAGAAAATGCAAAAAAATAGCTTTTAGTTCTCTTATGTGCCAATAAAGAAACTTCTTTTTCCCAGAAAAACTGTTTTCCTCTAATGAACCCTCTGAGTCAAAAAACTTCCCAATATTCCTGTAATTCTCTTTATATAACCCTTTTACATAAGCTGTTCTCCAAAAACCAGGTCATCTACATAATCTGTTATCCAAAAACCAGGTGGGTCTCTCTCTTTTGTCTGCAAGTCCTTATTTTAAAAAAATTGAGTTTTTTTCTGTTGAAGCACCACCTTTTTAAATTTCTTTGCTACTAGTATTCTCACTTCAGGAAAATTGTTTGGAACCTGTTTTTCCCACTTTCAAAGTCTTTTGAATTGGAAGTTCTATTTTTTTGATATACCTAGCATGGATTAAATCATCCTAGGGCTTTATTTTCTTTTCTTTTATATTAATGATATTTACTGGTTTGAGGGCCCAATCAACCCTTTTAAAACTTGAGATAACAGCTTCATTCCCTTGTTCCCATCAGGCTGTGCCATAAAATATCAAACTTTTTGTATAGAATTTATGAAGTTCTCTGTTATTTCCACTTTTTCTTTCAACCCTCTTCTGGCACATTCTAATACCTTTGGGAATTCACTCAAAGAAAGCTGGTCCCCTTTAAAATATTTAATTATTTTGGAATTTAACTTCAGCTATAAGAAGCATCTTCCTCTTGGTTCATTTTTAAAATGCCCAATCTGAACTCATGAATTAAAAATTACTAAATTCATTCCAAAGTAATCATTCTAGTAATTTTATTTGAAAAATTCATCAGTTGCAATTGGGATTATTGTAGTAATTATTTATACTAGAAACACACCTTCTGGCATGGCCCCCCCCCCCTCTCCCCAGGAAGATGTGTAAACCACCAAATGGAAAAGCAAAACTCACACAAGGAAGGTTGGGTGTCAATTCATGATCCATGAAAGTTTTAATTTTTACAGTAGTGGATCCCACATGGTGCCTCTCCATCAGAAATGACCAACACAATCATCAAAAATCTGCAAACCCCTCAGTGCATCCTCAACTGAGGAGAATCTCTGGTGTGGCCTTAGATCAACTTAAGGGAGACATGAAATATGGGCTCAACACAATTCAACTCAAAAGGAAATTGAGCAAGATTTACGGGGGGGAATAATTTGATGATAGACCAATCTATAAAACTAAGCGCAAGGTAAAAGCTTCAGAACTTGAGGGGAAAAGTGTTATGGATGTGCTATTCAAAAACCTCCAAGACACTCAGTGGTTATCCAGGTCAAAATTCAGTGGAGAGGGTCATATTGCTTTTTTGGATTGTACTTATAAAACAAATAGGTACAACATCCCGCTATTTCATGTTGTAGGAATAACAGCCAACAGGAAAGAATTTACAAAGGCTATTGTTTTCATAAAAAAAGAAAAATTTTATTTCTGAAGTTGGGAAGTGAATTCACTAAAAGATTTGGTTTATTATCCTGAGAGGCTTCCCAAAGTATTTTTTACAGACTTGTATGTTGTAGGAATGACAGCCAAAAGGAAAAACTTTACAAATGCTATTGTTTTCATAAAAAAATAAAGATTTTATTTCTGAAGTTGGGCGGTGAATTCACTGAAGGAGTTGGTTTATTATCCTGAGAGGCTTTGCAGAATATTTGTGACAGACTGTGAAAATTACTGATTTGTCCTATTCAACATAGTTTCCCTGATTCATCCAGAAAGTTGTGCTCTTGGAACTTGTCTAAAAATATTCAAGAAAATTTCAAAGTTTTCTTCAGTAATGATGTTGAAGGATGGCAAATATTTATGTTCCTGTGGGAAACTTATGGGGCCTCTAAAACCAAGGGGGATGCAGAATTCAATGATGCAGAACTCAGAGTAGCCCAATTTATTGCTTCTTCTGTTCATTTCTTCTGGGATTGCTTATGTTGAAACTTGTATGCAGTGTTTCTTGAAATACTGTGAGGATGTTTTGGAGTATATGAAAATGAAATTTTCCTTATCAAAGAGACATTTTTAACTGCATGGAACCATGTAAACCCTTACTTTTTAAATAAAACAAAATCTTGGGTAGAAGGGGCCCATTCTAATTTCAAGCAATTACTTGTGGGATCATCAGGGAATATTTTGGATGTGTGAAAACACCTTGATAAAAAATTTCCAGCCAAATAAAATCAGTGCATTCATTGCTTGAAAACTCTAAAATAAATTTAGGAAAAGTTCTTGAAACAGAAATGTTACCTTTAAAGATTGTCAATTAAGGCAATTCAACTCATTGGGGAACAATTGGAGAAGTTAAAGCATGATCATGATGGCAAATTGTGCACCAATTCATATTCAAAGACAATGGGCTTGCCCTGTTCCCAAATATTAGGAGAAATACCATCATCAAGAGGTTCTTTTGTGCCTGAGGATGTTCATCCTCAGTGGAGGTTAGACTATAACCCTTCCAGTTTAGTAATTTGGATTGTTTTATTATTTTAAGGGATGGAATTATTCCTGAATTGATCGACTAATGAGTGATTGTTTTGATTTTTGAAATCTTGAGACTGATCCAGGGCTTGAATCATCTCAATTTTTTTAAAAGCTCAGTTTGATTTTCTGGGACAACCTGAAGAAGTTCAAGTTCAGATGTTAAAGTGCCTGGTCAAGCATGCAGCCAATTTTGTTGCTAAACCAAGGCTCAAGCCAAATGTCTTACAGCCCAGCAATGGTTAGCTCAATTTGAAAGACACCTCAGATGAGCTTTCAAGATTCAAGGATGTGGAAAGGGAACTTGAGAAGAAAAGATAGGTTATGATGGCACCAAAAAAAAACAAAAATTGTAAGTCTTTTATTTTGAGATGTTTTATTTTTTAGGTTTTAATGAACTGATTGGAAATGGTGTTCATAGTCCAAGTCAGACTCATAATATGAATTTCATATTTCATATTTCATAAGAAGAGACTGAAAGTGAATTAGGCTCCATCATTTGGAATCAGAATCCTTTTCTCAGGAAGAATAAGAAGTTGAGAAGTCAACCAGAAGCTCATCTTTGGTGAGTATTGATTTCATTAATGGGATTAGAATGTTGGCTAAGTTGGTTTTTATCATAGGAACCAAAAGTGAAATAGCTCAATCAAAGACCTCAGCACTTACACTAGTTCTTCGATGAGGTTTGGTATCCTGTTAGCTATGGTAATTGTGGATTTATATTCATTGCAAAATCACTTGGGTAAAATTTAAACGGATGGTTTAAAGTGCAAAGGGAAATGATATGAAAATTGAGGAAAAATAAGGCATGCTATGCTAGTATACTTGCGGGTATCAATGAGGTTGAAAATATTTAGAAAAGGCTTGATTTTAAATAAATAAATGAAAATATTCCCTGTTCAAAATGGCTTGAAAAGTTAGATATGGCCAAATCATAGCAGATGATTCTGGAAGTCCAATTTGCTTCATTTAATTGGCTTCATTTTGTACTTATAATCCTATGAAAATGGGTGTAAAAGAACCATCAGATGCCATCTTCATTTCATTTTTTAACAATAACCACTGGTTTCATCTATTAATTGAGGGAGATATGATTACAATCCCGCTTATTGTATCAAAACCTTCTTCTTTGAATTCAAAGAAAGCTTCTGGTTGGTTTGATCATCTCAAAGATCAACTGAAGTTTTATTTTAATTTATAAAAATCACATCATTTCATCAGTTGGGTTTTGATTTCATCATTTAGGTTTGGTCTAAAATTTACTTCTGATGCTGATCTTGCACTTCAATCAATACAAAGGGTTATCACATTTTGAACATCATTATGTTGAGTTTTTTGAGCTAACATCATTATGTTGAGTGTTTTTGAGTTAAAATAATTATTTTGATTGTTTTGAATTTGATGAAATTGTTAATTCAGTTGAACTTGTGTTGGGATGATCCCATCATTATGAGTATTTTTACTTCTTATAATGAGATCAGCTTAACACAAGTTGAACTTTTTTTTTGGTGTTCTTAATTAAGGGCTAGTCCATTGAGGTGGACTTGTATCAAGTCCAACTCAATGGAAGAGCCCTATTTTTTGGGGGGCTTGGTTTAGTTTTTTTGCTAGTCCAATGAAATATATTCAATTTGTCTTGGGCTGATACCATCATAAGGAGTATTTTTACTTCTTACAATGGGATCAGCTCAACACAAGTTCAACTTTTTTTATTTTGGGGTTTTTAATTTAAAGATAGTCTATTGAGGGGAATTATTCCTCCTTTTTGGGGGTTGATTGATTGAATGTATGAAATGATAAAATGGAATGATATGAATTAAATTTATTTTGTTTAATATAATTCAGTTGAATTTTGTTTTGATTAAATTAAATTTCTTTCTTCATATAAAATAAATTTTTTTATTTTGATCAAATATTATATTACATTGTAGTTCATTTCAAGGCTTTATTTTATGTAAATTCTTCCTTTCTATTTTTATTTAACCATTTTTATTATTCCACTTTTTTTTTTGGCACAATTTTTTTATTTTTTTAGAATTTTTAATTATTTGTTTTCATTTAGGGTGATGATAAATTCACAACTCCAGTTGTTTGGGAGTTGTGTAGGGCCCCACACAATATGTGGGAGTCGTGTAGGGCCCCTCAATGCGTGGGGGCCCATACACTACTCCAAAGGGTTGTTCTAAACACACGCAACCCCTGGGGGGGCATATACCCCCCATATTTGGAATTTTTGATTTTTTTACCCCTGTAAACAACCATATTATTTATCATTTATTATTTATTGTTGATTATTTATTGTTGATTATTTATTGTTGATTATTTATTGTTTATTATTTGTTATTTGTTATTTGTTATTTGTTATTTATTATTTATTATTTATTACTTATTACTTATTATTTATTATTTATTATTTATTATCTATTATCTATTATTTATTATTTATTATTTATTATTTATTATTTATTATTTATTATTTATTATTTATTATTTATTATTTATTATTTATTATTTATTATTTATTATTTATTATTTATTATTTATTATTTATTATTTATTATTTATTATTTATTATTTATTATTTATTATTTATTATTTATTATTTATTATTTATTATTTATTATTTATTATTTATTATTTATTATTTATTATTTATTATTTATTATTTATTATTTATTACTTATTATTTATTATTTATTATTTATTATTTATTATTTATTATTTATTATTTATTATTTATTATTTATTATTTATTATTTATTATTTATTATTTATTATTTATTATTTATTATTTATTATTTATTATTTATTATTTATTATTTATTATTTATTATTTATTATTTATTATTTATTATTTATTATTTATTATTTATTATTTATTATTTATTATTTATAACTTATAACTTATATTTTATTATTTATTAATCATTATTCATCATTTAGTGGAGGCTACACAACTTGATTTTAGTTGTTTAGCGTGCCACACGGCCCATTTGAGTCGTGTAGCATGCCAAACAGTTCATTTGAGTTGTGTAGCATGCCACACAGCCCATTTGAGTTGTGTAGGGTGCCACACGGCCCATTTGAGTTGTGTACACAACTCTATACAACTCAAAGAGTCATGAATTTAATATTAAAATTTTATTGATTAATGGGGCCATGAATGTGCATTCATGGCCTAGGAGTTGTGAAATTTACACAATTATTTTGATTTTTTTTTAATTCTTTTAAATTTTTTTTTTCAATTTTTTGATTTTTTTTAACTTTTTTTTTTTGGGTTGTTTGGTTTTTTTTGTTCAATTTTTTATTTATTTTAATTTTAAGTTTTGTTTCTCACAGCCCTGGAGTTTTGAACAAGTTGTGAATGGCCATTCAAGGCTCAGATGGGATGTTCACTGTGCCACACAACCCATTTTGAGTTGTGAATGTTTTGTGTTGGGTTGAAAATTCAACACTGACCCCCTGAATATCACTCCTTAATTTCTTTTTCATTAAAATTATTCTTTATAAACTTTTTTTTCTCAAAAATTCTATATTAAGTAAAACCAAGTAAACTAATAAAAATTATATATATCAAAAAAAATAAATCCTAAAACAACTTCAAAATCTGTAATTTATTCTCTTCAAAAATATCCTTCATTTTCATTTCTGTTAACAGCTTTTCCTTTACCACCCCAAAAATCCCAGTCAAGCATCCTTTAAAAAAATCTTCTATTCCTTCAAAAATTCCTTCTTTCATTTTGTACTTTGTCCATCCATTTTATCACCTGGAGCCAACCATCAAGCCTGTTCCTTGAATTCATTCTTGAAGGACCTGCAAGTCTACCTTAAAATTTTACTGTCCTTGATTCTTCCTCAATTTTGAATTCCATCAATCCTACCACAAACATGAAAATTTTGAAACTTTTCTCCCACAATTTCAATTTGGCCTTCATTTCCCTCAACTTCTTTTCCCATTCTCTCATTTTTCATCCTTTTTAGAAAATCACCCCTCCTGTAAATCCAATTACTCAAGCCTTGAGTTGACAATATCCACAGAGGCATCTTCCTTGCCTGATTCATTGAGCTTGTTGACCTTTTCTTCTCCTTCTTCCCCTTCCCCTTTTTTACCTTCTCCCTCTCAAACCATTGTTACCTCCTCATCCCTCTCTTCTGTCCTCTTTTTCCATTTTTCTTCCTTTCCCCTTTTCTTGAGCCAAACCATTCCCAACACATTTCTTAACATTTGATTGGAACTTTTGATTATCTGCCACCAATTCAAAACCCATGTGGCCTCATCTTTGTAATTTTCACTTGAGATTACTAGAACTCCCTCATTGATCCATTTTTGAATATGCTAAAAAACCTCAGTACTAAATGCGCTGTCTGAACCTGATTAATTTTTCAAATAAGTTTTCAATTATATGGAACAGGTTTTCCTTTTCCTTCCCTTCAAAATCACCAAAAATTTTCAATTCTTCCTCTTACAAGCTCTCATTTATATCATCCTCAAGTATTTCATTCTCTTGAGAATTCAAACAGACTATTCCCCCAAATGTTGCTACTGCATTTCATGCGGCACAAAACCACAAATAGCAATTTGAATTTGAGGAAGGGCTTGATTTGAAGTTGACTTGGCATATATTAATCCTTTATTTTTGAAAGCACCTCATGGTTTCAGGTTTTTTGGGTTCAAAATAATTCATTGATATGGCTGGTTATCCCCAAAGATGCAACTTGTCCAGTAGACATCTTGATCAAATATGAGAGATAAATCTTTGGATTATTAATTTCAATAAAATTATATACTATATTAGTGGAATAAATTTAAGGGTGATTGTGGGAAGGGGAAAGAATTTTCAGGAGCTTTTCCATTATTTATACCTGGTAATCTGTTACCAGTCACACCTAGAAATCCAGCTTCCCCTCATCAATACAAACAACAAACACCTGTCTATCCACATGCACAATAATATTCTCAGTAACACTTTTCATCTGAAAATTCTCCATTTAAATTTTTTCTTTTCCTTGAAGGATGATCACTCTGCCTATTTTGAATAATCTCCCCTTGCTTTATACTCTACCTATGCAAATGTCCTAATTTTTGCCTCCGTAATATTCAATGAAATTTTCTTGACTATTCTACTACATCAACTCAATTAAATCCATACTTCATCCCAGAATAATTCCTTGGAGATATTCCGGATTCTTCAAATCAGGACTTAGTGCACACATCCTCTATATTGCACAATTTATTATCCATCACCCTCAGGCATCTATTCAAATGAAGCAGGTACAATCTAGTAAACCCCCTTTGGAAATAGTGTAAATTAAATGATTGTCAAGCCACATGTAGAGAGAAAAGTTGTCAGCCTCCTGGATGCCAAGACCCTTGCTATCCTTTAGCTACCAGAGGTGATAGAATAAATAATAAATATATTATTTAATATATGCAGCAAAAATCCATAAAATATTTGGATAAAGCTTATTGCAAGGTTAATTGGTTTGGTTATGGTTATTGTTATAAATCAATATAGATAGATTGATTATTAAATATTTTTATAGAGGGTCCACAATTATATTGGTGATCTTTAATACCTCTCTTCAGGGATTTCATTATGAAAACACGTAGTCCTGGTTACTTTGGGCTCTTTAGTTTAAAGGATATTTTGCTCAAAGATAATATGTGTATAAAATACATGGTGGAGTGGCAGGGCTTTGTAACCAAGCTTCCACAAAAAAGAAAGGATAGTAAAACTCACTGGTATATTATTAAATCCTTTGGGTATCTGTTTGGGACGTGCACTGATGGGTTAAACCTGTATACTGGGGTTATAAGGTTGTTCAGCAGTTTAAATTGATAAAAAGAGGTTGAGAATGGATATTATTGATCAGACTAAGCCATAAATCACTTATTTATCTCTTATAAGTATTTGATTACCTTAGCACGGTGTCTGGATGTAAATATAACTGGTTCTCTACCCATCAATATCCTCAAAAGGGATCTTTATTTATAGCTTTTGGAGTCCCAATATTGTCCTTCTGAGGGGTACAGGGGCTCAAAGGGACGGACACTGAGGCTAGCAGGGTAACCAATGGTAGCCTGCCACGTGTTCTTGGTGCTGTAGCATGGTTAGCATCTAATTCCTCAGGGTATGGGATTTATTCTACTTTATAATTGATATTAGGACGTGTGAATGACACTAATCTTTCCTGTTTATGTATTATTTAATTAATTATCCTTAGTAAATGTTCCCAGTAAGTTAATAATTATTTTAATAGACATTCCTATGGACATTCTGATGTCAGTTGAGTTCTCATTATGTATTAAATAATTGGAGTAAAGTCATGATATTGATTTTACTCCTTATTTTCGAATTTCAGTTGATTTACCAAAATAATTACTTAAAAATATAAGTCATGGGAATTCATGTAATATTTTTACATCATTAGTTTTCTTAGTATGTCACAAAAATATTTATGTCTAGAAATCCTCATAAAAGTATATTCAAGTATTTTAATATATTTTTAGAAGTTGTCATTGTCTTATTTTTGACATTCTTGGTACTTTGAATTATATTTAATAAAAAATATGTATAAGGGTTATTTAAGTATTTTTATATAATTTTATGTACTTTTAGACTATCTACTATCCACAGGAACATTTATTACATATGTATAAGGTTCCCGTGTGGGTTTTAGCATATTTACGCAATACCTAAGTTCCTCAGGCCGCCTGTCACTTTGTCAACCCATAGTCCTGTGGCTGCGTACTTTTCAGAGGCCCCGGGCTGCGTACACGACTTGGACGGAGTGACAGAGATGTATCTCAGCCGCGCGTGGGTGCGTTGGCTGCCGCAGCTGCGTGCGGGAATTGTGACAGAACACATTTTCATCCATAACTCCTAAAATATACACAACACCTCAATTCTGACTGAATTTGAGGTGTGAAACCTGTACGTGACAATACGTGTGAAATATTTAATTGGCCAAAAAGTTCAATAGTGGTGCTGTGGTATTTTGGTCTTTCTTTCCTTAATTGTTTAAAAATATAAGGAGTTGGATTTCAAGGGTGGGATCATTGAGTGACCCTACCTAATTTTGGGTGGAAAATCCATGTCTGTAATAATATTTATGGTTTTCCTACTCCTTCTTAGCTTAATTATATTATTATCATTTTTATTTTATTTCTGTTACTTTTGCAGCTTGCTCTGCAATAGTAGCAAGCTGACAAAAGTGCTAATGTATGCATTTTGTGAATATCACCTTGGTCACATCCACTCCTCCAATACTCAATTTTCATATGCAACTCTTCTTTTGGATCTTCCCATTGTTTGACTATTGAAGCATCTGATTTTGCTTTCCATTTTTCTTTCTTTATAAATTAAATATCATGTATTCTGAGCTTTTGAAAGTCTGCCCCAATAAACTGCTTTTCAAAATTCCACACTTTTTTCCCTTTTGCATTGGGAATTTTGAGCCCAGTCCCACCCTGACTGCCTGAGAATTCCTCAAATTATTCCCTGGGCTCCTCAAGACTCCTTGAAGCAACTTTTAGCTTATTTGAGACTCCCTTAACCCTTATTCCCCTTTAGTGTGCATCCTCAAAGTAGTATGGTGTTCTTCAGTGACCCTGAGAGATTTAGCTGCATGCAGTCCTTGGCCATTATGAATTGTTCCTAAATTAATCAAAAAATTGAATTATGAAAACCTATCAACAGAAGAAAAATATCCTTCCTGGATCTTGATGCAAATATAACATGGTGCATTTTTCAAAGGTTAATATCAAAAGCTACAAGTAATTCTTGGTAAGAGTGAAATTTTGAGGGCACTCCCATTGATTAATTTTACCCATAATGGCACCAAAATTCCATATTTTAACCATCTTTCAAATTTTATTTTTTTTGACCTCTGTTTATGTCAAAATTAGCTCTTTTGCAGACTGAAACCCAAGGATTTCAAGTCTTGGTCCTGGAAGACTGAACAGCATTATCAAATAAAATATCAGGTTTTAAAATCTAACGCAAGCAAACTCTTTGTAAGTACACAGGAACAGGGTCCCCCAGAAATGGTTTACTTAGCTTAGCAGTTAAATCATCCCGCTATCCCCAATGCATATTGAATGTATGGGGTCGATTCCCTCAGTTCACAACTGCATTTTGGATTCTACCAACATTTTTACACAACTCTCAAAGGTGTTTCACTTGACTAATCCTTTTCATCCCAAAAATTAGTCCTCATTTGAAGCAGTATTTTTTAGTCTTCTCCTGATGTATTTTTCTTATCACGGAAGATTGAGCCCACATAACAGAAATTTTTGAAGCTCATTCAACCTTCAGTATAAGGCAGGAGGCTGATGCGATACAATTAGACATCACTAAATACACGCGCCCCGGAAACAATCTTTCGTATTTCAAATTGACCATCAATTATCATCCTATCTTTCTTTGAATTGGGGAAATTGTTTCATAAAATTCACCAACTTGGGAAGGAATGCGTAGATCACAACCTCAAAGGGTAAAATTGAAAAAGCTCCCATAGAACGAGTTGAATTTTTTATAATTAAGATTGCGAACTCTTTGCGAAATTTCTGAGATTTAATGATCAAGTTCCCTTTCAAAAAAACCACACTTTTTTGCTAAAAATGAAACTAAATCGAAAAAACATGGCCAAGAGTATCTAGAATAGTATACGACCAAGTCTATGTGAAACCCAGTCAAACCTGTTTTCCTTGAAAGCGCACACTTCGAGAGAAACAGATTATTAAACCATACATCAAATCGATGCACATTTTCAAATAGCTACAGCTAATTGAGCACAATTACGAAGTTACAAAAATTTTATCAGAGCTTTGCATTTTTTTCCCTCGGCACTTTAAGCCCATGGATTTGTCGACGAGTCAGAAACGTATCGACCGTCAGTGTTGGGCTGAATCATCGTATGGTGGGCTGGGAAAGAAGAATTTCCATGTGAGATGTACTCATGAGGATAAGCTCTTTGGTATTGAGGAAAGCTACGATGAGAGTGATGTAGTGGGACCGTGTTTCCGATTACCTCATGGGACCGAGGATGACTGTTGACCGGCGAATGGTGGTGCTCCAAATGATGATTAGGTTCAGGGTGATAGTGCTGAGAGACCGGATGAGCCGAATGTGGATGGCAGTGGTGTAAGACGTCGTTTGAATATCGCTCAATTTGATGGTTGGGATGAACTGGCCACATTTCAGGGTTGTTTTGATGGGCGATTAGAGGGGCAGTTTGATATGGGACAGATGTATTGAACGGAGCCAGGTAATTGTCATAACGTTCGAATTCGCCGGAGACACCCTCCGGCCGCGACCATTTTTTGTTTGAAGAGTTTAAAGAATGATCTTGAGGCTCGCAAGCAGACGGACTGCGACCACGTTTGTGAACAGGCTTCGGATTGGAGGGCGACCGGGGCTGCCGTGCAAGAGTCTGGCCTGGTAAATCTCGGTTGACGAGTTCTCGTAATAGTGCGCTGCCCTTGAGCGGAGAAGAGGCACCGAATTCGGGCTCAAACAGACCAGCGGTAACAGTGCACGTGAACTCCAACCTAGTAATGTATTGCCTTAAGGTAGCAGGAGTGGGGGGTGACTTCTCTTGCATGGCGAGTACCCAAATAGCAACTCTTACAGGCTCGATTGGCCATGTTGGGATATTTTGAGAAGTGCAGTATTCTGAGAACCTGCTGAATACCGCAAGATACTGCTCTTGTATGTGTTTTACTGGTGGTTTGCCTGTAGCTGCCCGACCCGCAGCCGTAATTCGCTTCACCCGCTCTCGGCCTGCTCTCAGTAGCTCTAGCGCTTGAGTAGCTAGATGGTCTGTTGATTACATTCGAATTATGGATTAGGAAACGTCGTAATTGCCATTGAATGTTGAATCAGTGGGAGACTTACCTCCCGAGCGATATTTCAACGCAAGAATGACTTCATCTTTCCTCTGAAGTAGTTGCGAGTAGGACACAATCGAGTTGAGATCGATTAAATTGGGGGGCGCCGATTGGCATGGCGAGGACGGTGAAGACGTGGGGGAGGGTGTCGGAGTAGACTTCCGAGACAACGGAGGTGAGAGCTGCTTCTTCACTGAAGGAGGGTTACCCATTTTGTCCGAGTTGTGGTTGAAGCAATGACTCGATGTGGGACTCTCCCGAGTCGGGACCGACAAGTGAATGTAAGACTGATCGTAAAGGGGAGCATGCGAGGCATTGGATATCGGGAACTTGGCGTCCTCATCTCCCGGTTCATTACCGGCTCCGGAGCTAGAGGGGTATTGAGGGTGTAAAATGTGCTGTGATGGGGGTAGGTGACTTGTATCTGAAGAGGAAGTGCTGTTGTGCACGGTCGAGGTTGGGAGAACGATCGACGGTGACAGTTCCATGGCAAGGAAGACGTTTTGTCTAACGGAAGGTGTATGTATTATACCTTACGGTCCAAGTCAAGCTGTATACCTCAAGGTAGGATATGTAAGGAGCTGAAGTAACGAGTGTAGTTGGGTACGAGTGAAAGTATGATTGCAAATATTTATAAGTATTTTTATTGTGAAAGAGCGTCAGAAAAGAGGAATCAAGATAATAGATTAGCAATAATTATCCATGTACAGGATTAGAGGTGGATACAGACCAGATGCTGGGCCCCACTTAGATACAAAAGTATGAGGGGGTATATAAGCCGTTCCTTGGAGTACGCGCAGAACCAGACGGTGCTTTTCTGAAGCCTCGGAGTAAGCAGTATCGACGGTGAAGGCCTCTTACACACTGTCCTCTGGCTCAAACTACACACTCGCTGGCACGGGTGGCAGAATATCAAGCCCCTTGTGTTGGAACTGAGGTGATAATAGGTTACTTGTAGCTTCGACGTTCTCAAAACGCTTGGTGAGCACAGTTCAAGTAGGCTTTGATGAGGATGGAAAAGAAGCTAACCACTGCTGGATTTCTGACTCGAAGGATTAATAGAAAAAAGAATAACAAATGTGTAAAACAAAGCGGGAGGGACGGTGAAACGGAGGGGAGATGAGGAATGGGGAAGATTGAAGGGGAAGAAGTTTGCGACTGTTGACCGTGGGGGAGCTGTAGGTTTCCACGTTCACTGGCTCAGGCTAAATGGAACATGATACACGCCGTACATGAAATTGAGAGCTTTCAATACAAGGAGAAGAGGCTCTGGGCTACTCAACCGGAGACTATGGTTGGCTTCGCCAAGGAGGATGAGGAGGCTGAGGCGGACGTACCCTGTGGGGGCCTATCCAAAGCCTTCCTTCTCCTAAGCAACGGACCAGCTCCACCGTTTCTTTTCCTCTCTGCTTCTCTCTTCCTCTTCCTGTTGGCTTTGGCTGTGCTGTTGGGAATCGCGTGATGGGCAAACTTGTTGGGAGAGGTTTGAGGTTGAGTCCATCTCTCCACCAAAACCCATGAAGAGGATAACTGGCAAGGCCTGTCCCAACCTCACCCAATTGTGCCCGAGACAGATAGAAGGAAACCACATACGTAGCCCCGTAGTTAATCCTGGTGGACCTATGTACTTAATTCAATAGTGGGCCTCAAATGGTCACCACATATAATTACCCCCTAGAAGAAAGCGCAGGCACTTCAATACGATCGATTGAAACTCTCCCTCTTGAAAAAAAAAACTCAATACTACGACAGCGTGACCGATTGCAACGCTATAGGATCATAATTGAATAGCCGCCGACCACGCGGTTTCTTGGCTATGCGTACGGCGCTCTCGAGTTGGTGGATTCGCGCTGTTCGATTTTTGTGATTAAATAACGTGGTCTCTGCTCCATGTTCTCTTTCAATTTGATCGAGCTATGAGGCTTTTGGGCATTCATCGCGTGGACGGCCGGTTGTGGTGGCTTTCATCCTTCCGCTGGTTTCTATTGCGTGGTACCACATCACTTCCACCACACCGCTACCATCTACGTATGTTGTACATCATCGCCGCTTCCTCGTTGATAACTCTTTGCGGATTTCTATTGGTCCCTTTTCCGGGACCTTCCAGCCTATGACGGCTCCCAACATGCCACCCGAACTTCTGAATCCCTAATTCCACTTATCTTCGGCGTTTCAGTGTAACCCTACAACTGAGCAGGTAGCAGGCTATGAACAATCTCCTAAACTGGCAGTTGGCTAGTTTGGCTGAAGCAGGCCGTTTGATCTCAATCTCTCCCCTCCTTACACTCCAGTGCAGCTGACAATCCCATTTCTAAGTAGAGAGTCAAACTCAGTAGGGTTGCGTGGGTGCTTCACGCAGCTTTTTTCTTTCTTGGTCCGCAGTAAACTCCTCCGATTGGAGTGCCAACTATTTTCAGGGCATAATTCCCTCACAGGAAATAAGTTCGTCAAGAGCAACTCCGGGAGAGGGATCTGTCTGACCGAGCCGAAGGAATCTCTCGGAAAGCTACATCCCCTCGGTCTTGCAAGCCTCATAACCACAACGCTAGCCAACGCATTCCAAAGCGACGCACAAGAAAAAAATACCAAAAACCAGCTTCTCGGGAAGTGATAACTGCAATTAGTGATTTGTATCACTCGCCTTGCTGGCCCCGGCCGCCTGATCGGGGCTGGGCCGTTTAACCAACGCTGGGTGCGGGGCCTGCTACTGCGCACGTTTATGCACGAGTCGATCGGCAGTGCTTTCTCTACTGTCGATACTTGAGCGCCCCTCACGCCGCCCGACACCATCACTACGTGGCCGAGGTGTCAATTGACTCGAACTCAAGGGTAGTAAAACGTTTAGCCGCCACTGGCATGGGTGAAGGTAACTTGTCAGAACGAAGGGTCTGAATGTTCAACCGGGGTGGCCATGATTTCCCTTAACTTTTCGAGGTTAGGGATCCCCGCCCGATGCGACGCTCGGCGCCGGTGACACCATATCTTTGATGCGTGGATTCGTTGAGCCGGGTTTAATCCTGCTGCAGCCGAAGGCTCAAACCCGCGCAGGAGAGATGGATAGCAGTCCTCTTCTTCACGCCCCAGGCTGCAGATGCATGGAAAACTTTCAGCCCGACTCTCTACTACCCATTCCCCGCCTTAGCCTAAATGCGGTGCAGCTTTCTTGAATGTTTTCGCCTGTTTACAACGCCACTTTTTCGGCTGTTTTCAAAGGAAAGTATATGAATTCGGGCGAATCACCCTATTTGAATGTTCTCAAAGGACCATTCTTGTTGTAAGAAAGCATGGCTTCAAATTCAACCATATTATTGGTCAAAACCGAAATGGGTCTAAAGATGTAATTACTGGCACGAATGCTCTGTTACTTACAGATGCGGCCCGGCCGGATATGATTCAACTAGCTCCTTCCAGAAAAGTCGTAGCCTTTTCATCATCTAAGCATCAGAAGAGATTGGAATCAGCTAGAAACCTGAGCTGCTTGACTTGTCAGAAACATGTTCTTAAGAACTTTCAGGTATTCAGCAGAGTATCCGGGTCCAAGCTTACTCGAAGTGTCTGCATTCTGCCGCATATTTCGGATTCTAGATGACCGAAGTGGGAAGCTCGGATGTTGTAAATTGATTGAACAAGGCCCCAAGTCTTCAGCGACGTTTGAATCGGTTTTCTGTCCAGCGCAAATTTTTACATAAACCATATATCTCATTGCGCCAGGCAAGATCTCTGGGAGGTTCGCGATCCGTGGTCACATACCTTTACAGCTAAGGAATGCTAGCTTACCTCACCCAGCCCACAATTAAATATATAATGCAAAATCCTGGATGAGAGTAGTTTGATATTAAGTCTGAAGTGCGACCCGATATTTTGGAAGCTTGAAAAAACGCTACCAAATAATATTCAACTTTATATACCGAAGTACAGAAAATTAGCTGATGAAAGAGATGGAATGTCAAATCTATGATGAATGAACTGAGGAAAAGAGCACCGGTCAAAATTTCATGTAGTTAAAATAAACAGACTAAGCTGGTATAGAATTGCTGACAAGACTAATCCTGTTATTGAATCATTTGATTCTAGGCCAATGATGATTCACAATGAAAGAAAATAGAAAATGCTAATGGTGATGATTTCCATAATTTAAAAACAATTGAAAGAAATAAACACCCCAGAATGGATAAAATAGGATTTTTTGATTCATAATTCCTATAGGGTGTATGAGAGTTAGCCAATATGCAATGAAAATGGTTTGTGTCATCCATATATCCTTTTGAAAATTAGAGAACCTGCTTATTTAACAAGAGGAGTGTCAGATTTGCCCACAGAATAGTAGTAAAGTGGGACCTCAACCTCTACCATATCTTCACTCCCATGCATTCAGTCACAATCCAATTCATTTCCAATCCCATATTCTCACACAACAAACCTGTCACACAACCACCCCATGTACTATAGGGCAATCTTAGATGATTGTGAGCACAAAGGGGAGAGTGCTGATTGTAAGGGAAGAGTGAGTATAGCGGGGCTAACTGCAAAGTGCAAACATTCAGTTTGGAGTCTCAACAACTGCAAGAAGGATGGATTGTTCCAATGGAAGGAAAGTAAGGCAAAGTCTGATGTGATAACTTGACCTCAGCACAGATGCAAGAACATATGAAATTAACTAACTGATGAAACAATATTCAGGCAGGCTGAATGGTACTTATAAGGGAATGACAGGAATGGAATGGGTAAATGAAATACATGTATAGTTAGTCAGAGGTTGTAGGGTAAGTGTGAACAATAGAAAATTCACACACATAGAAATAAAAGGAGAATGAATGATGTGCAAGGAGCTGTAAGGGTAATGCAAATGGATGAATGCAGTTATGAAGGGTGTGGGACTAGTCCTTAAGCAAAAATTTCAACTGATATGGCTTTCTATACAACATGCAAGCCAATAGGGCAATGTTAAATTTGCAACCCTGTGTTTGCTAACAGGTGCAAAATGCCGTTTGCAACCCATCTGAGTTGCAAATGGCTGTTTTCAACCCATTTGAGTTGCAAATGGTTTTTTGCCACCTTTTTATATTTTATATATGGGCCCTTTATATATATATATATATATATATTTTATTTTTTACTTTTTTTTATCTATTATTTCTTTTTTTTATTTTAATAAAAAAATAAAAAATAAAAGAAAAAATTAATTAATGAGTAGCATTTAGTTTAAAAATAGGTAAAAAATCACATCATTTTTTTTTGGTTTTGGTTGTTCAACCAAGAATCCTAGGCTGACTTGGTTTTTTTTTTGGTGGAATTAAACAAAACAAAACCAAAACTTCCAAATCACCCACCCACCTCCCCTCCTCCTCCTCAGCGCTCCACCTCAACCTCACCAATCACCTCCCCTCCTCCTGCTCACCCTCCATCTCCACCTCACCAATCATCTACCCTCCTCCTTTGGTTGGCACCCCAGGTAAGCTCCCCCCCTCCTCCTCATCCTCCTTTTCCCTCCCTCTCACCCACTCTTGCTGACTTCTCCACCTCACCCACCACCCATTCCTTCCTCCTCCTCACCCTCCACCTCCACCTCACCCATCAACCCCCCTCTTCCCTTGGTTGGTACCCCAGGTAAGCTCCCCCCTCCTCCTCCTCCTCCTCCTTTTCCCTCCCTCTCTTGCTGACTTGGCCCCTCCCTCCTCTTGGTCTACCCCCCTTGCTTCCCTTGCTTGCTCCCTGGAACCCCTCTTGCTTTCTGTTGCCCCCCCCCATCTTGATTGGTCAATGCCCGCCCCCCACCCTCTTGGTTGCTGCCTGCCCCCCCTCTCTTTCCTGCCTGGCTAACTGAGCAACCACTCCTCTCCCTCCTGCCCAGCCAACCAAGCAACCCCCCCAGCAACTGCCCGGCTGACCAAGCAACTGAGCCCCCCCACCTCTTGCCCCACTGACCAAGCAACCAAGCCACCCCCACCTCCAGATCAGCCAACTGAGCCCCCCCCCCTCCTTCAGCCCGGCCAACCAAGCAACCAAGCCCCCCCACCACCCCCCATCTCCCTCCCGCCCGGCCAACCAAGCACCCCCCCCCCCAGCAACTGCCCGGCCAACCAAGCACCCCCCCCCAGCAACTGCCCGGCCAACCAAGCAACCAAGCCCCCCCCACCTCTTGCCCGGCCAACCAAGCTACCAATCCTCCACCACCTCCAGCCCGGCCAACCAAGCCCCCCCCTACCTTCAGCCTGGCCAACATTAGTTTTTTGTTGTTGATCATCTGCCTTGATTATATCATACTAATCATTGTTTTTTTTTCCCTTTTTTTTTGGATTCCATGCAATGCAAACACCTTTTTACCCCTTGTTCTGTCAACTACTGCCCCCTTTCTGGACTGCCAATGCTTCTTCCAACCCACTCAAAATGTTATAAAGCTGGATCTTTTCCTTCTTGATCCCCACCCCAAGAGCAGTAGGTGCACGGGAGGGATCAACATGGAAGGAGATGGTTTGAAAAACATAAATAGAGGTGGAAAGCAGAGCACTCTTTGGCAAAAGAGGGCTCAAATGAGAGATTCTCAAATCTCTTTGGAATCAAATGAAGATTTTTTTAAAAAAAAGGTGGTTTGGTCCCAACAAAAACTACAACCTTTGGATTTGTACCCTGCTATTGCTGCCAAACAGAAAACTCAAAAACCTACCCCTGAAGAGTTTCAACAAGCCAAACAGAAGATTGAACTATTACATTTCTTCAGCTCTGGAAAAATTGCTGTTCTTGATTGTTCCAATTGCCACTCTCTGGTCGCAATAATCAAATTTGTCCCATTGAATAAAATATCCCAGAAAGAAAAGAAGGACCTCAACTTGTTCACAACATTAATTCACCAATCAAAAAGGTTTGTCAACATGGTTGGTCCCTCAAGGTCTTGGGGTGGGAAAATGTGGGCAATTGGATGTCAAAAATCAATGCAGCCTTCTGAACATTTTGGAGGCTATTTGAAGAAATATGCTATTCAATCTTTCCCCCAGGAGTTTAAATTTTTGAACCTTAGTTCTGAAAAGTTATCACAAGTTTTAGGTCAAATTTTCAGAAAATGAGCCAGACTGGCACACAATTCCAACCAAGAAACCATGCTGTAAAACAATATCCCCTCTTTCTCTTCACTTGAATTTGGATCTGGCCTCACTCCTTTTGATTGCTCCCCTCACATCAACTTCACCTCAGAATCCTTCTACAACTCTCACCATATTGAAAAAGGTGATTTCTTTTCCTATTCCTTTGTACTGGTGGTCCCAACCAAAGAATTGAATGGAAAAATTATCAAAAAAAAGGATGAATATCAAGTATCTGATGTTCAATTCATTTTCCCTGACTTGAGATTTGGAATTGATTTCAAATAAAAAGGTATTGTAAAAATGGTTTGGGTGGCAAATAAGTACAAGCATTGTGCTTTTCCTTCCATGGATACTGCCACCCATACTAGGATGGCTATGTCTTTGAAAATTAAAACAACAACCCTCAACACTTGCAAAGACTTGAAAAGCAGTCAAATATATTCTAGACCAAAACATGTAAAAAAAATAAAATAAAAAATTCATTGGTGGGGTTAAAAATAGGCTCAAAAATTTTTGTATTTGAAAATAATTTTTTTGTTTTTATTTTTCAAAATTTTATCAAAGCAAATATTTTACAAGCCAAGAAATTGAGTAATTTCCTTTATTTCATAGAAAGTTCTACTACTACCAATACATGCCATGGCTACCAACAACCTATCTTTTTTTTCCATGGCTAGCCTTTACCTCTCCTTTTGGAGTTGTTCTTCCTCTCAATCCTTCTCCTTTTACTCTTTTTGAAACTCCAGCTCAGCCTGTTTCATTTTCCACTCAGCATCCAACTTTTTTTGATGATCCAAACTCTCAGATTTCTGCTTCTGAAAATCCATAGATAGTTGAAGATCCCACTTATCCTTTTCAAATTGAAGTTTTTCAGATTCAATTTGTGATTTCACTGTTTTTTGGAGGGGAATAGGAATGAGCTTGATTTTGAAAGCAAGGAGAATCCAATGCGCTTACTTGAATCTTGCTTCTCCATGATATCCTCAAAGCAATAAAAGTTTGAAGTTTTCCTCCTCTTTTGAAAGCTATTGGGGTTGGTCTTGATGTAATTGGTGGCCTTTTGCTTTCCCTTTGCAGAGGAGGTTTGTGTGGGAACATCATTGCTCTCTCATTTGAAGGGCATGTGGGAGGCTCCATTGTCTTGAGTATTTGGCCATTAAGGAATGGATGATCCTGTTTTTTTAAAATCTAAATTAGTCACAATTAACCAGATAGATGAGAAAAGAACTTGGTCCCTTACTTGAGCAGATGTTGATGGTAGTGGCAATACAGGAATAACTTGCTCCCTGTTGGCCAAGTCATTAAGTTCTTCCACCCCAGGAAGAGAGCAATCCAAAGAAGGAAGTGAGGGGTCAAAGGAAGGTTTTGAATTGTTGATCAATGCTGATGTAGATGTGATTGGAGCTGGTTCTGTTGGAATATCCTCCTCCACATCAGATTGGAGCCACTCATAGGTTTCATTGGGATTGTCATTTCTAGGCTGAGCATCCACAGCCAGGTCCTCATCATCAACTGAATCTGATTGTTGGGCATACAAAGCAGCTAAAGGGGTGATATTGGCCTTCTTTCCAAAGATTTCCTACATTTTAACATAAAAATGACAAATGGAGTCCAACTTAACAACAACAAACTTGATTCCCTTTGCTTTATTGGAGTCAGTGATACCAAAGCCAGTGGAGATTGAAATTGAGTGAGCTTTTTTGTACTTGCTTCAATAGTTCTTGAATTTCTCCCACATCTTTTTGGATGAAAGATCCAGCCTAACTTTTTTTTATTCTTCATTTAATTTGCCATGAGGAGATAACCATTAACCTTAGAGGAAGGAGGTCAGCCAACTTGTGTTTCATTTTTGGATCCAAAGCAAGCATTGTAGTTGGACGGAATTTTGAGTGAGCTGTTTTGTAGTTGTTTCAGTAGTTCTTGAATTTCTCCCACATCTGTTTTGATTAAAGATCCAGCCTAACTTTGTTTTATTCTTCATTTAATTTTCCATCAGGAGATAACCATTGAACTTAGAGGAAGGAGGTCAGCCAACTTGTGTTTCATTGTTGGATCCAAAGCAAGCATTGTAGTTGGACAGAATTTTGAGCCAGTTTACCAGGATGATGTGATCAGCTCTCTTTATATGAATTGATCCTTTGGAAGCTGATGGGGGAGGATTTTTGGATGTTGAGTTCCTGGGGGATGTTTGCTTTGGTCCATTGGATTGTTTAGTGGAATTGCAGGGGGAGGATTGCTGAGGGGCCATTTAAAAAGAGTAAGGGATGAAGCAATGAAGTAATGAGAGGATGGATGTTATGAAAGGGATAATGTGTGAGAAATTGATGAGATTCATGAAGCAATGAGATTGATGAAGTGAAGAGAGTGATGAAGAAATGAGATTGATGAGGATAGCAATCAAGAGATGAAGAGTGATGAATCAAATTTTTGGATGAGGTTGGAGTTAGAATTTTTCCAATGAGGTTGGAGGTTGAAACCAGGGGGATGATGTGGAATGATGGGTTGGGGCAGTGAAAGCCTTTAAAAATTTTATTTTAAAAAACCCATTTATTTTCAGGTAACTTTGACATGTCTGATGTGAAACAAGTGGGTTTTTTTGATTTTTAATGAAGGGTTTGAAATGGCGGATTTGGGATGAAGCCCCACATTAAAAAATGGTGATTTTGCTGAACTCTTATACGCCCTAATATATATAAAAAATAACTTAATTAATTAAATTAAAAATAAGCATAAGATTTTTTTTTGCCATTCACAACCCAAAATGGGATGCGTGGCGCGTTTGCGACCCATAATGGATTGCAAACTGCCATTCAAAACACACCTGAGTTGCAAATGGCCATTTGCGACTCAAATGGGCCACAAATGGCCATTTGCAACCCAAAATGGGTGGAAAATTACACCACACAACCCCTTTTAGGTAGTGAACGGGGGTTGCAAGGTTGAAAATTTAACATTGCCCAAGCCAATATGACTAGTGTGACCAAGAATGGAGTATCTAAGTACAAAGATGGAAGAAGTGAGGGTGATTTAATGGTTGACTGATCATTGAGTGGGACTGCAAGGATTTCATGGATAGACTGAGTTGCCAAAGTTGGTAGATCACTTGTGTATAAGGCGGAGGTAGTAAGCAGATTTTCTAATAACAATTTTTTTGCTTGTGTCACACTCACAGACCAAGGTAGATGATAATGAGGAATGAGATATGTTGAAAAGATGATGTAGACAATAACCCTTGAACTTGTAGCATGACAAAACCCAAGATTGAGAAAATTTGTGATTTTTTGAATCAAAGATAGAATCTTGGATAAAGGTTTTTAAGAGAATTGAAGATTAGTTTCAAAGTGCAAAGATCAATTTAATTTTAATCTATGTGAAATCAAGCTTTATGGATGATTTTCAAAATTGAGAAAAAAAATTGAATGCATGAGCAAACTGGAAAAAGGCAAATTGAAATTTTTTATGTGCACAAATTCAGCAAATTATGAAATTCATTAACTGAGGGTATGTTTCACAAAAAAAAAGCACAATTATTTTGAGCACAATTTTTGCATTGCCATTTTTTGTACTCAGGGAGAATGATTGATAAATTTGAAATGAATAAAAAAAGCACACAGTAGTTTATTTGTGCCAAACTCTCACCAAATATACTTGAGGATGGAAATGAAACATGTTGAGGTGGCTCAAATGACAAAAAAAATATACCAAAGTCTGGAAGAGGACCATGAAGGTTTGAAAAATCTATTTGATGTTTTTAGTAATTATTTGAGGGGTGGTGCAAGTTTGAGAAGAAATTTTTTGAATGAAACCTTGCACAAGCCAAATTTGATGATTTTTTTGAAGAAAATTTAAGAATTTATGGAATTAATTACCTAGGAAACAATGAAAAAGGGGAATCAGTGTGATTTGAAGTACAAGATTAAATACTTTTATTTTTAGAGAAGAAAACTTAATGAGTTTTTCATCTAGTGTAGAGTTAATTTAATAATTAAAATTTATTGAAAATGAATAGTCATTGATAATTGATTTATCATAATCAATGTTTAACTGTGGGGTGAAAATGGAGGTAATGGGAGAATATGAAGTGAAAATCTTAATGCAAGTCATGAAGATAAGTGTTATATAGTAAGAAATAATTCTAGGATACAGGAATATAAAAATCTCTGGTGATCATATAGCAATGAAAATAAAGATAAAGTTCAAAGTATTTTAAAGGTGATCAAAGATTAATTCAATGGTTAATGACTGGAAATATTTATTTCAAATAAAATGGCTTTTGGTACCTGGTTGTTAATTCAAACTGATTCAAAATTTCAGGAGATGAATTTTGATGAATTGATTGCACAAATAATGAGTTAAATGATCCTCTGAATTTTTGTGCTGTTGTGTAGTGGTTAGAATGTACTGAGTTATTAGTGTGCTTTTGATTATGTTCCTTTAGAATTCTAATAAAAATTTTGAAGTCAAAGAGAGTTAAAAATGACACCCATTTGCATTTTTATATATAATCTAAAAATTGATGCACTGAGAGAAAAAAACTGGGTAGCCTTGTGGTAAGTAAATCACTCCTAGTATATTTTCTCAGCTTGAGAAAAAAAGTTATCAGGTTTTGCTCCTTCACTGGAAATTATTTCCTAGAATGGTTGAAATACAAAGAAGCTCTCAGAAACCAAGGCTTCAAAAAATAAGATTGGCCCAGGATAAAATCAAGCCTTCAAAACTACTATAGCCATTCCTCCTTTGAAGAAATTGATGATTTTATAATTTCTTTTTTGCTAAATTGAAGCCATTTTCAAAGAGGGTCACAACTATAGTTATTGTTTTAGTAAATCCAAACCTGTCATACTGACACCAAACTCAGTCTAACCTCAGTCTAACCCTCAGGCCTGATCTACTTTCTTAGGAACTTCAACCTCAGGGCTCAGGAGACTTACATCAATATGTCTCCAGTAACTATATACCTCAGGATCTTCATGCAGTACATATCTACATATAGTCTAACCTCATACTATACACAGATAGACTCCATAGGCTTGCACATAATCAATCTCCCAGGCTCTACTCTACCTCTCTGTCTAACCCATACCTCTTTGGGTTACCTCTCTGTCTAACCCATACCTCTTTGGGTTATCTCTCTGTCTAACCCATACCTCCTCTGTGTGGTTTATCCTTTGGGAATCTTTATGTACATCCTCTTGCAGATTGTATTACATACTCTCTCTACTTAGTACATAGTGTCATGACTCCCATGTACACTGTACATCCTTCAACTGTACTCTCCCAACTTAGACAGCTCAGACCTGGAACCTTGTCCCAATGTAGAAGCAGTCTAACCTAATGTAGTAGCATACCTGATCATCCCTCTCTGTTACTTAGACTGTTCCCATGACATCATGTGTGTAGTCTGAGCCCCAATCACTTGTACCTCTGTTGTAGTTCCAACCTCTTGTCTATTTAATAAGCCTCCTCTTTCCTCTTCCTGATGCTTCCCCCAAGAAATCAGTTTACTACTTCTTACTAGGAGATCTTTCCCAGCAAGTGTCATTCAGCACCATTCAACCCAATCCTCCTCTGCTCCTGTTAGCCTCCTTCAGTAACCTTGCCCCTAAGCCTACTGTGGGTAGAGACCCCTCTGTGCCAAGCCCTGCTTGCATGTCAGCAGCCCTTGTGACATTTAACTGATTTCTTCCCCAATAACCCCTTCTTCACCAACCACACTCCCTATCCCTTTTTAGACAGCATCAAATCTTGCTATTGAGTTGTGGCAATTTTTGTTTGCTTTATTTCTGTCCCCACCTTGAACTTGGCTATTTGATTTGTGGCCATTTTCATTGCTTCCCTTACCTTACTGTCAAACCTACTCAGAGCTCCAGCTCTCCATCCTCTAAGTATCACTTCGACGCTTTGACGCTTTGACGCTTCAACACTTCAACACTTCGACACTTTGACGCTTTGACGCTTTGACGCTTCAACACTTTGACGCTTTGACACTTTGACACTTAGAAAAGGTATAGTAACCAGTATTTGACTGTCCCATAAAGGTAATCAGAGGAAGAAAAAATTCCTTTTTAATTATTTTATTCTTGCTCCAAGGTGAAGAACAACTTTTGGGTAACTAATTATTCTTAGAAGTAAGAATGCCCCCACAACGTGCTCTTTTTTCTCACATTTCTAGCCCAGCAGTCACCCGCAGCTCTAGGGGGAGAGGTACCACTGAGCCTACTGACCATTCTACCCCTAGATCTTGTGGAACAGCTAGGACTTTTTCTAACCTGGCTGCACCAGTGGTTACCACTTCCACTCCTATGGATACAGGTTTATTGGAACCTATTCCCCAAGTATCCCTTTCTACTATTCCTTCTTCTGACAATGCTAGCCTCCACAGGGTCACAGGTCAATTTCCAAGCCCAGGTTACCATGGTTTGGACTCTCCTGCCTATGATGCAAGCATGGTCCCAATCCCAGGAGAAGGTGAGGAAGATGAAGAGGATGAAGACTCAGGATTTGATTCCAGAATCTTTAGTGGCCTGGGTTCACCATCCCCAGAGGGTAATTCTAGTCAAACTTCTAATGCAAAAGCAGTCCCTTCACCTTCCCCACACACCAACCTTCCTTCCACCACTCAGGCTCCTTCAACTGACCCTGCCCTGCTGGCCATTCTTCAGCAAATGACCACTGCAATGACTCATCTTTCTAAACCTGCTGACCATGGACCCTCTGCTAACTTTAAATCTCCATCTATCAATGCCCCAGATAAATTTGATGGAACTAACCCAACCAAGCTTAGACCTTTCCTTCAAGCTTGTGAACTCATTTTTGCAAATGATGAGAGATTTTTTGCTAATGACAGAAAGAAAGTATTTTTTACAGTCTCTTACCTTTCAGGAAATGCCAGTCAATGGATCCAACCCTATCCTGCTCACATTGGTAATCATGAGCCAGACTTCATACTTAACTCCTGGCTTCTATTCACTCAACAGCTTCATACCCTTTTTGGGGATTGTCTAGAAATCCAGCGTGCTGAGAAGGAGTTAACCCTCCTTAAGATGAAAGACAGTGGTTATGCTACTATATCACTGAACTCAGGACACTTATGACCAAGGTCTCTGGGTGGGGTGATAAAGCCTTTTTCTTTCATTTTAGACAGGGTCTCCCAGCCAGATTACTGGACCAACTAGCTGGTTATGATGGACCTCAAGAAACCTTGCAAGACCTAATGGATATTGTTCTTAAGTATGACACTTGTTACCATGAAAGGATCCGGGAGAAGTCCTTCACTCTCCCTCAGACCTCAAGACCTGGACCAAGTCTTCCAAATCCTCAGAAATCTCAACAGACCAGCCAACCAGGTAGGTTTAAGGGGAAGACCAAGCCAACCCCTACTAATTCTACTCCAACGTATGTCCCCAATCCCAACGTAGGAGAGGATGGACACCTCAAGGCTGAAGAAAAAGCTAGGCAAGAAAGAGAGGGTTTGTGTAACTACTGTGGAGGAACTCACAAAATTAGCCTCTGCAGGAAACGTCCAGATTTTAAGCCTGGCCAGAAGCCCAATCCTATGAAGCCAAAACAGGGAAAAGACTAGGTGATGGGAATGTGGTACTCCTTGACCATCACCCTCCCAATATTTGAGTACAAACTTTGGAAAGAAAAGACGCTAACCCTCCTTCCAAAGACTTACGTTTTGTTTGCTTGTCCAATAACCAGTCTTACAGTGTACTTGTTGAATCTGGAGCAACTCAATCTGTTATTTCAAAATCTATGGTTTTAAAGTTTTCTCTATCACTCAAACCCCTGACCACTCCTATCTTCTTATTTAACTTCAGTCCTTCTGACTCACCTTCCCAGGAAATCACCCATAAGGTTTCCTTCAATTTCTCTTTGCCCTCTTTTCCCAACTTGGAATGGGATTTCTTGTTTTTTGATACTCCCCCCAAAGAAGACATTATTCTAGGTATTGACTTCCTCCATTTCTGGAACCCAGAGGTAAATTTGCAACTGGGATTGATCACCCCAAGACACCAACCAACTTTGGATCATTCCTCTTCCGTTGAACTCTCCTTGGCCACTACTTCCTTTCCGCCAGTGAACCTGCAGGTCACTGCTCCTGTACCCTTTTCAGAATCTATGCACTCACAACACTTCCCTTTGAGTTCAACAACTACTTCTGTGAACAGGATATTCTTTGAACATTCTCTGAAATTCTTGGAGGATATGGAGAATGATGTATCTGTTCAAGTTTTGCGTATGATTATTTCCACTTCTGACTCAGACCCAAAGCAGGCTACTGCAGAAGGTTTGGATGAAGATGAGGAAACTGATGAAATTGAAACTGTGATGGAGAGAGTTCCTGATGCTTATCATAACTTTTTAGATGTTTTTTCCAAGGTCAAAGCTGATAAACTCCCTTGTCATCGCGCTTACGGCCATCATATCAAACTGGAAGGCCCTATGCCTCCAGTTGGGCCTATCCAATCCCTTAGTCACCATGAGAAGGAGGCCCTACAAGCCTATATAGCGGAAAATATAGAGAAAGGTTTCATTTGCCCCAGCACTTCCAGCACTGGAGCACCTGTCCTCTTTGTAAGAAAAAAGGATGGTGGTTTGCAATTGTGTGTTGACTATTGCAAACTCAACGCTGTGACTCAAAAGAAACGGTATCCCATTCCTCCCATGAATCACTTATTAACAGTCTTTTCTGGTTCTACCTTTTTTTCCAAAATTGACCTCAGGGGTGCTTATAATCTCCTTTGAATTAAGGAAGGGGATGAACATCTTACAGCATTCAGAACTCAGTTTGGGAGTTTTGAATATTTGGTAATGCCTTTTGGACTCACCAATGTCTTGTTAATGACATTTTTGCAGACCTTCTGACCATCTGTGTGGTGGTATACCTTGATGACATTCTTATTTTTTCCAAAAACTTAACAGAACATACAGCTCATGTGTGTGAAGTCTTGAACAGACTTTGGAAGAACAACTTATATGACAAAACTTCTAAGTGTGAATTTCATGCCTCCTCAGTGGACTATCTAGGATATGTCATTTCCAGAAGTGGCATTGAAATGGACAACTCCAAGGTCCAGAAGATCTTGGACTGGCCACCACCAACAAACAAAAAGGCCTTGCAACAGTTTTTGGGTTTTTCTAATTTTTATCGCAGGTTTATCATTAAATATTCCAGAAAGGTGCACCTCCTCACTGCTCTAACTGGAGCAGACCCCATCTTTCCTTTATCCCCAGGGGCTCTGCAGCAGTTTGAGGACCTCAAGGTAGCCTTTACTAAAGCTCCTGTACTCAGACATTTTGATTTTTCCTTAAAAACCTTTTTGGAGACTGATGCCAGTGACTATTCCCTAGGGGCTGTCCTCACCCAAGTCTCTCTTGATGGATCCAAACACCCAATTGCTTTTGACAGCAGGAAATTGGGTAGTGCTGAACTGAACTATGAAATCAACGATAAGGAACTCCTGGCCATTGTATGGGCCATCAAGATCTGGAGAGCTTACCTCCTCAGTCTTTCTTCTCCCTTTGAAGTTCTCACTGATCACTTGTCTCTTAAATATTTCATGACCTCCAAAGTCTTGACTCGTCTCCAGGCCCTTTGGGCTGAGTTTCTGTCTGAATTTGACTTCACTATAGTCTATAGACCTGGAAAGCAATCAATAGTTCCTGATGTCTTGTCACGTTGAGACAACGTTTATCCCAAGGGAGGGATGCCCTATGCACAGAAGAATCCAGCAAATGTCAAACAACTCTTGAAACAGACTGACTTTGAACCTTCTAGAATTTTCTTTATCTCTGCAAAACAGGTTGACAAAACATTGGAAACCTTAATTCAGTCCCAGATCTCCAACAAATCAACCCAGCAGATTATTCAGAAACTACATAAAAAGGAACAAGTAAAGAGTTACCTTATAGACCCAGACACTGGACTCCTTATTTTCCAAAACAGAATAGCAATCCCCAAGGAGGATGAACAACTCCAACTTTAAATACTTTGACAAAGACACTACTCTCCCCTCTCTGGCCACCCTGGACAAAACAAAACAGCTGATCTAGTCAAAATAGATTTCCATTGGGAAAATATGACTTCCTTTATCAAAGATTATGTTTCTTCTTGTTACCTTTGCAGCAGAAACAAAGCCAGTCACCACAAAAAGTTTGGACTCCTCCAACCCTTACCAATTCCAACTTCTCCCTGGAATTCACTCTCTATGGACTTCATCTCACAACTACCACTATCCAATGGGTTTGACTCAATCCTTGTGGTAGTTGATTGTTTTTCAAAAATGTCACTCTTTATTAAAACCAGAACTGATATCTCCTCTGTGGAGTTGGCTAACCTACTAATTTCTCATTTTTTTACTAAACATGGCCTCCCAACTGACATTGTCAGTGACAGAGGATCTTTATTTGTTTCTTCCTTCTGGAAAATTGTATGTGAAAAATTACAGATAAAAAGAAATCTTTCCACAGCTTATCACCCTGAAACAGATGGACAGACGGAACGAGTAAATCAGATCCTAGAACAATTTTTTAGGATGTATGTCAGTTATCACCAAGAAAACTGGGATACCTGGATCCCCCTTGCTGAATTTGCTTACAATAATTCCACTCACACTTCTACTAAGCAATCTCCTTTTTTCACCATCTATGGACAACATCCCAACTTTGAAAGTCTCCATGTAGTAGATGATCAACCTGCCAGCCACTACATAACCCAGATTCACCAGAATCAAAAGTTATTGGGTATTGAACTAGAAAAAACAATTAAAACCTACAAAAGATATGCTGACCTAAAAAGAAGTGACTTTCCTGCCTCATTTGCTGTTGGAAACAAAGCTTGGCTCTCTTCTAAAAATATCAAAACTAATCATCCAACTCATAAACTCTCAGAGCAATGGTTAGGTCCCTTTTTGATTACAGAACAGATTGGAAAAAGTTCATTCAAGCTTCAACTCCCTCAACAATGGTCCACCATTCACCCTGTATTCCACTCCTCCTTACTCAAGCCATATCAGGAAAACTCACTATCCTCTAGGCACCAACCACCAACTGAGCCAGTCAAAATTGATGGTGAAGAAGAATGGGAAGTGTCTCAGATATTGGATTCCAAACTTAAGAGGGGGAAATTATTTTACTTAGTTGAATGGAAAGGCTTCCAGAATGACAAGGAACGCACTACTTGGGAACCTCACTCTAATCTTACCAACTGCCCTACTTTAATTCAAGACTTCCATACACTCTATCCCTCAAAACCAAAGTCATCCTTAAAATAAAAACAATACAAACCTTACTCTCCTTTTCAAAAAAATATATATATATATATATATATATATATATCAATAACATGATAAAAAAAAAATAAAGATTCTTTCTCCTTTTTCCCTTTCTTCAACCTTAAAAAAAAAATATCAATTACTCCCCTCTAAGAAAATATAAATAAAAACAAAAAAAAAATATAATAATAATAAAATAAAACAAATTTTATATAAACAACTTCTTAGATAGCTTCACACATCAATTCTTCCAACTCTTTTACTCTAGACATCCAAGTATTTACTAATTTTAACTTGGCAACTTGATAAGAATTTGGCCTCCTTATAGTAGTCCCTACTTCAAAAGTATGCCCAGCTAAAGCCAAAATATCAGCTAGTCTTTTCTTTATCTCTAAAACTTTTTTATTTCTAGCTTCTAAAAACCCATACTTCTATTTTCTTATCTCACTACCCCAACCCTTCTTTAAACCTTCCTGAAAATTTGAATTTAAAGTCCTAGAATTCCTACTATAAATCTCCAAAGAATGATTAACTTGATCTTCATTTAAAACAGAATCTTCTCTGAATCTTCTTCCTTCCATCATCTCCAATAACATTTCCCCACTTTCCAATTCCTCCAACCAGACCTCAGTTTCACCTCTTCTTTCAATTCCTTTCCTTCTATCCCTTCTGTCTTCCACCACCTTTATCTTCACCTCCAAATCCTTCATCTTGTTCCTCAAATCTTCTAACTCCAAAGAGTCATCTAATCTGCCCCCTTCTTCAACGATGATCTCTCTTCCTTTTCCTTTACCTATCTCTTTGGTGGTTCCTCTATCTTCATCCATATCACTTAATTCCATCTCCAAACTCCCTTTGGCGTCTTCATTGTCATCTCCACTTCGACAATCCGCTTTGACGCTTTGACGCTTCAACGGTGGTCTTCAACGCTTCGACTGTTTGCTTTGAAGCTTTGACGTTAAACGCTTCAACGCTTCAACAATTTTCTTTGACGCTTCAACGGTTTGACGAACCCCTTCGACGCTTTGACAAATTCCTTTGACGCTTCAACGCTTTGACGATTTCCTTTGACAGGTTTGACGGATTCCAAAATACCCTTGTTTCGTAACCTTTTTGGGGGGACCTCGACCACCTCCTCGTCTGAATCTACGTGAGGGGTTCCCCATCGTATAAATGCCTCACCGCACTCCTCCTGCGGACGCCTTGACGTACCATCTATGGCCAAATTACCGGTTTGATGCAGTGCCTCCCTCCTTTCTTGCGTTTTCTTCAATCTCTCCTGCATCAAACGGACTATTGCAAACCTTGTATCAGCACTCCAGCACCTCCAATACTAAATCCAGAAGCACTTACCTGAAGATTCATCAAGTATGGATGAGTAACCCAGGGTCATGGCATCATCATCTGGAGCCTCTTTCACTTCAAAAGGTTGACTCTTCTCCAGGACCCATAAGGTTGGCCCCAAGGCCTTTCTGCCTTGCTTATCCATATCACACATTCTTCCATACTGCCTACAACTTTCACATTTGGCAGAATTGTGCTTGATACTGGTGGTGCAGATTCTTCCAAGCTTGACGCACCTATCACAACTTGGTTAGTATTGCTGGACTGGATGATAATTGTTGGTCTTCTCCATTGGATAGGTTGGTGTAGGTGATCTGGTGTAAGGAGATAAAGGTGGTAATGGGGTGGATGGTGGTGATGGTTGTGGGTAAGGGGAAGGAAAACTCAAGTTAGACATGGCTGAAGGACAACCTGGATGGCCTCTTCAACCTCTCCTTTTATGGTCATCAGGAGATGCCCTCTTCTTCACCAGGGGGTACTGTCATACTGACACCAAACTCAGTCTAACCTCAGTCTAACACTCAGGCCTGATCTACTTTCTTAGGAACTTCAACCTCAGGGCTCAGGAGACTTACATCAATATGTCTCCAGTAACTATATACCTCAGGATCTTCATGCAGTACATATCTACATATAGTCTAACCTCATACTATACACAGACAGACTCCATAGGCTTGCACATACTCAATCTCCCAGGCTCTACTCTACCTCTCTGTCTAACCCATACCTCTTTGGGTTATCTCTCTGTCTAACCCATACCTCCTCTGTGTGGTTTATCCTTTGGGAATCTTTATTTACATCCTCTTGCAGATTGTATTACATACTCTCTCTACTTAGTACATAGTGTCATGACTCCCATGTACACTGTACATCCTTCAACTGTACTCTCCCAACTTAGACAGCTCAGACCTGGAACCTTGTCCCAATGTAGAAGCAGTCTAACCTAATGTAGTAGCATACCTGACCATCCCTCTCTGTTACTTAGACTGTTCCCATGACATCATGTGTGTAGTCTGAGCCCCAATCACTTGTACCTCTGTTGTATTTCCAACCTCTTGTCTATTTAATAAGCCTCCTCTTTCCTCTTCCTGATGCTTCCCCCAAGAAATCAGTTTACTACTTCTTACTAGGAGATCTTTCCCAGCAAGTGTTATTCAGCACCATTCAACCCAATCCTCCTCTGCTCCTGTTAGCCTCCTTCAGTAACCTTGCCCCCAAGCCTACTGTGGGTAGAGACCCCTCTGTGCCAAGCCCTGCTTGCATGTCAGCAGCCCTTGTGACAAAACCCACTGGAATGTTCCCCCACCCCAGGAAGGTATTTAAAACTTAAAAAGTTTTTCTAATAGAAATCAGGTTTGATTTTATACATCTGAGGGTTTCCACACCTTTTTGAGCTTCACAGGAGTGCCTTGGCTGGGATAACACAGCTTTTGAGGATGTATTAGACCCCTCAAGTCCTCTACAAATTAATTGAGGCCTTGGGGGTCTAAAAAAAGTCCCCAAGACCCCCATTGGTTCTTTCTAAAGTAGAATATTTGGAGAATTCAACAATGGACATCACTTGAGTTAATTCAACATGTAAAAATAAAATAAATCACAATCTTTTGAAAGGAATACAAATCTGAAGTCAGACTTGAAAAAATAAACTTTATGAAGTATGAAAAAAATATATATAAATCATACAAATTCATTTTACCTCAATAAAATATAATGTTTACAATGGAATATAGATAACTTTTTACCAAAAATGCAAAAAATTAGAAGAATAAAACATAAAACTATAAAATGAGGGAAAAACTTGAGAGTATTTTTATGTAAACTAACAAAAATACCATCAAGCATATACATAAAAAATATGGAAACATATTTATTTGAAGAGAAATCAATACTTGTGATATAGTAGGGTGTATTGGAGTTAAAAAACAAGTCATTAGAAACCTGCTGTTTTTTTTTGACCAAAAATGCCATTAAAATGGTGTTTTTTTGTAATACACCTACCACTCAACTAGTGCATTTAAAAATTGTGGGTTTTATAGAAATGGTGTGTGTCCAGCATCAAACTTGCCATTCATTTATATTCATTCATCAAAATGCAAAACATCATCCAACCTTCTAGATCTTCCAATCACATCAAAACCAACTGCTTCCTCTTCTAAATTAGCCCACCAAAGTTGAAGCTCTAACTTGGCATCCAAGCTTCATCATAAATCACCAACAGAAGCAACCCAAAGCTCCAGATCATTTAACTGATTAGCTTGATTTCATAAATCTTTCCCATCTTGAAAATCAAACATTCTCACTCTCTCCCAAATGGACTCACTCTGAAGATCTAAATTTAATCTGATCAAACAGGTTCTTGATTTTGTTCATGCATCAATCTAACTACTTTAATATCTCTTCTTTCCAATCAGGAATATCATCCTATGGTGAATCTACAACCTCCAAACCTTTCTATGCACTACCAACAACATATCAAGCTACCAGGGTCATTCAAATTTGCAGCCTTGGTCCAGTGATTCCACTTCATCTTTGAATCTGGTGAAAATATTATCCAAATCAACCCAAAAGCCAAAAAAACAACCAGCATAATTCTAAGAATAGTTAACTGAAAGACTTTTATTGATGAAGAATCCAGAAACCAAGGAAATGCACAAAACTAACAGCAGACAAGATCACAAGCCAATGAGATAGCTGAGTCAGGCAAGACAAGAGTGATGAAAAGAACCTATACAAGAACCAAATGTTGGGTCTTACCAGGCAGGCATGGAACAGGAGTTGAGTCTGAAGCAGTTGAGTTAATCTTGATTGAGGAGTTGGCAGATGGAAGGCTGGGCAAATGTCATGATTGAGGTACCAAGGTGAGAAGTTGGGGATGAGTTTGAGCAAGAAGAAAAGAGAGAGGATATAGGCAAAGGTGAAAGTAGTTAGTCTTGACAATTGAGTTGAGTTGGGTGGGTTGATTAAGTTGATTGTCATTTGTCTTTGAGCTGAGTTCAGTTTTTACTTCTGTAGTTGTCTACCCTGTGTGGTTGTCTTAGGTACCGTGCAACTGTGTCCCTTGAGAGTCGGTCTGAGTTTGTGGATGACATTCCAACAACCCTTTATGCCTGATGAGACCCAACAGTATAACTAGTAGAGATGATGAAACAAACAGAACAACAACACAAGTTTGATTTGAGGAAAACAGGATGGAAACAGAAATATATACAAAATGATGAAGTTGACTGTAGTTTCCTGAAAAAAATTCAACCAGTAGCTAAAGACTGTGAATAGAGCAAGATTTGGTCAGTGCATCTGCTGTCATGGATTGCAAGCAAATAAGCTCAATACTTATGTTGCCCTGAGTAAGCTTTTCCAGGATGCCCTTGGTTTTGAGGTCAAGGTGGCAAGTTTTCAAATTTGAACCAAATTTTCAAAATTTGTCATCTAAGCTGCTATTATCAATCTTGAAGGGAATGGTTTCTACAACTGCGCCAAAGATGTCCTTCATCAGGGCCTTGATCCACGTGGCCTTGTGAAAGCCTTCCACCAAAGCATTCAATTTGGCATTGGTTGAAGACCAAGATATGTTCTGTTGCCTGCAACTGTTCCATGAGATTAGACTGCCGGCTATTAGGCAGAGATACCTGGATTGAGATTTGCCAGTAAGCGGATCATCTTCCCAAGAGGCATCAGTGACAATCTCCATCAGAGGTTTTGAAGGGTTGAATGCAAGCCTAAGAGTGAGTGCCTTGGTAGTTTTGAGGTAGATCCACGTTCTTTTCAGCTCATTCCAGTAGGTTAATCATGGTTTGGCTGAGAATTGTTCCAGGCTTGAGACATCAAAGCTGACTTCCAGACGGGTGTAGCAGGCAATGTGGTTGATTAAGCCTACTGCTGAACAAAAATTTATGTTTAATTCCTTGAATTTTTGGTGATCTTTGTGCAAAGCAGGGTGAAGTTGGAGACCTGGTGTTAGTGGCAAAGCTGCATCCTTTGCTTTGGCAAGTCCAAGTTCTTCCAGGCCCGTGCTGATATGATTGGGCTGACTTAGAAAGATGGAATTCTTGCCTAGTTTGATCTTCATGCCTAGGATGGTTTTGGGAAGTTGAGATGTTGACCCTGGGAATTTATCTAGGAATTTTTTTTTGAAATTGGCGCCATCCCCAACCAGGATCAGGTTTTCCACATGAAAGAACAATCTTGATATTCCATCTTGCAATATGTACAGACAGGGATCACAATTTGATTCATAAAAACCAATTGTTTTGAACCACTTGGTGAGGGTCTCATACCAATTTTTAGGTAATTGCTTCAGGCCATATAGCAATTTGTTGAGTTTAAGAAATTCAGTGGTACAATTTGACCCTTTTGGGGTTAGGATGATGATTTCTTCATCTATTGGCGCATGGAGAAATGCACTCTTCATGTTGAATTGTTGAATGGTAAGTTTGGCCTTCAAGGCCTATAGTAGGAGCAGTTTAAGGGTTGAGGGTTTACCAATTGTTGCAAAATTTTTGGAGTAGTTGAGGCCTTCTACCTGGTTGAATCCTTGTACGCAGATTCTGAAGAGTTGAAGAAAGACTATATTGCCATGAGGGATGAAAAGGTAATGGTAGGCTGTGGAGGAGCTTGATGAGGAGGAATAATAAGGCTACAAAGAGCCAATGGAGAGGGGATAATTCTTTTATAGTCAAGAGGAACTGATCTGATGAGGAGGAAGGGGCACTCTGGTTTTGTTGACTGGTAATCAGATGAGTTTCATTCCTGGTCCAAGGGGAGGACCAGTATTTAAGCACAACTGGAGAACCCCAAAGGGGGCCTAGGGTAGCAGGGTTAAAACAACTAGAGAGCCCCCAGAAGGGGCCTGAGACAATAATAATAGGATAACAAAAGCAGTAAGATAGATCTAAGGCTGACTAAATTTGTCAGTTACAAAATATGAACAGAAAAATGACAACACACCACCTTAACTGACAAATTTAGGAACCAATTTTAGACCAACCAACATTTCAGAGATTCATGAGAATATGAGAAAAGAACATGAGAATGAGAGATATGAGTTTTGAGAAAGGATGACAAGACACCACCTTGTCAGCATATGAGATTGGGAATGACATTACTATTTTAAGAGGAGCAACAAGGACCTCAGGCATAGCTGCCTAGCATGATGGGGAGGATGATATGATGATAATGATGATAGATGAGGGTAATGGTAAAGGTGATGGTGATGGTGATGGTGATGGTGATGGTGATGGTGATGGTGATGGTGATGGTGATGGTGATGGTGATGGTGATGGTGATGGTGATGGTGATGGTGATGGTGATGGTGATGGTGATGGTGATGGTGATGGTGATGGTGATGGTGATGGTGATGGTGATGGTGATGGTGATGGTGATGGTGATGGTGATGGTGATGGTGATGGTGATGGTGATGGTGATGGTGATGGTGATGGTGATGGTGATGGTGATGGTGATGGTGATGGTGATGGTGATGAAATGGATTGGTAGCAGTTGTTGAATAATGGTGGGTGATGATTTTCTTGAATTATAATGAGTGTGATTGTAGTAATGAAAGAGGGTGGATAATAGAAAGGTATATACAAATAGTATTGAACAAAAGAATGGGAGGATTCCAACACACCAGCCTGTTCAATACTAGATGGGAGGAATGTTAATGTGTTTTTGGAGTTGAATTGAATGTTGTTGATGGTGTTGAGAGTTGATTGTTGATATTGTTGATGGGGATTGGATGGCAAAGGATGATGGAGGTATTGATGATGTAGCAGGTGGAGCAGAGGAGATGGATGGGAGCAAGCGAGCGGTTGAGATGGAGCAGAGCAAGCAAGTGGTGATGTAGCGTGTGGAGCGGATGAGATGGAGGAGAGCAAGTGAGCGGTTGAGATGGAGCGATGGAGGGATGTGGGGATGAGGAAGGGGACAGGACGGGCCAAATGAATGGAAAACCCCATTGGTTGATGAAGGTAATGATTGTAGTAGGCTGTATTGGTTGATGAGAGGAGCAATTAATGGATAAGGTGGGGTTCAATGATGATTAGCGGGGATGGCAAATGGAGCAGTAGGAGAAGTCAAGGATGAAGCGCAAGAATGTTGCAGATGTTGAGAGGCTGGGAGGCAGTTGATGTTGCAGGCAAGGTTAAAGAGCAATCGGGGTTGCGGGATGATTACAAGCAAGGGCTGATGGGATGGAAGCAAAATCGCGCGAGATGTCGGAGGTGGGTAGCAAAAGGGAGGCAATCGAAGTCGCTTTTGAGGTTGCGAAATGATTGCAGGAGAGGCTGCTAGACATTGGAGATATTGGATGTAGGAGAGAAAATTTTGAAGCAAGCAAGGTTGCGTCAAGGTGCAAGCAAGATTGCGCAAGGTTGAAGTGGAGATATTGAATAGCGACCAAGATTGCAAGTGAGGTTGAAAAGCGATTGAGGTCGCCATTGTGGTCGCCATCAAGGCAGCGAGAGAGGGAGCGGACAAGTGAGGAGGAGTGCGGGATCTCGACTGCTACAATTCCAACCGGAGCGATGCGGGAGATGATGAATCGGATTGGAATCACGGCTACCAGAGGAGAAGGGGTGATCATGCTTAAGAATTGAGTGAGAATTGGGAGAGTTGGGAGAATGGCTGGGGTTATGGATACTGCTGGTGCAAGCACAATAGGAGGGATGATTGCTATATAGGTTGAGGGTATTTTTCGAAAGGACAATCAGCATGGGCGGATCTGAGTCTTGAGCGGCCTTCATGCACATATCCCAGAGTTGCCAATCGTCGAGGGGTTGGCCAACCGGTTGACCAGCTCGGCATTGAGAGATCCTACAGTTTGCATGGTCATCATTGTAGATACCTAGTTTGGCATAGATCCTCTCCTTGATGGCAGCCGGACTGGTGGAGGAGGAGAGATCAACAAAGTAGGCGGCGTCGATATCCAGAGTAACAAGGACTTGAGAGCCATTGGGGATCATCGGCGGCCTCAGTTCGAGATCCAAGACCAGAGGTCGGGAGAATTCTGCAAGGGCCGCGAGAGCGTTGGACTGGGGAAGGTATGGTGACCGGACAAGGAGGGAGAGGTTGGATAGGGAGGGGACAGAACTGGATGATGAAAAAAGAATGATTGAGGTTGGAGGATGGAGGCTTAGAGCAGGGATGAAGATGGAATGGATGATGAATGATTCAATGAGAGATGTAGTAATAGGAGTTGCAAGGCTGAGCAGAAAATTGGCAAAGGGGCGAGATGGGTTGAGAAGATAATGATAAGTAAACCAGTTGGAAAAATGAAGTTGACTGGATAGCTTAGTGGGATGAGACTTTGGCTTTTAACCGTGAAGAGTTGAAGAAAGACTATATTGCCATGAGGGATGAAAGGGTAATGGTAGGCTGTGGAGGAGCTTGATGAGGAGGAATAATAAGGCTACAAAGAGCCAATGGAGAGGGGATAATTCTTTTATAGTCAAGAGGAACCTATCTGATGAGGAGGAAGGGGAACTCCAGTTTTGTTGACTGGTAATCAGATGAGTTTCATTCCTGGTCCAAGGGGAGGACCAGTATTTAAGCACAGCTGGAGAACCCCAAAGGGGGCCTAGGGTAGCAGGGTTAAAACAACTAGAGAGCCCCCAGAAGGGGCCTGAGACAATAATAATAGGATAACAAAAGCAGTAAGATAGATCTAAGGCTGACTAAATTTGTCAGTTACAAAATATGAACAGAAAAATGACAACAGATTCTCCCTTTGAATTTGATTTTGTCTCCATGGCAATTTTCTTTGATCCTGTACGCCCAGGTGGTATTGAGGTATTTTGAGGGAATTGGTCCATGGTAGTTGTCCCACAGATTTAATGCCTCAATGGTTGAAAGCTTGGCATCAATTGCGGTTATCCATTTGGAGCATTCCTCACATGTGATGGCTTTTTTTTAAGTTTTTGGCTTTTAGTAATCATAGAAACCATAAAGCTAGGGTTTTTTGAGGATGGATTGGTCTTTTAGGGTCCTTGTAGCCGGAGGCTCCGGTCTTCAAACTAGCAGTGGTTGCAGGCTTGAGCTACTTGGGGGTGAGGGATCCAATCTCAAAGGTGAGGTGGCTGGGTCTGCTTGATGAAGATCATCAGCATCCAAACCTGAGGGAGAATCAATCCCCAACCCAGAATTTGAATATTTTGAGTCTTGATCTTGTTGGTTGCGGTACTCCCTCCAGTTGGGATTCTGGTAAGGCTGAGTTTTTCCTGAGGTAATTTGAGCAGGATTCTAACTGGCTGATTCAACCGGGGTTTCCTCTTCCTCTTCTTCAATGGGACACCAAAGTGAGTCTTGATTTTGATAGTCCATCTTAAGGAAACAAACATGCTTTGTTGAAATTAGGGCCCCTTCTCTTGTTAGAAAACAATAGGAGAGAAGAAGGGTATTAAAGCCTATTAGAATTCCCTCACTGCCTTTGTGATCAAATTTTAAGGACTTCCTACTTTTTTTTAGGAGGAATACACACAGATTTCCTAGTGGTTGAACAAAGTTTTAGGGAAGTGAGTAACCATGAACTAGTTTCCAGGGCATCTATTCATTCTCTCCTTGTGGTATCTGATTTAACATGAGACAGCTACCTTTTATAATTTCATCCCAGGTGTTAGCTGGAATTCTTCCATCTTTGATGATGGACCTAGTAGACTTGACTATAGTTTGGTTGGCTTTCTCAGCCCTTCCTTTGTGCTGGGGATGATAAGGTTTGGAAACAATTTGGAAAATGTGCTTGGTCTGAAGAAAGGAGGTAAGTTTGATATTGGTGAATTTGGTTCCAGCATTGGAGCAGACTTCAGATGGGTAGTAGCCCCTTTGATTGAATTCCTTTTCAATGAGGTCAATAAGAACTTCAGCAGCTTTGTGTTTGGTTTCCAGTGGTAACGTGGCTAGGTATCCTGAGGCATTGTTGACTAAAGTCAGCGCATATTTATGGTCATTCTTGGATTGGGGGTTGAGAGGCCCAATGAGGTTGAGTTGAATTTGATCAAAGACTTTCTTGACCGGGGTTGAAGTTTGGTTGAAGCTGGATTTTGTGATTTTACTCCGAAAACAGTTGATGCATTCAAAGTTGGATTGTGCCTCTTTGGGTAGGTGCTGTATGAAGGGTTCAATTCTTGAGAGCAAGGCGTGTCCATATTTTTGGTGGATGTTCATCAGCTTGGCTTTGGGAGAGTTGTACAGGCAGGAGTGGTTTGACCGTTTTGTTAGGTTTTCATCAAACTTTGGAGTGGGAATAGTGTACAGGTTGTTGTTGATTAAAACTGAGAAAACATTTTTGCCGTGGTGTGTGACTGAGAAAGTGCCACTCTTTGCAATGAGAGTACACCCTGCCTGATTGAGAGCTCCTGAACTTAGAAGGTTAATGGTGATGTTGGGTACATAGAAGCAGTTTGACAGTTGAAGGGTAAAGTTGGCCAATTTTAACCTTGCCTTCCCTTTTCCTTTAATCCTTAGGCAGGCTCACTCTTTTCCAGTTTTGATTTAATCCTCCTTGCAAGGCGCCATGTTGACAATTTATTGACTATTGTTGATCATATGATTCAAGGCGCTGCTTTTGAGGAGAAATTTGGACTGAGGGTTGCCGTGGTCAATCCACAAGGACACCAATGCTAGGTAGTGAGAAGTTAGGGTTTTCTCTTTAGCGGTGGATTTTTTCTCTTGCCACTTTGCTTGCTTGTCTTTCCACCATTCAGGCGCTATTTCTGGGTGTAGGTGCCAGCAGTTCTTGGCCAAGTTAAATTGGTCTTGCTTAGGATTGTGGTAACCGTTTGTGCAACACTTTTTCTTTCCAACTCAATTTTTGGAGTTCTGCTTTTCAGTTTTTGATGTGAGGGCAACTTTTTTCTTTGAAGTAGTTGAGGAATCCATCAAATTCTGAGCTTTAGATTTTTTTTTAGTTAATTGAGGTGACTGAACACAAATTCAACTGTGAGCTCCTTGTTGGTATGCATGATTTGATGCTTGAAGTCTTTCATGCTGTCAGGAAATTTGAATAGTAAAAGATAGTCTAGGATGTCATTGGGAAGGATGATAACAAACTCCAACAGTTTTGTCATGCAAAATTTAGCCCTTGTCATGAATTTGTTGATGTGTTCACCGTTGAATTGAAAATAGAGGAAGGTGTTAAATACTCTGGCTTGGTTTGAGGCCTGGGAGGAGGCATACTTTTCAATGATAGCCTTCCATAGGAGTTTTGCAGAGTTCTTATTTGTGGGGGTCACAACGCTGCTGTGGGTTGTGGACTGAAGTTTGGAGATGATTAAGAGTTTGAGTTTGTCATTGATTCCTGGCTTGAGTGCTATTGAGTTTTCAGCATTTATGATGTGGGAGTAACCCCTCATGTCAAGTATAGCCTCCATTTTTTCCTTCCAGATGCCGTAGTTCTCCTTGCCCAGCATGGGAATGGTTTCTAGGGCTGTTTTGAGAGTGGCTTGTTTGAAGTTATCCATTTTTATTGGCGGGGCAATGAAGGCTTTCCTTGGTTTTGGTTTTTGGAGTTGATTTGATGAAGAGCTTTGGCTTTAAACCGTGAAAGACTTTTATTGATGAAGAATCCAGAAACCAAGGAAGTGCACAAAACTAACAGCAGACAAGATCACAAGACAGTGAGATAGCTGAGTCAGGCAAGACAAGAGTGATGAAAAAAACCTATACAAGAACCAAATGTTGGGTCTTGCCAGGCATGCATGGAAGAGGAGTTGAGTCTGAAGCGGTTGAGTTAATCTTGATTGAGGAGTTGGCTGATGGAAGGCTGGGAAAAGGTCATGATTGAGGTACCAAGGTGAGAAGTTGGGGATGAGTTTGAGCAAGAAGAAAAGAGAGAGGATATAGGCAAAGGTGAAAGTAGTTAGTCTTGACAAGTGAGTTGAGTGGGGTGAGTTGATTGAGTTGATTGTTGTTTTTATTTGAGCTGAGTTCAGGTTTTACTGCTGTAGTTGTCTATCCTGTGTGGTTGTCTTAAGTACCGCACAACTGTGTCCCTTGAGAGTTAGCCTGAGTTTTTGGATGACATTCCAACATGAACTGTTATTCTTTTTTGCTTACTATTGACCTGTCCCCCTGCCCTGATCTCTAATGGTATCAAATGGGAAGCCCAAAGAAGCCCTTGAGTTTATCAAATCATTAGGGGCTAAGCCCTTCCCCTAGTAAATTGGATTAAATTTAAGCTTCAAGTAAACTCAACCATGGAAATGGCAAAAACTCTTGTTATTAGCTGCAATCAGATTCATTCACATTGAAATCCCATTGTGAATCCAATTTTTTATTGTCTTACCATCACAATATAGGTTACTGCATTTTCCAATTGGAATCAATTTGGCCCTCATTGATTCCTCATAAGCTTCAATATTATGAATGTTCCTTGCATTTTGGAATAAAAATTTTGTGCCTGATTACTTGCTAGAAGTTGTTCTATTTTTCTCCCATAAAATTCCAAAAATTTGAAGTATGTTTGCATTGCAATGGTCTAGTACCATTTTTTTATCTCTATTTTGATTTACCAATTGACAGAGGACATCCACTTGTTCAAATCATCCTACAAAATACTTAATATTTTTTAATCATACTAACCTGACTATTAAAATTATGCTATTCCATAAAAAAATACTGATGCACATCACATCATTCTGTACAATGAAAATCAAAGACCATTCTTACAAGACTGTCAAGGATGAAGATGCATGTGATTTGTGTTTGATGAAAGCAAGAATCATCCATCCATGGTCATTATTAAAAAAAATCACTAAAAAAATAAAAACAAAAAGAAACAAGAAGCAGAAAAAAAAACATCAAGATGTAGAGGAAACCCCCAGTTTAAAAAGGAGTGGATTGAAGCCAAAAAATCACCTTAAAATCAAAAAAACCCCAGAATATTTAGGTGAAAAGTAGTTCATTGAGGTGATGCGGTGGATTTATGAATGGGTATGATGAACATCAAAGTATTGGAGCCTTTGGGAGGATTTCAATTACCACCTCCCAAATCTCCTTGAACATTTTAGATATATAAATCCTTTTTAAATCTTCCAAACCAACAAGAAGATATAGTACATATATTTATTGGCCTAGATTCAAGAAGTTTTGAGAATTTTTTGGTTGATAATGTCTAAAAATCATCGGGCATTTGTCATTGAAACAATTTTGTTCAATTAATCTTTTAAGATGATCATTTTTACAGAAATGAGAATGGAATATTGATTAGTTTGAATCCTGACTGGGGCAACCATCCCAGACTAAATGAACCATTTTTCCCTCCTGATTGATGTGATTCAAGAAAGAAACTCAATCATTGGTCCCTTCAACAAGCTTGATTGATTGCAAGTAATAAGTATGTCTCTGAAAAGTCTCTGAGAATTCTGTTTTGGTCTTAATATCCATTGGTTTGGTTGCAAAGGTGTGTTTTACCTGATCCAAGTGAGCTTGAATCAGGATAGATTTGACATATATGGTGATTGAATAAATGAGTGGGATGCTATTTCACCCAAAATGGCTATCCAATTCAAGGAGGACCAGGGATGATGAGGGGTAAGATTTTTGTGGTGATCATCAAAATCATCATGATGGTCATGAATTTTAAAATTCCCCAATCCCCAAACATATTGTTTGTCCAATGTTAGCACCTACAATCCTAGCCGCTTGACCAAGTAAACCAATGATTTCTAATGGATTTGCAATGTTGAATGGATGAATATTAGGTTGGATTTGGAACCATGAATCCTATTGATGTATTTTTGTGAATTTTAATCCCGCTTGAAAGATCCCATTTCATTTTTCCTTAATATCAAGTTGGTGAAGCCATGGATCAGCTTTGAATGTCTTTTTTGAATTCAGTTTTATTGAACAATTAGTAACCATCAAATCATCTATAATTAAATTTTCATACCCATGCTTTGATTGGTTTGCAATTTCATCTAAGGATGTCATTTTTTTCAACTTGAGAGGTGATGGGGTGTGCACAGGGTGGATAAGTAAGGATAGAGGCAGAGGAAGATATTTATTTTATAAAAAAAAAGAGAAACCCCTCAACCAAGAAAACTCACCTCAAAACTTTTTTCCAAAATATTTCAAAAAAACCCTCAAATTCCATGGGTGCATTTGATCTTTTGTATCAATCCTCTGGATAAAAAAACAGCAGCAGCACCAAATGTTATCTTGCCAAAATGACTATTGGAATGTTAAGAATCACTCAATCCACAAATTAGATGTGTTTTAATTGGATTATATTGAGATATTATTTGATTGAGTTATTCAAGAGAGATGAAAATCATCTCTATCATGTGAATTGCAAGTCATGATGCCTTCAAATCAGCTTCAGAGAGTCAACACAGGATAGTGATATTTTGATGAATGAATGACAGGTTGCAAAATTATAGAACCACTCATGCAAAAATAAAACAGTCTGTCAAATGATGAACTTCTGCTAACTTTTAAATAGCCTCAAGCCACATATGACTTACTAATTTCAAGTATCTTAAATTTAACCTCCTGGCTGGTATGGATTTTATGATCAAGGAAACTGAAGACTATTGGCAATCATCTTGAGATTCCAAATTTTATTGGGTTCATCATCCTTTGGATATTTCAAGACCATCACTGCCTTGATTTCAATCAAATTTTTTGTCTTGATACAATTGTACCAGCATGGAAGGTACTTGAGTAATCTGACCTCAAAGGTTGCAAATAAAAACATACCCCTTTGTGAACCAGATGGAGATGACAGAGGTGGAACTGATGCTTAAGTGGTTTTGAGGTCAAAATTGAGTAGGGATTTTGAATCCTGCTAATATTAACTGAGAAAATAGAAAAGAGAGAGAGATAGAAGGAAGAGAGGTACCTTTATATACTGAAATTTGAAAAAAATCACTTATACTCAGGTACCTCTGAAAGGTCTGATGTGAAATTAGTGTTTTTTATTTTTATTTTTAAAGGCATGTTTGAAATTGTGGTATTTTTCTGAAACCCACCTTTCAAAAAATGGTGGGTTTTCTGACTATGATATGCCATAATTTAAATAACTTTGTACCAAACATAAAAAAAAAATACAAAAATACTGAATATAAATATGTGATGAGAATAATTCAAATATGTTTTGATGCATCAAAAATAGCTTCATAAAGTACAAAAAAAATCAAATATAAAAATTGGATTCATTTGATTAAGAATTTATATTTTGAGTGGGATGTAAATACCTTATAACAAAAATAAAAAGACAAAGAAAAATGCTATATGTAACTATGAGGGTGTAGCAGAGGTAGAGAAACTATCATTTTTTAATGGTGGGTTTTGACCCAAATCAACCATTCCAAAACCTCCATTAGAAATTTAAAAAACCCACTTATTTCACATCAGGCATGTCAGAGTTACCTAGAAATAAGTAGTTTTTTTCCAATATAATATATAACTATTTATCTTCTCTATTTATCTTCTACAATCCAAACTCATCCTTCTTAAATTCTCATCCATCCCCTCATCTTCACTCAAATCAATCAGAACTTGATTTTAATCCAAGCTTCTACCAATTGTCTCAATTTTCAAGCCCTAGAGAATAATCAAAAATCCAGGAATCTGTCTCAATGAATTGGTCTCTCCTAAATTTTCCTAGGCCCCATCTTCCTCTTCATTTTTCAATACTCCCATCTTCTCTCCTTCAACTTGAGAAATTTTGAGAACCATCTCCTCCGTATCATTCTACCCAATCTCACAATTGAACTTGGACCTTTTATCCCCCCCCCTGCCTCTCTCTCTCTCTGTGTTGGGCTTCTTCATATATTCCATCACTGCTTGGTCTTTATCACAGGTACCCATTGATACTTCTGAGTCCAGAGTGTCTCATAGACCATTCAATTTCCTCATACTAACCATGAATGTCAGCTTACTGATACCGGGAACTTTGCCGTCCTTTAGCTCCAGCAAGAGATATTGGTGTTGGAATAATGATAATTCCAAGAAAATTATGTAAAATGCTCAAATGGTTGATTTAGAAGCAAGTGCAAAGTTTGAGTGGTTTGGTTGGATTAAGTTGATTTAAATATATTTTTCAAGGGGGGCCACAGTTTATGCAAACAGGGGATCTTTATTGGATAACAACCTCTCTTCAAGGGGTTCTTTTGAACTGTGTAAAGACCTTTGGACAATGAGGTCCTAAGTGATTACTCAAAACGGGTTTACTCAAGGGGGTTGGGTAGACTGGCTGACTCACAGCACTTACGCCTGGAGGCAAGGAGGAGATAACTTACTAATTTAAGCAGACACTCCAAGAAAATTGCAGAAATTCATGGTTGAAAGGGTCCCAGGACAATTGTTGGGGATATTGCTGATATTCTTCAATGGAATTAAAAATAGGTTTAGAATTAATAATTATAACATCATACTGAGGCCATAAATCACTTTTTTATCTTGAATAAACACTTGATCACAGATGGCAAGGGGTCTGGATTGATGACTTAAAAATTACTGATGTTTAAACCATCTAAAAGTGGCTGTTTATATAACTTTCTAGGGTAATAAGACCTTCTCAAAGCACGTAGAGAGGGTTGTGCTTGTGTACTGAGGCTGGCAGGCTAACTAGGGCTAGTTTGGCACGTATTCTTGGTGCTTTCACCTGGCTAGCCGTGCCTGTGTCATATTTCCATATGAAATAATTGTCAGAAGGTATTCAAATGTTAATTTTTTATTTTTATGATTCAGACATATTTCCTTATTTTGTATTACTTTCTTTAGAGTGGCATGGGTAGAAGTGGGTATTTGTAGATTTCAAGCCATTTTCTGCACATGTTGGTAATTTTTAATAATTTTTTGGTAGACTTCTTGATGTGTTTCATAGTTCATAAAGATTTGGCAATTCCATTTACATGAAAAACTTCATTATTATTTCTCACAATTTATTTGCTTTAATTTTTTGATTTTCATATTTTTGTTCAATTTTCTTAGGTCTCAAACATCTCCCCATCCGTCAGTCAACTTGTTACTGATGTTTAGAATCTTATATCTTATAATCCTCCAATCATCTGCTGATCATCCACCACTATTTGCTGTCAGAAAGGTTTGGCCGTTCCAGGATCCAATCTTGATTAGTTACTTCAACGCATGTTTACCTGATCATCCACCACCATTGGCCATAAGCAAGGTTTGGCCGTTCCGGCATCCAATCTTGATAAGGAGAGAGAGAGATTGCGGGGCCGGTGGATGTTCTGGTTTTATAGCTATATACAAGATCTGCAATAAGTTGATAACGTGACATCTGTATGGGTTTGTATCCATGACATAATTGTGTTTCTCCCCTGTACTTTAACACCCCCTCCCACAATTATACCCCACATACCCCTAGCACCATGGCCCCAGCATTGTGTTTATTCAGGCCCAGCGGTTTGGTCATGATGTTGGCCAGCTGGGTGGCGGAGCTATTCCATCACAGGTTGATATTGTCTTTGCGGATGAATTCATTCACAAAGTAGAATTCCCTTTCCAGGTATTTGGTTTGTTTTTGCAAACCATTGCTGCTAGCAATCAGGATGGCAGCTTTGTTGTGGCAGTGGATTTCTGAATCACACTCAAATTTCAGGTCGGATAGCATCATTCTGAGATGAGCCAACAGTTGAGAACCCTCCAATAAGGCCACATACTCCACGGCACAGGTAGATAGTGCCGCAATGGTTTGTTGCCAAGCTCCCCATGCAATTGTGTTCCCATTGTGTTTGATGACATAGCTGCTTGTTGATTGCTTGTGCTCCCCTCCCCAACTAGTGTTGACCCACATGGAGAGACCGCCTGAGCCCTCTTGGGTATATTGTAGACATTGATCTGACAAGCCCTTTAAATATCCAATGAGGTGATCCAATTGCTGCTAGTGTGTAAGCAATGGCTGCAAGCTGAACCTAGCTAGTAGCTTCACCGCATAGGCTATATTGGGCCTTGTCCCACATGCTAGGTACATCAGCAATCCCACAAAATGTTGATATTCTGTCACAGCCACCGCCTCGTTGATGTTTTTCTCCAATTTCAGATCCAATAGCGGGCAAGTTTTGAGGTGTGCTATCCAAGGATAGTGATTCAAAATCTCCTTAGCAAACAGCGACTGGTCAAGCATCATCTCACTTCCCCTTTTCTTCACTCGTATCCCTACCATTTTGTCAATTCCCGGCTTCCACTTGATTTTCAGCTGTTTCTCCACCCCATTCCTGAAGCGCGCCATCATCCCGTCTGAAGACGCCATCACCACTCTGTTTTCAACATGAAGCCAAACCACCACAAATTTGCCTCTGTCTTGACAAAGGTACAATGAGTCTTTGAGTTCACTTGCATGCAGCCCAGCGCCCTCTACCACCAACCAAAAGTGCTTCCACCAGCACCTTGCTGCTTGCTGGGTCCCATAAATCAATTTCTTTAGCTTCATGACAAACCCTTCCACTGAGGGCGTATCAGAACGGGGGGTTGTGATAACCTGAATATTTAAAGTTTAATGTATTTCAAAACTAATACCAATGAAACTTAAACAAATCACAGTAGATCAACCAGTGAAAAAGACGTGAGAAAATAAGGTGAAGAGTGAGAGATCTTACCCGGGATCTTCTCTAGACATGAAATGATTTATTTTAATAAAAAAGAATGAGATTGTGATGTGAAAAGGAATTGAGGTTGTGAAGAAGTTTAAGGAGAAGTCTGATCAAAGAAGAACGGATTGCATAAAAAATGGGACAGAATCAATGAAGGAAATGGTGTTAGTGGATTTATGATTCATTCCTCACATCTGATCAAGTATCTGATAGGTTTGATTGGTAGCAATGGGCAAGTGGGCAGTTGAGATTGGTTGGATGAGGATGAATAGGTTTGATTGAGAGCAATGGGCAAAAGGTTAGTTGAGGATGAGTTGGATGAGGATGAAGGTAGTCAAGGATGAGTTGGATGAGTATGAATATGATTTGGCAAAAGGGTAGTTGAGGATGAGTTGGATGAGGAGTATGAGAAAGAATGGTGAGACTGGGGAGTGAGGGTTGAGGCAAGAAGCAAAGCATTGGAGTGACGAGAGCTGGAAAAGGAAGGCCAGGAATGGAAAAGGAAGACCAGAAAGAGGCCCCAGCCCAAATTCAGGGAGGTGGAGTGCGGATGGTTGTCAAGTTGGAGCCGGGTTCCCCGGGGATGAACAGACAGGTTGAGATTGATGGATTTGGTGTATTTGCAGCGGTAGCATAAGGCGGGGTGTGGACATTGAGGAGTGCAGTGGTGACACACCGCCGTGATCAGATGTGAGGAGAAATGATGGAAGAGGTTAAGTTGATGACAGAACTTTTCAAATCAGCTTTTGTCAGAGAATCAGCTAACATCATGTTAGAGGGGATGAGATTAGTAAAGAGATTATGATTTTCCTTCTGTTCCCTAAGCCACTTTATCTGTGTGTCAATATGTTTGAGTCCTCCATGATGGGATTCCTGGTTGACTAGATCATTCAGAGCTTTATCATCAATAAACAATCCATGGGTGAGTTTTAGCAAAGGGTTCAATTCCTTCAGCAGTTGAGTGAGCCATATTTTCTCCTGTGTTGCAAGAACCAGGGCTTTGAATTTGCCTTCCGTCAAGGAGAGAGATATTTTGGGCTGTAACTTGATATGCCATGAAACTGGGCATCCATACAATATTATGAGATATCTGGTGTGGCTTTGTCTAGTTTCAGGGTCATTTCCCCCATCAGAGTTGCTATAGACCTTGATGTCATACTGGAACTTTGGGTTTTGAAGTCGCAGAGCCAGGTTTTTGGAGGTGTTCAGGTATCACCATGTGTGCTTGGCCACTGTCCAGTGAGACATACCCGGTCTAATGTTGAAGCAAGATAGATTAGAGACTGCATATGAGATGTTGGGCTGGGTCCTGTTGGCTATGAAATTGAGGAAGCCCATTGAGGACCGGTAATTGATGTTGAGTTGAAGAAAAGCCTGGTGATCATTTTCTGTTGCAGGGGACAGCTTAACATTGGGAGTGATTGGAGTGTTTATAGGTTTGCATTCAGCCAGGCCTAACTCAAGGAGGCCAGTTTCAATGTGATGTGGTTGATATAGCCCAAGACCTTATTTGGTTGACACAAGGTGATTACAAAGGATCTTGCTCAAAGCTTCATCATGAGACATGTTGAATCTGGATTTAATTTTGTCCCTGAATTTATCTGAGTTTCTTATGATCAGCAGATCATCAACATATACAAAGAGATATAGCTGCTTGACGTTGTTGATGTATAGACAGGAATCAGCGCTGGATTTTGTGAAACCTTGTTCAAGCAGCCACTTCTTCAGGGTTTTGTACCAACTTTTTGGTGCCTGCTTCAATCCGTAGAGGGATTTTTTCAGTTTTAAGTATGGAAAAGGAGAGTCATACCCAAGGGGAGTTTTGATATAAACATCCTTGTTAAGGGGAGCATGGAGGAAAGCGGACTTGATTTCCATTTGTTGGATGGTAAGGTGGTGATGGAGAGAAAAAACCAGTAGGATGCAAAGGGTGGTTATGGAGCCTGTGGGTGCATAAGTCTCTCTGTAGTCAAAATATTCAACTTGTCAAAAGCCTTGAACACAAAGGCAAGACTTGAAGCAAACACCCAAGTTGTCAGGCTTGCCCTTGATGCAGTAGACCCAAACAGTGGTGAGAGCCCTCTTGCCGTTGGGTAGTGTGTGAAAACCTTCCCAAACCTTCATCAGATTGATCCCATTGAGTTCTTTGTTCATGGATTGGATCCAGTGAGCGCTATCTTTGGATTGGGTAGCCTCACCATAGGTTTTTGGAACTGATCTGGCAACAAAACCGTATCTTTGAGGTTGTTGGAGAGTCAAACAATTGCGGAGCAGGTGGAAAGGCTGGGTTGATGGCGTTTTGGGTGGTGTTGTATTGATTGGAGGAGGCTCATCATTGGGCTGGTGGAGTGAAATTGGGGTGTTGTGAAGGTTGTAATCATTTTGGGAGTTGCTTTCAGATGGTGCAGAGGTGAGAGAGGGAGGAGGATTAGATGGTTCAAGTGATGTGAGAGTGTTTTTTTGGGAGAGTGGTAGAGGTATCAATTTGTGGGGGATTAGAATTGAGAATGTTGGTGAGAAGTTTTTCATTGTTTAGGAGGTAGTCAAAAGGAGAATCCATTATTGAGAGGTGATCAAGGGAAGAATCAGAGGTGCAGAGGCCTTCAAAAGTTTTAGCATGTTTGGAACAAACAATGTTCCAAGATCCTGGGCAATAGACTTGATACAAGTTCAGATCCATGTCAAACCCAACTAAAATTCCTTCTGACCCCTTCTCTTCAAGCTTTCCGGCAAAGGATGACTGATTGAGGACCACCGTTTTTGATCTGAGAACTTGTATGAGGTGAAGTTTTGGTGGTTTGCCAGTCAATAACTTGTAGGCAGATTTTTTTCCTTTTGCGGGAGAAATCATATTAAGTACTTGACTGGTGCTGGTAGCTATTTCATCCCAGAGGAAAAGAGGTATCTTCATTTCTATCATGGTTGTTTGGGTTGCTTCAAGAATTGATCAGTTTCCCCTTTTGGCGACGGGATTGTGTTGAGGGGTGTAAGGTTCAGATGTGGCGTGTTTTGCACCGTTCTCAATAAGAAAGGAACTAAGTCAATGGTTGACAAATTCGCCACTATTGTCTGAGTGCAGGTTTTTCAGCATCTTTCCAGTCTGATTTGCATGGAGTTTGACAAACTTGATAATATTGTTGGTTACATCTGATTTATTCCAAATCAGAATGCACACCTTGAACTTGGAGAAGTTTTCCGTCAGAAGTAGAAAGTACTTGAAACCAGAGAGAGAGGAGGGATGAATTGGTCCACACACGTCTGCATGTATTTGTTCAAAGGGGGTTGTGCTGGGTGGTAGATGATTGTTAAAGGGCAGTTGAGCTATCTTCCCTTTTGCGCATGAGACACAGTCAATCTTGTCCCATTTGACATTGGGAAATTCTTTGGACAGAAGATGAGTTCTTTTGGTGTGGGGATGACAGAAGCGTTTATGGATGGTTGAAAGAGAGACAAACAAACAAGGGAAGTAGTGAAACAAGGATGGTGACTCCTCAATGAAGAGTAAATTGTCCTTGATGGAGCCAGTAAGGATTTTCTTGCCGTTGAAGATGACTAGAAATTTACTTGAGGAGAGGAGAGATAAGGAGCAGCCTTTCCTAATCAGTTGAACTAGTGACACAAGATTGATTGCTAGGTATGGGACTTAAAGCAAGTTTTGTAAATTTAGGGTGGCAAGACTTGTTTTCAGCTTTTCAATGCCAATTCCTAGTGAGGGAATTGGAGCATTGGGGTTTCCTGTTTGAATTTTGGTATTTTTGGGGAGGACTTGTGAGAAGAAGTCAGAATTGTTGAACATGCAGTTGGAGGCCCCAGAGTTGAGGAGAATCCAATTTCAATTCAATGAACAGGAACTGACAATTGCAAAGTTTTATGCTAGGTGAGCAGAGGAGTTTTTCTGAGGTTGTGAAGTAGAAGGGGATGATGTGGATTCCAATCCATTTTTCTGTCCTCCTGCATTGGTTCAAAGGTGAGGATACAGCCACCAACATTTGCTGCAATCATGATTGGCCTGTGGGTTGTGCCATGTGGACCTGCACTTGATGACCTTGTTACAATTCAACATGGCTGATGCATAAGAGCTTGCTACTACTTCATTCTTGACCTGATTGAGGTGTCAAAGCACAAGATCCCCATCAATTTTGGTGTCTCCAAGAGAGTAGGTGATGGTTGTCTTGAGATGATCAAGTTGAGGTGGAAATTTGTAGAGAAGAAGGTAGGCAACTATATCATTGTCCATCTGAATCCCAATCTTGGCAATCTGAAGTAGGTATGCCCTTGCATTGGCTATGAACTTCTCAACCTTCTTGGGGTCAAACTGTAGGTTGAGGAAGCTGAAGAAGACCCTTGACCAATTAGCAGTTTGGGATGAAGCGTAGTATTTGTTGATGGATTTACACAGTTCAATTCCATTGGTGAGGTGATGATCCCTTACACAATTGATGTATTTTCAATTGTCTAGTTTTGCCAGGAGGTATCCAACAGTTTCAAGGTTCAAATCAGGGGGACATTTTTTGGTTTTGGATGAGTTGAGCCAGTGGGAGATGCCCTTGAGGGATAGAATGGTGTGAATCTTTGATTGCCATAAGGAGAAATTTGAGTCTGACAATGTAGGAATTGAGTCGGTGAGTGTTTTCAAGAGATTCTGGGTAGATTCTATTGGTCTGTAGGGATTGTTTGCTTGGTTTTGCTCTCCAGTGCTTTCGGCTTTTAACCATGATAACCTGAATATTTAAAGTTTAATGTATTTAAAAACTAAGACCAATGAAACTGAAACAAATCACAGTAGATCAACCAGTGAACAAGACGTGAGGAAACCAGGTGAAGAGTAAGAGATCTTACCCAGGATCTTCTCTAGACATGAAATGATTTATTTTAATGAAAAAGAATAAGATTGTGATGTGAAAAGGAATTGAGGTTGTGAAGAAGTTTAAGGAGAAGTCTGATCAAAGAAGAACGGATTGCATAAACAATGGGACAGAATCAATGAAGGAAATGGTGATAGTGGATTGATGATTCATTCCTCACATCTGATCAAGTATCTGATAGGCTTGATTGGGAGCAATGGGCAAGTGGGCAGTTGAGATTGGTTGGATGAGGATGAATAGGTTTGATTGAGAGCAATGGGCAAAAGGGTAGTTGAGGATGAGTTGGATGAGGATGAGGGTAGTCAAGGGTGAGTTGGATGAGTATGAATATGATTGGGCAAAAGGGTAGTTGAGGATGAGAAAGAATGGTGAGACTGGGGAATGTGGGTTGAGGCAAGAAGCAAAGAGTCAGAGTGAATATAGCCAGAAAAGGAAGGCCAGGAATGGAAAAGGAAGACCAGCAAGAGGCCCCAGCCCAAATTCAGGGAGGTGGAGTGCAGATGCTTGTCAAGTTGGAGCCAGGTTCCCCGGGGATGAACAGACAGGTTGAGATTGACGGATTTGGTGTATTTGCAGTGGTAGCATAAGGCGGGGCGTGGACATTGAGGAGTGCAGTGGTTACAGGTTGAATATACACTTTGCCTTCAAAGGGACCGTAGAGATATGCCACGCTGACATCAAAGCTTGCCAAAGGGAACCATCCATGGTGAGCTATTTCCAGGAGAAGCCATAAGGTATTGAGTGAGGCTGTTGGTGTGTAGGTTTCATAGACATCTATTCCCATTTGTTGACTGCACCCCTTTGCTACCTACCGGGACTTATGCTGGATCAATTCACCTTCCGTGTTTCTCTTGTGGTCAAGAAAAAATTTAGCTCCAAGTACTTTCTTACCCTTGTGTGGCCGGACCAGTTCCCATATGTCTAGATTGTCAAACTGCTGAATCTTGTCTTCCCACAATTTCATCCACTCAGCTGCCCATTCCCTTTTCAGGAACTCAGGAATGGACCGCAGAACCGCCATCTCAATTGCTCTAGGTAAAGCATTCATGGCCTCATCTTCCGCCGCAGCTATCTCCTTGGTTGCTACCTCACCCAGTCAGAGTTGGGTGATGATGTCAATTGTTTCCTCACCTGCAGGCTGGACTGGTAAAGACTGGAAGAAGGGAAAATGGATGAGGTTGAGTTAATCACGCGTTGTTTACTTTCCAACCAGAACAACCAGCCCGCCCCCCCTGATGGGTAACCAAGCAGGCGGCACCTACCTGCTCTTTTTTCCAGCTTCCCTCTGCCTTCCAAAGGTGTGTGCACAATTTCCTCCGCCCAAAATGGGTAAATTACCGCAGGATTGGGCACAGTGCCACACAGAAGCTCCAAAGGAGTCTTCCCTCCAGTCCTTGAGTTTAGCAAAAAATTCATGAGGTAGGCTGCAACCTGGTAGGAGAACAACCAAAATTTCCTTTCCATGCCGCTTTTTTGGAGCATGGTCCTTGCTATGTCCCCTAGTGTGAGGTTCACCCTCTCTGCTTCTACATTTTGCTCCAGATGATAGGCTGGTATTGTTGCCATTTGTACCCCCAATGGTTCAATTTTGGGCTTAAGGGGGCCCGTGTATTCTGCAGCTTTATCACTCCTGATGTATTTTGGGTACCGCCCCTTGCTGACCTTTATATTCTCCAGAAAGCCCAAGATCTTGCTTGGCACCTCCAATTGTGATTTTAGAATTTCAACAAATGTATATGTAGTCGCGTGATCACAAAATTTCAATAGGAACCAAGCCCCTATCAGATCCTCCTCAAACGGGCCCGCTACGTCTGTAACAAACAGGTCAAGGGGGGCGTCCCTAGCAAAGCCGGATTACACCCCTGGGGCCTTTTGATCCAGAATTTTTGATATGGCACAACTCTCTCAGAAGAAAGACTGTCAGACTCCCTTAATCTCATTGGGGTAGTATGTTCTCAGGAACTGTTTTACTACTGCCTTGGAGGCCTGTCCCAGGAGCACATGCCATTTATATTAATTGAACAAAGGTTCTGATGAAATTTTCATTGCCAGGTTTCCCAATCTACAAGTAGGTATTTTCCAACAATAATTGTGGAAGGATTTATTGTAATCATTTGCCATAGGATCCGTGAGAATGGCATCCAGGCCAGAGTTATTCAGTCTCCATCCCTCCGACAGCAAGCGTTCCATTGACAGAATGATTCCATTAATTTCTGGGCACAGATAGACGCCTTCAATGATCATTGTCCCTGTCCTTTTTGGGATAGCCAGCCTTCCAACCATCAAAGCAATAACACAGTGTTTGTCAGCTGCTAGTAGGAAATTTTTGGGGCAGGAAAGTTGTTGGGTTGCAGAGAAGTATTGGGAGGGGCTACTCACGTGTGCGCTGGATCCAGAATCCAGCATAATCTCACCACTTTCAACTTCCAGCATATCCACTACTTGCAGGCGGTCCTTCCGGTCATTGCGGGTTGGTTGCTGGGGAGGTAGATAACGTGAGTTGTGACTTGTGTGATTGTTAGGGGGAGGCAGTATCTTCCCCATACAAACATCTGCTCAGAAGGCGGAGCAGTCCGCCTACCAGTGTCCCTTGGCCCCGCAATATTGACAGGTGCACCCATAAGTGTTGAGGAGCACCTCTGACTTCTGTCTCCCCGCAGAGTAGGCAGCTCAATCAACTGATAAGTGTGGTTTGTTGGGCAATGCGCCCTGGTTCTTCCGGCGTTGGGGAGGGAAATATTGACCCAGGACAGCTTGTATCTTGTCAAATTCCATCAGGTTGATGTTCCCTGTGGCCTTTGGGCGCAATTTACCGATTGAACTCTGGAGGACATTTGCCAAGTCCAAGAATTGGGTTATTGACTTTGCGTTGTTCAGCTGTTGGGAGACTGAGTAGTTGTAGGTCTTTGCGTTGATACCTACTGGCGCCACTGCAACAGATTTCAACAGGAGGCCAACCAGTTCATTAAGCAAGATATCAAGCTTATTCAGGTCAGCCATTAATGTGTGGAGTGATGTGATCCAGACCAAATTGGCCTTGGGGGAGGTAATTATTGCCATCATTTTCTCTTCCACCGCCAGCTTGTGACACCGGTCTGATTGCTTGCAGGTGTTGACTAGCATTTTGTAGATAAAATTCCCCAATTCCACTTGGGACGCCTCAATGATGGCAAAAAGCTCATTGCCCACCAAATTATGGAGGAGATTGACTATGGCCCAATTCTGCATGGTTGTCAATTGGGTGAAGTTAGCTTGCTTTCCCAGGAATGTTGGGTTGCAGTAAAAGGCTTTCCGGAGTGTACAATCAACAGCTCCTTCCCAAACATTGAAATTTGAGCCATCAAAGGCCAGGACCGGCCGCTTTGTGTTGATGTTCCAGTGAAAGGACATTGGGTCCTTGACAAACTTCAGGATTAGTGGGTTTGCAGTTTGTTGCAGCAGGAGCTCCATGTGGGGTGGGGTTGGGGAGGTGAGTGTCTCTTGTTGGTTGGCCATTCTGTTCATTGCTGATTCCATGTGTTGAAATTGCTGGGTGAGATTTGATTGTAGGGATTCAAAATTCAACTCAAACTCAGTTTTGGAGACAAAAGCCGTTGGTGGTGCGTTCTGGTTCTCCATTTGTGGGCTATTTGGTTTGGATGATCCTTTGCTGGTATGTTGTTTTAACCAGTCTTCCTTCTTCTTTTGGTAATTTTTATCCATAAAACTTTTTGCTTCAGCCTATTGGCAAGAGCCAGCTTTTAACCTGTAGAATCTTATATGTTATAATCCTCCAATCATCCACTGATCATCCACCACCATTGGCCATCAGCAAGGTTTGGCCGTTCTGGGATCCAATCTTGATCAGGAGAGAGAGAGATCCCGGGGTGGGTGGATCTTCTGGTTTTATAGCTATATACAAGATCTGTGACCAGTCAATAATGTTACATCTGTATGGGTCTGTATCTGTTGACATAATTTTTTTTCTCCCCTGTACTTTAACAATATGCATGATGTATGCATGCAAGTTGTAGTATGTTCCTGCGGTAGCTGGCTGTTAGAATTAGTACAGTTGATGTTGACGCGCGCGGGCTTGACAGCTGCATGCGGGAATCCATCATCCCCATTCAGCAGTCATTTTTGCATGTGGGTTTCTTGACATGCGCCTACATACTGAGTGTCAGGCGTGTGTACCCATCCTATATGAATGCAGGGCTGCGCGTGGGAATTATGACATAACACAAATCCGCCTGTAACTCCCAAAATATACACAATAACTCAATTGTGACTGGATTTTAGGTGTGAAACCTATACATGGCATTATGTGTGAAATATTAGAATGGCCAAAAGGTGGCATAGTAGTGCCGTGGTTTATTGGTCTTTTCTTCAGAAATTATTAAAAAAATGTAAGGAGTTGGAATTCAAGGGTGGGGTCAGTGAGTGACCCTACCTATTTTTGGGTGGTGAATCAATTTCTGCAATAATATATTTCGATTTCCCACTCCTTCTAATCTTATTATTTATTTTCTGTTTTTAATCTGCTTTGACAGGTTGCTGTTGTCAACTAGCAAGCTGACAATGAAAAAATAATGCTCACCTGATTAAAAGTGAAATACCAGGTCACAGAGGGCCCCTTTGTCCTCAGGTATGTCACTTTTAATCAAGTGATCATTGTTTTTTCATGGTGATATATTATTGCAATCATCATTGATATTTTCACATCCATCCCTTAGCCTGCGAAATCTAACTGCCTTAGACTTCTCCTGACCCTATGGAAGCCACCAACCCTCTACCTCTATCTACATTTTTCTCCCCCCCCCCTATTTTAATTCCTCCATTTCTATCTTGTCACTGTATACAAAAAACTTTCTCTCTACTGCTTGCATTTTTATTTTCAAAAAGAAACCCATCTCATTGGTTGTAACCTTGGAATTTCCCTTTTTTCCAAGTTTGAGCTGCCTGGTCCACTGGGCTTCTATCCACTTTTATTGGTTCTTCTCATGTTTTTTCAACCTATCCATTTTTTCTCCTGCCAAGACATCAGACCAAGAATTTTTAAACTCAAATCTGTCATCCTCCTGGATGCAAAGTTCCTTGCTAACTTCTAGCTACCAGATTTAATAGATTCTAGAATAAATATTTTATTCAAAATAAAGCAGAAATTATCAGTTTTTTATGGATAAAGCAAGTGAAAAGTAAATTGGTTTGGTTATTGGTGAAAGTTATTAATAAATAAATAAAAAGAGGGGACAAATTAGTATACTGGGGATCTTGAAAACCTCTTCTTCAGGAGATTAACCTTGTAACCTGTATACATGGTTACTTCAGAACCTTGAACAATATTTAAAAGAATTATTTCCCAAAGGTAATACCTAGAAATATGTGGTGGAGTGGCAGAGACTTGTAGAAATAAAGCCGCAGCAGAGAAGAGATAAATAAAATATTCTTTAAGTATTATCTTCCTTATTTAACTTCAATAATTTATGCTGGATGGTTTTTAGTCTGTTCTGGGGTTAGATGAATTTCAGCAGCAAAAATTCACTTTATAAGGGTTTTGGGATGAGTAAAAATTATCAGACTAAAGCCATAAATCACTAAAATATCTCTTATAAGTACTTGATCACTTTGAAATGGTGTCTGGGTGTATATTTAACTGGTTCTGGGGTCTAAAAATCATCAAAAGTGTCCCCTATTCATCACTTTGTGGGTCCCAGATTGTCCTTCTGAGTTTTATGGGGCCAAAGGGGACAATTTCTAAGGCTATTGAGGCAGTCATTTATATCCCAGAATTTAATCTAGGTCCTGTAGCACTGGTAGAAGCTGAATCAGTCTGGAATTTGAGCTATTTCCAATAATAATTTGATAATTTGACTGGAAAAAGCACTCAACTGTTCTCATGATCTATTTTTAGTCATGAATTACATGAGAGTTTCTTAAATTTACTTGCATATTCTGATTGTTGGAGATTCTACAAACATTTTTATTTCACAAAGTCACTGATAATTTCACTCTACATCGGAGTTCAGGTCCTTTGAATTTTTTTTTTGAAAATAAGGGGTATTTATTGGAATAATTTATTTAAAATACTTCCTTCAGGACTTGATGAAATTTTTTACATATTAAATCTCATGAAAATATTGGGGAAACTTTGGTTTCCTGATTTTCCCCTATATTTCACATTAAGTCTGAGATTCAGGCCTCAAAAAATGTTAGTAACCATTCTCAAAGTTTTATGTATTTATTTAAATAATTTATTTAAATATGTCATTTCAACCTTTTATGTATTTTGATTTGATTTATTTATGTTTCTTAAAATCCTCTATCAACAGAGACAATTATTAAATGTTCTGCATGTCTTTGTGTAGGTACTGTTATTTTATTTTGTACATACCTCAATGCCACTTTATGTTTCTTTTAACAGAAGCAGCTACAGCTGTTGTAGTTGCAACTGCTTTTAGTTATCCCAATGGGGACAACTCTGAGCCAGTCCTGTGGCTGCATGTGGGTAAACTGACTGGGGCTGTGCACCCACTTGCTTGGTTATCCCAATTGGTAAAACTCTGAATTATTTTGTCCCATGGCTGCATATTTAGGGTTGACAGCAGTTGTATGTGGATACATAGCTGCCATAACTGCATGCAGGAGTTTGGAAAAACCACCATTTTTCTTGTAACTCCTAAAATATACATAATTTTTCAATTCTGAATAGATTTTAGGGTTGAAACCCATACATGACTGCTCATGTGAAATATTAAAGTGGCCAAAAAGTGCAATGGTGAGTTTTTGAATTTTGGTGCATATTTAATAGGTGAGTTAATATGATTAAGGAGTGGGAATTCAAAGGTGGGTTTGCTGAGTGAAACTACCTAACATTGGGTGGGGAATCCAAATTCAAACTAATATTTTGTATTTTCCCACTCCATAGTAGTATTTTTATTAATTAATTTTATTTCTTTTATTTTGATATTTTTGGATACTTTGTCAGCTGGCTCTGACATAGTAGCTGGCTGAAATTCCCCCACTCTAAGATATGGATATATCTGAAAAAGTTGGTGTGGAGAAAGAATTTCTAGTGCATTTTACTGGCTCTGCAATTCCTTAGGTATATGGGTACATCTGGAATTTTATTTTCTTTTAGCCATTCATCTTTTTCTGAATAATCTCCCTTGTATCTGAATAGGTAAAGCATAAAATCTTTCCCTAATATTCTTTCCTTTTTTTCAATTCTTCTAATTTTTCTTTAATCTTTAACATTTTAATACTCTATTGGTATAGGAAGGGGAGGTTGATTTTTTCCTTCTTTTATGGTGAAATTTTTCACTAGGCTAACAGGAAATACTGGGTGTTTCCTAGATAATACTTAACTTAGGATTACTTCTACTGCATTTTTAACCATGAATTTTTCTAATGGTAAAAGGTCCTAAAAAGGCTTGTTTTAGCTTCCTGTTTACAGCCATTTTATAAAATTTAGAAGTTGATATTAGGATCTGGTCTCCTATCTTTAAATCTGGTTCTTTTTGTGTTTTATCCCACCATAATTTTTTGTGCTCTACTGCATCTTGGACAAATTTTTTGGTGTAATCATTTGCCATATCTATCATTATTTTGAATTCCAGAGAGGTAGGGTGAATCATGGCTAGGTTTTGGTTCAAGTTGTTCCTGGATAATTTGGGAATCCATCCTCTTTCCACTATGTAAGTATGGAAGAATTGGTGAGTTGATTAACCTGGACCAGGCTGTTTGTATTTCAAGGATCAGATGAGCTGACTGCAAACAACCAGTAAGGAAAAACAACCAAAGAAGAAGACAAATAACAAACATAAGCGCTACCTCTACAGGCTGGGTGATGGCCTCAAGCAGACTAAGTAGAGAGGATAAGACACATTGATAAACAGACCAATCCTTCCAGGATAAATTGAAGACTACAGGGTTGCAAGTGATTCAGCTCCTGATGTTGAGTTGACAACTTAGTTGAAACCTACCGCAGGTTGGAAAGATTGTGATCAGGTTATTGAGTTCAAGTCAAGCTTGGGTCAAGAAGCAATATGCTAATTAGCTTGATGATCCAGATGTGATGTTGAAGTAACTGGTGGTGGTTGAGAGCCTGAGTGCAATGAGCAATGATGAGACAAGCAAGACAACAAATAAGATGGAGGAGAAATAAATGAAGAGACAAGACAAGAGTGGAAGGCCTAAATGGAAGGAGTTATGAACCAAGGAAGGTTGTTCACATGGTTCAGTCAGGAGCTGGTCGGACAGTTGACAGTGACATGACAGGTAAATTTATTTGAAACTTCTCATTCTCACGCGCGCTCGTGGGAGCAGCCACTACTTGGGAAATTGGATATTTGGAGAAATGACAAGCAAGATGAGAACAAACATCTCTGACAAGTATCCTCAACATGCCCGCTCAACTCAAAATCAGGATGGTTTGAAAGAACCTATGTGTTTAGAGAGTCTTTCAACTGATGAGGTGCTGGCTGCCTCTGTGAGGGATTCCGCTAGCATTTATCCAAATTTCTTGATTTTATCGTTCAAACCCTTGTTGTTGATTAGGTGGATTGGTGGTAGGGTTTGGGTTCACCAAATCTTGCTGATTAAGTGATTGATCCACCGCCCTTCAAGATGACTGGCAGACAAGGCGTTGCATTCCAACTCAGTTGAAGAGTGAGCTATGCACCGTTGGCGTTGACTAGTCCAGTAGATTGGAGACCCTTTTAACAGGCAAAAAAAGCCGGTTTGGGACAATCTTGTAGTCAGGTTGTCTCCGCAGGTGGCATTGCTATAGACAACTAATTGCATTTCTGGTGTCCTTTCTCAAAAGACCAATTGATAATCAATTGTCTTCAGAAGGTACCTCCAGACGTGCTCCACTTCCTTCCAATGCTGGATACCCGGCTCTTCCAAAAAACGGGCCAAATTTGACGCCGCAAAGCTAATGTCCGGTTGAGCCAAGGTGGAAATAAAGTTTAATTGACCTATTTGCAAACAATAACTTTTACCCAGCTTCTTGAAAGCCTCTATTTCAGGCAGAGATGCAGGCTTGAGGTGCAGACCGGATGTGCAGGGGTTATTTAAGGGTTTTGCATTGAGTAAGTTCATCTCTTCCAGTCCTTTTTTAATGTGATTTGGAAGAGATAGAGCAATAAAATCCTTCCCTTTGTCTACCTTCATTCCTAGCAGAGTGTCTACCTTGTGGGCCAAAGAATCTTTGAATTTTTCTATGAACTTCTTCTTGAAATCATCAACATTCCCAACTACTATCAATTCATCAACATGGAAGAATAGAGCCGTGACTTTGTCACGGTGGAGATAGAGACAAGGATTGCTGTCACTCTCCTCAAATTTGTTTTCTTTGATCCAAGTGCTGAGGGTTTTGTACCAGTTTAGGGGTGCCTGCTTGAGGCCATACAATGATTTCTTTAGTTTCAAATGTTTGGCCATTCTTTTTGATTAAGTTAGGGTCTTGATAAATACATCTTCCACCAGCGGAGCGTGAAGAAATGCCCCCTTAACGTCAAACTGAAGGATTTTGAGATTTTGGCTGAATGAGTAGCTTAGCAGAGCCCATAAGGAGGAAACTTTGCTTTGGAAAGCCCAGGTTTTGTTGAGTGGATTAACTACCTTGCTCTCATCCGCATCCTCCATACACCAAGGTCCTCAATTGTCTTAAGCTCTTTTTCAACTGGAGGGACCCAACCCGGTTGCTTAAGAGCCTTGTGTATGCTCTTTGGTAAGGATTCAGAGTAGTACCCATATTGTTCCAGAGCCTTGAGCTTAGAGCAATCCCTTAGTGTTGGCCTCAAAGTTTGAAGAACTTTGGATTCAAAGAGATCATTGTTAAGGGAGCTATCGTCATTGTCGTGAGGCAAGTCACTTATGACCGGCTTTTGATCTTCACCATCCTCAGGGATCATTTTGATAGTCGGAGGTTCCTTATCAGCTTCCTTGACCGGAGCAACCACGTCAACGGGGACCATTTTGTCAAGGGAGTTGGCAGGAGTATCTTGGTTCTTGAGAAACTTCACATGTTTGGTATCAATAATCTTGCCCGTTTTGGATAGAATCTTGTAGGAGTGAAGTTGAGGGTTGTACCCAATGAAGAGTCCTTCTTCGCCTTTCTCCTCAAATTTTGATCTCATTTTGCTATCCTTCAATAGATACACTACTTTCAATCCAATTGGCTGGAGATAATTGACTGGAAGCTGGTTTTTGCGCATCATCTCCCAGGGAGACTTCCCCCTTTTTGGACTGGATTTGATTTAGGGCGAGACAGCAACTTTGAATTACTACATGCCAATAGTTTTTGGGAATTTTAGTTGAGCTAAAAACGGAACGCAGGGACTCCATGATTGTACAATTGGCTCTCTCTGCCTTTCCGTTATGCTGAGAGTGATAAGGTTCACTGACCAGGTGATTGATGAAGTTAGTTTTGAAGAACAACTTGAGAGTCTTGTTGACAAACTCTCCCCCACCATTGGAGACAACTTCAATAGGGTATTTCCCTTGTTTCTTTGCTTTGTTTTGGATTAAGAATTTGATTGCGTCAACAGCCGCGTCCTTGGACAGAAGAGGGAAAGCTGAAAGATACCCCAACTTGTTGTCCACAACCATCAATGAGTATCTATTGCCTCCTTTGCTGACTGGATTGAAGGGTCCCATTAGATCAAGATGAAGTCAATCAAAGACTTCAGCAGTGGGAGCTTGATTTTTATTGAAAGGTGTTTGATTGATCTTGCTCTTTTTGCACGCTAGAAATTCAAACAGACTTCAAGAATCCTTCTCAATGGAGTGGCCCAGGTGTTTCTCCATTCTACCCAAACTTGCATGGCCCCGCTTCAGATGAAGATTGTGTAACTCAGCTTGAGTTAAAAAGTATGAGGAGTCTTCCATTTTGGTGATTTTGGGAGAGGACTGAGAGGCTTGATTCAAAGTTTTATCAACATTGATCATAAGGAGATTTTTTTCTATGGCACCAGTCAAAATTTGAGCGCCTGATCAATGAAGAGTGAAGACATTCGGTTCCAATTTTGAGTTTACCTTCAAACTGCATCCTTTCTCTAGCAAATCCCCAAGCGACACAAGGTTAACAGAAGCTTCAGGGACCCATGCAGCGTTCTTGAGATGAATCACCCTGTCGCTGCACAAGAGTTTGGCCGTCCCAAGTCCTTGGATAGACAGTCCTTTGCCCTTTTTACCAGTTTTGATGATTCCTTTTTCAGTTCCTTTGGTCAGATTCTTAAAGGATTTTTCATTGTGAAACATGTGGATAGAACATCCACTGTCCAGAATGAATCAATTTGAGTGGGAATCATCAAGGTGATGAAAAGCGCAAAAGAATGAGTAGTAGTCGGACTTGGGTTGATGCTTCTTCTTAACATTGCGTTTTGTCTTGTTAGAAGGCTGGTCTGGTTGAAATTCAGGAAATTCCGCCCAGCAGGAAGAGGGAGGATGGGACTTCACTAAGGGATTATGTCTTTGGTTTTTGCACTTAGGGAGGTCAGGGTCTTTTTGATTACCAGCGTGTTACATGACTACATTGGTGTTGGTGGTTGTTCCAGCAGCTTTAGATTGGACTTTGTTCTTATGCTGAACCAGATTTTTTAGGACCAACTTTACAGATAGTTCTCCGCCAGAATGCATGATCTGGGATTGCATTGACTTCAGGGACTTGGGTAGTTTGAAGAGAATGGGATAGCTGAGTATGTCTCTAGGTAAGTCAATTCCTACTTCATCTAGTTTTCCCAAGTGAGATTTCACAGAAGTGAAAAATCCATTGATGTTGTTCTGATTGAAACCTAGGTAGAGAAAGTTGAAGAACATCCTTGCTCTATTTGCTGCCTGACTTGACGCAAAGTGATTCTTGGCGTCCATCCATATTTGCTTAGAAGAATCTTTGTTTTCCAATGTGATGATATTGGTATGAGTACCAGCTTCCAGTTTTGACATAAGATACCCAGCCATCTCATTGTTGTCGGGTATTTCAACATGGGGGTTGTCAGAGTTGATCAAATCCAGAATGCCACGCATCTTGAACAATTGTTCCATCTTCTTTCTCCATATTGAGTAGTTGGTTTCAGAGAGAAGCGGCGTGTATTCCATGAGAGATTTGAGTGCGAGTGCCTTAAAATTGCTTTCTACTCCCGTTACAGGTGACGCAGTTGTTCTTTCCAGCTTGGTTGAGCTTGAGTGATCCATTCTTTGGCTTTTAACTGTATGGAAGAATTGGTGAGTTCATTAACCTGGACCAGGCTGTTTGTATTTCAAGGATCAGATTAGCTGACTGCAAACAACCAGTAAGGAAAAACAACCAAAGAAGAAGACAAATAACAAACAGAAGCGCTACCTCTACAGGCTGGGTGATGGCCTTGAGCAGACTAAGTAGAGAGGATAAGACACGTTGATAGACAGACCAATCCTTCCAGGATAAATTGAAGACTACAGGGTTGCAAGTGATTCAGCTCCTGATGTTGAGTTGACAGCTTATTTGAAACCTACCACAGGTTGGAAAGATTGTGATCAGGTTATTGAGTTTGAGTCGAGTTTGAGTCAAGAAGCAATATGCTGATTAGCTTGATGATCCAGATGTGATGTCAAAGTAACTGGTGGTGGTTGAGAGCCTGAGTGCAATGAGCGACAATGAGACAAGCAAGACAATGAATAAGATGGAGGAGAAAGAAATGAAGAGACAAGACAAGAGTGGAAGGCCTAAATGGAAGGAGTTATGAACCAAGGAAGGTTGTTCACATGGTTCAGTCAGGAGCTGGTTGGACAGTTGACAGTGACGTGACAGGTAAATGTATTTGAAACTTCTCATCCTCACGTGCGCTTGTGGGAGCAGCCACTACTTGGGGAATTGGATATTTGGAGAAATGACAAGTGAGATGAGAACAAACATCTCTGACAAGTATCCTCAACAGTAAGAAGTTTCTTTGGAAGTTGAGTGTTTACTGCTGTTATAAGCCATTTCTAGAAATTTTAGCAGGCTTATCCAGTTGTGGCAATACCCATCTGATTTCTTGCATTCAATACCAAAACAACAGAATATTCTTAGAATTTCTTCCAAGGTTTGTATCCTTCTTTCTGCTAGTCCATTAGTTTGGGAGTGGTAGGAAGTAGAAAATTCTAGAGTGGTACCTAACATTTCATGTAAGTTTCTCCTGAACTCAGAGTTGGACTTGGGGTCTCTTTCACTGATTATGATTTTGGGAACTCCAAAATAAGCTATTATTCTGTTTCATAAAAATAAATCTACTTACATTGCAGTATCCTATTTTTGGTTAGGTAGGAATTTTTCTTTATTGGAGTATCTATCCACTATGACCAGGACTGAGTTTTAGGAATAAGCTCCTCCTGAGGGTAATCCAGTGACAAAATCCATATTGATGATTTTGCATCTGGTTTTGGGCTCTGCAATTTTCTGCAGCAGTCCAAACTTTTTTCCAGTAGATTTGTTTTATTTCTGACAAGTTTCACAGCTGGTGACATAGTTAACTGTGGGCTCTCTCCAATTTAGCCACCAAGCCATCTTTATGAACTTTTCCAGAGTTCTATCCAAAGACAGATGCCCTTCTGAACAATTGTCATGTCATTCTGCTGATATGTGTTTCATGTGCTCTTTACTACTTATGGTTATTAAACTGGAGTGTTGGTTTCTATAGTATATAAGTCCATCCAACAGGTTAAAACTCCTAGATTTTTGCAGTTTGATTAGAGTAGCTGGTAGGCTGTTTACAGCTTCTTCCTCAGGGGACTCACATTCCATGATAGTGATCAAATTTTTAAAGTCAGAGTGGTAGGACTCCTTTAATGATTTGAAAACAGCATTATCTAGTTCACATATGTGAATACCCATGATTGGAGCTTCTATTTCCAAAATTTTGCTGTTTAATATGGGGAATATATAATTATCTTCAGGTTCATTATCAGGATTGCTAGGTTCATTTGGTAAAGAATTTTTACTCAAGCTATCTGCATTCTGGTTTTCAGCTTCAGCCTTGTGGACTATTGTTATTTTTCCTATATATTTTTGGATAGCAATCTGCCATCTGAGCATTTTCCTACTAGGAGTCTTCATGTTCATGAGATTTCTAACCACATTCCAGTCAGTAATTAATTCAAAAGTTCTCCCTTCCAGTTGATAATGCAATTTCTCTAGAGCCCATACTAGAGCAAGAAATTCCATTTGGCTAGCTCTTTACTTCTCTTCAGTACCCTTAATGTGCCTGGATATAAAGAGTACAGGTGTTTCCACTGTTTGTTCTTCTTATATTCTTTCTTGGTGCAGGGAAGCTCCAAATCCACTCATGCTGGCATCTATATACAGCTTAAATGGTTTAGAGTAGTAAGTTTGAATCAGTTCTGGGATGGAAGGCATGGATTTCTTCAATTCTTCATAGTTTTTTAACCTTTCATGAGTCATTTCAAAGAGAGTAGTTTTGTTAAATATCTCATACAAATTCATTCTAGTATGGAAATTTTTGGTCTTTAATTCCTATATTAACTGCAGAAACTGATAAAGGACATAAGTCCTGCTTTTTTCTGTGACATGGTTCTATCCAGTAAAGCAGCTATATATTTTTTGATCAGCAGCTAGATTTATTCCAGAAACTATATGTCCTAGGGTTTCTTCATGGATAATTTAATTCCAATTTCATAAATTGTTTTGAGAACTAATATGAATTTATCCATATGGGTTTCCCAATCATCTGATTATTTGATGACATCATCTATGTAGATCATCATCCATACTTGTCTGACAAAGTCCCTAATACTGTATGCATCATTCTTTGGAAATTTTATGGGGAATTTCTGATTCCAAAGGTCATCCCAAGTTATTCATAAATACCCATGTGGCAGATTAATCTCATAAATTTCCTGCTTTCTGTACTTATGGGTATCTTGTGGAATTCCTTAAGCATATCCATAGTGGTAATATATTTTTCTATTGATAAATTTTCCAGAGCATGATCAATCATGGTTATTGGGTAGTAGTCTGATTGAGTATAGTTATTCAGCATTATGAATTCTCCAAACATCCTGGAATTTTCATTTTGCCATGCTATTATGACTGGGTTGGTGATTTCCACTTGCTCATTTTGTCCCACTTTTCTAAGCACATGTAGGTTTATAAGCTCTTGAATGTGCTCTTACAGAGCTTCTCTAGACTTAGGACTAGATGGCTAGCCAGGCCTTCTTAGTTTATGTGGTTAAGGAGCCTTAATGGTGAGTTTAAATAACATATAATGTCCTTTAATGTTAAAAATGGGGTGCTCTTTGGTACAGAAGGCATTCTGATTCTAAAAACATACTGTCAGGATATCTCTTTTCTGTACTTCAGTTTGTTTTTTATCAAAAGCAGCCTGAGAGAAATATTCCAGGTTGAATTCTTCCAAGTGCTTTTGATAAGTGGAGGTAGGAATACTGGACTGATTGTTACATATCTTAAACTTCTTGTCCCAATTGCCTACTAAAGTGAAATATCACCCTTTAATTTTGAATAAATCTATCCAATATAAGCATAGAGTATCATTTCCTAGAATAAATCAATCACATAACCAATTGATTAATACTAAATAATCTACCTGTATCCTCAGAGATCCCTTAGTATGGGAGAGTATTATTGGGGACCTCAACACTCAAACAGTATTCATGGTTGAATTTTAGCTACTGAATTTAGATTTAGGTTTGGTTAACAGGTTTTTCCTCCAATCTGGAGCAAATTTTTTCAAAAGTTTAGTACTTACACCGGAAAAGAAAGCACAACTGTCTAATTAGAATTTGACAGGGCTTTCTGGGTATATTCCTGTTGCATAAAATTTCTGGCCAGTGGTGTAAATTTTTCCTGTTACATGTTTTACTGTTAGATTCTTGACCTCTGATACATGTTTAGTTTTCATGGTGGGATCCCGTTGTTGAGGCAAACTGGAGTCTCAATGGATCATGTTAATACCCACAGAAGTACATATATCACCTTCTAGAACATTACTGGGATTATTCATAATCCATTCACACTCTGATATTGATCCTTCAGTTTCTGAATATTGGAGGTCATCTTCTACTTTTGTCTCTCCTTGAAGATATTCTGCTTTCCTCTTTGGAAGGGGACAATCTTGTCTCATATTTCCAGTCTTATTACAGCTCCAGAAAGTTTCTGGTTATTTATCTTTTTCCCTGTTTTCCATGGGTTTCTTATTTTCTTATGAAACCAAGTGAGGGGGTTTATCTCTATTTTTGCTTTCACTAAGTTTTCTCTAGGCTTGGAAGCATTCTTTCTATCTAGAAAATCCATGTCTTCAACCTCTTCTAAAACATTGATCAGGGTTGGTAAATCTTAGTCCATATTAATTCTACATCTGAAACTATGGTTAAGATTACCCATAAATAGATTGAGGATCCTTTCATTTAATACTTCTCTTTCAGCTTCTGGAAGAAAGCAATCTAGTCTTTTCCTCTGTTCCAAGCACCACTTATGATGTTTATCCTTGGATGGGTCAAAGAGGGATGATTAAAAGTTCTTCATCAGATTCCTTTTCCAAATTCTAGAACCAAAATTTTCTTTGATCAGCTGTTTCCAAGATTTCCATGGGAGGGATCCCACTTCTTCTATTTTACATATAAAAAATTCAAGAGCTACTCCTTCAAAGATCCTGGGTAGTCTTACTACATAAATAGCTTCAGGAAGATCATAAGAAGCTAGAGTGTAATCAATAAACTTGATAAAACCTATATGATTTTATTCTTCTTCTCTGGAGAACTTAGACCATTCAGTGATGGGAGGTAAAAGCTTGAGATATTTTTCCATTTCTGGAGTATAAACAGGCCTAAAGTTGTCACTCCTTGGCATTCCTGATAGGGGTGGCTCACAAGGAGTAGTGGTATGTCTGAGAGGTTTTGGTTCCTCTGTGGTACTCCCCAAGGGGTTGGTCAGACAGACTTTTTAGTCCCTAAGATCATTTTTGATCAGATTAAGTTTCAGATATATCTTATTGCTAAGAAGATATATTGCTTTGTTAAGGGGCTGGATAGATTCATTAATCAAAGTTTTTATTTATTCTTTCAAGATATGGAGGGAAATAATGAAGTCCTCTTGAGTATTTGAGAACATTCTCTCAATTTTTTGGGACTGGGTGACTTTACCTTTGTTCATAAATTCTAACAGTTGATCTTTTTGTTCTTTAAGATCATAGGGTTTCATGTGTTCTGGTCAAATACTGTTTATTTTAGGAACTAATAAAGATTATTTGTCCAAGTGAGTTTAGATTCCATCCAAGTTACCACAAAATATTTTAAAGTTTTGCTGTACATCATTGGAAAAAGAGGAAAGTGCATAAGTTTCAGTATTAAAAGCTAGTGGTTGTACACTTTCTTCCATCTTTGAGCTAGGGATATTATCTTGTCCCAATCTTTCTTTCACTTTGAATTGGAAGAGGATCTCTTCTCTCCTGATCCTTTGCCTTCCATTTGGGATAATTAATCCCATGGGTTCCAGTTGTTTAAATATTATTCCACCTCCTTCCTTGGTATAATCTTATAAAGAGCTATCTGGGAAGCCTTTGCTTGAGATACTAATTTTTGCATAGACACAAATTCCTCTTTTGAATGAAACTCTTTGAATTCCTCCAAGAATCTCATATGTTTTTGGAATAATTCTTTGACCCTTGCCTCCTTGGCTAGGTTCTGCTGGGGTTGCTGAGGACAATCTTTGCCCTCCTGTGACTTGGAGGGGTTTGATTATGGCACTTTATCTAGCACTGGTTTTTAGATTGGAAACAGTGCAGTCCTTGTCTTCCTCACCTAATACTGGGCTCACAAGTTCTACCCCCCTCATTTTTTTTCATGGTTGGCAGTCTCACAGGGACAGATGGCTCCTGGAACAGATCCATAAGAGGAAACTCTGCCTGTTTCTCTGGTGTTGTTTCTGTTCATAGTAACAGAGGTATTATTTATTTGTAAAACAATTTTTTTCTGATTAATTTTCCAATTGGTGAGTTAACTTAATTAAGTTAAGAGGCAAATATACTAGGAGTTTTTTGGGATTTAACTTGTCTTTAACAGGAAATCCAACAGGTTCTTTGTGCATTCCAACAAGTTCTTCTTCATCCCAATATGTTTTCAGGGCATCCAAAGATGTCACAGATATTTTTTTAAATGATTTAAACTTCAGGAGCAGAGGTTTCCTTGTTTTAACCACTCACTGAATATGTCAGAAACAATTTTTTATGTTAATATTTAAATTGTATGTATTATTGTTTTGTGGCAATAGCTTATTTCTGTTCTTCTAATAAAGATTAATTTTAAATCTTTTCCAAGGTTGGTTTTGTCTTATAAATGTGTTGAAATTGATGCGCCTTTCCAAAGCCTTTTTCTCAAGGAGTTTATCTAGCTGTTCATGGCATAGAGAAATTTTGAGTTTTTCAGCTTGGGTTAGTGCTTCACAAACAGAAGTTTTATAATTCTTAATATATTCTTCTCTTCTTATTTTAAGAATATTCAAATATTATTTCATCAATTACCTGTTGTTTTTTAAATCCAATACAGAAGTATTCATAATAAATCAAGTTTCTTTATGTCAGATAAAAGATATCTTATAAATATTTAGGTTTTTTTTTAAATGCCTGTTCCAAGGTATCTCAATTATTAAATATAATAAATTTTTATAATTACCAGCCAGATAACCAATTTTCAGCATCCTGAATTCCAAGGCCCTTGCTAAATTCTAGCTACAGGAGGTGATAAGGTATAGAATAAATATGTTATTCAAAATACAGCAACAATTATCAATTTTATATGGATAAAGAAAGTGCAAGGTGGATTGGTTTGGTTATTGGTGATGGTTATCAATAAATAAATTAATACATAAATAGAAAGAGGGGCCAAAGTAGTATACTGGGGCTCTTTAACACCTCTTCTCCAGGAGATTAACTTTTTTAACCTGTATACCTGGTTACTTCAGAACCTTTAATAATATTTAAAGGAATTATTTCCCAAAGATAATACATAGTGATATGTGGTGGAGTTGCAGAGCCTTTTAGAAAAAAAGCCACAGGAGAGATGAGATAAATAAATGATTGGTTTGGTTTTATCTTCCATAGTTACCTGCAATGATTCATTCTGGGTGCTCTTGAGTCTGTTCTGGGGTTAGATAATTTCAGCAGAAAAAAATGATTTTAAGGGTTTTGGGATGAGGAAAAATTATCAGACTAAAGCAATCAATCACTTAATTATCTCTTATGAGTACTTGATCATTTTTGAAAAGTGTCTGGATGTATATGTAACTGGGTCCGGGGTCTCAAAATCATCAAAAGTTTCCATTATCCATACCTTTGTGGGTCCCTGCTTGTTCTTCTGAGGGCTATAGGGGCCAAAGGGGAAGGGTTCTAAGGCTATCAGAGCAGCAATTGGTAGCCCAGAATGTAATCTAGGTGCTTTAGGACTGTTAGAATCTAAATCGTTCCTGAATACAAGCTATTTCCAATAAGAATTTGATAATTTTCCTGGAAAAAGCACTCATTTGTTCTCATGATCTATTTTTAGTCATGAATGACATGAGAGTTTCTTAAATTTACTTGCATATTTGCATTATTTGAGATTCTACAAACATTTTTATTTCATGAAGTCACTGATGATTTCATTCTAAATAGGAGTTATGGTCCTTTGAAGTTGTTTTCATAATACAGGGTATTTATTGAAATAATTTATTTGAAATACTTCCTTTAGGAATTTATGCAATATTTTTACATATTCAATCTCATGGGAATATTAGGGAAACTTTGTTGTCCTGATTTTGCAATATATTTCACATCAAGTCTGGGACTGCAGCCTCCAAAGTTGTTAATAACTATTTTCAAAGTTTTATATATTTATTTAAATATGTCATTTCTGTTGAAACTTGTCAATTTAAAAAAAATGAATTCAGAAATATGTAGTTGCTGTAGAGCAACTAAATTGACCACACAAATGTTATCCAAATTGGGATAACTCCAGTAGTTGCATGGAAGTGGGTATCCATGCGACTACAGAGGAACCTACCTTCCCTCCCTTGCTTCCTTACTTTTTCCATCATCCTCTCCTCAACAACACTAAAACTCAACCTACCAAAACACCCCAACCTCAAAGACAGACAATTCCTGCAAGAAACAACCTACCATCTGAAGATTTTCAAGACCACTTGAGCAAACAAGCAAACAAAGAACCAAATGGCTTTGAACAATTGATTGACCAACCTTGATCAGAAATCCTCAAATAACTCAAATAAGCCAGCCCAAAAACCAATCACTCAAGACTTCTTGGACATCCTCTATAAACCAACCAACAGCCAACTCTCCCTACAAAATAACAAGACCAACAGAAAAAGAAGATCAATCAACTGTTCTGGTCTGGGACTTGAACACCCAAACAGGTAGAATTTGAACAAAAAAGCGGTTGCTACTTCCATCTAGGCCAGAAAGCTACTTGAAGGCCAACCTTGCTTTCTCCTCAAGACCCTTCAGCTAAAAGTAAGACCAGTGTCTTTGTGTATGTACTGTCATTTTAGGTTTTACCTCAATGCCGCTTTATGTCCCTTTTGACAGCAGCTGCTGCAGCTGTTGTAGTTGTGACTGCCTTGAGTTATCCCAATTGAGACAGCTTTGTGTCAGTCCTGCAGTTGCATGTGGGTTGCATTCCTGGGGATGCACACCCACTTGCTAAGTTATCCCAATTGGGACAACTTGGAGGTAGTTAGTCCCGCAGCTTCATATTTAAGATTGCCACCAGTTGCGTGTGGATGGGTGGCTGCATGCAAGAGTTTGGAAAAAACATCATTTTTATCATGAAGCCTGAAATATACAAAATTTTTCAATTCTGAATAGATTTTAGGGGTGAAACTCATACATGACCACTCATGTGAAATATTAAAATGTCCAAAAAGTGCAATGTTGAGCTTGTGACTTTTGGCACATATTTAATAGGTGAATTAAGGTGATTAAGGAGTGAGAATTCAAAATTGGGTGGGGAATCCAAATCAGAAATAATATTTTGTATTTTACTACTAGTTAGCAGTTCTTTTATCAATTCATTTTATTTCTGTTATTTTGTTATTTTTGGATACTTTGTAAGCTATCTCTGACATAGTAGCTGACTGACAAAATCAATCATGGTTTAAAGAGAGAGATAGAGTATTAACTACCCATTGAATGAAAGAAGGTCTCAACAATCAGGATTCAATTTCATCCAAACATTTTATATGAATTGATCCAGATGAGGGTGATATCAGAAACTATAAAAGTCTGCAACTGTACTAGACTTGATGGCTGATGACCCCAGCCCTGTTCAAAGCATTTCAAGGAGCAAGTGAGGTCACATTAATCTTGTGTTAAAATAGCACAAGAACTGGCCAAAAGAGTTCAATGATCTCAATAGCAATGAAGTGATTCTAATTAATAAAAAAATCACATTGGATTAAAAAGCCCTGATGATGACTGAATGGATGGGTAGGATTGAAATGGTTTTGGTTATAAGGTGTCTTTTTTTTTTTTTGAGTGGATTGTGCATTGTGCGCATGGACCACTATGCATATGCATGGAGTCAGGGATGAGTACAAGATGGGTTTTGAGGTCTGACAAATTAATTCCTTTCACAGCAACAGGTAGTCAAAATAGCAAGCATAGGAAAAGAGAATAGAAAGGAAATGGAAAGGAAAGACAGGCAAGTTGGGACTGAAAAAGTAAGTCGGCATCACAGGCCAAGTTGGGAAAGCAGGATGAATCATGTGTAATGCTTGGTAATAAATTATAAGGGTGCAAGATGGGTTGATTCTGGTGGCCTCCGCGGTGTCTCATGTTCTGGGGTAGGCATGAGGGACTGAAATCTGTTGGAGCCTATTATGAAAGTTGTTAGGTCCGGCCAGGCCTTCAAATTTGTCAGAGCTGAGCATAAGTTGTAAGGGTTGTATGCTACACGTGCACGTTGCAAGTCCTTCCTCAGGCGCCATCGGATAGCTTTGAAAGCTGGGCAGTAATTGAAAAAATGAGTGACCAATTCCTTCACACACCCACAATGGGGGCATGATGGGTCTAGCACTTTCCTGATCTGAAATAGGTACCTGTTTAAACTGCAGCTTCCCAAGGCCAATTGACTTAGAATGGCCAAGTGTCTGATCTCCATGCTTGGGGTCTTCTTGGCTAAGGTCTTGCTGTCAGAATTTGAGTTTATATATATGTGACTTTCACTGGAGTTTGAAGTATCATTGATTGGATTGATTTGATTTATATTATTGTTGTTATTGAAGTATTATAATAACAGTTAAAATATAACTAGGCTGTGTTCTTAGTAGTGATTGTCAGACTGTCCAAGCATAACATTTCACTTACCATGTCACTTAAACTGCTTATGTTAATTTTTCCTTATTCATTTTGTACTCAACCACTTGTTGGTCAATCATGTATTTAGTCTATATAAACCATGGTGCTCTCAAGTGGAATTCATCATCTGTTCACTCACGACATCAACTGGAGTGTCCTTTTCCTCCTGAGCCCAGGTCCGTTACGCTTGACGTTATAAGCTCCTTTCATTCATTTCTCTTTACCTTTAATTTAACCAGAGCCCAAGCTCTTTTTATTTTTACACTTGCTTGTCGTATTTTGCCCATCTAGGATTCTCCTCCTGACTTTGGTCACATTACTGGATAGGGTTATCGGTGGATCAATGCCCTCTACCACCGCTTCGCTTGCCTTTCTATCAGCCCGTTTGTTCCCTTCAATCCCTGCATGACCTGGGCACCATACAAAGGAGATTTGCGAGTGTGGTCTGATGTTACAGGCTATTTTCATCATTTCACTAAATATATACTGGCCAGGTTTTTCAGCTAGAGGGTTAACCATTCTTGACAGTACCCCTCTATTGTCCGTGAAGACCGTGAAGCAATTGAAGTTCTCTGCGAATTCGTTTGTTGTAATTAATTTTAGCGCGGCTAGCACTCCCAGCGCTTCACATTCATGGTTGGAGTGTATTATGTCGGGACCTGTGCGGAACCAGATGCTCTCATCAGTGTTCATCATTAATGCAGCTGCTCCTCCGCCTTTAGTTTTTTCATACGATCCGTCCGTAAAAATGAGCGCATCACTGTCCGTAGCCCGTTCAATTATGGCGTGGGTGTTTGTGACTGCTTCTTGTCTATTTAAATCCATGTTTTGAAAGACAATGTTCGGTGTCAGGGGGGCTATTTTGGCTCCCATTTGGACGGCTATTACTTCTGTATTAGACTGGATGAAATCCAGCAGGTTCTCCCAAACAATCGATAGGTTAACTGCTGTCTTATCTGTTTGCAGGGGTTGATTTATGCGGCATGTCAGATCCTCCCTGATGCTCAGGGGGAACCCGACCAAGATATGTATCAGCCGATCGGGATGGACAGTTGGGTATGCGGATTGTACATCTAGAAACAGGGCCACTACTGCCCTCTTTTCCGCCCATCGATCTCTCGTCCAGGTGTCAAGATAGTAAATCGCGTCTTCTGTACCAACTCCCTTCCTTCCTCCATAGTGTCGCTTGGGTAGGAAGCCCGACCGTGTCGCCCACTCCGCCAGTCTTTTGGCCAGGATGATGTCAAGGATCTTACCCAAAGTATTGAGAACGGCTATGGGCTGGTGTAGCTTGGCTTGTTGGCTTTACGTATGATTGCCGTAGTAGCCAATTTCCAGCTAGAGGGATATCTCCCTAGGCTGAGGATCTGGTTGAAAACACCTGTTAGACGCGAGTTGAGGGCCGGGCAGACCAGTTTGAGGGTCTTGTTCCTAATTTGATCTGGGCCAGGGGCCTTGCCCGCTGCTACTCCACTTGTCGCTCTGGCGACTTCATTGTCAGTAATCTTGTCAAAAATGGCCGGGCGGCATTCGCCAAACTCCTTCACGTCTGACAGGTCAATTTGTGTGCAAAAGAGCGAAGTTCCTTCAAATAACATCCGGGCTTGCTCCGCTTTCCCAACGGCAAAGGATCCGTCGGCCCTCTTGAGCGGGAGTATCTGGTTGCTTGACGTAGGGTTTATGCGTCTCAAGGCATTAAACACGATATCTTTGTCTTTGGTTTCAAGAAAGGTTCTCCAGTGGGACAGTTTGGCTTCCCTGATCATGGCCCGGAAGTAATCATTCCACTCTTTGTAGCAATGACACGCCTCATCCGTCTTAGCTAGCAGCATCCATTGCCTAGCTCTATTCCTCAGTTTTAATATTGGATTTAGCTTATCCGGGTCCCACCATGACTTAGCTCTGGATTCCTTGGCTTGTACCACCCTTCCAAGATTTAGTTGGGTGGTCTGCAAAGCTAAAGTAATGTGGCTGGTTAACGCATCAACTCCGATGGAGTTCAGCTCATTATCTAAGAGGGCCTCGAAGTTTTTGCAGATCAGTTTCTGATCAAGCGCTTTCCAGATTGGTTTCGCCCATCGTGTTTTGGGTTTGAAACCCGTTAGGTGTAAACTCCCCTTCAGGGATTGATGATCAGGGCCGAAATTCTCTTCCGACACATGTATCGTGTCTAATATGTTAGATGCTCTATGGTTGGTCCATGTCAGGTCTATGGTTGTGCCCTTTCCTTTGGTTGTGTAGAATTTTGGAATATGTCGGGGCGAGGCCAGGCGGAAGCCGTGCTTGCCACAGAAATGTATTAAGTCTGCTGCTTCTTTGTGAGTTGAGTGATAGCCAATCGGATTCCACATCCGATGATGAAGATTGGCGTCCATACAGAGGCATGTGGGGTGTTGCCTGTGATGGAAAGATGGCAGCCATTGCATAAGGTCCTTCAGACCTGCGTTGGAGCCCGGCGGGTTATATATGTTGATCATCAATACTGTTTTCCCATCAGCGCCCTGTATTGTTATTCCTATCAGGTGCTTTGAGCCATCCGGGTGCTGGGTGATTGCTTCTGAAGGGACCAATTTGTGAACATATATACAGCACTTATGTCGGTCCCTCCAATTAGTTGGGTTGTGGTTATAGCTGGTTATTAAATGCCAGTTAGAATGAGGTGGGGGAAGTAGGGTGTGGGGATTAACCCAAGGCTCTTGTAGCATGAGAACAGTTTCCATTGGTGAATGATGAAGAATGGTGAGCGCGATTTCCTTAGAAACATGACAGTTTAACTGTAGAAAAGATAAATGTTCAGGCGGTGAGTTGCCTGGTGGTGGAAAGAGGGTTGGGTCAGTTCCCGGTTCTGCGTTGGTGAATGTGTAAAGTCCGTGGTATCAAGAGTTTGGTCAGGTAGGTCTTTATTTAACATGAGATGGGGAGAGAAAGGGACTTCTTAGCTTGTAACCAGGTCCTTTTGTAAGGACACAAGACACTGAAAACCGAGTGTTGGACGTCATCTATGCCCTCAACTTTGTTACGCAGTCCTTCTTTGCATTTCACGCGTTCCGTTATTTTGCTATCTCCCTCTGGGCAGACTGGGCATTCTTTTGTCATGTGGCCTCCATCGCATCGACCACACCTAGCTTTCTCACGACACCACTTACCAAAATGCCCCATCTTGAGGCACTTGAAGCACTGGGCGGGGTATGGTCTGAAGGTGGCGGTCCTGTGGTAGTCATAGTCTAAGAAGATACCTGTGTATGCAATGCGGTCAGCTAGATCCTTGTTGGCAAAGGACAGAACAATGGATCCCGCTTGTTTGGCTGTCTTCATATTGTCTGATAACCATCTTATCGGTATCAAATCCTCCTTCTTGAAACCGTTCGCCGTAGCTAGGTTGGTCTTGCTGTAGTCTGACGTTGGGTTAAAGTCTTTCGGGATGCCGTGAGCAAGTACGGACCAAGTGCTTGGCGTGGGTTCAAGATCCGGGTGTACCTGTTTTGACCACAAGTGTTTGTTGTCCATTAGCCATTTCTGATGAAACTTGTTTTTAGTGTAAAAAACTACATCGCCTGAGTTCATGACATGGGCCCCTGTCACAGTTACTAATTCGTCTTGGACCCGGGCGTTCCTTGTAGCTAGAGCTTCGTTTGCTCGCTGAACAAATAAAGTCTTGGGGATCTTGTCGATCTGGTTGTTAAGTGGGTTGGAGTGGATAATTGCCCGTCCTGGGCGGTACATTCGTATGCCGTCTTTCGTCGGTGGGGGCGCAGCTGGTTTGCGGGGTGCTACCAAAGCATGTGCACGGGCTCTTTCAGCATAAGTAGGTGGGTGTGGGATTGAGGGGGGCATTGGTAGACCAACGGGCCACGGTTGGCATTGTTCAACTGGATCAGGCTGTTGATTTGGCTCGCCATTGCTTGCATCTGGTCTGCCATTGCCCGCGTCTGGTCGTCTCGTCTTTTGTTGGCTTCCACTCGGTCCTGTTCCGCTCACATTAGGACTTGAATTATTTCAATCATCGTAACATTGATCATAGCCTAAGGGAGAGAGGCAAGAGGGAGGATCTAATCCTAGTAAAAGAGACGAATAAGGAGATGAGTTGTTTGTCGGGGGTTTCGGGGGTTTGAAGTTGGTGTGGTGGTGCGGACGATGATCCTCCAAGGTGTCTTTTGGATCAAACTGGCTTTTAATTGATTCAGTCCAGGATTCCACCTCTCCAAAATTCGGTATTGTTTTTTCTCTAGCTCAGAGCTGTGTGGACAATCCCCACAATTGGTTGTTTTTCAAACAAATAAATTTGCCTTCAGCCAATTGGTTTCCTTTGTAATTGGAAGAAAATGGGGGGAAGGGAGGGATTTGTGGAAAAAGACCTCTCAACTAGCGTCAAGCTTGAGCACACCTTTGATTTGGTCTAATTTTCCCAAGATTTTTTCTTCCAAGATCAAATGGATCATGATATTCTCCACTTCATTGGCCATAATGTTTAATTGCTGTTGTACTTATGATTCAGGTGTTGGGCTGGACCAGAAACATTTTAATAAATGCACAGTCAGGTAAGAGAGATTATGATAAGGTGTGCCAAGGTGTTCATTTTACCATGCTTCTGTTCTGTACCTGCTGTACCAGTTGGTCTGTGCTCTTTTCCAGGATGGACTAGAGTTGATTGTGACAGTTTCTTCTGGGTCCTTAGTGGACTCATTGTGAAAATTAATATTTCATATATTCAATGTTCTATCCTATTTTTCACATTCAATGGGTTACTGACTTCCTTCTTTGCTAATTTACATGCAGTGGTAAATCACCATGATTGTGTAAGATTGGCCAAAGAGGCTGAGGAGGATGGAATGGTGATTGGATTATTTGGTTTGGACTTTGAGTTTGGTGGAGGGTTGGAGGGTATACCTATGGGTATACTAGAGTTGGAAGAATTTTGAGGTGATCTATTTAATTGTCAAATTGCTTCTTCAATTTGAAACAGCAGGATTATTCAAAGGGTGGATGGCTGAGGATAAATGGTACTTTTCACCTTTTACGCATGCAGAGGGGAGGGTGATGGATGATGATGCATAAAATGGTGGGTTTGATAATTGAAACACACTGTTTCTTTAAAAATTTCCATTTTGAAATACACATACTTGCTAACTAATGTATTTCAAAATTGTGTGTTTCATCAAAATGGTATGTTTCAAACATCAAATCTGTCATTTATGCGTCACAATCCATCATCTCTTTCATTCAAAACACACATGCAAACCACCACATCATCAAATACATACAATTCTCATCACTCACTACCTCATTGACTCAACAACTCACTCAGAAATTGTGCAATCAAACAAAATTTTCCACAAAGCTCTGTCAAAGTTCTCATCTGAATTGGACATGTTCAAATTCAAAAAATCTCCATTTTATTGTGGTTCCTCTGTTGTCACTTTATGCAGTCATGGGGCTGGAAGATTCATGACTCTGGATCCTTATGACTCCTCCTAGCATCAGGGTATTCACTATTGGCTTACTGGACTCTTTGAGATTTAAATTGATCTACAACTGCTTAAGGATAAGAAATTATTAGGTTGAACTGATCTTGTAAATATCTTGACCTCTGCCACACACCTTTGTTTTTTTTTGCTTAAAAAATAAAAAACATCATTCCACATGTATCCAAATATATTATTGTTTGACAAGTAAGACTTACAACCCTCATCTTTGTCTCAAAAATTGTCATTCTCTACATACCTTACCCGCTCCATTCTTTAATCCTTCAAAACTCAATCCTTCAATTCATCCTAATTTCTAGCATCTTTGGCTTCAAATCTTATAACAACCACCCTCACCATTCCACTAAAACCAGTTTCTTATTCAATTTTAGTAAGTTTCCTTTTCTGTGTACTTATTTACATGAAAACTACCATCTTATTTTATTCCAATATTTCAAACATAAATACTTAGCCAAGGATTGCAGTTACTGATTTGAGTTTGATTCTTGGAATCAATAACCATCTGTAATCAAACACAAGAAGGTACTATGGTTTATCCCCCTGATTCTCACAACAATAATATGGAGTGGTTCAATCAGTGAGAAATTATTGAAACCTAATCATCAGGGACAACTTCAAGATTTTCTTCATCCATAATTTGGTAGCTGTGATGGAAGAAGAATTGATTCAGAGTCATCTTCAACAATCAAATACTCAATCCCGAAAACCTTGGATTGTTCTTTAGCCAAGAGAATTATCATACCAAGATCTTTATCTTTGTCAAATATTTTTTGATCTCAAATGGATTTTTATTCATCCCTCTGATGCCCTTAGGTTTTTCTCTAAGTTTGAAGTTTTGCTTTATTGGACACTTGTTTTATTTTTTTATAGGGAGTAGGTGGAATTTGGGATTGGGCTTGGACTAAGGTTTATGAGAGGTTGAATTGCCTAAGGTTAAGAAGTTTCAACCTCTGGTATGAAATCCAGCTTTTCAAATCACAATCCAGAATATGGTATGAAATCCAGCTTTTCAAATCACAATCCAGAATAATCATCACGTAGCTTTACTATTTTGTGTAATTTTCCCTGCATTCTATTCAATAATTCATTCAAAATATAGCCACTCCCTTTTTAATTGGTTTTTTTGTAAAATTATTTTGGTTAACATTTAAATATTAAAATACCTTGGTAAACATTTCATGACTATTTTCACAGTTGATGAATGATCTTCCAATTTCTGATTTTCTTTCCCAATCAAGTATCATGTATATTGATCTTTTTCACCCATAATTATGACTTCTTTTCTAAAGTCCACACTCGATTCCATTCTCCCTGTGATAGGATTGATTTGAGCCCAATTTCAGCCTGAAAACCTGAGCATTAATTTTGTATTCACTTCTTGCTTCCTCAAGCTTCATCAAATAATTATTCAGCTCCCCCAAGTTTTCTCAGTTAATCTCCTTCATTCAGTGTTCATTCTAATATATTCTACAACTGTTTCTTGTGACAGGTACTTCTCATAAAAAAAATTTCACTTTCTTGAAGATCAAAGAAAAAGACTTCTAACCATTCCAATATATGATGTATTTTTTCTGAGAATCAGCTTCAATTCAAGCTCCACCAAATCCTAATGGATGAATTCATCAACTTCATAAATTTACTTCTTCTTCCTTCTTCTCTTATAGGGGAATTTCGCATAATTTCTTGTTGTCAATGCACCTCAAATGAGTGAAATATCCAAACAATCTAACTTCACTATCTCAGAGAAGTCACACTGTATTCTCTCTCTGTAAAAAAAACCGTTTTATTTTCAGAAGAAGCAATTGACACCCCTGAAAGCCTTTTCAATTTACCTCCTTGAAATTTGAAGAATTTAAAGGATGCTTTTTCATTTTGGTATGGAAAACCATCCAAACACTCTATACTCCAGCCTCTTCTATGCCTGAACTACTACCTGATTCCAGAGATCCATTGGAATTAAATACAAGAAACTTCCAACAAAGCAGTCTTCTCTGTGTTTATCTCAACAATATTTCCTCTTGAAATATCAAAGAAACCAACAAAAAAAAATACACTCTGTAAAAATGCCCAGGCTCAATTTATACCTTCAAATTCACTAAATCCAAACCTTGTTTGAAGAAGGTGTGATTTTGGTAATTTTTCTGCTAGATCCAGCATTTTTTGCATAATTCACACCTTTGGAATATTTTCCCACTCCAGGAAGTCTTTTAAACCTTAAAAGGTTGTGTCAATATAAAAAAAAGGCAGCTGAACACATACATTTAAGGTTTGGCATTCCTTTTTAAGGGTTAAAGGGATGCCTGGATTGGGAAAACAGGCCTACTGAGGGTGTTTATATTCTTTTCAAGGCTCCAGGGGATCACTGGGGTTGTAAAGTACACCTATCAAGGTTCAAAGAGGTGTTTGGGGTAAGAAAACACACCATTTTATGAGTTATTCTGCCTATGGAGGACTGTAAACATTCATTGAGTCCTTGGGGGAGCTAAAATGAGGTCCTCAGACCCCTTGTGGGGTCTGTCTGGGGTAAAATTATTTTTATAATTAAGTTATGGATTTCAATTAATTTTATGTGACATTTCAATGTACAATAATACAATAAATACCTATTTTTTTCAAGGAACCAAAAATCAGGTCAGATTTTTTTAAAAAAATAATACAATATGAGAAAAACAAGAAAAGTTTTAAAAATTAATTCTCTTTACACAAAATGGAATATTTCTTGTGGAATATAAGTAAATTTTTACCAAACATAAAATTATAAATAAATTGCAACATGTACCTATTTCATGAGTCAATTAAGATATTTTCAAATATTTCAACAAGAATATCATCAAGTAAAAAATCATCATAAAAAATATCAAAAACAGATTTCTTCAAATACAATGGAAATTTTCTGATAGACTTTAAATGCATTTTTAACAATAATAAAACACAGAAATGCTAAATATATCTATTTAATGAAGAGAATTCAAATATTTTGAAATATTTCAACAAAAAATTCATAAATTCAAAAAATAGAAACATCAAATATTACAATTTGATTTCTTCAAATAAGAATTGATATTTCCACAGGAGGGGTGAAAATATCTTATAAAGAACATAAAAAGACACAGGAAAATTCTACATATACCTATGGTATGAAAGAAATCCCAGTAATTAAAGAATGTAAAACATAAAATTCAGTGAGTTACGTAATAATAATGATGATGTAAAAAAGAATATTGGTTTGAATAAAAATTTATATTTCTGATTGAATTTAAATACCTTTTGTATTAACTGAAGACTTCAACAAATTATTACTAAATTTTTCAAGCAATAGTACAACATGAATTAATTTCTAGCTCTTTATTTTTTTTTATACCTGCTACAATTTCTAATACATATAATACACCCTTTCAAGTGCTATGACTATTTAATCAGGTTGTGGTTACATATAATACTGCAAAGAATCAATATGTTCATTATTTTAACATTATTCTCCCCATATGATCAATAAAAAAAATTACTTCTAGAAATTCTGCTGAAAAATAATTCATAAATTCCAAATCAGATGGTTTTTGAAAGTTTCTAAAAGGAAACACTTCATCTTCATCAAGCACTCCTTTGGCTAATTTTTTTTTATCAAAATACTTGAAATTGATTCTAAATTAAGCTGAATCAGCTTGTGTTAATTAAATTGATGTTTATTTTCAAAACTAGTTTTTTTAGAAAAGGCAATTTTGATGGTTCCAATGACCTCTATTGCATCAGAATTATTAAGAAAAATCACCTTCTTTTGTAAAATTGTGTATTATAATTGATTGGTTTTTATTTTCCCTTTTTAGGTTTTCTCTCCCAGTGGCTTTTTTCTGGATGAATCCAGAATAAAAATAGCTCCAGAGGCCCTTTTAGTCTTTATTTATACTGAAAATTGGATGAAAAATTGAATGGCTTTCTGTTAGTTTTGCTCTCTTTCATTCAAAAAGGGAAAAAAACAATTGTGTTTTCCTCATAACTCAATTTTTTCATTATTGGAAATTTTTCTCCTTTTTAAAAGATTTCATTGATATTTTTGGAAGAAAAGTAATCATATTTCAATTCAACAAAAAAAAAAGGCTTTCAAACTAGCCAAAACCCACAAAAAATCAAGCAATTTAAGCTTGGTTTGGCTTTGGGCCCACTAAACCTTGTACTGTATCTGGCTTGTCCAAGACCACTCAAACCAGGGCCAGTTTTGGGCTCACCAAAGCAGGGTTGGCCCAGTCTCATAAGCATACTAACCTAAATTTTTGTAGATGGGATCAAAATGTTGTAAAAATGAATTTAGATGGAATATTCTTTATATTTCAGGACATATTTATCAAACCAATCCAACAATTAATCTCAGAATTTGAAGTAAATACAATATATTTCTAGTGTTTCAGAAGATTAAATATAAGAAAAGTTATAACCAGATGGGAAGTGTATTGGGGATGTGATGAGGCTGTAGGAAGCATGTGAGGGGACTGTATGAGGCAAATTACTGAGACAGTATAGGAAATTTACCATACCATAATTATTCTTTTTAAATAATATAATGTTCATTATTGAAATTGAGGGGAGGATATGCAATGAAAGTGAGGACAGGAAGTGTGTGGACAGAGGTGGGAGGGGATGGAGGTATACAAAAAGGAAAAAGATGGGATTGAGAGGAGGGAAGGATCACATGGTGTCACCCAAAAACACCCTGTACTATATGGCAATCTTTAGATGATTAAGAGCACAAAGGGGAGAGGCTGAATGCAAGGGATGAATGCAAGATAGTGAGGCTAAACGCAAAGTTAAAACTGATGGTTCAATGGTTAAACCCCAGAAGTTGTTCCCCTACTGTATACCCTTATACATTATTAATCACTTAAATAAATGAATTTAAATTAATCATGTTGTCTTCCTTGTCACACTGTTGCAACATTTTTGTTTGCTTCAAAAACTGTGGCATTCCAATCACTGCTGCTTCTGTTATTTGAGGCAAACGCAAGAAGTGCTGCCTTTGGAAAGTGGCTTGTTTGTTTAATTCAAATAGCAAGCCAATGGTCAATACCCCCAAGATCTGCAAAAGTGAAGTTCAAATTTAAAGGTCTTCTCCACAAGTGAATTATCACATCCCACCAGTACCAGAGATTCTGTTCCTTGGAGTGTGGAACCCAGGTGAGAAAGATTGGACACAAGCTGAAGCAAATTAAATGTAACTAATTAAATTGATTTTTAATCCTCCTATTAGGGCGTATCAGAGTTAGCAAACCCGTCATTAGAAACCCGCCATTTTTTTTACCAAACACGCCATTTTTAATGGTGGTTTTCTGAAATAGACATACCCCCTAACTGGTGTATTTCAAAATGGCGGGTTTAATGAAAATGGCGGATTTCAAACATCAAACCCGCCATTAAACCCACCATTTATGCATCATCATCCATCCACCATCCATCACATCTAAAACACCCATCCACATCAGCAAATCAATATTGGTCCCATCTCCATCACATTACACACATCTCATCTCCTTTGCTTCACATCTCCATCACTTCACATCTCTATTTCTTCACATCTCTATTGCTTCACATCTATATTTCTTCACATCTCCATCTTTACACAAATCCCATCATCATCTCATCACCCCACATCAAATCACCATCTTTCTCAACATGTCCCATCAAACTTCTTGGCAGCAAGTTGAAAATGCAAAAAAGCTGACTGAAATTTTGTTAGTATTTGACTGCCATTGAGACTCTGATTCAGAATCTGATTTGGAATCAACTTGGTTGGCTTTGAATGCTCTATTAAAAAAGCAATACATGGTTCCAAGAAGAAAAACTCTCCACAAACCTATGTATAAAAGGCAAAATCTTCATCTCCTCCCCAACCTAAGCTTCCAGCAACTTTTCCAAACTCTATTGCCTTCATCCATAAAACTTTTGGAGATGATTGAAGACCACCACATCTTCCAGAACAATTCTTGGAATCCTCAACGCAATACAGCTATCCAACTGGATGTTGCTCTTTGTAGATTGGGATCAAATGGAAATGGAGCAGCAATTCATCAATTAGAAAATCTATTCTCAGTTGGATATGGAACCATTGACTCATACACCAAAAGAGTCATGGTTGCTATCCTCTATTTCTGTTGCTCCTTCCTTTCTTGGCCAACAAAAGAAGAACACAAGGAGATATCTCAAGTAATGGAAACCAAAGGATTTCCTGGTTGCATTGGTTTTGTTGATGGAACCACCATCCCCTTGAGTCAAAAAACCAAGCTAGATGGAAACCACTATGTTGATTGGAAAAAAAGGCAATTGATTCATATCTTTTCCAATTGCTTTGATAACACCTTTGATCACACACTGACCAAATATGTTTTGTCTATTTGTTTAGATACTCTGTGGCACTACAACTTGTTTTCAATAACAACAAGAAGTTTATATCCCTCCATGCTGGCCTTCCAGGTTCTTTTCATGATTCATACGTGTTCAATTGGATTAGAATTGCCAAAAAACCATGGAACTACTTTGACCAAGATCAATACCTTCTTGCCAATTCAGCTTATGCTAGTGGCAACTATGTGGTTCCAGCATACTGGAATGTTTTGTCCAATGATCAAGGAAAAACCAATTTCAACTATCATCTTGCCCAATCACAAGTTTGGATTGAGCATGCCATAGAAGTACTGAAAGGAAGATGGGCCAGCTTAAGGGAAATGCAAAACCAGCTTCAAAATCCCAAAGACATGAAGTTCCTCATCAACTGGATTATCCCTTGTGTAATCCTTAAAAATCTTTTGGCCGACATCAAAGATGAATGGGACAAAATATTTGAAGATGATATTCCAGATTTGCCTCAAGTCATCCCTGTCTCATTTTGTCCCTCATCTTCTTCTATAAGAGAATGGATTCTTCCTCTTACCCTTGCTTGCTTTGATGAGTAATGTTTGATTATGAATTAGGTAAAAAATCCCTTCACCAATTTTTTTTGGTTTTGGTTGTTCACCCAAGATTCATTGGCTGACTCACTTGTTTTTGTTTTTTCTCATTTGGTGGGGTGGACTTAGACAATCCATTGCTACAACTCTTTTCTGTGATCAGGAATTGTACCAAATTAGTCTCAAATTATTATTTTGAAGAACTCAAAAGATTCTAATTCAAATTCCAAACTATCATCTGAATTTTCCCATCTCCCATCATCCTCATGAAAACAATGTTGGGGGTATGTATTGCATGAGAACTATGCTTAAAATGAAGAATCCTTCTCATGCAAAGTATACCCCTATCTTTTGGCTTGAATCATTACCCCCACCAAACACCAACCCATGGCATGGTATAACCATGCCAAGTAATTTTTTTGGAATAACCCACACTCAAACTTACTGGTGGTTTTGGCCTTCCAATAAGGTTAAAGCCCAAAGGCAATTTCCCTGGGCTTCCCATGGTAAAAGTCCTCATGGGCCCATTGTTCTCCAGGCCCCGGGGAGCAAAAATCAGGCCTGGAGGCCGTTTTCAATGTCAATTGTTGTTTTCTTTGCTTCTGAGAAAAGCGTGTGGGCAAACCGCACCTTCCTAGAAATTGCCTTCTCCCAGGTTTCCAAGGCCCTGGGAGAGGTCTGTGCACCTTGATTAGCCCTGGCGCTTTCCCAGTCTTGCTGTTTGCTGCAAATGCATCAGCAAACACGTAAGCAAGTTTTCAAACGTTGCAAACTTGTTGAATTGCTTCAGCAAGGCTTGCTGCTAGTTGATTTGCAAGCAAAACTATGAGTGCTTGCAAACCAAAAACGTGTTTTTTCCCCTCAACTGCAAAAAATCCAGCGCCCTAATGGATGCCAGCCCTCCAGAAATTACCCACCAAATCCATCCAGGTAAGTTTCAATCCAGCTTTTCAACTTTTGATAATTTGAACAACTAGCTGATCAATTTTATGTTCTTCCATTTTCTTCACTGATTCAATCAACTCTCAAGCACCCAATCATCCAACTCTACAAAAATCAACCTGTAATCCAAAGCAAACAACCCATTGGCCTCTTCCTCCTACCCATTGTCTCCAACCTCCTCTTCAACTTCTTCCTCATCATCAATCCATTTCAAGTGTAAGGTTTCATCAAACTACTTTCAATTGTTTTCTCATTCATCATCACCAATCACACACTGACTTCAATCCTTCTCTTTCCTCACCATAATTTTGTTCCTCTTCCAATCAGGACTTCTGTTTTGAACCACTCTACTCAACTTTGATCATCACATATTAATATCAACACCATCTACCTTGTATTCATCATTAATGTAAGCAGAAATGAAGAAATGAACTCATCATCCACTGATCCTTGATTGATTCCTTCTTGTCCTTGAACCCATCTGTACACCATTCATCACGTTGTGGAAACTTTAGGGGGCAACACCCCAGAAGTTGTCCTCAAGTTCCAGAAGTTATTGATCAAAGCGTCTGTAAGGAGATTGGATGCAGCCGTTCAAGAGAGAGATAGAGTGAGAGGGAGGGAGCGATAATAAGATGAATCCCTTTCCAATCCAATCCAATCCAATCCAATGCCATAAAAAGTGATCACCTAAAGTGTAGTCCAGTCCCTGAAGTGATGTGAAGTGAAGTGAAGTGAAGTGAAGTAAAGTGAAGTGTTTTTTCCGTCCTCCCCTCCCCCTGTGCTCCTCCTACAACCCGGAGTTGAGAGCAAAGTATTTAAGTCCTCCCTCTCAACCCTAACCTAAGTACAACCACAAGTAAGCAAGAATGATGAAATACAACCCCTAAGCACAGAACCCTAGCCCAATCCTACCCCTCCATCCCTTGCCCCATAACCCATGCCCCTCAATATCAACGTACGCCTGGCTTGCCTGCCCGTGCGCGTCCGCCCAACAACCCATTCCAGGTATCCGCATACCCACGTGACCCAATCTGCGCGTCTTGCAATGCGCGGTCCGCCTGGTCCGCGCAAGCCGTCCGATCCGCGCAAGCTTTCCAATCCGCGCAAGCCTTCCAACCCGCGCAAGCTTTCCAATCCGCGCAAGCCTTCCAATCCGCACAAGCTTTCCGATCCGTGCAAGCCTTCCAATCCGCACAAGCTTTCCAATCCGTGCAAGCTTTCTGGTCCACGCGATCCGTCGTCTCCCATCTCCAGGTGCTGAGCCCGACCCAACCGCTGCTGGGCCTACCTGACTGCTGCTGAGCGCGCCGCCTGCAGCCCTTTCCTGACTCCTGTCCATAAAAGAGCACCACATCCCCCCCAACTTGAGTTCTGTCCCCAGAGATCTCCCACCATCTCACCTTCCGTAGTTATCCTTTCTCCTTTGTACTTTAGCGCCTATACACAAAAAGACATAGGTTGTGCGCGATTGAGTAGCCTTTGGTCTTGTGAGTCCCTGAGCAAGAATAAGAACCGCGCGCAATATCCGTGCCTTGGAGAGAGAAGATCAGCGCCAGTGAGAAATTGGAAAAGGTGAGAAATCCGCGCCAGTGAGAGTCTGAAGGTGAGAAATCCGTGCCAGTGAGAGTCTGAAGGTGAGAAATCTGCGCCAGTGAGAGTATCCGCAAGAGTACATGGGGAGACCTTGGGGTGCCAGTGTGTGTACGCCATCCTTGAGAGAGACAGGAAGAGGAATGAAAAGAAAGAAAAAAAAGAAAAGGAAGAATGAATAGATAAGAAGGAAAAAGATATTTTTTTTTTTTTTTTTTTTTTTTTGAGCCCGCGTCCTGCATCCCAACTCCGACCTTCCACCCCGCGCTAGCTCCCCCCCCAACTTTGCCGCTGTCCTCAGCCAACCGCGCCCCACCCATTGCCAGATCCGCCACGCGTTGCCTCAACCAATCCCGCAGGGACCTTGTTTGCAAATTGTTGTCCCAGACCGCCTAGGTGCACCTCCCGCTTCCAAGACCCTCCTGCATCCTTTGAAATTTGAGCCCATCCGCGCGCAAAACCCAAACAAAAGCAAACACCCCCAGACATCCTTACAACAACCCGCCGTGGAGGAGGAAAGAGGCTTTGAAACCCTTTCAATCCCAGCTCTCTTCTCCCCCACCCCGTCCACACAACATCCTTTGCCCTTCGCCGTTCTTGCGGCCTTGTTCTCCCCTCCGGAGATTTCTGACCGCTCCCTGCCCGCCAGACCGCACGTGACCACTTGATCCTTCCGCTCCACCCCACCGTCTGTCCATTCCGCGCCCGTCCTTTCCGTTTCTTCCACTACCCTTTCCAAATGCGCGCTCCCCGCCATCAAAGAGGTCCGGCTTGGGTTGTGATTCTCCAACGCGTTGTCCGTCTCTTCCGCCGCCGCATGTACCTTCTTTGCAAGATCCGTCCGCCGCTTGCCAATTCCCAGTCCGCACGGAGCATCCATTTCCCGTTCCGTTGTCCTTGCCCGCTTCCTGTCAGTAGGCCGCACCGGTTCCATCGAGTCCTGCTTCCCCAACACATTCTTAGCCCCCACTGGGGAAACCAATTCCGCATTTTAATCCGCTGTCCGGTCCCTTTGTCCTGTCCGCCAACTGTTTTTGTCCTCCCCATTTGCGCACACACGGGGCGCAGAAGCGCTGGGAGACTGAATACTCTCCAGATAGGCCTTGAGGCCCCTTGCCACCTCCGCAAGTTTGCTAGCCCAAGAGATGGTTGCCGGCGGTTGGGCCGGAACATACTCTGCCCTGTAGTACTCCAGTTCTGCGTAGTCCACTTCCGCTTGCAACTGGGTCCCGTTGCGCGCGCCTGCCTTGTAACCCAATTCCGCGGATGGCTTGAGATCGTCCTTCCGAAAGCAAGAACCGCGCCTCCCCCATCTTGCCAGCATGTCCTCCTTCAGTTCCGGCCAATCCAGGTTCAGGTAGCCTCCCATCTCCTCCACGTCCCGATGCGCTTCCGCGTCCTTGATGAACAGGACAACATGGCGCGCCTTCTCAAAATCTGAAATGCCTTCAGAGTCCGCAATTGTTTCATACCGTGAGATGAATCGCTCCACTTCCACAATGTTGAGTCAAATATGTGGGTAAATCCATGGGATAGCGCAGAAGCCATGGGAGGAGGAAGGAAGGGAAGCGGCTGTTGATAGCATCCGTGAGTACCTTTGAGAGACTTTGACAAAAGATTGTTCCCAGCCAGACCCCCAGATGTGGAAACTTATGGGGGCAACACCCCAGAAGTTGTCCTCGAGTTCCGGAAGTTATTGATCAAAGCGTCTGTAAGGAGATTGGATGCAGCCGTTCAAGAGAGAGATAGAGTGAGAGGGAGGGAGCAATAATAAGATGAATCCCTTTCCAATCCAATCCAATCCAATCCAATGCCATAAAAAGTGATCACCTAAAGTGTAGTCCAGTCCCTGAAGTGATGTGAAGTGAAGTGAAGTGAAGTGAAGTAAAGTGAAGTGTTTTTTTCTGTCCTCCCCTCCCCCCGTGCTCCTCCTACAACCCAGAGTTGAGAGCAAAGTATTTAAGTCCTCCCTCTCAACCCTAACCTAAGTACAACCACAAGTAAGCAAGAATGATGAAATACAACCCCTAAGCACAGAACCCTAGCCCAATCCTACCCCTCCATCCCTTGCCCCATAACCCATGCCCCTCAATATCAACGTACGCCTGGCTTGCCTGCCCACGCGCGTCCGCCCAACAACCCGTTCCAGGTATCCGCGTACCCGCGTGACCCAATCCGCGCGTCTTGCGATGCGCGGTCCACCTGGTCTGCACGAGACGTCCGATCCGCGCAAGCTTTCCGATCCGCGCAAGCCTTCCGACCCACGCAAGCTTTCCAATCCGCGCAAGCCTTCCAATCCGCGCAAGCCTTCCGATCCGCGCAAGCTTTCCAATCTGCGCAAGCCTTCCAATCCGCACAAGCTTTCCAATCCGTGCAAGCCTTCCAATCCGCACAAGCTTTCCAATCCGTGCAAGCTTTCTGGTCCACGCAATCCGTCGTCTCCCATCTCCAGGTGCTGATCCCGACCCAACCGCTGCTGGGCCTACCTGACTGCTGCTGAGCGCGCCGCCTGCAGCCCTTTCCTGACTCCCGTCCATAAAAGAGCACCACAACGTCCTCATCATCATCTTTGAAAGTTTACCATGGATCAAGTCAACTCCAATGCCTTCACCCAACCTCAAGCTCACCTGTGGCCATTGAAAATGAAAAACAATGATGAGTGTTCAAAAGTGGTTAAACTTAGAAACATGTATGGTTCTTTCATCATCATCAAAGGTTTCATATTATTTACTTTGACCTTTTTCTTTTATCTCAATCCTTGTCACTTGTATTCCTGTTGGTGCTTTTGAGGAGATGTTTGTAGTGAGGATGAGCCCTTGAATCAAAAGCATCATCAGGAATCAAGCCAAGATTGTTCTGTTCTTAGGCAACCACCACAACCCTTGATGATGTCTATCCCATGCTCATCCAGAGCACACAAAAAGCATTGTAAAGCTGAGCGTTATTATTGCAAGAAGGAGTGTGTATCTGAGTCAATCTACTTCATCACCCTGAAGAAGGCTCTGAGTCCATGCCAAGTGGTAGTACCAAATTTAGGCCCACCAGTAAATCTACAAGTGGTTTGCAACAGAACGTACCAACCCTATGTGGTTCTCAAGTATCATTCATTGCAGCAAAGACCATATACATTTCTGGCAACTCAATTTTCAGAGATGGTACAAGATCTCTATGTGATGTCAAACAATCAACAGAACCTGAACAAAAACAAAAAAAACACTAAAACTGGATCTATGTTTGGAATTGACTTTTGTCAGGGCACTGACCAAGGATATTCTGCAGGTAATTGAGAATCACAACAAACTTGCTAATCATGTCTTTTCTGACTGATTTCCATCCAACTATATTTCCAAATAGGAATATATGCAACAAGAAACAATATGAACCCAGACCAAATAGCAAATGATGATCTGTTGTGGTCTAAGCTTCCAGTACATAACCAACTGATTTTCAATAGAATCCAATTTTTATCCTACAGACAAATATGGAGTATGAGACAGCCATTTTGTTTTTCCTGACCAGGGGTTTGGAATTTATTTCAAGCAAAAAGGTGTAGTGAAAATGGTTTGGGCAGCAAATAAGTACAAGCACTGCACTTTTCCTGCTGTGGAGACTGCCACTCATACAAGAATGGCAATGCCAATTCAAATCAACAAAACAACTAGAAACACTTGCAGGGACTTGGGGACTGGGAAAATATACTCCAGGAAACAAAATATAAATAAAAAGAAAAAATATTTTTTTATTGGTGGGTTTAAAAATAGTCTTAAGCATTGTTGTAATCAAAAATGATTTTTTCTTTCTTTTCAAGTTTTTCATCAAAGAAAATATATTTACAATCCCAGCATTTGAGTAATCTGCTTTAATTCATCTACTGTTCTACTGCTGCCAATGCATGCCATGGCTACTGACCACTTATCCTTTTTTTCTGCTGCAAGTTGTTCCCTCTCCATTTGCAGTTGCGCTTGCTGTCAATCCTTCTCCTTTTCCTCTTTTTGAAATTCTAGCTCAGCCTGTTTCAACTTCCACTCAGCATCCCATTTTTGCTGATGAGCCAAACTCTCAGCTTTCTGCTTTTGAAAATCAATAGCCAGTTGACAATCCCACTTCTCATTTTCAAACTGAATTTTTTCAGATTCAATTTTTGATTTCACTGTTTTTCAGAGGGGAATAGGAATGAGCTAGATTTTAACAGCAAGGAGAATCCAATGGGCTTACTTGAATCCCGCTTCTCCATGATCTCCTCAAAGCCCAAAAACATTTGAAGTGTTTCTCCTCTTTTGAATGCTATTGGGGTTGATGTTGATTGAATTGGAGGCCTTTTTCTTTCCCTTTGAAGAGGGGGTTTGTGTGGGAACATCATTGCTCTCATCTGAAGGGGATGTTGGAGGCCCCATTGGCTTGAGTTTTTGGCCATTCAGGAATGGATGAGCCAGTTTCTTTTGAATCTGAATCAGTCAGGATTAACTGGACAGAAGAGAAAAGAACTTGGTTCCTTACTTGAGCAGATGTTGATGGCAATGGTGATACAGAAATGACATCCTCCTCATTGGCCAAGTTCTCCAGTTCTTCCACCCCAGGAAGAGAGTGATTGAAAGAAGGAGAGGAGGGGTCCAAGGTTGGTTTTGACTCCCCAATCACCACAGAAGTAGACGTGATTGGAGCTGATTTTGTTTGAATATCCTCCTTGGCATTGGATGGGGGCCACTCAAAGGAAAAGGTTTCTTCAGGATCACCATTACTAGGCTGAGCATCCCCAGCCAAGTCCTCAGAGGGGACTTAATTGGATTGTTGGGAATCAAAAGTGGCTAAAGGGGTGATTTTGGCCTTCTTTCCAAAGATTTCATCCATCTGAATATAAAAAGGACAAATGGAGTCCAAATTATCAACCACCAAGTTGATTCCCTTGGCTTTGTCAGAGTCAGTGACACCAAAGCCGGTGGAGATTGACATGGAGTGGAACTTTTTGTACTTGGCTCAATAATTCTTGAACCGCTCCCTCATCTGTTTCAATGAAAGATACAGCCTACCTTTTGTTTTGTTCTTGAGTTCATTGGCCATCAGGAGATAAACATTGACCTTAGAGGATGGAGGTTGGCCAACGCATGTTTCATTGTCCAATCCAAAGCAAGCATCATAGTTGGATGGAATTTTGAGCCAGTTTATCAGGATGATGTGATCAGCTCTCTTGAACTGACTTGAGCCTTTGGAAGCTGATGGGGGAGGATTGTTGGATGTTGAGTTCCTGGGGGATGTTTTCTTTGGACCATTGAATTTTTTAGTGGACTTGCAGGTGGATGATTTCTGAGGGGCCATTTAAAAATAGTAAGAGGGATGAAGGGATGAAGGGCTATGAGAGTGTTTAAGTGGTGAGAGTGATGATGTGATGAGATGGTGAGAGTGATGAACCAAAGAGAATAGGAAGAGATGAGAGTGATGAAGTGACAATAGGGATAAAGCAATGAGGGTTAGGATGTGATGAGAGTGATGAAGTGATGATGAAAGTGATCCAATGAGAGTTAGCTGGATTTGATGAAAGAGATAAAGTGATGAGAGTGATGAAGTGATGAGGATAGTGATGAAGAGATGAAGAGCAATGAATCAATTTTTTTTCCAATGAGGTTGGAGTTAAAAGGAGGTGGGAAGCCAGGGGTGGATGATGTGGAAAGGTGGTGGAAGCCTTTAAATACTTTATTTGAAAAAACCCACTTATTTCTGGGTAACTCTGACACGTCTGATGTGAAATAAGTGGTTTTTTTATTTTTAATGGCGGTTTTGAAATGGCAAATTTGTTTTGAAACCCACCATTAAAAAATGGCGGGTTTTCTTAACTCTGATATGCCCTATTGTTACCACAGTTCCAAAGATATACCACCAATACACCACTGCAAACACCACTGTATTTTGAGCCACCAACCAGATTTCAAATGAACCAAGGGGATTCCAAGGTATGAGGTGAAGAGACAGGTGTAGAGCAAGGTGAAGAGCCTGTGTGGTGACCCAATTGGGACACCTCATGTAAAGGGGAATTTGTTTTTAATTTTTTTATGTTCCTTCATCTAGCTTTCATAAAAAAATAAATAAAAAGAAATAAAAAAAATAAAAAAAATAAAAAAAATAAAAAAAATAAAAAAAATAAAAAAAAATAAAAAAAAAATAAAAAAAAATAAAAAAAAATAAAAAAAATAAAAAAAATAAAAAAATGAAAAAAATAAAAAAAATAAAAATAAATAAAAAAAATAAAAAAATAAAAAAAATAAAAAAAATAAAAAAAATAAAAAAAATAAAAAAAATAAAAAAAATAAAAAAAATAAAAAAAATAAAAAAAATAAAAAAAATAAAAAAAATGAAAAAAATAAAAAGAAGAAGAAGAAGATACATTTCCTGTGTCTCTATGGCAACCCTTCTATTTTTCCTTCTCCCAACTTCTCATTTTCTTAGCGGTCTAGGAAGGCCTCTCCAGGGTTTTCAGTCCCCAGATCTCCTGTTCAACTCCTCCTTGTTGCGCTTGCCGCCTGATTTGTTGGCCAAGTGCATGTGGACAGCAAGCCTCATACTCATCATCCCCTCCATTGGCTGGTCCATTTGCTCAATCCCCCCCCCCCCCTCATCTGGCCGGCCAATGGCCAACATCATCCTCATGACTATCATTGACACCGGCGCCTTGGAAATAAATGATGTTTGAGCCATCAATCAAAAAAAATGATCAATCCAACTACCTTTGGCGGTTTTCAAACTTTCTGACACCCATCAACCATTGATCTCAATCCCCCCCTTTATCTGGCAAGCCAATGGGCAACAACATTGTTGAATCAATCCACCTCATTGCCCTCAAATGACTCACCTGACGGGCCAGCAAGCTATTGCTTGGGGCCCTTGTTGCCGTTAACCGTCAACCAGTTGATGGTCAACATTGCACCATCACCCGTCATCTGCCAGCTTGCCATCAACATCCTGGGCTCATCCCCCGCAACCCCTGCTGCAAACTTGCCTCCGCAAAGCTGTGGCTGTCCATCCGCTGCCCGCCCTCATCCTTGAAGCGGGCTGGGATTCTTGTTTTCTTGAACCTTTTTTCCCCATGTAATTATCTTCCTGTTGCTTTTGTGTGTTGTTTTCATTACTAATTTCCCTCATCATTTCATTTTCTTTGAAAAAAAAAAGCTTCCGCTTGTTTTCCTGCTCTCTTTGTGTCATATCTTGTAAGTAGTCTACAGGGCCTCTTTCCCATAAAAGGAGGGGCTCTCCCTTGCCTTTTGTCCATCTTTTATCATTGTACCATCATCATTCAAATCAATTAATAAATCCATGGGGCCCTTCCCCTGTATCTGAGGATCCTTATCCTAGGTATATCTTTTGGTTTCTCCTTGGTCCTTGAGCCTCCATACTCAAATCTTTGATCCTTCCATCTGTGAAATTGTCCATTATCACCAACCAATAGCCTTTCTGGTTGAAGAAGAATTCATTTGATTGAATTCTTGAGTGTGTTATACTGCTCTTGATCCCTTTTTTGACCATACTGGTCTGATAATTTCTTTTGATCATCCTTCCAAAACCAGTCATGTTTGACTGAGAGGTTTCTTTAAGCTTGAAAACTGGAGTGTTAAACCTCCCTTTATTTCTTTAAAATTGAATTCAGCCATGCTATTCTTGAGTCCCTTGAGAAGTGCTGGGTTATTCTTGTTTGAACTGGTTACTGCGTTGCTTCTAGAGCTTCATAAAACAAATTTATTTGTTTTTTACAGCCACCCACAGCTATCTGATACCCTTCAAGCGCTTGATTGCGGAGAGTTGGGCAGGTTGGTTGGCATTAAGTTGATCTTTCCTAATCTTCTGCTGACAACCAGAGTTATTAGCTTGTGGGTTTTGTTACTTACAACTGCCTTGTTCTATTGAAATCTGAACAAACTTAAACTTATTCTGCTCAAGTCTTCCCGCACCATATTGTCTCAGATAGTGTTGTTCTTCCACTACCGACTACTACCAAACTCATCCCTTCCATTGATTCCTTATTTACAAGGTTCTGGACCTTGATTTCAGTTACATTTAAATATTTTTGTAATGCTCAGGAGAGCAGCCTAAAATCACCTTTCCCCTCCACAGAAATGCCTGCGGCTCAGTACTGTTTTGAGTCTAACATTTGGTCCCCCAGGACAGGATCAAAACAGAAACCTTGGGAATTACATTCCCAATACGTTTGGAACCAACTTCAAAATTCAATCTTTTTTTCTTTCTTTTTTATCTCTGTTTCTCTTGTCTTAGATCTTACCCATGGAGGCAACTTATCCTAGAAATAAGTCCTCCCAATTGTGCACTGCTAGGGCAATATTCTTTTTTTTTCCCTGTGAAACCCTACTCTTGCCACACTTGTGAGGCACTTTTCAATTCTGCTCTCTGGATCCTCTAGGAACTCTGTTATTCAAAATGGCATCCTCTGGTACTCCCACCACCTCTGCTTGACCTAGGATGGTCAAGATCAAACCTCAGAGCAAGAACTTAGGTTTCAATGGGGTAAATGTTGAATGGTTCTTGGAATCTTACAAAGTGGCTGCTGAAGTGGATGGGGCAAGTGAATACAATATGGTCTATCAGTTACAATTCTTTATCTCCTCCAATGAAGTCATGGAAGTAATTGAGTCATTTAATGGATTTACATCCCACAACTAGATGCTTCTAAATCAAGCAATGTTGGCATATTGGGGTAAAATAGATGTAGCTTGATTTACTTTGCAGGAATTGGATGATCTTGTCTCTAAATGGATCTCAAATGGTGGTGTCTTTCCAGCCTCTGACTATCAGTCTTTCAGAAAGTCTTGGGACCCAATCCAAAATTATCTTATCCAAAACAATCACATCAATATGGTGGACAAAGTTCAAGTGCAATTTTTCCAATCTTTTTCACTAGCAGTGCAGGAAAGGATTAGGGATTAATTGGTCAAGTCTAGATCAATGATCACCAGCAGGGATAATGAATTCAAGCTCCCTGTTTTCCTTGTCCTTAGGGGTACTTTGGATGAGGTTATGAAAGGTCAAACTGATTTAACTTTTGAAAAAACTAGAACCACTGAACCAGTCCATCTTCCTTCTTTCAAAGAATCTAACAAAATCATGAAAAAGATGGAGGCAAATTGCAGGCCAAAACCTAATCCTCAGTCCAACAAGGAAAAAACCACTATTGATGAGATCAATAAGCTAATCCAAGCTTTTGAGAAAAAAATTGATCAAAATATTTCTTCTCTTGCTACTCCCAAGCCTTCTAACTCTGTTACCAAATCCACTCTGGTCTGTTACTACTGTCATAGGGAAGGCCATGGAACTGGAAAATGTCTTGAACTCCAGAAGGATAAATAATAAAATTTGGTGGAGCAGAAGGGGAAAAATTTCTTTCTTCCTAATGGTGCTTTGATCCCTTTTGACTCATCTTGCCCTATTTGCCATGTGGTGGCCTCTTATCAGCCACCACCTCCTATGAAAGCATCCTTGGCTTCTTTTGATTTCTGATCTTCCTGTGGTACTCTTAAGCCTTGGTATCCTCCAGCCATCTCATACTCCTCTCTTGCTGGGGGTTATCAATCCAATCCAGCTAGGAAACAACATGAGGAAACCAAACCTCATAAGGCTCCTTCTTTGCCAACTTCAATCCTTTGAAAATCAGTTAAACTTCAATGATAACCCAAGCCTCCTTCCTCTGATGTAGAATTCATGGAGGTGGAAAAGGAACCACTCATGGAAAGTTTCCAAGATCACTCTTATCCTACTCCTTCATCTAAATAACCTCAACTTCCTGATACCATCTTAGTTCCTGCTTCACCTGAAGTTCCTCCCTCCACCCAGCCCAAAGTTTGGTTTGAAAGGGGAATTTCAAAGGATCACCCCAATGCTGTGGAAGGGGTATTGAAGAAAATTTCTGATCTCAAAATTCCTGATTTATCTGTGGCTGAACTACTGTTGATCTCTCAATCTGTTGCTGAAGGAATGAAGAAATGGGTCTCTTGTTGAAGTGTGGAGATTGGTCTTGACAAATTGAAGGTCCCCTAAGGCAATTTGATGGAGGACTCTGGTGGAACAAATCCCTCCTCAGAGTCCAACCTTTACTCATTTCCTCTTGGTTTTATCCCTTTTTATCTTGGTGATTCAGCTAAAGCTGTTCCTCCTCATGTGGATTCTGGATCTAAGCTCAACTTAATTTTGGATTCTATGGCCTGCAAACCCAAACAACGTCCTGGGGTCAGCTTCAATTCTGCGTTTTATGGGATAGGGAATCAATCTTGTGAGTTTGTTGGTATTTCTGAAGATGTCCCAGTTAGAATTGCTTGAAATATCATTGGAACTTTTCATTTTTGGATCACATGTTTGGAAGGCCCTATGATCTTGGGTCAACCCTTCTTAATGAATTTTGGTGCTACCCTGATGTTTTTTGATCAAGTTTGGTAGAGAATTCTCCTCCCTGATGCTGATTGTAGAAAGATTGAAGTTCCGCTTTGTTCTTTGGATTCTGGTTGTTGGGAAAGAGATTTCCCTGGTCATCCTCCTAAATTGTCTTTAAAGGGGAAGCAGAAGGACAATTCTAATTCCTCTCATTTTTTTTTGGAATATTTGATCCTAATGATAGTTGTAGTTCTTCTCAGCCTTGGAATTCAACTCAAGGATCAAATCCCATCCCTGAGGCTTATTTCTCTTTTCTCTCATCATTTTCTTCTAATCTGGAAAGTATTTAAAATCAAAAACATTTTAAAATAGAAAATTCCAAAAATATTTATTCTCTCTCTGGATCTGATATGTATTCTTTTCACTGTACTCTTAGGTCTGATCAATCTCCTCTCAGTCCTGTTTTGAATCTCTGCAATGAGTATAAAATAGATCCTGATCTGGATTCTATTCTTGGTGGTTTTTTTATGGATTAATACGGGCTTCAGTGGAGGCAATTTGGGGTAGAAGTAAGTCCTCCCAATTGTGCACTGCCAGGGAAATCTTCTACCATTTTTTTTGAAACCCTACCTAGTGCCACACATGTGAGAAATGTATTATCTCCTGGTTCTCCCTTTATAGAAAAGGCACCCTTCAAGGATATTGCAGGACATTTGAAATGGAAAATGTTGGAACTTTGTCTCAGTTTTTTTAATCAAGTTTTGCTGGTCAACTCTTGGAGGAAACACAAACTTCTCTCTTTTGCTACCAAGTATAAGCCAGTTGAAAAAAAGGTCCAACCAGTCAACCAGCCTATGCCTCTCAACCTCAATCCTCCTTTTATGTGTCCTCCCTTATCTTGAAATCCTTAATGTGGTTTATCTAAATCTCTTACTTGTCCCTTTGTGCCCCACGGTTGTGTCACTGAAGAACGTCTGAAAGTGGTCAATTTTGGTCCAGATGGATGGCTTCTTCCTGATTAGTTAAACTTCATCAAAAATTTCCTATCTCTAAGGGAAAAATCTATTTATTTCTGTGAAGAAAAGAGAGGTCTCTTGAAGGAATCCTATGGTCTTCCTGATATCATCCCTGTAGTTGAACATGATCCTTGGCAAAAGAAAAAGATCCCAATCAAAGCTGCTAAAGTCAACAAATTTATCAAGTTGGTCCGCAAACAAGTTTGTACTGGTCTATATGAACAGTAAACTTCTAGTTATTCCAACCCTGTCTTCTGTGTCCTCAAGAGTGATGGTAAACTTATAATATTTAATTATCTTCGACCTCTTAACAGAGTAAATATTAAAGATTCTGGTATTCCCCCTGACACTGAAGAATTTGTTGAATCCTTCTCTGGGAGAGCTTGCTATGGTCTAGGGGAAATTATGGGTGGTTATGAAGAACAATCCCGACATCCTATCTCTTGCCCTTTTACTACTTTTGATAAACCTCTTGGTTGATTTCAAATTACTTGATTGCCTCAAGGTGCCACTAATTTGGTTGCAGTCTATCAGTCTCAGATGATTTGGACCCTCCAGGATGAAATCCCTGATCATGCTGGTATATTTATTGACAATGGCAGAATTAAAGTTTCAGTTTCTGACTATGATAATGAGCTCTTACCCTGGCATTCAGGAGTTCTTTGATTTATCTGGGAGTATGTTAAAACTTTGAAAAGGATTCTGTTTTGAATTGAGGAATCTGGCCTTACTGTCTCTGGATCCAAATTGGCTGCTTGTGTCCCTACTCTGGAAATTTTTTTTCATGTGGTCTGCAAGGAAGGAAGAAGGATGGCACCAGCAAAAGTAAACAAGATCATCTATTGGCCCACTCCAATAAATCCCACTGAAGTTAGAGGTTTCATAGGTGTTGTGACTTATTTTCAAATCTTTATCCCAGCTTTATCCAACATCTGTGCACCATTGTGTTGTCTAACCAGCAAAGATACTGAATGGATCTGGACCCAAGAGTTTGAACATTTGTTTCAGTTGCTTAAAATGATTGTTGGTAAAGACATAGTTTTGAAAAATATTGCTTATGGACCTGGATCTGGCAAGATCAAGCTGGCTGTCAATTCTAGTTATCAATCTTTTGGGGCTGTCCTTACTCAGGAAGATGAAAATGGTTGGGACTGTCCTGCTCTCTATGAGTCTTTTTTATTTTCATATGTAGAATCCAGATACTCTCAACCAAAACTGGAACTCTGTGGTGTGGCTTGAATGATGAAGAAGCTCCAAACTTTCCCCTGAGGTCAACATTTTGAATTAAAAGTTGAAGCTTGATCCATCATTGAAATGATCAATTCTCCCAGCCTCCCTAATGATCTTATGACTTGTTGGGTGGCCTTTATCCAGCTTTTCTCTTTTGATATTGTTCACAGGCCTCAAAAATCTTTCACTATGCCTGATGGATTTCTGCAACATCCTCTTGGAGACAATGAATCTGATGTTTGAATGGATTTCAATGAGGAAGAAACTTTAATTCAACCTGTTTTTTCCTTCTTCTCTCAGGATTATTCTGGCTTTCAGCAATATTTCAGGCTTAAAATAGAGCAGTATCTTTTAACTCTTCAAAAACCTCCTCATCTCTCTGCAAAATAATTTTGATCCCTTAAAAAAATTCATCTAATTTCTTTGTACAAGGCTCTAGTCTTATAAAAAGAGGGAACCCTTGTTCTCTTATTGTTGTTACTAACCCTTCTAAACAAGATTCTATCCTTGAAAGTCTCCATGATAGTCTTGTTTATTGTGGGGAAACAAAAAATTATTGAAAATTATCTGAAAAATTCTGGTGGCCATCTCTGAAGAAATCTTTCTCTCAATGGTGCAAGAGTTGTGAAGTTTGTCAAAAACAAGATCTTAGGCATCCATTGGAAATCCATTATCCTACTGGGAAGTACACTGTCTTTGGAAGGATTGCTATGGATGTGGTTCATATTAAGGCAGGTGGTGCTAAGTACCTCATTGTGGCTAGAGATTATTTTTCTGGATGGGTTGAAGAAAAATTTCTTAAGAATCTTAGCTCTGAATCAGTGGCAGCCTTCCTCTATGAGACTTGGACAATGCATTACGGCTTGGCCCAATCTTAACCTACTGATGGTGGCTCTGAATTTGGTGGTAAACTTGCTGAAATGATCCAAGCTCTTCCTGGAAAACACAGAGTTACTACTCCTTATTATCCTGAAGGCCAAGGAATAGTGGAACAAGGCCATGCTCCTTTGAAGGCTGCACTTGTTTAACTGGCTGGTGAAAGTGGAAAGAATTGTTTCAAATTTATTCCTCTTGTTCTCTTCTCTTTTTGAATCTCAACCAAATGGACCACTGGCTACTCACTTTATGAAATAATCTTTGGTCAAAGAGCAGTTCTTCCTTTGGATCTGAAAACAGAATTTTTCTTGGGCATTTCATGGGGGAGGGTGGCCTCAACCACTGATCTATTAGTTGCTAGATCCAAGCAAATGGTGCAAATTGAAGATTCTTGTGATGAAGCTTATCAGAAGATGATGGAATCAAGAGAAAAATTGGTCTGGTATTGGGTAGATAAGCACTTAAATCAAATCAGGGATCCCTTAAATCCTGGTTATCTATTTTTAGCTTATAATTGATCCTTGGAGACTCAGTGGGGAAAGCTTTTCTCAAACCTCTGGAATGTTCCTTATTGGGTAGTTTGCCAAGTTAGAGGTGGATCTTATTTTTTGGAAGAGCTGGATGGTACTCAGTTGGCCAGAAGGTTCTCTGCTGATCAAGTCAAGAAGTTTCATGGTTGTGGAGGCAACTTGTCTCAGAAGTAAGTCCTCCCAATTGTGCACCACCAGGGTCATTTTCTGTGTTTTTGTTGTGAAACTCTACTGTATGCCACATATGTGAGAACCTGGGAGGCCTTATTTGTTTTATCTCTGCCATTTATAAAACCCCTTTGGATGGATCAAGATATCTTTCAATTCTTCAATAGCTCTTAAGACCAAGAAATGGCCATTCTTCTGTTTCCATTTTTTTGCATTCCTCCTTTTCTTAATATCTTCAAAATCAAGATGGAGACTAGGGAAAGTCTGTAAGTTGGGGAGAGATGTGGTGACCAAATTGGGACACCTCATGTAAAGGGCAAATTTTTTTAATTTTTTTTACATTCCTTCATCCAGCTTTCATCAAAAAAAAAACCCATTCCGCTTGTTTTCCCACTCTCTTTGTGTCATCTCTTGTAAGTAGTCTACAGGGCCTCTTTCCCATAAAATGAGGGGCTCTCTCTTGCCTTTTGTCCATCATTCATCATTGTGTCATAATCATTGGAATCAATCATTACATCCGTGGGGCCCTTCCCCTTTATCTGAGGATCCTTATCCTGGGTATATCTTTTGATTTCCCCTTGGTCCTTGAGCCTCCATACTCAAATCTTTGATCCTTCCATCTGTGAAATTGTCCTTTATCACCAACCAATAGCCTTTCTGGTTGAAGAAGAATTCATTTGATTTAATTCTTGAGTGTGTTATACTGCTCTTGATCCCATTTTTGAACATACTTGTCTGATCATTCCTTTTGATTGTCCTTCTGAAACCAGTCACATTTGACTGAGAGGTTTATTTAAGCTTTAAACCTGGAGTTTCAAACCTCCCTTTATTTCTTTAAAATTGAATTCCCCCATGCTATTCTTGAGTCCCTTGGGAAGTGCTGGGTTATTATTGTTTGAACTGGTTACTGCGCTGCTTCTAGAGCTTCATAAAACAAATTGCTTTGTTTTGTACAGCCACCCACATTTATCTGGTACACTTCAAGCGCTTGATTGCGGAGAGTTGGGCAGGTTCATTGAGAACCTGGAGGTTGGTTGGGATTGAGTTGATCTTTCCCAATCTTCTGCTGACAACCAGAGTTATTAGCTTGTGGGTGTTGTTACTTACAACTGCCTTGTTCTATTGAACGCTGAACAAACTTTAACTTATTCTGTTCAAATCTTCCCGCACCATATTGTCTCAGATAGTGTTGTTCCGCCGCTACCAAATACTATAAAACTCATCCCTTCCATTGATTCCTTATTTACAAGGTTCTGGACCTTGATTCCGGGTACATTTAAATATTTTTTTAATGCTCAGGAGGGCAGCCTAAAAGCACCTTTCCCCTCCACAGAACTGCCTGCGGCTCAGCACTATTTGGATTCTTACACTGGCCAAGGCTCAAACAGAGGAAACAAGGGAAGAAGAAGGGAATGGAAATGAGGGAAGAAAACAAAAGGAGTAAGAGGATCAAACTGAAGGGAATAGATTGGAAGGGAAGGGCATGGGAAGGAATGGAATGGTGGAAAATGGACTGGGAGATCAAGGCAGAGGAACCCAGGTGCAAGTCTTTGTGCAAATAAAGATTGATTTGAGGTTTTTTACTGGCAAATTTGGAGAGGGTTTGTCACAAATTCAAAGAAAGAGAGCCCATGAAGAACTCCTGGATGAAGATGAGTGAAATGCCCAACCAAAGAGAGCTCAAACAGCAATGTGCAAGGAAATCTTTGAGGAGGCATTGGTTTCACAAGTTCATTTGATTTGAAATAATTCTGGGCTAATAAATGATGAAGATATTGAAGAATTTGAATAAATACTAAGATATTTCAATGCAAATTGGGAGAATGTGGAAAAAAGGATAAAGGAAAATTTATAATGTATTTATTTATATATTTTTGATATTATTTTGTTATTTTTATTATCTTTGTTCATATTTTTATCTTATTTTACTTTGAAAAAATGAAAGAAAAGTTATTTAAATAAAGTGAAGAAAAATTAATGCTAATTCTTCTAAAATAGAAGTAATTGATGGTAAAAAAGATTTTAAATGGAAAGCGTAAGAAGAATGAAACTTAAAAACAAGGATGGATAAGATGGAATGGAATTGAGAGTGTGACAGGTATGATGGAATGGAATTGTTAAAGGTAATGGGATTGGATTAAACGGGATTTAAACCTTGCTAGGTTTTCAAGGTTAGTTTGCATGGAATTCTTGGACAAATTTGGGGTAGTTGCAAAGGTGATGAGCTGGTTCAAACCAGGTGCAATCTTTGCTGTACTGGAACCCAGTCTTTTTGACAGGGTACTGAAGTTTTCCTTTGCATAACCTGGAATCTAGAATACATATTACTTCCAACTCTAAATGATCTTTGACATTGACTGGTTCAGGAGGGGGATGATTCTTGCCTGGGTAAAGGACTCAAGCTGGCTCTAGGAGAAACACATGAAAGACCAGGTGGATACCTTTCCATTTTGCAGGTAAAGAAAGTTTTAAAGTGTTGGGAGATATTACTAATTTTAATTTGAAGGGGCCAAGTTTCTTCTCAGAGAGTTTTTGGGTTGGGCAAGTACTGCAAATGTTGCAAGCATTGAGCCATACCTGATCTCCTATTGCAAAGGTTGGTGCCATAGTGCAAAGTTGGTCTGCTTTCTGCTTGTATCAATGGTTTCCTGATTCAAGGTTTGATTGGAGTTGCAATTGGAGAGATTGGATGAGGGTGAGGTAGTTGGTAGCCGGTTGAGAAGTTTCTAAATTAATAGAATCAAAAGTTTGGTTTCTTCCATAAAGAGTCTGAAAGGGCAACTTTTTGGTAGAAGAATGAGTGGAATTGTTGTATGCAAAATTGGCTAGTGGAAGCCATCTTGACCAGTTTTCCTACTGATAGGAGATTTACATTCAAAGATACTGTTTGAGAATCTGATTGACTCAATTAGTCTGTCCATCTGTTTCCAGGTTGTAGGCAATCAATAAATTTCAAGTGATCTTCAAATGCTGGCATAGGGAGGTCCAAAATCTAGAGATGAACAAAGATCCAAAATCACTAACTACCAGGGAGACCCTTTTTTGATAATAAATATTCTAATAATAAATTAGCTAGACATTCTAAAGAGAAGGCCACAGTAATGCAAAGAAATAAAGCCATCTTTGAGAAGCAATCTACTACTACTACAATAGCATCATAACCACTAGAAATAAGTAATTTATAAATGAAATCCATCAACAAAAAGTGCCAAGGAATAAGCGGGATTTCAAGTGACTGAAGCAGCCCATACTTCTGGTGTGTTGAGGAATTGTTACAATTTCAATCATAGCACATGTTAACATATTCATTTAATTCCTTGTTCATACCAGGCCAGTAGAAGTCTTGTGCAATAAACCAGTAGGTTTTATCCTTTCATGCTGACCATAAAGTGGAGAGTTGTGACAAGACTCAAAGTTATCTAACCTAATGCAAGGATTTTCAGGTACTACTATACAATCTTTAAAATCTAAATAACCATATTTCTTGATACTTTAATTGTTTGTTGATTTTTTTTTTCACTCTTTCAAAGTTTTTTAAAATTGGGGTTGTCAAGTTGGGATTTTGAAAGTTTGGAAGCTTTTTCTCAAAGTTGGATGATGATCAAACTGAGTTGGGCAGAATGGTTGAAGAAAAGTGTCCTAATGTTGTCAGGGTGGTTATTGGCAAAGGTGCCTGTCCCAACGTGATAAAGCATCTGGGACTACCGCTTTTTTCATGGGGAGGTACATGATTGTAAATTTGAACTTGGAGAGGTATTTGGCCCAACTTGCCTGTCTGCGTGTAAGGAAGTTTGAGCTCATTATTTAAGAGAATAGTGATCAGTTAAGACCTCAAAGGGTTCAATAAGACTCAAAAGGTATGAAATCCATTTCTTCAAGCAATAAATGATTGCAAGAATTTCCATTTCATAAATCTCATAGTTGCCCTTTGCTGCAAGCATTTTTCAAGAATCAAAGGCTATGGGATGAAAAAGAGAGGAAGAGGAAGAAAACTGCAAGATTACTCCTGAAATTGCATAGTTGCTTGTGTCTGTTTCCAAAATAGTGTGAGCTAGATTGTTGAAGTGAGAAATTAATGGAGCAGTATTAAAATCTTTTTTCAGACCATCAAAATCCAAAGCAGCTTGTTCATTAAAAAAGAAAAGAGTGTCTTTTTGAAGAAGATTAGTAAGATTAACAGTCTTTTTGGAATAATGCTCAATAAAACTCCTGTAAAAATTACTGAGTCAAAGGAAAAATTGAAGGGATTTGACTGAAGAAGGTGTGGGACATCCCAATATGCGTTGGCTCTTGGCTGTGTCCATTTACAGTCCTTGTTGAAAAAGTATAACACCTAAAAACTGAAGAGAATGAGTATGAAATTCACACTTGGAGGATTTTGCAAACAGTTCATTCTTTAAAAGTCTCTGCCGCACCTCTTGCATGTGTGAAATGTGATCCTCAAAATTTTTTGAGTAGAAAATTTTATCATCAAGATACACCAAAAGGTATTTTGCTACAAGGTCAGAAAAAATGTCATTGAAAAAATGGTCAAAAGTGGAAGGAGGTTTGCAAATTCCAAAAGGTATAAATTTATAATTATAACTGCAAAACTGTGTTCTCATTGTGGTAAAATACTCATGGCCTTTTGAAAGACATATCAGGTTATAGGCACCTTGAAGGTCTAACTTTGAGGAATAAGCAGCTCCATGGAAAGGAGTGAGAAGGTGCAAAATAGGTGGTACTGGATAGGCATTCTTCCGGGTCACCTGGTTCAGTTTCCTCTATTCAACACAAAAGAAAAGGTGGCTGTATTTATTTGGTAAAAATAGGACAGGCAAGCCATTTTTTGAATTGCTTGGTCAAAGAAATCCTTTTGATACATTTTACGCAATGTATTCTTGAAGTGTAGTTTCTTCCTGCTTTGAGAGAGAGTAAACTGGTCTGGGTGCTGGGGGTGGGCCAGTGAGTTTTATCCTGTGATCATAAGAAAAGGAAGGAGGTAGTTTATCTGCCTTTAAAGCTGAAAAGATGTCAGCCAACTCATAGTAAACCAAAGGAAAAGACTCTCAGATGAGTTCTAAATCTTCAATCTTGTCATCTTTGAGCACTGGATTTGAAGGACTCACAAAATGCAAGAGAATTAGGGATCTCAAAATACAATTTTTAGTAGGTTCCTGATTCTCTGAAAAGAAACAAGGAAGAGGTAAGTTGGAAAAATAAGCAATAACTCCTAAATCTGAAGAGGGAACTTGGGAATGAAGGTCAGGATATTTTAAATCTCCTGGTTGAAATTTGTCATCCAACTCAATGAAAGTGTCAGTTAGGCTGTTTAATTCCTGTTTTAAAGAAGTTTTAGTTTCCTGGGGCTGCAAGGTTCAAATTTTGATTACTACTTCTTGCCAGTTCACATCTGGATCACAGTAAACCAGGAAGTCATGGCCTAGAATGGTGTTGTCCATTCTTGGGATGTCCAAGAAAAATAATTCCAATTCAAAGCTGGGGAAATTGGAAAATGTGAAGGTCCATTTTACCTTATGGGTAACCCAATGAGATGGGTTGTTTGCACTATCTACTAAATGGATGAGAAATTTATCTATTTTGGAACACATAAGATTTTTGGAAGTGGCAAAGGATGAACTTATAAAAGAAACATTAGCGCCAGAATTGATAAAACACAATAAGGATTGTTGTTGAAATGAAAAAGGAAAAATCTTGAGCTTGGAGCATGAAGTGACTTGCAAGTGAAAATATTTACATTCTGATATTCATATGATGTGTGGTTTTCCTTGCAAGTATCAGAAAAACTAAAAGCTAATTTTTTGACTGCTTAGACACTGTGGAAAGAGATTGTGTTTTTGGTAAATTCCCCCCAATAATATAAAATTCTCCGCAAAAATCCTGCTCCAAGTTCCAGAAAGCCCACTAGCCCTTGAGTCACACTCCTGTAACTCTGCAATTCCTTATCAAACTCTGCTTCCGCACCCAAGCTGGAAACCACTAAATCTAACTTGCAATGAAATAATAGTAAATAAACAAGAAGGACTCCCCAACAAGCTCTGCAATTGAACTATTTCCCTAAATATGACCTCAGAGAACTCTCCCTGGTAATTAAACTCCAAAGTAACAGAAGAAAATAATAAAGCTTATAATTTGCCATGATAATCTCCAATAATGATGATGTGATCTCCAATAATGGTAAAATCCAATGATGATAAAATCCTCCCCTCATTTGTCTCATACAACAAAAGAAAATCTTTCTTATATATACAACAGATAACAAAGGAACGTAAACTGCTAATGAATGACTCCTTTTTCCACCACCTCCGTGCAATCTGCACTGATCCTCCTCACTAATAGTCGGATCCTTACCCAATCCGTTGATCTGCAGTAGATTTGATGATCCTGTTTCCAATTCCCCCTAACAGTTGAGTTGCACCAATGCATAACTAATGACAGATCCTTGTGTTCTTCCCTAGGTGATCACTCCCAATGCCGCATGCGGCATAACTACAGATCCCCAACAACCCACATGCTTCCTCCTAAACTTTAGCTTTCATCCCCCCACAGCGCTCTGCAATCTCAGTGCATATCCCATAATTGGCCTAATCTGTACTACTTAGCTCCGATCACTTGCTTCTGCATTAGTAAACCCACCGCCGCAGAGGGAAAGTTATGTTCAACCATGCAATTTCCGCAAAAGGCAAAAAATCCGGCCCATTCTTGTCAATGTGCCCACAAAAAGCGTGCGCCGCACCAATGCTGAGCCCTCAGCTAATGTAATCCAGAATAGACAGTCCACCAACGCGCTTCTCTGTGCCTATTTTACTATGGACTTCCACCCACAGCTGAGCCGCTCCAAGTCAAATGTCCAGTGGTGAGCCTACTTGCCTCTGTGTCTATAAATAACCACCACACTGCTTTTCACAACTATTAACATCATGTTTCCCTCCACAATACATACATAACCTGTCTCTTTACCTCCTTTGACTTTTCTCATTCTGGAGCATACCAGTTTCTTTGTCCAGAAACTTTGTATTTCTGGCAATGGCTTTCCCCTTTGGGTTTGAGTTTGAATTTGGATTTGGTTTGGAATGTTTTGGATTCTTCAATTTTTGCTTTGAAGAGTTTTCCACCTTCTGAGCCAAGGCTCACAATCCATTATTTTTTTTTTAGAGCAGTTCTTTTCATCATAGCCATTATCAATCTTGATCACCCAATCTATCAACTTCTGAAGGTAAGTTGTCTTATATCCCCCAACTGTGAGCTGTTTGATTAGGTGTGCCATTTAACCCTTTTGGAAATGAAATAAAATTGCTTCCTTGTTCCATTAGATGCAAGACTGCAGTTTTCAGAATTGAGATACATAAACAGAAACCCTACTATTCTCCTTCAAAACAAGGCTGTTGAGTTTGTATCTGGTGTTTTGCACTTTGTTGGGGTCGCCAAACAGGGTGAAAAATTGTTGTTCAAACTTGTCCCAATTGTTGAGAATACAAGTGGGACTTGTATTGGATAACAGTTTGAGAGAATTTTCAAACCACTGCAAGGCTCTAAATCCTAAGAATGAAGACATGTACATGAACTTATGTCTGTTGGAGGGGAAGTTATTGGGATTGTTTGAGAATATAATTTTACAGGACTGCAGGTAAGATCCAAGCTTATGGGCATGTTCTCCTGGAAATTTATCAGGCTGCTTCATGCCCAGAGTGCAAAAAATAGGACCACTTGTGCTAGGTTGCAAGGCATTGTGATTAAGAGCCTGGATCATAGCAGAGAGGATGGTTGTATTTCCCAAATTGGGAGCACTTGTGTGAGCCGTTGATCTACCATGAGTCAAGTTTTCCTTGGAAGAGTTTTTGGTATCTTTGATCTGCTCAAGAGGATCCACTGGAGCTTTGGATTGACTCAAAGAAGCAAGGGTGTTTTTGAGAGTTTTAAACAAAGGAGATTTGGAAGAAGGAACAGGATCTAAGGGTTGTTGGGGCTGTGAAGCGCTGGATCTCCCTACCCTATTGATATCATCATTATAAGGGTTGAAAGAAGCATTCCTGGTCAAGCAAGTAAGTGAAATTGTAAAATAAATATATATAGATTGCAAACTACAAGAGATGATTTGAGTTAGTTAATTTCCTGTCAAACAACCACCCCACATACTATTGGGCAATCCTTAGATGATTTTGAGCACAAATGGGAGAGGCTGAATGCAAGGTATGAGTGCAAGATAGGGAGGCTAACTGTAAAGTGTGAACTGATGGTTTAATGGTTCAAAAAACAGCAAGAGGGATGAGTTGTTATGATGGGAGGGAACTAAGGCAAAGACAAATGTGATGAATTTTCTTAGAAAACTGCAAGAATTTATGAAATTAACCAACTGAGGAAACAATCTTCAGGTTACCAGCATAGTCTTTATAAGTTAATCCAACGGTGACTAGATACAACCTGATGGATACTTATCTACAGCTAGAGAGAAATGATGCAATGAATGACAGGAACAGAATTTTAAAATGGAATAAACAATACAGTTGTTTTCAAGGTCATAGCATAGGTGCAAGACAATAGAATATGAGAGTACAAGAACATAATAGATGATACATGGAAGGAATGAAATGTGAAGACAATGCAAATGAATGGATGTAGTTATGCAGGGAAGGGAGCTAGTACATTGTAAAACTATACAGTTAATGTGTCTACCTAGGCATGGATGCAAGCTAGTGTAAATGTATGACCAAGATTGGAAGTCCAAGGGCTAGAGATACCCAGGGGTAGAAGATCAAGTCTCAAATGGATGGTCAACTGGATTAGAGTTAACTGCAAAGATTTGCAAGTATATACTGAGTTTCCAAGATTGGAAGGTTGTTACAAAAGCCAGCGGTAGTAAGCAGAGGGAACCATTGATGTTTTGCTTTATTTGTGTCATGCTTATGGACTGAGGTAGATGGTACTGAGGAAAAGGATATGTCAAAATGAAGAAGACAATAACCCTTAACCTTGGAGTGTGACACATGGATGTCAATGAATAAGGGGATGATATGGTAGATTGAGGAAGGGAACACCATCTCTGCAGTCTGAGATTTATATTTGGAGAGATCTCAAGGGTAGATGTTTGTGTGCTCACTAGATTTTCATAACCCAATGGAAAATATTGCAAACTTACTGAGCTTGCTTGTTATCAAGCCCTCATCAGTTTTTTCACAATGGGGAGTTTTTTCTTGGTAAACATAAGCCAATGAACAGGATTGCTGAGAGAATCTCCAGTTGCTGGACAGGTTGGCATTTTAGGTAGCAGCTTTCTGGATAAAAAAAAATAGCTAGCAAGCAATTCATGGTATGTGTTTTGCAACTGTGAAATCCATGAGGCCATGAAAGCTATCTAGCAACCCAAGTCACACAATCCTGCACAATGTAGTATGTTGTTAGCTAGGACTGCTATGTCATGTCAATTTTTTTTTTTTCAAATTTCAACATGTCAAAACAATACTTTTATGAACTGTTCACTTGTATTTTTATTTTAATTTTTATTTTGCTTTTTCAATCAGAGAACAATGCATATATTAGGGGGTATCAAAGTTAACCAAACCCTCCATTTTTTAATGGCAGATTTCAACCCAAATCCGCCATTTCAAACCCGCCATTAAAAATCAAAAAAACCCACTTATTTCAGATCAGACGTGTCAAAGTTAACCTGAAATAAGTGCGTTTTTTCAAATAAAGTACTTAAATGCTTCCACCACCTGTTGGCGTCATACACCCCTGTCTTCCCACCTCCTTCTACCTCTGACCTCATCGGAAAATTTTTTACCCCCACCCTCATCATAAAATTGATTGACCACTCTCATCAATTTATCGCTCTCATCACTTGATCACTCTCATCCACTTCATTGCTCTCAAAACTTCATTGCTCTTAAAACTTCATCACTCTCATCACTTAACCACTCTCATCACTTGATAACTCTCATCCACTTTATCGCTCTCAAAACTTCATCACTCTCATCACTTAACCGCTCTCATCACTTGATCACTCTCATCCACTTTATTGCTCTCAAAACTTCACCACTCTCATCACTTTATCGCTCTCATCACTTGCGTAGCCCGAACTCTTTCAAATGGCCCCTCAGCAAACCTCCCCCCACAAGTCCAACACACCCAAGAGAACATCACCAAGGAACTCCACAACAAACAATCCTCCCCCATCAGCTTCCAAGGGCTCAAGTCAGCTCAAGAGAGCTGATCACATCATCCTGGTAAACTGGCTGAAAATTCCCTCCAACTACAATGCCTGCTTTGGATCCAACAACGAAACAGGTGTTGGCCAACCTCAATCCTCTAAGGTCAATGGTTATCTCCTGATGGCCAATGAACTCAAGAACAAAACAAAAGGTAGGCTGGATCTGTCATCCAAACAGATGAGGGAGCGGTTCAAAAACTATTGAGCCAAGTACAAAAAGGCCCACTCCATGTCTATCTCCACTGGCTTTGGTATCACTGACTTGGACAAAGCCAAAGGAATCAACTAGGTGGTTGATAAGTTGGACTCCATTTGTCCTTTTTATATTCAAATGGATGAAATCTTTGGAAAGAAGGCCAACATCACCCCCCTAGCTGCTTTCAATGCCCAACAATCCGATTCCGTTGATGCCAAGGACTTGGCTGGGGATGCTCAGCCTACCAACGGGGACCTTGATCAAACCTTGGCCTTGGAGTGGCCCCCCTCTGATGACGAGGAGGATATTCAAACACAATTGGCTCCAATCACTTCTACTTTGGTATTGATTGATCAGTCAATCCCGACCTTGGACCCCTCACTTCCTTCTTTTGATTGCTCTCTTCCTGGGGCAGAACAACTGGAGAACTTGCCCAATGAGGAGGATTTTATTCCTGGATCACCGTTGCCATCAACATTGGCTCAAGTAAGGAAATAAATTGTTTTTGATTCTGTCTGGTTGCTCCTGACTGATTTACATTGTAAAAAAACAGGCTCATCCATTTTTGATTGGCCAAAAACTCAAGCCAATGGGGCCTCCCACATCGCCTTCAAATACTAGTGAGGACTTTCAGACTCAAACCTCCTCTGCCAAGGGTAAGCAAAAGGCCTCCAATTCCATCAATGTCAACCCCAAAAGTCATCAAAAGAGGAGAAACACTTCCAGTTTTTCGGGCTTTGAAGAAATCATGGAGAAGAAAGATTCATGTAAGTTGATTGATTCAATATCCTTGCTTTCAAAATCATGCTCATTGCCATTCCCCTCCAAAAAACAGTGAAATCACAAATTGAATCAGATAAACTTCAGTTTGAAAAGCAAAAGTGGGATCGCCAACTGGCCATGGATGGTCAAAAGCAGCAAGCCGAGACTTTGGCTAATCAACAAAAATTGGATGCTGAGTGGAGGTTGAAACAAGCTGAGCTAGAGTTTCAAAAAGAGGAAAAGGAGAAGGATCGGCAGCAAGTGCAACTGGAAAAGGAGAGGGAACAACGGGCAAACAAAAAAAGGATAAGGTATCAGTAGCTTTGGCTTGCATTGGCAGTGGTAGATTGGTAGAAGAAATACAGCAGATTACTCAAATGCTGGGCTTGTAAATATATTTGCATGGATGAAAGAAAAACAAATTATTTTTTACTACAACAACGTTTGAGAGCATTCTTAACCCCACCAATATACAAATCTTTTTTGTTTTTATTGATATTTTTTTCTCTAGAGTAAATTTGGCCGTTTTTCATGTCCCTACAAGTGCTCTGAGTTTTTTTATTAATTTGGAGTGACATGGCCATTCTGGTATGGGTTGCTGTGTCCACAGCTGGAAAGTTACAGTGCTTGTACTTGTTAGCCGCCCAAACCATTTTGACTATACCTTTTTGCTTGAAATCAATTCCAAAGCCAAGGTCAGGAAAAACAAATTGACCGTCCGAAACTTGATATTCATCCGTATCTTCAATAAGTTGACCATTTGATTTTTTGGTTTGGACCACAAGTAAAAAGGAATAGCCAGAGATGTTGCCTTTTTCAATATGAGGAGAATTGTAAAAAGAATCCGAGGTGAAAGTGAGGTGTGGGGAGCAATCAAAAGGTGTAGGCTTGGAACCAAATTCCAACAAAGAGAAAGAGGGGATGTTGCTGTCCTTCATGGTATCACGGTTTGATTCAAAGGCAAGTTTGGCCAAATTACAAAACATTTTTCCTAAAATTTGGGATACTTTGTCGGCCTTCAAGTTGAGGACAGCGTACTCTTGAGGAGAAGATATAATGGATGATTTCTTCACATAACGTCCGAATAACTCCAAAGGGTTCATCAATTTTAACCAACCAATTTCCCACATTTTTCCACCCCAAGATCTTGAGGGACCAACTGGGTTGACAAATTTTTTTGAACTGTGAAGGAATGTTGTCACAAAGTTGATATCTTTCTTATCTTGCTCAGATAGTCAATCCAAAGGCACAAATTCAATGACGGCAACGAGAGCATGGTGATCAGATTGGTTGAGAACGATAACTTTTCCATGGTGGAAGAAGTGGAAAGCCCCAATTGTCTGTTTTGCTTGCTTAAATTCTTCCTGGGTGGGTTTTCAAGGGTTGTTTTTCTTTTCAGCCATGATAGCAGGGTACAGATCCAAAGGGCATAGCTTTTGTCTAGACCAGGCAAACTTTTCCTTGATCAAGTCGTCAGTCACTTCCAAAGAAATTTCCGAATCCCTCATTTGAGCCCTCCTTTTTCTACGATTCCTCTGCTTGCCACCTCTCTTTATGTTTTTCATACCATCTCCTTCCATCTTTCTCCCTCCCAGGCACTTGCTGCACCCGAGGTGAGGATCAAGGTGAAATTTGAATGGATGTATAACGTTTTGAGTTTGGTAGGCATTGAAGGAATTAATATCAAAAAAGGAGTTGGACAAACAAAAAGACCAGTCAAACAAATAAAAAAAAAAATGTCAGCAACGTTCTCATTATGGAAACGGTGGGATTAAAAAAATAAAAAAGAGATGAAAATCAAGGATTCCTCTGCTTGCCACCTCTCTTTATGTTTTTCATACCATCTCCTTCCATCTTTCTCCCTCCCAGGCACTTGCTGCACCCAATGTGAGGATCAAGGTGAAATTTGAATGGATGTATAACATTTTGAGTTTGGTAGCCAGTGAAGGAATCAATAGATATAAAAAGAATAGAATTAGATGGGGAGGAGTGGTAATGATGAGGAGCCGCAGCCGGCATCATACTAGGCAAACCAGAATGTCCCAGGACGTAGCTTGGTTGGCGTAAGACTTGAGAGAATGTGTTCTGGCCAAGCTCAAAAACCTAAAAAAAAAAAAAAAAAAAAAAAAAAAAAAAAAAAAAAAACAACGGGGAAGTCAGTTCCTGTACCCTACAAAAACCCTGCATCAATTGGCCCAAACAATTGGCCAATCGATTGCTTGATTGATTGCCAATCAATTGCCAATCAATCGGGCAATCAATTGCCAATTGATTTGCAATCGATCGGCAATCAATTGCTCAATTGATTGCGAATCGATTGGGCAATCAATTGGCAATCGATTGCTCAATCAATTTGCAATTGATCGGCAATTGATTGCTCAATCGATTTGCAATCGATTGCTCAATCAATTTGCAATTGATTGGCAATTGATTGCTCAATAGATTTGCAATTGATTGGGCAATCAATCACTCAATTGATTGCAAATCGATCAAGCAATTGATGGCCGATCGATTGCAAATTGATTGAGCAATCGATCGCTTGATTGATGAGAGGAGAAATTGGAGGAGGGGAGGGGCTCACCTTGAGGGATTGACCTTGAGGGATTGACCAAGGGATCCAGGGGGGACTAAAGGTTGAATTATCAAAGGATAAGCAACTGGTGAGGGGAAGGAAGAGGAAGAGCGTGGAGGGGGCTTACCGGGATTAGGAGGAGGGGATTCAGTGAGTGAGGTGAGATGAGGTGGTGGTGATGAGTGAGGTTGTTTGGTGAGGAGGAGGCAGGGTTTGACTGGTGAGTGAGTGGGGTGGATCCAGGGGGGGACTAAAGGTTGAATGATCAAAGGATCAGCAACTGGTGAGGGGAAGGAGAAGGAAGAGGGTGGAGGGGGCTTACCAGGATTAGGAGGAGGGGATTCAGTGAGTGAGGTGAGATGAGGTGGTGGTGGTGAGTAAGGTGGTGGTGATGAGTGAGGTGGTTTGGTGAGGAGGAGGCAGGGTTTGACCGGTGAGTGAGTGGGGTGAGGTTGAAGGGGTTGAGTGGTGAGGGGGAGGGGGGTGGCATTTGGTGAGTGGCAGGGTTTGAGGTGGAGGTGTTTTTGGATTCAAGTCCACTAAAAAAAAATAAAAAAAAAACTCAGCCTATGAATCTTGGGTGAACAACCAAAACCAAAAAAATACGGTGAAGGGAATTTTTACCAATTTCAAAATCAAAAATTACTCATCAAAGTGAGCAAGGGTGAGAGGAAGAATCCGCTCTCTCATAGAAGAAGATGAGGGACCAGATGAGACAGGGATGACTTGAGGCGGATCAGGAATATCATCTTGGAATATTTTGTCCCATTCATCTTAGATGTCGGCCAAAAGGTTGTGAAGGATTACACAAGTGATAATCCAGTTGATGAGGAACCTCATATCTTTGGAACATTGGAGCTGGTTTCACATCTCCCGTAAGCTGGCCCATCTTCCTTTCAGAATTCCTATGGCATGCTCAATCCAAACTTGTGATTGGGCAAGATGATAGTTAAAATCGGTTTTTCCTTGATCATTGGACAAAACATTCCGGTATGCTGGAACTACATATTTCCCACTAGCATAAGCCGAATCTGCCAGAAGGTATTGATCTTGGTCAAAGTAGATCTCTGGTTGTTGGGCAATCCGCATCCAATTGAAAACATATGAATCATGACAAGAACCTGGAAGGCCAGCATGGAGGGAGATGAACTTCTTGTTGTTATTGCAAACAAGTTTTAGTGCCACGGAGTATCTAAACAAAGAGATGGAACATATTTGGTCAGTGTGTGATCCAAAGTTTTATCATAGCGATTGGAAAAGAAATGAATCAATTTCCTTTTTTTACAATCAAAATAGTGGTTGCCATCTAGGTTGGGTTTTTGACTCAAGGGGATGGTGGTTCCATCAACAAAACCAATGCAACCAGGAAAGCCTTCTGTTTCCATTACTTGAGATATCTCCTTGTGTTCTTCTTTGGTTGGCCATGAAAGGACCAAGCAACGGAAAGATAGGATAGCAATCATGACTCTTTTGGTGTATAAGTCAATGCTTCCGTAACTGACTGAGAATAGATTTTCCAATCGATGGATTGCTGCTCCATTTCCATTTGACCCCAATCTACAAAGAGCAACGGCAAGTTGGATGGCTGGATTGCGTTGAGGATTGCAAGAATTGTTCTGGAAGATGTGGTGGTCTTCAATCATTTCCAAAAGTTTCATGAAAGAAGGCAACAAAGTTTGGAACAGTTGCTGGAAGCTTAAGTCAGGGATGAGATGAAGCTTTTGCCTTTCATACATAGGGTTATGGAGAGTGTGTATTCTTGGAACCATGTATTGCTTTTCCAACAGAGAATTCAAAGCTAACCAAGTTGATTCCAAATCGGAGTCTGAATCAGAGTCTGAATGGGAGTCAAACAGTAGCAAAAGTTCAGTCAGCTTTTTTGTGTTTTCAACTTGCTGGCGGGATGTTTGATTGGACATGTTGAGAAAGGTGGTGAGTGATGTGGGGTGATGAGATGATGATGGGATTTGTGTGAAGATGGGTATGTGAAGGTATGTGAAAACAATAGAGATGTGTGTGATGCAATGGATATGGGACCGGTATGGATTTGCTGATGTGGATGGGTGTTTTTGATGTGATGGATGGTGGATGGATGATGATGCATAAATGGCGGGTTTAATGGCGTGTTTGATGATTGAAATCCGCCATTTTCATGAAACACGCCATTTTGAAATACACCAGTTAGGGGGTATGTGTATTTCAGAAACCCGCCATTTTTAATGGCGGGTTTTGTCAAAAAAAATGGTGGGTTTCTAATGGCGGGTTTGCTAACTTTGATATGCCCTATTGAATCTTGTTTGTATTGGTTGCAGTTCTAGATGCGAGGTTGATCAGTTCAATTTCTGATGAATTTGATTGGAGGGTGCAATCAGATGGAGATGGGGGTAGCATATGGAGGATTGCAATCGAGAAGGGAGGGAGTTGGGGCAGTGGGGCATATCAAACCTGGGGCTGGGGTGAGGGGCTGAGGGGATAGCTGGGATGATAGTGGGAGGTGATATGAAAGGGCATTGAAAGGAACTCGTGTGTATACATAATATTTATATGGCAGATTGAAGTGGTATAGGATATGGAGGAGATATTCAAGGATGGAGCTAGCGAGCTTGCTAGTTCTTTCCAACTGTATGGAGAAGATCTGGCGTACTTGATACGGAACTCGCTTGCTAGTGAGCCCTTGTTTATTTTGGCACGGTTGTGAAAATCGCGCACTGACCCGCGGGTTTGCCGGGACGACTGTGGAAGATTCTGAGGCCATGACGATTATTCGTGCTGGGGTTTTTGCCTCTTTGCCCCTTGGACCTCACCCAGGCTTTGTTCTCGGCCAGGTTTCCCTCCAACTCGGCAGTCGCCGCTGCTCAGCTTGGCTGCTTCCAATCCAACCAATCGATCCCTCTTCATCATAAAACAATAGGTCGTTTCCCTTACTCTCTCATTCCATCATCTGCGTAAGTCGACTGAATTCCATCTGTTCCTCAATTTAAGTGTATTCTCCTTCGAACTAACAATCTATGAATTTTTCAACAGCCGTTCATCTTTCTTTCCAGGTAATGTGAGTATTCAGTACAGAATAGTGGACCAAGTAGTCTACAGGTTCTTTTGAATGCCCCAGCATATGTTTTATTTATTTATTTATTTATTTATTTTTTTAAAAAAAAACAAAACAACAACTGTAGGACAGAAATAAATCGAATCTAGGACAAAAACCAGACCAAAGAGGACAATACTGGGCGAAGAGACTGGACGATTCTCTCGAGATGGATGGTAGTAAGCTTGAACCTTTAAATTCTGAGTCTTGGATGATCAGATTAAGACTAGAACTCTCTAGGCCAGCTGGTCAGAGTGAGTGTGATCGAATCTAACTCCCAAGTTGATGAACTTTGCGATCGACAGTGATCATAGAATAGATTATAGGATCAAGATGAAAGAATCAAGAGAAGTGAGGATGGATGGAGATAAAGAGGAGTCGATCGTGAAGACGAGTGATGAAGAATGGAATCGAGAAGAGGATCGAATCGAATCACCAGGACTACGATCTCCCAGGATCCTAACCGATCGTCATCCTACCCATCCATCATCATCATTAACATCATCATCATCATTAACATCATCATCATCGATTAGAGCTCATCATCAATCGATCCCAACCGATTCAAGGGACGATCTAGTATTATTGCCATCATCCCTCAAGCCAATCGAAACCATCAAGACCCCAACCACAACGGACAAGACTGATCATCTCAACATGATCCCTAGGCCTTCACCATCAGCAACCAATCAGAGGGATCCAACCCCGAAGGGATTGAACGATTTAATCCTCCTCACTCAGAATTCCGTCCTCCTAGGTATAAACTCAACTACCAACATCCCCAAGTCCAGGGCGACGAGTACTTCTAGATCATCTAGGTCACTCTCCGTCTCCAATAGCCGTTCCTCATCCATCCTATTCACTCACTCCTCTCCACATCATCATCGATCATCAACTCATTCATCACCTCATCCTCGTCATCATCATCGAAACTCGAACGCTGGTTCACTCTCGAGGCAATCATCATTACACTCTAACTACAGTGAAGCAGCCTACGTATCTAGTAACTGTCCTAGTCCAATCCACTCCAGTCCTCAACCTTGGCCCACGACCACTAACACTCCTCCTCTTCCATCGGCTACCAATCACCATGACCATCATAACGACAACAACAATGATAATGAAGATAACAACGATAGCAATAACAGCACCCTTCCTATCTATCAAACCTCTCTCAAGTCTATCAACCCATCCCCGATCACCCCTCAGAAGAAATCAAGGCATCCCTCCTTCTCCTATCATGGTCTCGAGGGTAAAGGTAGCACCGGTGCTCACGCTCAAAAACCCGATTACAGCGAAGCTAAGATCGTCGTCGCTATGGTCTGCATCCATCCCCATCAGCTTTCCCTATTGTTCATCCAAGCTATAACTACCAACAACGCTCATCAAGCCACCCTGAACCAATCTAACCTCTCCGTGATCTTCATTAGGTCGGCCTACCAGCTCGAGGGAAATCTTACCTCAGTAATAAACTGCAGAGGTACTTGAAAGTCGGTCCTCAATCCTGACACTCATTCGATCCCCTTCAACCTGATTCGAAACTGATCATCATCCCATCCAGTGGTTAGAGTTCAGCGTCAAGGTATTCAACGTTGGACAGCATCGACGAGAGAAGTTTAGGCAGATGGCTCAAGAGTGTGGATCCAAGGAGGATCAATCTGCCAACTTCTTCGGTTGGTCCTCCTGGACCTTTCATCCCATTTTCCTACTCAATTCATACCATCACTACTCGTGCTCATCAATCTATCTCGTTGACGTTCAGACCCTAACAATCAATCTGCCAAAGAGATCAGAGAACAATTAGCCGCCGATTGTCTAGAGAGTTTAATAGCCTGGTTAAAGGCCGGTGGTAACGTTGGCATCCATGGTCAGTACATCATCCCATCCCCAATCTGGTATCGTCCAACCTGAAACTCGGAATCGTACCAAGAGCTAACGATAAAAAACTACTCTCGATGACCAAAATGTTCAAATACACCATCCTCAATCTCCACTGATCAGATGCCACCAATACGACCAGAGCTAGAAGGAATGCGATCGTCGACCGGGTCAAAAAAGAGAGAGGGATCAAGTTGATCTTCCTAGAATCGATCTGCACCGATCCAGCAGTCATTCAAGCGAACGTGGACGTCAAAGTAGCATCGGGAGATCCCGATTACGATGGGATGCCCAAGGAGAACGCCAAGGCCGATTTCTTAAAACGAATCGCCCATTACGAAGCCTCCTATGAGACGGTCGATGAACCCGAGTTGTCGTTCTGTAAGGTGGTCAACGTTGGTTATGAGGTGACCGTCAATCGAATCGACAAGTTTCGTCCCTGCTCCCTCCCCTCTCTCTACACTCATCCAAGCTATTCATAACCCTCCTCGTTCACGTCCCGCTGGTATGCTTCGGTGGTAAACCTTTCCCTCATGACGGTCCTCTTGATCTTATTATTGCTCGAACTAGTTACTTGGCATCTAGAGTAGCGTTTTATTTGATGAATCTGCGTCAGTGGGGTTCTCTCTCTCTCTCTCTCTCTCTCTCTCTTCGACGACTTGTATTGATCCCGGCCATCCCCTTTCCCTCCAAACTCGCCCCTTTGGGCGGAGAATGCGCGTCTACTTCTGGTCAATCTCGGTCTCTTCAGATATCACGCCTAGATCAATTTTTTTCACCCGCGTAAGTCGTCTCCCTGGCACCTAAATCCAGTTTCCCCGTTCTTCTCGACTCGGATAGGAGCGCTCCTGGCTACTAAGCAGAGTAATGACTGGTCGCGGCTCGATCGACTCAATTGGTTCCGCTTTTGGATTCTTACGTTCTAGCATGGTGAATCCCAATATAACGTGGATGGTAAAATTGGGGGTGATTCTCCATTATCAGAGCGTGGGATGGAGTATGCCAAAGCATTACCCAAGTTGATTGCAGATGCGATTGGTGACACCCCTCTAACTGTAAATCAATGTACAATTTCGTCCATCTTACCAATACTTTACGATCTCCACCGCAACGGGCCCAATTCATTTTTTTTCTTGTTCCTGTCAACAGGTTTGGACTTCGACTTTAAAACGAACGATCCAAACCGCTCAACATTTACCTTATCCCAAATTAACCTGGAAGAGTTTGGATGAACTCGATGCGGGAGTCTGCGATGGCATGACTTATGAAGAAATTGAAGTTGAGTCGTCTGCCCAGTCCTCTCTGTATACGTGTGTCGTGCGCAATCGATTGCAAGAATTGGCACGGGCCAATGACCGATCGAGGTTACGCTCACGAGCTAAAGATCCGTGGATAGTCACTCAATCATTCCTTTAACCCTTTGGCTCTGGCGAAAATCAGGAGCATTATCCCGAGGATTATGCTGCCAGGGATGATGACAAGTTCAATTATCGCTACCGAGGTGGTGAGAGTTATCGAGACGTTGTCGTCAGATTAGAGCCGGTCATCATGGAGCTGGAGAGGCAAGAAAACATTTTGATCGTTTGCCATCAAGTTTGTCATCCCTCCTTCCTCCATGACCGTCTTCATATTACACCCAATCTGAAGTTCTTGTTGATCATCGGCATGACTACTACGCGTCTCGTAATCTGACCTCTATCAGGCGGTCTTGAGGTGCCTCTACGGGTACTTGTGAGTTCTCCAATAATAATGATGATTTGGCTGGGGCTTTTTTTTTGGGAACTGGTGGACTTTCAGATTGACTATCTGACCCCTTATCTACTCTTTTTGTTCGTTCAGTCACAATTTTGCTCAAGACGAGGTAAGATAATTTCCCTTTTGTTTTCTCCCCCTTGCTCTCTATCCCATTCATCCCAGGCTTTTTTTTGTGGATTCGCGTGATGGTCCTGACCTCCTTTTGACGTCTCGGCCTGGTTTGGTTTGCGGCAACTTATAGTTGCCCTACCTTAAGATCCCATTGTTGAGTCCACCCTCTTTTTGTTTTATCCTTACTTCGATCGAGCTGTCTTCATATGTATCATTTCGGCTGATCTAAAACCTTTTCTTCTGGATCCTCTCACATGTTATCCAATCTGTTTCTGAGCGATAGACACACGGTCATCAAGCTAACACCTAAAGCTTACGGTTGTGACGAGGAGAGGTTTACGTTACCGATCCAAGCAGTCGATACGACTAGGTATGAAGATTTTCCTTCCTCGGATATCAGTCGCATCTCTCGGCCATTTCCCGTAATACTTGATCTGATCGATCGATTTCTCCTTTTCGCCCCCCCCTTTTTTTTTCGGCTTAGACCTAAACCCGTCAAGGCTGGCCACCCACAAGTTTCAGCTCTCGCTCGACCTGTGGATGATAGTCCATCTCCAAGCACCAGGCCGTAAGATTGCTCTCTCTCTTTGTCTCTTTCTCTTAAATTTAGTTCTCTTCAGCGCTCGCTCGATCTACTTCTAGACTTTTTTTCCAACCAAGCCTCTCGCTCTTGACTGCTGACCATTTGCATCTTGGGCTCTCCATTTACCTTGGACTTTTCTCTTCTTCCCATGTTGGATGATCACTATCACAAATCACCAAATCACTCAATTCAACACCCACGAAAAAAAAAAAAAAAAAAAAAACAGGCCAGTCAATTGATATCTCTAACCTTGATAGGCTCGAGGAAAGCAGATGTGATGTTGACCAAACGGTTTGAGTTGGGTCTTCCCCCTTCGCCTCTCGAAGCCGGGGGTATCTGTTCTTTTCTTTTTTTTCACCTGTATCCTATGGAGTCGTACACACGGGTGTTTTTCTTTTTCATAATGAGGGGTGGATTTATATTTCTACTTGGCCTTCATGCTCAGTCGATTTGGACGATTTGCTTTCTGCCTTTTGTATGTGCGTGTATGCTCTGTTTGAAGACAAGATAGCCGATGTGTAGGGTGGGGACACGATGGCTTCGCCATCTACGTTGAACGGTTGAGTATTATTTTTGATGATGGACCGAGTCAGCTCTAGAGGGTTCTCTTTCTGATCCTGCAGTTCTTTAAACCTCTGTAATACCGCTTTCATGAAACTTGTTTTCATTAGATTCGATGTGACTCACTGCTTCGAAAATGTACACCTTTCAATTCGCCCCAAGTGATCACTTATTCTAGGAAACTGACTAATGAGCCAATAAGGTCCATTCCAGCTATCTGTAGCAAAGAATGTGGCCCAATGCATCTCCAGGCTCCATTCAAAGACCAGAAAACCCCGCCTTTCTGGAACGGATGCCTCAACCAACTTGTCCACTAGACCCCCATCCCCCAGTAGTAGACTGACTTGACTCTGATTTTCCTTCAGCCTCTCTTTGAAGCCTCCCACGGTCCTTTCTTGATCTTCAACCAACTTTTTTCTTTGCTTGCAAGCAACCCACCAATTTGAACCTTGTGTCGATCGATTGGCCATAGGGTAAGAACCTAGATGTCAACTGGAAGAACTGGCTGCTGGACGTAGCCAAGCTCATGGCTCAAGGAGAGCCCTTGGGGGGACCACCAGTCCCCTGCTTCACCAACATCTATGTTGTGGTAGTGGCTTCTCCCTTCTTTTCTGTTTTTACTCTTTTCACTCTAGTTGTAAATCTACTCAACCGCCAGTTGAACCTAGGTGTCTCAGATGACAGCACGCGCAAACCTGTGCCGGTGCCAGCACTCCATTTTCAAGCGGGCACAACTTAAATAGATGTCTTGCCGGCTCAGGTCTCGAGATGTTTCGCTCGTACAATTTCTAACTCGTACCACCATCATCTTGGGAACCTGAGACCGTTAAGCTCCCAAAGTTTCCTCTTCACATTTCAGCTTCCTTTACTCTCAACACTTTCCTGTCCGCTGCTTCATTTTGATCGATTCCTGTTTCAGTCCTGCCTGCTCCCTGTTACACCGCCTCCACACTGCCCATACAGCTTGTTGCACTCAAACGTTTCTGCAACTCCTATAGCCATGTTGAGTCTTCTTTTGAAGTTGATCTCACAAGTCGTTTTCCTTTCATGCTTTCCTCATTTACTGAAATCCATCTTCTTTTGAAGTCAAAACTTATTAATCTAGTCTGCAAAAAAAAAAAAAGAAAAAAAAAAGAAAAAAAAAAAAAACAGAAAAAAAAAAGAAAAAAAAAACAGGTTGATGTATAAAACTCACTTCCACTTGTTTATATCCCCCTTGTACTCTTGTAGTCCTGAATTAGCTGATCAAGGTTGAGAAAAACTAAAGGTTGGACATCAAAGCATCCCAGAAGCTCTAGACACATCATGAGTAGATATCATATGTATGCTGGAAATTTGCCTGGGTTGGGATGGAACAATTATAAGGACTGAACTTTTAAGATGAGATCATGCTTTCCTAAGTTAGAACACCTACTCTTGACTAACAAGTCAGATCCTACATCTTCTGCCAAGCTTCAAAACTCAAAAAAAAAAACCCTTGAGTCAAAAAAAAGTAGGGTCAAGAAAGAGTAAGGCTTGAGGCCTTCAAGAGTTTTAAGGCCCATCATCTGGTTTACTCTGGCCTGGATCTATAGCCAAGATGACTATCTAAGTGATGGGATGAAATCTGCTATCTAAGTGATGAGATGAAAGATCTGGAAAAAACAGAGGGGTGGGAGGGGGGAAGACTTGGGTACCTAAACCTTGGTCTGTAGCATGATTGAAATTGGTAATACTTACTTCTAGGACTGATCTATCTGAAATGTTCAAAGAGCTTGTGAGGAAAAAGGTCTTTGAATCCAATCCAGTCAAAATCTCTCAAAGGTCCTGAAGATAGATTCAAGTTCTTCAAGCTTCTTTCCACCAAGCCTATAAATCACTCAAACTGGAATCAGCAAAATCTTGGTTTTAAATTTTTATTTTTCTTTCCTCCAACTACAACCATCAACTTTCTACACTCTAGATCAAAATTAAAACTGCAGAGATCATTGAACCCATGAATATTTCTGGAGAAGAACTTACTGTTAAAGGAAATAAATTAGTATCATTAGATTGGTGTGTGATCTGAGTTATTCTGTTAGAAACCTCCTCATAATAACTGATCAATTGAGTTTGATTCCCCTCTCTATTCCCATCAAACAAAAAAAATACAAAGGATTTCAATTGTTTAAAAATCATCAATTTAACTCCAAGGATCCAACTGAGTGATAAAAATCAAACCCAACATTTTAAAATGTTGAAATCTGCTTAGTCTATCAACACTCCACTATTTCCAAGATTGGATTGTTGTCAAATTACTGTCAGTTGGATCTCCAACCTTTTAAAATCTTGAAAAAAAAAATTTTCCAGTAAGGTTTTCATGCCCAACTACTACTACCTTCAAGATCTCAAATTATCAACTTGATTCCTCCATCCAACATCAATCCCAAATTATTTCAGCCTCAAGCTATGTGTAGAACTAGAGCTCATACCAAATCTTCTTCTCCTTCAAAAAAAAACAAAAAAAAGTAAATGTGGACATGTTGAGGTTGGGGACTTAGTACTCTTAGGTATCAATTTGAAATCCAATCAGGTATAGCCAGGTTTGGTCTTGATTCCAAACTAAAATTTTTTCCAACTCACTAATATCACGCTCAATCAAAATTGATCTCTGAAAAATAACAGAGCATGAGTTTTTTTTTTTTGTTTTCAAGACAAAAAAAAAAGAACCAAATTTTGAAAGAATTGGATTGGTCTTTGAAACTTTTTGATTACTCTGAACCAAGAAAATGATATGATGATGATGGTTAAGTTCAAAATTTGATCCAAACTGAATATCAAGTTTGTATGAATATTTGATGTTTTGAATTACTTTTGGGTGAACATGTTGACCAAATGACTAGTTTGAGGAATTTTTAATCTATCCACCTGATGATTTTTCCTCACTTTGATTTAATTTTGTAGAAAGAGAAAACTTGGGGTGTTTGAAATCATTTGATAACATTTTCAAGATCACCATCCATCCTAAGTCTTGGAGTTGTTCTCATCACTGTTTTGATTTGAAGTCCCCATCGTTCACTAATTCATTCATTAATTCATGGTCTTTGAGAGAATTCTCTCATGTGATTCACTCATCATCCTTAAATTGACCTTGTTCCACTGCTGGTCACTCCAATTTCAAACTCCATTGGTGATATGATTCATCAACCAACTAGTGTTTTTTGAATCATTTATTATTCTCTATCTACACCTAACCTTAACTTAAGGCCAACTCAATTTGGGAATTTCATCTTATCTTCTTCACAAAAAAATAAAAGAGAGAGAGAGTATTCTCTTGTCCTTAGAATCAAACAAGAGTTGTTTTTTTTTTTTTTTTTTTGAAAAGGTTTTAATTTCTTTCCCTCACTGATCAGAATTGACACTTTTCTGAATCCTGCTGATTTAGATTATGGGTGGTGTTGAATTGACAACCCATATGAGTTGTGAAACTCCATTCAAAACTCAATGAGTTTCAAGCAAAGTCCTTTGAAACTTGGGACACCCCAAGGGGGTTGCAAACAAGCAGTTTTCAGACCAAGTGGGTGGCAAACATGTGGTTTGCAACCAATTTGGGTTGCTAACAAGTATTTTGCAACCCCCAGGTTTTTTAATTTTTCTTTGTTTTCTTTGTTTTGTTTTCTTTGTTTTGTTTTCTTTTTCTTTTTATTTTTATTTTTATTTTTCTTTTTCTTTTTCTTTTTCTTTTTCTTTTTCTTTTTCTTTTTCTTTTTCTTTTTCTTTTTCTTTTTCTTTTTCTTTTTCTTTTTCTTTTTCTTTTTCTTTTTGTCTTTTTTTCAATTTTTTCACTTTGTTTTCAAGTTTCTTCTTTTTATTTTCTTTATTTTATTTCTTTTTTATTTTTTATTTTTTATTTTTTCCCTTCTTTTTGATTTTTTATTTATTTATGTATTTTTTTCTCAAAACCCTGGAGTTGTGAATGGTTTGTGAACAGTTGTTTGCAACCCATCTGAGTCATGAACAGCCATTGACAGCTCTGTGGGTTTAAAAAAGCCATTCACAACTCTGATGGGCTGTGAACTGTGCCACACAACCCAAGATGATTCTTGGACAGGTTGTGTAGGGTTTTGGATTGAACACTTCCCTTAGATCATACACTTGGAATTTAAAAATTTTAAAACTCCCAATAAAATTATCTCCTTCTCAATGTCACACAACCACCCCACCTACTATAGGGCAATCTTAGATGATTGTGAGCGCAAAGGAGAAGCTGAGTGCTAGGGCAAGTCCAAGGTAGCAAGGGCTAACTGCAAAGTGCAAACTTATAGTGGAGTAACTCAGCACACAGCAAGAGGGATGAATGTTCCAATGGAAGGGAACCAAACCCAAGCCCAATGTGATGACTGGATTTAGCAAATGCAAGAAAATATGAAATTAACTAACTGAGGAGACAATCCCCAGGCAAGCAGTGTAGCAGTTATAAGGTAATCCAAAATGAATAGATACAACCTGATGGATGGTCAACTACAGTTACAAGCAATGAGAAAATGAATGAAATGAACAGAGTACAAAATGAAATAACAGTATGAACGTTTCCAAGGTCTTAGCCTAAGTGCAAGACAATAGAGGAAAAATGTATTGGAGTGTAAATGTTGAGACATGAGGGAGTGATGTCAGAGGCAATGCAAATATGAAGATGTAGTCTAAGAAGGGTAAGGGACTAGTCCATTTGAAAACTATACGGTTGAGGTGGCTTGACTAGCGTGGGTGCAAACTAGCAAGAGCATGTGACCAGGAATGGGAACCCAAGGGTTATTGATACCCAGGGTGAAAGAGTGGAGCCCAAATGGATGGTTGACTGAGGTAGAGTTGACTGAGAGGTTTGCAAGTGGGTGCTGAGTCAGTCGTGGAGGATGGAAGGTCATTATGCAAGCCAGAGTTAATAAGTGGAAGGCACCGTTGATGTTGTGCTTCTAATTTTGTCACACTTATGGACTGAGGTAGATGGTACTGAGGAAAGGGTATGTCAAAGTGTGTCAGCTTGCTACTATTGCAGAGCAAGCTGCAAAAGTAAAAAAAATAAGACAAAAATAAGAAAATTAAAATTAACTTAAGAAGGAGTAGGAAATCCAAAAATATTATTGAAGAAATGGATTTTCCAACAGAAATTAGGTAGGGTCACTCACTGACCCCACCCTTGAAATCCAACTCCTTATTATTTTAATAATTAAGGAAAGAAGGGACCAAAATACTACGGCACCACTATGGGACTTTTTTGCCACTTGAATATCTCACATGTATTTTCATGTATAGGTTTCACACCTAAAATTCAGTCAGGATTGAGGTGTTGTGTATATTTTAGGAGTTAAACACAGAAATGTGTTCTGTCACAATTCCCACATGCAGCCGGGGCAACCAAAACACCCACGCGCAGCTGAGCAGCAGCACTGCCACCCTTTCAGCGTACCCTGACAAGCCATTTACGCAGCCCTGGGCCTCTGAAAAGTACGCAGCCGTGGGACTACAGGCTGACAGAGTGATAGGCGGCCTGAGAAGCCCAGGTACCATGTAAACATGCTACAACCTACAAGGGAAAATTCTTCATATGTAATAAATGTTCCCCTGGATATTAGATAATCTTTAAATTTATAAGAGTATATAAAAATAACTATATAACCTTTATACGTATTTTTTTATTAATATAATTAAAAAATACCAAAAGTTTTGAAAATAAGATAACTACTATTTGCAAAAATATATTAAAATACTTTGATATAAAATTGTGAGAACTTTAAGGCATCAATATTTTTTGTGACATGCTAAGGAAACTAATGCTGTAAAAATACTACATGAATTCTCATAAATTATATTTTTAAGTAATTATTTTTAGTAAATCAACTGAATTTTGAAAATAAGGAGTTAAATTAATATCACAATTTTACTCCAATCAGTTAATACATAATGAGAACCCCCTTGAAATCAGATTACCCGTAGGAATGTCTATTAAAGTAATTACTAAAATACTTGGAACATTTACTAAGGATAATTGATTAATAATAAATAATATGGACAGATTAGTGTTATTCACACGACAAAAACATCAATTAAAAGGTAGAATAATTCCCATACCCTGTGGAATTAGATATTACCTGTGCTACAGGTCCTAGAACATTTGACAGGCTACCACTGGTTACCCTGCTAGCCTTAGTGTCCATCCCTTTGAGCCCCTGTATCCCTCAGAAGGACAATATTGGGACTCAAAGAGCTATAAATAAGGAGCTCTTTTGATGTTATTGACACCCAGAGACCAAGTTATATTTACATCCAGACACCCTTCCAAGGTAATCAAATCGTTATAAGAGATACGTAAGTGATTGATGGCTTTAGTCTGATCAATAATACCTGTCCCCAACCCTTTTTATCAATTTAAACTTCTGAACAACCTTTTAACCCCAGTAACAGGTTTAAACCATCAGTGCACATCCCAAGCAGGTACCCAAAGGATTAAGTAATATAACAGTGAGTCTTATTATCCTTTTTCTGTTGTTGCAGCTTGGTTACAAAGCCCTGCCACTCCACTGTGTATTTTATATACATATTATCTTTGGGCAATATATCGTTTAAGAATATAAATTAAAGGTTCCAATGTAACCAGGTCTATGTGTTTTCAAAGTGAATTCCCTGAAGAGAGGTGTTAAAGATCCCCAATATTATTGTGGCCCCTCTAATAATTTATTTAATAATCAATTTATTAATATTGATTTATATTATTAAACCATAAACCAAACCAATTAACCTTGCAATAGCTTTATCCAAATATTCTATGGATTTTTGCTGCATTTATTGAATAATATATTTATTATTTATTTTATCACCTCTGGTAGCTAAAGGACAGAAAGGTTCTTGGCATTCAGGAGGCTGAAAATTGGGGATCTGGCCAGGAAGTATTCTATTATATTATATTTAATACCTTGGACCAGACATTTCACGTATAAATTAAACCAAAGATAATTTATCTGACCTTTTGAGCGTGATTTATCATTAATTTCCTTTGAAGTGGATTCAAAAACCAATGCAGAATTAATAATATATTATTTAAATCTTTTAAAGATAAGAAAAGAAGAATACATTAAAAATTATAAACCAATTGGTTGGGAAGCTTTAACTCAGGCTGAGCAGCTTAATATTTTATCTGCACATAAACACTTAGATAAACTCCTTGAACAAGAAGATCTTGAGAGGAATATCAACTTTCAGGCCCTATTAAGGAAAAATAAAGCTTGGAAGAAATACCGTATCAATTACTTTTTAAAATAGAAAAGTAAGTATAAAACTTTTATCACCATATTGTTTCTATTAAAATAATATCAATATATTTAATTGACCAATAAAATATCTTTCAACCATCAGTGAAACCTCCTATTCCAGAAAAAACCATCACTGAAGTTGATCTATTGGATCAAGAAGTCCCAGATATTTCTGGACGCCCTGAAAATATTGATTGGACTGGAGAAGACCTCATTGGAACACACCAAGACCCCATAGGATTACCTATTAAGGACCAATTGAATCCCAATAAAGTCTTAGTGCCTTTGAACATCAACTTAAGTAAGTTTTAGTAAAACTTATTATCATGGATTTTTCTTTAGAAAAATACTTATAAATATTTTATTCAATATGAATAGACATAACACAAGGGCCTCAGGGAGAATTTCCTCCTATGGATCTTTTCCAGGAGCCCTCAGTAACCATGCGACCACCAATAATGACAACCATGAGGGGGCTGGAACCCATCAATCAAATGTTGGTGGACAGGGAACAGCCCCAAGTACTTTTGCCCTCCCCCAACCTAGAGCTGGAGAAAGTAGTAGAATTAAGCCCCCCTCCATTACAAGAAGGTTCCCTGCAGCCAAACCAGCAGAATCTGGCCAAGGAAGCCAGGTTCAAAGACTTAGTCAGAGAGCACGTGAAATATTGGGAAGAATTCAAAGAAGCCCAAGCCAAGGAAGATGTAGTATCTATGAAAAAGATAATATCCCAGGCAAAAGCTACCCAGATAGCTCTTCAGAAAATGATTCCAAGGAAAGAGGTAGAGTCCTACTTAGAAAAATGGAATCCGTGGGATCAATTAGCCCAACTGAAAGGCAGAGAATCAGGAAAGAAGAGATCTTATTCACATCCAAAGCCAAAGGGAAAGAAGGATTGGGAGCAGATAATATGCTTAGCTCAAAAGTGGAAAAAAGTTTACCACAATTAGCTGCTAATTCTGAACCTAGTGTCTTGTCTAAACCAACCTCTGATGTAATTACTTACTTTTCTAATGATATGCGCCATAATTTCAAAATTCTTTGTGGAAATTTGGATGGTGTTTACACCCAAATGGATAATTTTACTTCAGTAGAAGCCAAATTAATTAATAAACAATCAAAAGATGTAGGGATAGAAGATATCAAGGAACATACAGAACAATTATTGGAGACAATAAATCAAGGTCAAATTAGACAGACCCAAACTATTGAGAATATGTTATCAGGTATCCACAAAGATTTTATTATGTCCTTTCAGCCTTCAAAAGAAGAATTTATAAATACTACTAACAGCTCCATTCTGCCCCTTAGTGAGAAATTAGATCTGCTTAATAATAAAGTGGACCTGAAACTTAATCTGATCAAGAATGATCTTAGAGACTTAAAAGTCCATCTGACCAACCCCTTGGAGAGTACCACAGAGGAACCAAAACCTCCCAGAAAAACAACTACTCCTTATGCAGCACCCTTATTAGGAATGCATAGGAGTGACACTTTCAGGCCTAGTCCTACTCCTGAAATAGAAAAAGCCCTCAAACTCTTACCCCCAATTTCTGAATGGCCTGAGTTCTCTGGTGAAGGAGAATAAAATCATATAAATTACATTAAATTTATTGACAACACCATAAGCTCTTATGACTTACCAGAAGCTATAGCTGTAGTCAGGCTTCCCAGGCTATTTGAAGGAGTAGCTTTAGACTGTTTTATTAGTAAAAGAGAAGAAGTAGGGTACTTACCATGGAATTCTTGGAAACTCTTAATCAAAGAACAATTTGGTTCTAGAATGTGGAAAAGAAAAATGATGAAAATTTTTGAAAATTCCTCATTTGAACCTTCAAATTCCTCATTTGAACCTTCAAAGGATAAACCTCAAAAATGGTGCGTAGAACAGAAAAGAAGACTAGACTGCTTCTATCCATATTCTGATAAAGAGGAAGTCAATCAAAGACTCCTCAACCTGTGTCCTTGAAATCTTAACCATAGTGTGAGATGCAGAATGAGTATTGATGCTGACTTACCAACTCTAATCAATGTGTTAGAAGAAGTAATAGACATGAATGGTTTAGACAAGAAGGTTCCTTCTAGACCCAAAGATAACTTCAATACTAACAAAACCAGAGAACAGCCCCCTCTGATAAATATCTCTGACAATAAGAAACCTAATGAAAACAGGGACAAAGAGAGAATGCCTGGAACCTATTGGAACTGTAACAAGACAGGGCGTATGAGAAAAGACTGCCCATTGCCTAAAAGAAAGATAGTAGTCCTGGCAGGAGAGCATGATATTGAAGAGAATCAGAACTATGAAGATATAGCTGATACTGAAGGATCTCTTTCTGAATGTGAATTGATCCTGACCAACCCTGTCAATTTAATAGAAGGAGATATAGGAACTTCTATAGAAATAAATAACATCCATGGTGACTCTAGTTTGCCCCAACAATGGGACCCCACCATAATTCCTAGACATATCACTGATTTTAAACCATTAACAGTTAAGCCCATGAGTGGTAAGAGTCATACTACTGGTCAAACTTGTTATGCAACAGGATTGTATAAAGACAGACCTATAAGGTTATTACTTGATAGTGGGGCTTTTTGCTCATGTGTCCGCACCAAATTCTTAAACAAATGGGATCCCAATTGGAAAGACCACCTTTTGCCCATCCAAAAAGCTAATTTTAGCTCTTGAAACTCTACCATGAATGCTATTGGAGTATGGATTTCTCCTATAATGAAAATGATCTGATGATTTGAGATGAATTACCACCAACAGGCTGAGGTAATTAAGTCAGAAACACATTTGGGAAAAAGAAGAAACAACAGAATGATGAAAGGACAACAGAACTGAAAAAGATTAAAGATGACCAATGGGACTGGAAGAGGAGATTTAAGAGGTGGAAGATGTTGGTTAAATGTGCAGGGTGATCATGAAGGGGCTGAGAGAATTGAGGTTGAGAAGCTGAAGGATGAGTCAGACAGAGTTCACAATGATGATGGAGGAGCAACTCTCACCAGTCACAAGTTGAGATTGAAGCATCAATGGTTGTAGTCTGGGAAGCATGAGGTTGACAGAGGTCAACAGTTGAGAGATCTGAGAAGCTTGAGGTTGAGAGGAACAATGAGAAGGAGAGAGATAAAAAGAGATGAAACAGAGGAAATGAAGAAACCACAAATGAATGAAAAAGAGAAGAGACAATGATCCAGAAAAACAAGCATGAAGAAAAGAAAAAAAGAATCACAGAAACAGAGGAAAGGATGTGGTGTCCTCAGGTGAGAGGGGTTCTCTCCGGGAGACTGAGGATTACATAATCTAATGCTTGCGCACAACGAAAAGTCCAGGTGACACTTCACAAGAAGTCTAGGTGAAACTTCAACAATAATATTGCCCCATACTAAAGGATCTTTGAGAATACTAGTGGAATTTGCAGTATTTCTCAATGGATTATGTGACTACCTGATAATAGGAAATGATGCTTTATGTCTATATGGCATAGATGTGTTTCAAAGTAAAGGGAGATACTTCACCGTGGGTGGTAACTGGGACAAGAAGTTTAAGATATGCACTATCCAAACTAACTTCCTCTCTTCTACTTATCAAAAGCACTTAGAAGAATTCAATCAAGAATACTTCTCCCAAGCAGCTCTAAATGAGAAAATTTCTGAAGAACAGAAGAAAGATATATTGAAAGTCTGCTTTGAGAATCAAAATGCTTTCTGTACTAGAGATCACCCCATTGGTGATATAAAAGGACATGGCAAGGTATTAAAATTGACTATTAAGCCTCCTTATCCTCCTAACCTAAGAAGACCAGCTTATCCCTCTAGTCCTAAATCTAGGATAGCTCTTGAGGAACACATCCAACAACTTTTGGACCTACAAGTATTGAGGAAAGTGGGGCACAATGAACAAGTAGATTTGACTACTACTGTAATCATAGCTTTGCATAATGACAAGTCAAGAATGGTAGAAGACTTTAGAATGCTGAATAACTATACTCAAGCAGACTATTATCCTATACCCCCAATTGATCATGCTCTGCATAAACTATCCAAAGCTAAATACATCACTACTATGGATATGCTTAAAGGGTTTCACCAAATACCTATAAGCCCTGAAACTAGAAAGTTTATTAGAATAATCTGTCACTGAGGAATATATGAATACCTCAGGATGCCCTTTGGTATGAAGCATGCTCCATCACACTTCCAGAGAACAATGGATACAGTTCTAGGTACTTACATCAGACAAGGATGGATGATGGTTTATATAGATGATGTTATCATATATTCTTATGATTGGGAGACTAATATAAATCAAGTAAGATTAGTTCTCCAAACCATCTCCAGAGCAGGATTAAAAGTCTCCATGAAGAAATGTAACTTTGGATATGGAGAACTGAAAGCTCTAGGAAATATAGTCTCTGGTCTAACTCTAGCTGCTGACCAGAATAAGATAGCTGCTGTCATGAACAGACCCATGCCTCAGAATAAAACAGAGTTGCTTTTATTTATTAGTTTTTGCAGTTACTAAAAACAGTACATCCCAAATTTTGCTATGCTAACTAAAATTCTGTATGAAATATGCAAAAATAACACTCTCTTTGGAATGACACATGAGAGATTGAAAAACTATGAGGAATTAAAAATATCTATGACCTCCACTCCTCTACTCATTCAAACAGACTAATCTAAATCCTTTAAGTTGTAAATTGATGCCTGTATGGAATGGTTAGGAGTTGCCTTACACCAAGAAAGAATAGAAGAAGACAAACCAGTGGAGAAAACAGTAATTTTCATATCTAGACAGATCAACAACACTGAGAAAAGATATGGAGCCAGCCAGATGGAATGCTTGGCTCTAGTATGGGCTCTAGATAAGCTACACTATTACTTAGAAGGCACCACTTTCCAATTAATTACGGACAGTAATGCTGTAAGAAATCTCATGAACATGAAGACTCCCAGTAGACATATGCTCAGGTGGAAAATTGCTATACAACAGTATAGAGGCCAGATGACTATAGTGCATAAATCTGGAACTAAACACCAGAATTCTGATAGTCTAAGTAGGAATGCTTTGCCTAATTACTCTAGCAATCCAGCATATGACCCTGAGGGTCAGGATATCTTTCCTATCTTAAAAATTGATCCTTTTGAATTAGATTCTCCAATCATGGGGATGCACTTATTTGAATTAAATACTGCTTTCTTCAATCTAGTAATAGAGAACTACTCCTCTGATATCAAGCTGCTGATTACCATTATGTAATGTGAATCCCCAGAAGCAGCCCTGATAAATAGTTTACCTGCCTCATTACTCAAACCCTATAAAGAAGGAAGGTTTACTTTTTTGGATGGTCTCCTTTACTACAGACACCAACATTCCAGTGCATTGGTACTGAGTAACAAAGAACATATACAACACATTCTCCAGGAATGCCATGAAAACGTTTCATCAGGGCATCTATCCACTGAAAGTACCTTGGAGAAAGTAAAACAGACTGCTTGGTGGATAGACTGGAAAGAAATCACTATTAAGTATGTTACTAGCTGTGAAACTTGCCAAAAATCTAATAAAACTACTGGCAAAAGGTTTGTACTACTACAAAAGATCTCTGAACCCAAAAATAGGCGGGAAATCATTAATATGGATTTTGTCACTGGCCTCCCCCCTGGAGATACACATTCATATAACTCTGTCCTGGTTATAGTTGACAGATTCTCTAAGAAGTCAAAATTCTTACCTAACCACAAAGAAGACAGTGCTATAGATTTAGCTTTACTATTTTGGAACAGGATTATAGCTTATGTTGGTATACCTAAGATTATAATCAGTGACAGATACCCCAAATTCACCTCTGAATTTTGGAGGAATCTAAATGATATACTGGGTACTACTTTAGCATTTTCTACACCATACCATCCCCAGACTGATGGATTAGCTGAAAGAATGATACAGACCTTGGAGGATATGTTAAGAAGGTTTGGTAGCTTTGGTCTAGAGTACAAAAACTCAGATGGTTATTTCCATGATTGGGTAAGCCTACTCCCAGCCCTGGAAATGGCTTATAATAGCAGTAAACACTCTACTAACAAAGAAGCTCCTTACATACTAGAAAGGGGATGGATTCCAAAACTCCCTAGGAATGCCTTGAACTATAACTTAGAAACCATTCATTCCACATCTCTTAAATTCAAGAAAATGATAGAACTGGAAAATAATCATGCTCAGAAATGTGTAGAAGAAGCAGTAGAATACTAAAAACAGAGATGGGAAAAATCACACAGAGAACCTGAATTTAAAATAGGAGATCAGATCTTGATATCAACTGACAACTTCAACAATTTAGCAGGTAACAGAAAGCTGAAACCAGCCTTTGTTGGACCATTTTTTATCAGAAAGATGCACAGAAAAAATGCTGTAGAAGTAGTCTTGAGTGAGGAATTATCAAGAAAGCACCCAGTATTCCCTGTTAGCCTAGTGAAGCACTTTCAACCAAGAGAAAGTGGCAACCTCCCTCCGGTAATGATCCCAATAGAACCAGACCCTGTGAAAGAAAAAGGGAAAGTCAGCAGGATATTTAGAGACAAGAAAGAGATAGTGCAAGGAAAAGATGTTAGACTATACTTAGTGAGATACAAGGGAGAATCTGCAAACAAAAATGAATGGTTACCAGAGAATAAGATACCTGATGGTCCAATACATCTTAGGAACTACAGAGCCAGTAAGAGGAACTGAAACACATATGGAATCAATTTTTTTTCCCAAAAAACTCCAGATTTTTTTTCAGATATGGCCATATCTTGGAGTGGGGGAATGTCAGCTTGCTACTATTGCAGAGAAAGCTGCAAAAGTAACAAAAATAACACAAAAATAAAAATATTAAAATTAACTTAAGAAGGAGTAGGAAATCCATAAATATTATTTCAGAAATACATTTTCCAACCAAAATTAGGTAGGGTCACTCACTGACCCCACCCTTGAAATCCAACTCCTTATAATTTTAATAATTAAAGAAAGAAAAGACCAAAATACTACGGCACCACTATGGGACTTTTTGGCCACTTAAATATTTCACACGTATTGTCAAGTATAGGTTTCACATCTAAAATTCAGTCAGAATTGTTGAATTTCTGAAGGAGGAATAGATTGATCAAGAACAAAAAGGGCTATAACATATCTGGAGTCAGTTAAGAATGAAGAAAAGAAACTTGAAAGAAAAAGAGAATCGACCAACATCAAGCAACAGGACAGGATTTGACGTAAGGCGAGAACTGAGTTTGAGTTGATAGTCAAAAATAAAGATATGAAAGTAAAGGAAAGAAAAGAAGAGTCTTAGGATTGAAAGAGACGTTTGTGATTAGAATCAGGAATTTTGGTATAGCTATTATCAATGACAGTCTTACCAGACAAGATTTGGATGAATTTGATTTGATTGAGTTGTCATTTGAGTTTGAGAGATTTGGATTAAAATAGATGAAGAAAGAGAGGACGAAATAAGAAAATATAGAAAAAGAAATAAAGTAGTAGTGCGTTGAAGTCAAGAGGTGTGAGTATTGAGTGATTGAGGTTGATGTTTGATGATGAGTTTGGTGAGTGAGATTGAGTGGTTGGTCTGAAGTTCTTGCGTACCAGTTCCTCTGTGTTTGTCCACGCAGGGTTTAGATTCTATCAAAAGAGGAGAAGACGCGAGAGTGACATGAAAGTGAAATAGAAAGAGAATGTGTGACATAAATGGAAGGCGCGCGGATGAAGTGTGAGAATGAGACTTGTGCCAGGATTAATCAGGTGAATAGAATTATTCTACAAGAATCAAGGTGTTGTGTATATTTTAGGAGTTACACACAGAAATGTGTTCTGTCACAATTCCCACACGCAGCCGCGGCAACCAATAAACCCACGCGCGGCTGAGCAGCAGCACTGTCACCCTGTCAGCATACCCTTACAAGCCATGTACGCAGTCCCAGGCCTCTGACAAGTAGGCAGCCATGGGACTACGGGCTTACAGAGTGACAGGCAGCCTGAGAAGCCCAGGTACCACATAAACAAGCTACAACCTACACGGGAAAATTCTACATATGTAATTAATGTTCCCGTGAATAATAGATAATCTAAAAATACATGAAATTATATAAAAATACCTAAATAAACTTTATGCGTATTTTTATCAATATAATTAAAAAAATACCAAAAATGTCAAAAATAAGATAACTACTATTTGTAAAAATATATTGAAATAATTCAATATAAAATTTTGAGAACTTTAAGGCATCAATATTTTTCTAACATAATAAGGAAACTAATGATGTAAAAATACTACATGAATTCTCATAAATTATATTTTTAAGTAATTATTTTTAGTAAATCAACTGAATTTCAAAAATAAGGAGTTAAATCAATATCAAAATTTTACTCCAATCAGTTAATACATAATGAGAACCCACTTGACATCAGATTACCCATAGGAATGTCTATTAAAATAATTATTAACATAATGGGAAGATTTACTAAGGATAATTAATTAATAATAAATAATATGGATAGATTAGTGTTATTCACACGTAAAAAACATCAATTAAAAGATAGAATAATTCCCATACCCTGTGGAAGTAGATATTACCCCTGCTACAGCTCCTAGAACACGTGAAAGGCTACTACTGGTTACCCTGCTAGCCTTAGTGTCCATCCCTTTGAGCCCCTGTATCCCTCAGAAGGATAATATTGGGACTCAAAGAGCTATAAATAAGGAGCTCTTTTGAGGATATTGATACCCAGAGACCAAGTTATATTTACATCCAGACACCGTGAAAAGGTAATCAAATACCTATAAGAGATAAGCAAGTGATTGATGGCTTTAGTATGATCAATAATATCTGTCCCCAACCCTTTTTATAAATTTAAACTGCTGAATAACCTTTTAACCCCAGTAACAGGTTTAACCCATCAGTGCACATCCCAAGCAGGTAACCAAAGGATTAAGTAATATACCAGTCAGTCTTATTATCCTTTTTCTGTCGTGGAATCTTGGTTACAAATCCCTGCCACTCCACTGTGTATTTTATATACATATTATCTTTGGGCAATATATCCTTTAAGATTATAAATTAAAGGTCCCAAAGTAACAAGGTCTACATGTTTTCAAAGGGAATTCCCTGAAGAGAGGTGTTAAAGATCCCCAATATTTTTGTGGCCCCTCTATCAATTTATTTAATAATCAATTTATTAATATTGATTTATAATATTAAACCATTAACCAAACCAATTAACCTTCCAATAGCTTTATCCAAATATTTTATGAATTTTTGCTGCATTTATTGAATAATATATTTATTATTTATTTTATCACCTATGGTAGCTAAAGGACAGAAAGGGTCTTTGCATCCAGGAGGCTGACAAGGTGGGAGGCAAATAATCCTTAAGCTTGAAGTGTGACAGTTGCCTGGGTATAAAGACGCAAGCTCCTGCAAGAGTTCAGGCAATTTTCCCATTGATTCCAAAGCTGTTACAGATACTGGATACCCATTAACATTAAATCTTTGCCTTTTTAAATAGATTTATAATTAATTATTTTTTCATTTTCATTCCTTTGTTGCAAAAACTTCATTCAACAAAAAAAGCAATGCATCCCTAGTATTGCCACACAAGGTATCCAAGGCCAGTGCAAACAATGTTGTTTGGGCAAGGTTTCTTGCACGTTCCCTATAAGTAGCAATCTGGTTGTGGATGTCCCAGAAGAATCCGGAAGGGAGGTGAAAAGTCAAAGGTCCTTGCCACGAGTCAACTACCATATACCGCCAGTGCTGGAGATCAAGTTTTTAGGTATTTGGAACCCTCGTAGGTCAAGGCTTAGAGACTAAAAAGAAGTAAAAAAAATAAAAGAAAGGAGATGGAACTAATATAATCTTTGTTGTTGTAGTACTGCCACAATTCTGGCAATATACCACTAATACACCTCCACCATAGCCGCCATATATTGGTTTGATTGGGTTTGAAGTGCAAGCTGAGGAACCACAGACAGTCAAATAGGCAAGAGAAGAAGGAACAATGACTGAAAGGGAGGTGGAAGTGGAAAAAAGGGAGAAAAATGAAGAGGAAGGAAACGGGATAGAAGGAAGGAGTGGAATGGAACAGGAGGTGGAGGAATGGAATGGAACAGAAAGGGATGAGATGGAGGGCCAAGATGAGGAGAACTGGGTGAAAGTCAAAGGGCCAATAAAAACTGATGCAAGTCAATTGACTGGAAATGTTGGGGAAGGTTCTTCAAGGGGAAGAAGGAAGAGAGCTCACAAGGAACTCATGGAGGAAGGTGGACGGAATACCTGAACCAAGAGAGCTTGGACTGCAAAGTGTAAGGAGATATTTGAGAGACATCTGGTAGCGCAAGTTATGATTTTTAAAAGGCTGTCTTCTTTGGTAGATGACAAGGATTTGGAAGAATTTAGGTTGATGGTAGAGGAATTGAACAAGAATTGGGAGGAAGCGGAGAGAGAAATAAAGGATAATCTGTGAAAATGTATTTTGTAATCTTATATGTATATTATTATTATTATTATTATTTTTATTATCATTTTTTTCTTCAAGGAGAATAGGATTCTTATTTTTAAATAAAATAAAATGTGAAGGGATAAAGATTGTGAAAAGAAAAAAGGGGATAGGTTTTAAGAAAGGGGAAGGAAATAGAATAAGGAAATGGGATTAGATTAATGTGAAGGAATGGGATGGAAATGTGGAATGGGATGGAATGGAAGATATGATTGGCAAGGTTTGCAAGGGTAACTTGCATGGAAGTCTCAAACCAAATCGGGAGAGTTGCAAAGGTGATGGGCTGGTTCCCACAAGGTGCAATCTTTGTTGGACTGGAAGCCAGTCCATTCAAAGAGGTATTGAAGCTTTCCTTTGCGTAACCTGGAATCCAGGATATGGCTTACTTCCCACGCTAACTGATCTTGGACACTGACTGGTTCAGGAGGAGGATGAGTCTTGCCCGGGTATAGGACTTGAGCTGGCTCTAGGAGAGACACGTGAAAGACCGGGTGGATACCTTTCCATTTAGCAGGTAAGGTGAGTTTAAAGGCATTAGGGGAGACAATTGATTCAACTTTGAAGGGGCCAAGCTTTCTTTCAGAGAGTTTTCAAGTTAGGAAAGTACTGCAAATATTGCAAGCATCAAGCCATACTCAATCTCCTACTGAGAAGGTTGGGGCCAAAGTGCAAAGCCAATCTGCTTGTTCCTTGTAGCGCTGGTTTGCTGCTGCAAGGTTGGTTCAAAGTTGCATTTGAAGGGATTGGATGTGATTAAGGTAATTGGTAGCAGGTTGAGAAGGTGCTACATGAAGGGAAGAGAAATTTGGATTTCTACCATAAAGAGTCTGGAAGGGCAACTGTTTGGTGGAGGAATGAGTGGAGTTGTTGTAGGAAAATTTGGATAATGGGAGCCATTGCAACCAGTTTTCCTGTTGGTAGTAGATGTACATTTGGAGATACTGTTTGAGGATCTGATTTACTTGCTTAATTTTCCCATCCATTTCTGGGTGGTAAGCTGTTGATAAATTGCAAGTGATCTTCAAATTTTGGCACAGAAAGGTCCAGAAGCTAGAGAAAAACAAAGATCCACAATCACGAATTATGTTATCAGGGAGACAATGCTTTGATAATACATATTCTATGAATAAATTAGCTAAGTCTTCAGAAGAGGCTGTCACATTACTGCAAAGAAATAAAGCCATATTCAAGAAGAAATCTACTACTAATAAAATAGCATCATAACCACTAGAAATAGGTAATTGCAAAATGAAATACATAGAAAGCAAGTGCCAAGGAATTGGCGGAATTGGAAGTGGTTGGAGAAGCCCATACTTCCAATGTTTTGAGGACTTGTTCCAGTTGCAATCATAGCATGCGTTAAAATAGTCTTTTACTTCATTGGTCATACCAGGCCAATAGAATTCTTGTGCAATCAATTGGTGGTTTTGTCCTGCCCATAATGACCAGCAAGTGGAGAATCATGCATTGACTCAAAGATATCTAACTTAATGCAAGGATTATCTCATACTACTATATGATTTTTATAAAATAAATAATCATTTTTGTCAATACTATAATCACTATCTAATAAGTTCACATTCTTGCAAAGTTTGCTACACTTGAGGTTGTTGAGTTGAGCTTGTTGTAGTTTGGAAGCTAGATCTCCAAGGTGAGTGATGATCAAAATGAGTTAAGCAGACTGGGTTGAGAAAAGTGTCCTAACGTTTTCCGGGTTGTTGTCAGCAAAGGTGCTCCCCCCTCCTGGTTAAACGTTGTCCCAATGTGAAAAAGCATCAGGGACTACCGCTTGTTTCCCAGGACGGTACGTGATTGTAAAGTTGAACTCAGAGAGATATTTGGCCCAACATGCCTGTCTGCGTGTAAGGACTTTCAAACTCATGAAATATTTTAAAGAATTGTGATCAGTTAAGACCTCAAAAGGTTCCATAAGACTCAAAAGGTATGAATGCCATTTTTTCAAGCAATAAACAATTGTGAGAAGTTCCTTGTCATGAATCTTGTAATTGAGCTCTGCAGAAAGCAATTGGCAAGACTCAAAAGCTATGGGATGAAAGAGAGAAGAAGAGGAGGAAAACTCCAAGATTACTCCTGAAATTGCATAGTCTCTTGCATCTGTTTCTACAATAGTGCAAGCTAGCTCATTAAAGTGAGCAAGTATTGGAGCAGTGGTAAAATCTTCTTCAGAGCTTTGAACACCAAAGTGGCTTGTTCTGTAAAAATAAAATGAGTTTCTTTTTGAAGAAGGTTAGTAAGATTCACTGTCTTCTTGGCGTAGTGCTCAATAAACCTCCTGTAAAAATTACTGAAACTGAGAAAAACTTGAAGGGATTTAACAGAAGAAGGTGCGGGCCAGTCCAATATGCTTTGGCTCTTGGCTGGTTCCATGGCTAGTCCCTTCTGCAAAACTATTAGACCTAAAAATTGAAGGGATTGAGTGTGAAATTTGCACTTAGAGGCTTTTTCAAACAGGTTATTCTTTCAAAGTTGCTGCAGAACCTCTTTCACATGTGTGATGTGATCCTCAAGAGTCCTTGGGTAGACTAGTATATTGTCAAGATACACCACAAGATATTTCTCTACAAGGTTGGAAAAAATGTCATTGACAAAATGTTGAAAAGTGGAAGGAGCATTGCAGAGGCCAAAAGGCATGATGGTATACTCATAACTTCCAAACCATGTTCTCATTGCAGTCAGATACTCATGACCTTTTGCAATGAAAACTAGGTTATAGGCACCTTGAAGGTGTAACTTAATAAGCAGCTCCATGGAAGAGAGTGAGGAGGTATGACATAGGTTGTACTGGTTAGGCATTCTTCCATGTTACCTGGTTCAGTTTCTTATATTCAACACAAAGGCATAGTCTGCTGTCTTTCTTTGGAAAAAATAAGACAGGTGAACCAGTGTTTGAATTGCTTGGTTGAAGAAATCCTTTTGATACATTTTCTGCAATGTATTCTTGAAGCGCGGTTGATTCCTGCTTCAAGAGAGAGTAGACTGGTCCGGGTACCGGTGGTGGGCCAGTAAGTTCAATCTTATGATTGCAAGAACTGGATGGAGGAAGTTTATCTGCCTTTACAGCTGAAAAGACGTCAGCAAAGTCATGATAAAACAGAGGTAAAGACTCTCAAATAATTTCTAAATCTTCAATTTTTTCATCTTCAAGCACGGGGTTCAAAGTGCTTGCATGATGGGAGAGGATTAGGGAGCTCAAAATACACCATTTTTTTGGGGCCTGTTTCTCTTCAAAGAAACAAGGAAGAGGTAAGTTGGACAAATAAGCCATAAATACTCAATCTGAAGAGGGAACTTGGGAATGAAGGTCAGGATATTGCAAATCTCCTGGCGGAAAATTGTCATCCAATTCAATGACAGTGTCAGGTAGGCTTTTTAATTCCTGTTTGATTGAAGGGTTAGTTTCCTGGGGTTGCAAGGTTTGAAGGTTAATTACCGCTTCTTGCCAATTCACATCTGGATTCCAATGGACTAGGAAATCATGGGCTAGAATGGTATCATCCATTACAGGAATATCCAAGACAAATAAATCCCATTCAAAGCTGGGGAAATTAGAAAATGCAAAGGTCCATTGTTCCTTTTGGGTAACCCAATGAGATGGCTCAGTTGCACTACTTACTAAATAGATAGGGAACCTATCTATCTTGGAACGTGTAAGATTTTTGGAAGTGGCAAAAGATTCACTTATAAAAGAAACATAAGCGCCAGAATTGAGTAAAACTTGATAAGGGGAGTTGTTGGAATGCAAAAGGACAAATCTCAAACTTGGAGCTCCTAGTGACTTGCAAGTGCAAAGATTGACTTGCTGTAATTTAGATAATTTTTAGTCTTCCTTGCAAGTGTAAGGAAAAATAAAAGATAATTTTTTGACTGTTTATCTGCTTCATGCGCTAGCTGCTTTGCACAACTATTGAAATTATGTTTACCCCCACAATACATACATAATCCATTCTTTTCCCTCCTTAACCATTCCTTTTTCCAGAGCATCCCAGTTAATTGGCTCCGCGCTGCGTGCTCAGCAGTAGCGGCGGGCTCAGAAATTGGTGCGGCTTTGCCACAGAAAGCCGCGCTGCGGGCTCAGCAGCAGTCAAACTGGGCTCAGCATCTGGAGACACAGGATGGATTGGATCAGATTGGACGCATTGGGTGCAGATTGCGCATTGCAAGATGTGCATTGGATTGCACAGATATATCTTGTATATCTGGAAAGACGCTTTGGGCGGATGTGGACATGTGCAGGGGGCTCCAAGTTGGGCGCAGCACAAGGGCCATGTCATGAGAAGGACATAATGGCAGGCGGGCAATACAGATGGATATGGGATATGGGATGAGGATTATGGGATGGGAAGGGTAGGGTTGGGGCTAGGGTTCTGTGCTTAGGGGTTGTATTTCATTATTCTTGCTTGTTTCTGGTTGTACTTAGGTTAGGGATGAGGGGGAGTTTACTTAAACTGCACCCTCAAACCGTAGGAGATCAGGACGGGAGATCACAGCAGATGACAGAGGATCACATTGGATCATCATAGGTTTTGGAAGGATCTTTACTCTCAATTCTCTATCTCTCAGTCAAAGGGTGAACAGTTGCACTCAGGGTTTACAGATGCAAGGGATCAATAACTTCCAAATTTGGGAACTGTTAAAGGAGAAGTCCTCTTCTGAATTCCACATCTGGGGGTCTGGCTGGGAAGTAATCTTTTGTTCCTTGTCTCTTGAAACTAACAAGTGCAATGTCCCAGTACCACCCATCAACCGTTGCGGGGTTGTCTAACGTTACCCCCACTCCTCTTCCTCCTCCTCCTCCTCCGGCTTCTCAGAAGAAACCCTCATCAATGGCAGGATATGGTGTCCCTTGTTCCAGAAATGGCGCCAATCACAAGCCCTTTTGCATTGGGCCGCGGGACTATCCTCATATCCAGTTCAACACTGAGGACGTTGAGAAATTCCTTGCGCAATACAAAGGAATGGCCAATGCGGAAGGTGAAACGGGTTTTGATAAGGCTTGGCTCATTGTCCTCTTCATCACGGACAAAGAGAAGCTTTGGGATGTGGAGGAGATGGAAGGGTATGAGGAACTTGATTGGCCAAAACTGAAGGTGGAAATCTTGGTGCAGTGGGGAAGGCGCAAACCTTGGTTTTGGGAAAGCAACTTTGAGCAAGCGGAAATGGCGGAGTCTGGACGCGGGCGCAATTGGGGGATTATGTAGCAATTTTCAATTGGATCTATCATTACCTGGCAAAGAACAAGGTGATTTGGGGAAGAAGGGTGCAATGAAGAGGGAGTTTTTGGGAGGACTCAGTTCCCAACTCCGCAGGTGGGTGCAGCAGCACTTGTACAACAAAAACTTGGTAAAGAGATTGTTGGATGGGAGTATTGTGCTTCTTCTGGACATCCTTGTGGTTTGTTGGGCGGTGGAAAGTGATTTGGACATGGAGGAACTGATGGAGGACACGGCAAGGTTGTTCCTAACAGGGTCAAAGAAGTCCACTTCCCACACTCTGGCAGCACCAATGCAAGCTCTGGTTGCGGCCCCTCAAAAAAGGAATACGCCCCAGCAACATCACTGACAATGGGCCCAGAGGTTAGCAAGATGATGGAATTGATGAAGGATTTATTGATCTTCCTGAGTCAAATGTTTTCAGGACCGCGCAATCCGCCTCCTCACATTGGGGGACCGCTTCTGCCGTTGAATCTGCCCATGTTGCGGTTATGAAATTACTGCAGGGACAAGGGACTTTAACGGTTGGGTTGCAATAAAATGACAAAGGAACTCAAGGGGGGATTGGTTTGACCAGTGGGAATGGGATTCATGTTCCCAAAGGGCAAGCAGATCTCCACCAAACCTGGGAATCTAACTGTCATGGAGCAAGTGCGTGTGCAAGGACAGGAACCGGTGGTAACTGCTCAACCTTTGCTGGGGATTGTCACTGGTCCTGGGGTATGGAAACCACTGCGTGTGGAAGCGGAAGTGAGGGTATTAGCAATGGAGGAGTTGGCGGCGATGGAAAGGATGGATGTGGATGCCAAGAAATGGGTACCACTGGCAGCTCCTAAGCCAATTGCACGCATTCTGGAAACGGATGGACAGCTGGTGAATCTGGAAGGGAAGAAGAAGGCGGTGGAAATTGTGCGCAGGGTGATGGGGAATGAAACAACTATTCCCTTGACCTTGAAGGAGTTGGCAGCGGTGTTGCCAATGGTAGTAGACAAGATGGTTCAGGCGCTGAAGGATTGCGGACACAATAGGATCCCTCCAACAGTTCAGCGGGTGAACTTGGCTCAGGATGATGCAAAGCGCAACCTAGCGGGGATGAAATCCATTTCAACCTTGCTGGCTTACGTTCCAATGAAGATTTCTGGAAGGAAGGTATGGGCGCTGGTGGATAGCGGTTCCATGGTGAACCTTCTTCCATCTAGGCTGGTGGAAGAAATGGGATTGGTTTGGCAGAAATGCGCAATGGGGCTTTGCGCGCTTAATGGCGGAGCATGTTGCATGGATGGGGTTGTGGAGGAGGAAGAGGTTGAGTTTGCAAGGGTCTGTAAACCACTTTCTTTTCTATTGGTTGATTGCGGGGAGGCTATTTTAGGACAGCCATTCATGTTTGGGTTCCAAGCACAAATGAAATTTGATCCAGAGGCGGGGACCAAAGCATTGAAGGTGCAAGATTTTTCTGGCGGTCAATTTGAAAACATGATCTGCAAACAAGGGTTGGGGAAGTGGGTGCAGGATTTGGTGGGAGAGGAGGAGGAGGCCCTTGGCGCGGAGTTGGTTTGCAAGGGTGGTCTGGAGGAGGATTTTGACTAGTTGGCCAAGGTTACCGCACAGAGCAAGCTCCGGCTTTGTGCAGGCAGTCAACCAGTGAGGAGCAGCTGGAAAGTAGGGAGGAAGCGCTGTAAGTAAGTCCCTTTCCTCAGTGTGCGTTGCCGGGAGGTACTTTGCAAAAACACTATCATTTTGCCACGCTTGTGAGCAAAGGCAAAAGCTGCGGTTTGGTTTTGACTAGGCCCTATGGTAACAGATGCGTGCGGATGGCATGGTGCAATGTTGGGAAGTATAAGCCAGTCGCGCAAAAGGTCTGTCCCCAGAATGAAGCAATGCCGCAGGATTGGAAAGGACCACTCAGACCAATCCCTTGGTCACAGGACCCTTGGAAATCTCCTCTGAAGGTGTCAGGATGGGTAACACATTTGGAGCAGATTATGGATGAGCGGGTCGTGGCCCTTAACTTTGGACCACCAGGCTGGTTAAGCACGGAGTAACGGGATTTGCTGATTTTGGTACTTGTCCTCCGGGAAAGAGCGCTTGCGTTTGGACCTGAAGAGCAGGAACTGTTAAAGAGAAAGATAGGAGACCCTTATGTGATTCCAACAGTTCTGCATGAACCTTGGCAGATCAAGCCAATTCTGATTCCACGGGCCGTTTGGGGCCCTTCTGGGAGCTGCTGTGCAAGCGTGTGGGGACAGGCCTTTAAAAGCAATCAAAATCAAGTTACTTGAGTCCAATCTTTGCGGTGGTTAAGCAGGATGGGAAGTAATTACGGATTGTTCATTATCTGCAGCGGCTCAATTTGTTTACAATCCAAGACGCGGGACAACCTCTGCGCATGGACAAGTTTCTGGAATCTATGGCAGGGAGTGCATGCTATGGGTTGGTGGATGTGATGGGCGGATACAATCAGTGCAAACTCCATTGGAGTTTGCATCCAATGACTGCCTTCAAAACTGTATTGGGCAGGATGCAACTGACGCGGCTGCCGCAAGGTGCAACTAACTTGGTCACGGGTTACCAAGCACAGTTGACCTGGATTCTAAAGGAAAATCTTCCGGAGGGGGTGCAGATTTTCATTGACAATGCAGGCATCTAAGGCCCAAAGACAGATTACGGAGGGGAAACACTTATAGACGCTCCAGAAATTCACCAATTTGTCTGGTAGTACGTGCAAACACTGGAGTGGATCTTGTTCCGGATTGAAGAAGCGGGGATTACAGTGTTGGAGAAAAAGTTAGCCATCTGCGTACTTGTGCTGGAGGTTCTAGGATATGTGGTGGCTGCCAATCAAAGGCAGATTGCAGAAAAGAAATGCAACAAAGTCCTCAAGTTGCCAATGCTGAAGACTGTATCACACATTCTCCAGTTCTTGGGATTGTGTAGCTATGTACAGATGTTCATTGAGTTGTTTGCGGAGGTTGCTAGTACGTTACAGGAATTGATGGGTAAGGGCGCGGAATGGACCTGGGGTTTGAACTGTGATTTTGCCTTTGACAAACTCAAGGAGATTGTTGTGTGCAATATTGTACTGCGGGACTTGGATTATGAAGACAGAGGAATTAAGTTGGCCGTGGATTTGAGCAAGCTTTGCGCAGGGGCGGTGCTGACACAGGAGAATGAGGGGAAAGATTGTCTGGTTCTTTACAAGTCTGTTACTTTCACGCCAACGGAGAGCCATTTTTTGCAGCCAAAGTTGAAGCTTTGCGGGGTCACTAAGATTGTGCAGAGGTTGCAGAATTTGCTATGGGGGATTCACTTCATGCTTCTGGTGGATGCCGAGGCGCTGGCGTGGATGATCAATTTGCCAAAGCTACCAAATGCGCCCATGACCAGGTGGGTTGCGTTTCTTCAGTTGTTCTCTTTCACGGTGGTACATGTTCCAGGGAAGGCCTTTACAATGCTGGACGCGCTGTCTTGGTAACCGTGCAATGACCTGTACAAAGGTGCGGAACCACTGGATGTGGAGGCCCCAACGGTTAAGGTAGGGGTGGTGGAAGTAGGTGTGCAACTTCTGCTCCAGCAGTCTGGAAGGTACGCGGTCCTCAGTTTGTATTTGCAGGATCTTTGGTTTCCAGATGACACGCCAGACAAGATTGTTTTATGGATTTGGTGGAGAGTGGGAAATTTCTACCTGCAGGAAGGAAAACTGTTGCAATGGAGCACTCCGGTACTGCTTGTGGTCAGCACGTCAAGGGCGTATCAGGAGGTAATTCTAGGAAGTCTGCATGACAATCTTGGTCATTGTGGCAAGCTTGAAACGCGGAATCAGGTGAGGGAAAGGTTCTGGTGGCTGGGTGTAGTACGCATGGTGCAGGAGTGGGTATGATTTTGCAAAGTGTGTCAGAAGCAGAGCGCAACATTACCTTGCAAAGTAGGCATCCCCACTGGGGAGGAAGCCTTGTTTGGGTGGGTTTCTCTGGATGTTGCGCACATCAAGACAGGTAAGTTCGCATACCTCCTTGTTGCGCAGAAAAATATGTTGGGATGGGTGGAAGCGGGGCTGTTGGTGAAGCTTTTGGCAGAGAAAGTTGGGCAGTTTCTGGAGGAAGATTGGTTTGCGCATTATGGATCACTTTGGCTGGTAATGGTAGATGGGGGTGCGGGGTTCCGGGGACAGTTGGAAGAGTTGGTGCAAAGTTGCAGAGAAAAGTTTGGGCAAGTGAAGGAGTACTATCCGGAAGGCGCGGGGACAATTGAGCGTGGTCACCAGCCAATCAAGGACGCAATGGTGAAGATGTGTGGCAAGGATGGAAAGCGGTGGAAGGAAACCCTTCTGGTAGTTCTTTCTGCGGATTGGATTTTGGTGAAGAGATTGACGGGTTATTTGCCATACAAGCTGCTATTTGGAAAGGAACCTGTGCTGCCAATTGACATTGAGCTGGAAAACTTTCTGGGTATTGGTGGTGGAAGGTTAAGACAGCCATGGATATAGTCAAGGCCCACACCAAGAAACTCCTGCAACAGGAAGAGATGTTTGAGAAAGCAGCTGGAAGACTGAAGGAAACCCCCAAAAAGTCTATCTGCTACTGGGAAAAGCACTGCACGCATAAAATTTGGGATCCGTGGCGGAATGGGGACTTGGTTCTGCTTTACCACCGGAGCCTGGAAACTCAATGGGGGAAGCTGTTTGCTAATTTATGGAACAGGCCTTTCTGTGTGATGTCCAAGTTCATCGGAGGTAGCTACCATTTGGAGGAATTGGATGGAACTCCGCTCAAGCAGAAGGCCGCGGCTTTGCACGTGAAACGGTTCTTTGCGTGGGGCTCAACTTCATTCAACAAGACAGCTGGTTTGGATAGCAAAGGACACAACAATGCAGATCCTTCTTCCAAGTACAATCCCGCGTGCGCGCTTTGGGTCCAGCGGAGTAAACAACTGCAGACTGCTGGGGACCGCAGCCAAGTTTGGGGGGGAACAATGGATGAATAGGGGATATGGTTGGATTTGGTGAGGGGGTGTTCTAGCTGGTTCACAGCCGGGATAACTAGACACCCCAGAATGTTTGTTTTTTTATTTTCTTATCTCTGGATTGGCTTTTGGGATTATTGCTGGCTAGGGATAGTTTCTTTTAGGTACAGGCACGGCGCAAAGCTGGGTCTGCCAAGGCAAGGACAAGCCCCACATTCTGGAAGCAAAGGCATGGACAATTTCCAAATGATGATTCAGGGAACTAGGTAAGCGCATGGGGAAGAAAGGATTTGGGTCAAAGAGCAAGGCACGGGCTTGGAAATGGGTTGGTGCTCTAAAAAAAAAACTTTATTAAGTTTTCTTTGGTTATCTTATAGATGGAAGGTGCGGATGGGTTTGGGTGGGTACTTTTTCTTTCTCTCTCTCAAGGATGTGTGCGCTTGCTGGCTTTCCTTGTACTCTCTCTGTTCTTTAGATGGGTAAGGCAAACTGTGTGGCAGTTTGTCTGGGGTGTTCCAGGTACCTTTAGCCAATACTCTCAGTGTGGCAGGGTTTTCTCACTCTCAGTGGATTCTTCTCACTCTTTCCAATTGCTCTCAAAGCGCAGATCTTGAGCGCGGCTCTTATTTCTCTCAAGGTTCTCTCACAAAGCCCAAAGGCTACTCAGGATGGCGCGGCAAAAGTCCTTTTCTTTGCAAATAGGTGCGGGGATGGAAAGAAGAAGGAATAGGAAGAAAAGGGGGGGCAATCCGCTTAAATTGGCCAGGTCCTCATCACTTCCTCTTAGTCCACGCAAGCCGCCGCGGCTAGGGATCAGAAGGCCGCCAAAACCTTGCGTTGCGCATTGGCAGTGTGTGCGTAGGGGACCGCTAGAAAACCACAGAGTAGTTTTTCCATGTTGTTAACCATTGCGTCAAACCTTGCCAAGGTAAGTGCCTGAATCAGATGGATCTCCAGGATCTTGGGAGTGGAGGCCGGATGGGTTTCAGCAGCCGCAGGTTCTGGTGACCACTCAATCACCACGGGAGACGGCGTGCGCAAGGGCTCCAGTGATGACCTTGGAACCGGTGATGGGGATGGCAGCGCAGGAGTTGAAACCGGTGTGGTGACCAAATCTGGACACCCTGGGCCAGATGTAGAAAAATTCAAATTTTTTTTCTTTTGTTTAGGTGTTATTCAAAAAAAAAAAAAAAAATTGGAATTTATTTTTTTAGTATCACTTCTCCAACTTCCTCATCCTGCCAAACATCCCTTTGTCCCAGTAGTCTAGGACAGGGCTCTCTTGGTCCCATCCCCTAGGCATTGCGTTCAATCCCCTCTCCCTTTGTCCTCCCCCTTTCTTGTTGGACAAATGCGCGGGCCAAGACCCGCTTGGCCCAAACTTCCCTTCATCTTCAAGCCATCCTCACCTCCTACTCACACCAACAATCCCTTCACCATTCCAGCCTCCCCCTTTCCCTTTGGCCGGCGCGTCCACCTCCATCCCGGTCAATCAAGTCCCTTATCTCCTCTCCCCCAACGTCCTGTCCTCGCCAATTAGATTGATCCTCATCATGCCCTGCCTTCCTTGGGATCTGATCCTCTCCATTCTTCTACCTACCTCCTAACTAGGACTTTGTTGGTTCTTGGTTTGATTAGCCTTGAATGATTCCGTCCTCACTTTGAATTTCAAGAAAGTTGTCCCCCACGCCATCTGCCCCCCCCGTCTCTCAACCTTGGTCCAATTGGTCCTCATTGTTCAGTCCAACCTTTTTTTGCTGGATTACCCATCATGATGCCCTCCAGCACCTTTGGATCCCAATACTCCTTTCTGATTTGCCTTCAGAGCTTCAAGTCCGATTATTGCCAGCATGCCCCATCCAATCAACCCGGGTTGCCTTCCCCCATGGAACCATCATCTTACTTGAGTTCTCCCATGCCCGTCAGTCTCAAGGCCCGTCCTTCTCTTCAGATGTTTTCCCAGTATCCCTCATGCATCCTATCATCAACCAACAATCCATTGCCATCACTCTTTGTGGGAGAGTGTTGCCTACTGCCCGCGGACACCCGCGGGCGGCCTGATCCATTTCCCCTTTTCCACCCCCTTCCGGCTTTGGGCAAGGGGTGGGTGTGATTCCGGTATTTTTTGCGCGCATCCATCCATGGACGGACGCGGGATAGGTGAAGGGATGAAAGGATCCCCGCTGGTCAGGCAGGCCGGACTTCCACCGGCCTGCGTGATCAAATTCTTCTGATCACCTAAAATTTAAAAAAAAAATTCTTTTTCCACTCCATTTGTAGTATCCCTTGTACATAGTCTAACAGGGCCTCCTGCCCATATAAGAAGGGGCTCTCCCCGGCCTTTTGGATCATCAGCACATCCTATCCCCACATCACATCAGCACAGGGTATCATCATCATTTTCACCTTGAAATACATCATCCGTGGAGTCTTCATTCCCCTTTATCTGAGACAAAAATTTGGGTATATCTATGATTGCCCCTTGATCCTTGAGCCTCCATACTCAAAACCTTGATCCTTGATCCTTATCACCAACCAATAGCTTTGCTGGTTGAAGAAGAATTTGACTAATTGAATTCTTGAGTGTGTTACACCACTCCTGATCCCTTTATCCGAACATACTGGTCCTGATCATCCTTTGATTACCTTTCTGGAAACAGTCATGTTTGACTGAAGAGGTTTTATTAAGCTTAAAACCTGGAGTGTTAAAGCTCCCTTCATCCCTTTTGAAGTTGAATTCCGCCACGCTACTCTTGAGTCCCTTGAGAAGTGTTGGGTTATTCTTGTTGGAATCAGTTATTGTTTTGCTTCTAGAGCTTCTTCAAAAAATTAGCTTTGTCTTGTGTAGCCACCCACAGTTATCTGGTACCCTTCAAGCGCTTGATTGTGGAGAGTTGGGCAGGTTAAATGAGAACCTGGAGGTTGTTTGGGATTGAGTTGATCTTTCCTAAGCTTCTGCTGACGACCAGAGCTATTAGCTTGTGGGCGTTGTTACTTACAATTGCCTTGTCTTGTTGAACTCTGAACAAACCTTGACTTCTTCTATTCAAGTTTTCCCCGGCACCATCTTGCCTCAGATAGTGTTGTTTCCCAGCTACCAACCACTATAATCTTTATCCTCTTACATTTGGTTCCCCGTTTATCTAGTTCTGGACTTTGATCTTGGTTACATTTAAATATTTTTGTAACACTCAGGAGGGCAGCCTAAACAGCACCTTTTGCCTCCGCAGAACTGCCATGGCCTAGCACCGTTTGGAGTCTTACACCGGAGGAGCTGGTCTTGGAGGAGTGGAAAGACGCGGTGGCGGCGGAGGAGGACCAGGTCTTGGTGGTGGTGGGGGAGGAGCGGCAGGATGGCTGGGGATTCTTGGGTCCATTGCTGGTACGTTCATTGGTACCTGCGCGTCCCACTCATGGGCGGCGTTCCAAAATGCCGCAAATTCCGGAAAGTCCTGGCACCTTGGAGGTTCAGCCCGGCAGAACGGTGATCCCAAGTGGTGGCTCTTGCCCAATGGAGGATTTTGGGTGGCAGGTTGCGGTTGGTTGCAAGGTGAGCCAGGCGGGGTCCACTTGTTGTTCAAAACCTCCTTGTCACTTGAGACCACAAAGGAGTTGTGCTGGGTCCTCTTGCGCAGGAAACCTCAAGGGCAGTCGCAAGGAATGCCCTCCAATAGGGAGCAGAAGCAGTGTCTGTCTTGGCACAGAACACAGGCACACCGGCCTGGAAGGATACGGCAAGTGAGGCTGTTCTGGCTGAAATACGTGCAGTAAATGTCTAGCAAAGAGGGGCAGATGGGGTGTTTTCTTTTCTTTGGTGTGATGAAATGGTGCAAAGGGGAGGTGGAAAACTATGGTATAGTAGGGGGTAGGTGAGATAGTGGTGGATCTCTGGGGACAGAACTCAAGTTGGGGGGGGATGTGGTGGTCTTTTATAGACGCAAGTCTGAATTGGCTGCGCGCTCAGCAGTAGAGGCAGGCTCAGCAGGGGTAGCGCGCTCAGCAGTAGCAGAAGGCTCAGCAGGAGTAGCGCGCTCAGCAGTAGCCGCAGGCACAGCAAGGGTTGCCCGCTCAGCAATGGATGGGGCTTTGCTGCAGCAAGACGCGCTGCGGGCTCAGCAGCAGTTGAACCGGGCTCAGCATCTGGAGGCGCGGGATGGATTGGATCACTCGTTGCAAGACGCAGATTGGATTGTGCGGATATATCTGGGATATCTGGAAAGATGCGTTGGGCGGATGCAGACATGCACAGGGGGCTCCAAGTTGGGCGTGGCGCAAGGGCTGCGTCATGAGAAGGACAAACAGGGTGGATGTAATGGCAGGCAGGCAATACAGATGGATATGGGATATGGGATGGGAAGGGTAGGGTTGGGGCTAGGGTTCTGTGCTTAGGGGTTGTATTTCATTATTCTTGCTTGTTTCTGGTTGTAATTTGGTTAGGTTTGAGGGGGAGGTTACTTAAACAGCACCCTCAACCCAGAGGAGATTAGGACAGGAGATCACAGAAGATGAAAGAGGATCACATTGGATCATCATAGGTTTTGGAAGGATCTTTACTCTCAATTCTCTATCTCTCAGTCAAAGGGTGAAAATTTGCACTCAGGGTTTACAGACGCAAGGGATCAATAACTTCAGAATTGGGGAACCATTAAAGGAGGAGTCCTCTTCTGAATTCCACAACGTTCCATGGTTTTTTTGTCAAGAGCAGTTCTTTTTGTGATAACCATTATCAAGCTCAATCACCCAGTCAATTAACTGCTGAAGGGAGGTTGTCTTATGTCCCCCAACTACGAGTTGTTTGATTAGGCATGCCTGTAAACCTTTTCAAAAATGAAATAGGAGGTCTGACTTGTTCCATTGGATGCAAGACTGCAGAGTTTGAAAATTGGAAATATAAACAGAAGCTCTACTATTTTCCTCCATGACTAGATTATTGAGTCTGTATGCAGCGTTTTGAAATTCATTAGGGTTGCCAAAAAGGGTGAACAGCTGTTTCTCAAACTTGTCCCAATTTTTGAGAATACAAGTGGGGCTAGTGTTGTCTAATAGTTTGAGGTAGGGTTTGAACCACTGCAAGGCTCTTCCACCAAGGAATGAAGATGCATACATAACTCTAGGTCTATCAGTAGGGAAATTGTGAGGATCATTTGAGAAGATGATTTTTCAGGACTGTAGGTAGGATCTAAGCTTATGAGGGTGTTCCCCAGTAAAATGATCAGGCTGTTTCATGCCTGGGGTACAAGAACTAGGACCACTTGGACCATATTGCAAGGCAGTTTGGTTAAGAACCTTGATCAGGGTTGAGAGTAAGGTTGAAGCATTGGGTTTGGGAGCATTAGTGCAAGCCCGCAATCTGCCACAAGTTGAGGTTTCATTGGAAGAGTCTTCAATTTCTTTGAGAGGGTCCACTACATCCCAAGAGGGATCAAGGGGATCATCAGGAGTTTTGACCAAAGGAGATTTAGAAGAAGGGACAGGATCAAAAGGTTGTCTGGCCCAAAAAACACCGGATCTCCCTACCCAATGGATATCATCATTTTAAGGGGTGAGGGAAGAGTTCCCAGTTGAGCAAGTATGTGACATTGTAAAAGGGATCTATTATAGGTTGGCAGGCTACAAAAGATGAGTTGAGTTAGTAAATTTACTTTCACACAACAACCCCATGTACTATAGGGCAATCTTAGATGATTTTGAGCACAAAGGAGAAGCTGAGTGCAAGGGCAAGTGCAAGGTAGCAAGGTTTAACTGCAAAGTGCAAACTTATGGTGGAGTAACCTGGCACACAGCAAGAGGGATGAATGTTCCAATGCAAGGGAACCAAAACCAAGCCCAATGTGATGAGTGGATTTAGCAAATGCAGGAACGTATGAAATTAACTAACTGAGGAGACAATCCCCAGGCAAGCAGTCTAGCCTTTATAAGGTAATCCAAAATGACTAGATACAACCTGATGGAAATTCAACTACAGTTACAAGCAATGAGGCAATGAATGACATGAATGGAGTACAAAATGAAATAACAGTATGAAATTTTCTGAGGTCTTAGGGTAAGTGTAAGACAATAGAGGAAAGATGTATTGGAGTGTAACAGTTGAGACATGAGGGAATGATGTCAGAGGCAATGCAAATATGAAGATGTAGTCTATGCAGGGTAAGAGACTAGTCCATTTGCAAACTATACAGTTGAGGTGGCTTGACTAGTGTGGGTGCAAACTAGCAAGAGCATGTGACCGGGAATGGGAACCCAAGGGTTATTGATACCCAAGGTGAAAGAGCGGAGCACAAATGGATGGTAAACTGAGGTAGATTTGACTGCAAGTTTTTCAAGTGGGTTCTGAGTCAGTTGCAAAGGATGGAAGGTCATTATGCAAGCCAGAGTTAATAAGCAGAAGGGACCGTTGATGTTGTGCTTCTAATTTTGTCACGCTTATGGACTGAGGTAGATGGTACTGAGGAAAGGTTATGTTAAAGTGGGAGGAAAATAATCCTTAAGCTCAAAGTGTGACACTCAATCTCAAAATCAATCCTTGAATTTACCTACTTCAACCCTCAAACCTCACTTTTTAAATTTGAACTAGTACTTTGAACTTCATATTTTTTATTTGTGTGATTGTAAATCCTTTGAACCACATCCATACATTATTATTCTTTCATGCTACAAACTCCAAGCTATTTCCTGAGTAAAATATTTACACAAACCCCAGTCCTTGGTATCTAATTTCAACCAAATTGTGACACTCAAAATAAATTTAACAACTTGGTGAATTCTACTTGCTACTTTTGGTGTTAAAAAAATGACTCTCTGTTTCAGGAAACTCAGTCATAAATTTAAAAAATTTCTGGAATATTTGGTTTCAAATTTGACTAGCTTCATTAATCTCTGCTTGATCTTAAAAAATCTTTCATCTTTATCCATTCTTAAGCACAGAATTCAAACATGTTTTCAACACATCCATCAATCCCTTACCAGTCATCTTAAAATGTGAAGTTTTCAACTTACTTGTTATTGTGCCTTTCAAATCAATTATCTAAATCAAAAAAAATTAACAGTATTTAATCCTTTAAATTTAATCTAAAACTTAGACTCACTCTTTTTGTATCATTTGGATGACCTCCAATCATCACCCAAGTCCTATATGACATTCAATTGCATGATTTTTCTTGACACAACACTCATTCTTGCATCATACCTTGTAACTTGATGATAAATTTTCATGTTACATCCCAAATTTCCGCACCTTCCTTGTTATCTTCCTTAATGTTAACTAGATCACACATTACTCAGGCTGTGTTTTGTCCATGGAATTAGGTTTTAGATTGGCTTAAAAGCACAAAGATTTTCCCTGTAAATTTTTTCATCAGTTGTTCAATTTAATAATTTATTTAACCTTTTTGGTTAATGATTTATTACATCCCGCTTTTCTAAGCTTTATTATCAAAACATTTATCCTCAGCCTTGCATGTTGGTTTGAAGCATTAGCTTTCAAATTTGAAGATTGAATCCTAACCTCAATATCAATTGTAGTGTTAGTATATGCATTTCTGAAAGTCCACCTTTTACTTTACCACTTTTAATTAGGTGGAGTGGGAAGGAAACGCCTTTATGTATTCAGTTTGGTGGGTTGTGAAATTAATTGATTAAAATCAATCAAATAATCTTGGGATTTGAAAAATTGCTGATCTGGTGAAATTGTTTATATTTTCTGAACCAAGATTGCTATTTTGATTCCTTGTGATGATGAAGTTTATACACTTTGGTTGATTAGTAAACCTCAAGATCAGAACATCTTGGATCCAAATTCCATCTTCAAGTTTGACCAGAGGATATGATTTAGATAATCCTTTGGATCATTCCAAATAATTTATTGGAAAACCTTCAGAACTAGGATTCCAAGGGTTGATAAATTTTAGCTATCTGAATTTATTTAATGATTTGTTTCTATCCTGCTTTTATTATTATTATTATTATTATCATTATTATTATTATTATTATTATTATTATTATTATTATTATTATTATTATTATTATTATTATTATTATTATTATTATTATTATTATTATTATTATTATTATTATTATTATTATTATTATTATTATTATTATTATTATTATTATTATTATTATTATTATTATTATTATTATTATTATTATTATTATTATTATTATTATTATTATTATTATTATTATTATTATTATTATTATTATTATTATTATTATTATTATTATTATTATTATAATTATTATTATTATTATTTTGGTATCTAATGATATAATCTTGTTTTTTCAATAATATGATCACTTTATATATATAAATAAATGAGTGGGTCTTAGAATTTTGGGATTTTGTAGGTCCCCTTGGACAGGATTTCATGATTACCTAGAAAAGAAATCCTAGGGTAAGGTTATTCTCTTTATGCTAATTACAATTAGGCCTGTAGTCACTGATATTGAACTCTCTTAACCACTTTTGTTGGTATTTTTGATATTTATATACATATATATAATTATGATGGTGATTTAAAAGATCTTTAAATTAATTTGCTTGAACCATTCCTATAAAAACATTAACTGGAATTGATGTTTTACACTCTTTCCCTTAGTTTTGAACTCAGACCTCCTTTTTATATATTTCTAGGCTTCTTGTTTTTTGGCAGTTAGTTTGAGTGATATTTGTTGTTGAGTTTGTTTTTATGGAATATTCTTTTACATTTGATTAGCATTCTGGACCCTTGGGGTGTTGGGGCTTTGGGAGCTAGGGACAGATTGTTCATAGAACTCTGCCCCATCAGGTTTGTATTTTCCTTTGCTAAGGTTATTTTTTTTTGTTTGAAAAGATATTCTGGGCCAGTCTTGGTGTTTTTGTTTGGATTTGGTTGAAATTTAGAATTAGTTAAAGAATATTGAGATATATCATTATTGAGGTATATATGATAATGTATTTTTTCTTTATACATATATATACATTTACATTAGTGGAATAATATTTTTTATTTTTTTTAAACTCAAATTCATTCTTTGAATATGTTGCATGGTGGTTTTATTTTATATTACTTCTTGAAACATAGAATTTCTATTATGATGGTAAAAAAATAAAACCACAATTATACTAACTGAAACTGATTTCATGGGTTCAACTTAGGGAGTTGAGATTTTAATATATATATATTTTTATCTGAATTCATTGTTTTTCAAGCTTATCATAGCGGTAAATGTCTAATTTATTTGTTTTTTATTTCATTCAAATTGATAGATATATAAATATGAATTGAATGAATTTTTAGTTTTGTTTTGTACGTTGTGTCATAGCCACAACTTGACTCTCCAGACTCAGTCTCCTCAGCCTTTCTCAACTCTCAGTACAACCAACCTCTACCTCTGGATCTACTAGCTCCACCTCCTGAGGTATCTCCCTGCATCCCTTAAGGTACTACATAATCTCCCAGGATCTCTCCCCCTCTCTGTATGGCTTGTCACATCTCCTATCTCTCCTTCAACCTAATTGGTTTGATAAATAAATATTACATAACAGTATACACATAGTACATACTCCTTTCTGGCCAGCCTAATTCCCTAGGGCTTCCAGATCAGTAAATTCCAGACCTTCTTGGACAGGCCCATGAACCAATTTATCAACTTCAGCCCCCAGTCTCACAGGGAAACATGTAATTCCATGGGGATCACAACCCCAGCACCAGTCACTCATCCCTAAAGTCCTCTTCCTCAGTCTCAAATATACAGTCCTCTCCTCCCCTCCTGGACTCATTCCCCCAAGAAATTAGTATACTAGTTCTTATTGGTTATTTACCTTCCAACAGGTGTCATCTCAGAACAAGAAAGCTAACCAGCCTGCCTTCTCATTTAACCTTCCCCTCTGGTGTTAATCTTATAGGATTCAGTCAACCAGCTTCCTTCAGAGCCTTACCCCTGGATTCATCTCATCCCTTATTTCACCAACTCTTTTCCTTCTTCCATTGCTCATCCTTTTCCTTTCAATAAAATCTTCTCAATTCTGATTTCTGTGAGCAGTAGTTCCTATGCCATCCACCCCTTGAATTCCAGGAGCAGTTGTGACACTTTGGAAGGTTTCTCTTCTATAGTAGCAAGCTGAAATACCACCTTTTCAAACTTGAAGTGCCATAAGCTCAGTCAAGCTCTCTTAGTGGCCCTGTAGTTCTTCAGATGAATTTTTATATCAGGCATTTATTTTTTTAGGGAGCCACTCATCTTTTTCAGCTGATTCCCCTCTGTACTCCATAAATTATTTTATAAAATATTTCATCATAACTCTTAATTTCTTATGCCTTAATATTTTCAAGAAATTTTCTTTATTTTATTAAGGATTCTAATGTTATATTAATTATGACAATAAAATTTTATTTTCTTTTCATAATTTTTTTTTTAAAAAAAAAGAAAATGGGAAAAATGGGAAAAATGGGTATTTTATGGCTATTTGATCACTAATAATTATTTCCATAGAATCTTTCCCATGCAGTTTTTTTCTATCAAAAAAGGGCCTACCAAGGAAGGTTTTAATTTTTTGTTAACCCCTAGAATGTTAAATTTTAGATTAAAAAATACAACTTCATCTTTTATCATCAGGTTGGGTACTTTTTTGACACCTTACCTGGTTATATTCAAAAAATATTTTGTACACATCTTTGCAAATTTTCATTTGCTATGTCTAATATTTTTCTGAAATCTGTTCAGTTTTAAGTACACTATATTGATTTTTATCAATAGATTCTTTTGAATTTATGTGTATCCATTCTCATCCTAAGATATAGGAAGCTTCCTGGGTACTAAAATAAGTTATACTGTTTTCTTTACATTCTCAAATGAGGTAATAATTAAACCAGTTTGTGGGAATACCTATCTTGATTTTGATAGCTTAACACAAAATACCAAAGTATCCTTAAAATTTCCTCTAGAGTTTGGATCATTATTTATGAAAGAACATCAGTTTGATGGCAATATGAAGTAGAGAATATTCATTCAGTTCCTACAATATCATGAAGATTCCCTACATAATTAAAATTTAAATTTTGGATTCCTATCTTATTTTAGGATTTACTACATCAGCAATCACTTTATTCCAAAACAGTAGAGATTTTTCCATAGCTGTGTCACCTTTTTTGTTTGGTATGAATCTATCTTTTTTTAAGAATATTTCAACTATTACTAGGAGTGAATAAAAATAAAAGGTCCTCAAGGTGTTAGGCCTGTTGATAATTTGATTTGATTATATCCCATCTTTTATTGGGTTCATATTGTTTTGGTAGAAATCCAAATTCCTTATAATTAGGCTTGTTAGATTTATACAAGATATGAACTCCAATTCCATACATAATTTTTTTCTTTTTTTATCATTAAAAATATTTCCTGAGATACAAATATCATGAAACCCAGGTGGGATATTGTTGATATTAAAGTTAAAATTCAGAACTTGTAAACTTAATTTTTCATGTCTGTTATAATTATCCATAAATAGAGTAAAATTTTAAAGCTTTGAATCCTTGGAGTAGAGTAGATTTCAGGCTTTTTTGCTTCCCATTAGAAGGTTCTTTTTGATACATTATTTCTATGACTTTTATTTTTATCCATCATTTCTTTACCTCCAAAAACCAAATAAATGAAAATCTAGATCACATACATGCAATCATGTGAAAATTGGTAAAATTGAATTAACTTCTGTGTTATAAGAAGGATTACTAGGATCAGTTTATAGATCCCAAAGGCCAACACCATCAGAAAATTTATGCTTGGATCCTGCATTTTGTAAAAAGCACATATGTCCTCTATACTGTTATATAAACATCTTACATGTGAGAAGGTTTCTAATAGTATTTTAAATATTCATTAGAGTCCAGAAAGCATTGGAAAATTCAGTCAATATTAATTTTGCTTGTTCTAACTAATAATATAAATATTTGAGTTAAAAAAACAAAGCTAAAGTCTTTGTTTTCATGCACCCATCTCCATCTTATTTTTCCTTGTTTTGCCTGTATATGAAAATAATAGGTTTTTCCAATAGCTTTGAATATTTTGTGAGTAATCCCAAAGATTGGATTTTTCCCAAAAATTTCATATAAGACTTTAGTGATCAAGGAGAAGTTGTAAATAAAGCTTCTATACTAGCTGAAGAAACTCAAAAAGGAAAGTGATTTTTTTTTATTTTGTATGGCACAGGTCTATTCATGACTTCTTATAACTTTTTTTGATCCATAGACAATGGAATTCTAGATACTATATGTCCTGAAGAGAAAGGGTATGCCATAGGCATCATCCAGTGGTGTGTTTCAGCCCTTCAACATTCATAGGGTTTTGGAACAATCCAAGAATGTAGTGTTCAGTAAAGAAGCAATGGGAGAAATTAGGGTTTGAAAGATAGTGAAATTTATCCAAGAAAAAAGAGGATTTTTGGGATGTGTGGGATATGGACATGTCCCAGACTTGGGATTGGGGAAGTGTTTGAGCGGAAATGTTGGAGAACTTGGCATGCTGTGAGAAGTGGTTTTTGGAAAATCAACTTTGACAGGTTAGGATTGGAGACTGGTTCAAAAGCAGGAGAATTTTTTCAACCAAGATTAACAACTTATACTGTTCCTGATTTTAAAGGATAGTTAAATAATCAGCCTTAAACAAAAAAGTAATTCTTGCACATAAAAACAATCTAATACAACCAACCAAATTCCTTGATCAGACTTGACCCAGAGCTACAAAAAGTTTTTCAAATTAGAGGCTTTACAAACAGAAATTTCTCCAGAAATTTCAGGACAGTGGAACTTTACTCCAAAATGAAATGAAGGTGATCAGGATGGAAGAAATTGGATAGTTAGAATTGATGGAACTAATGCAGGAAGGGCCTGTTCTGGTAGCACCAGTGGTGCCTACTCTGGTACAGTGTAGAGCATGACTAGTAAAAAAAATTTAAACCAAAGTGATAATAGGCCTGAAGAAGGAGGATCTTAGAATATCCTTACAGGAAACCATCAAAGGCTCTCACAGTTTCCACCCCAACTAGCAGAATTTACCCAACCACCTCAAATAGTACTACTTACAGGAGAAGGGGCACAGGAACTGGAAATGGGAGTGAAAATAGTTGACAGAGGATCTGGATAGAAGGAAGGCAAGTGCAAATCAAAGGGCAGGATGACTGAATGATCAATGGTGACAAGGTGTTGTAGGCACCAGGAAATCTATGGCCACAGTATCAAGGAAGAAGTGAGGTAGCAGTCAGCTTCAAGAAGGAAGCAATGGTGTCCTTGGGGATTTTTATTCTGCAAAAATACCCAGGAACCTTGGAAGCTTGCGGCAGAAGTGAGGGGTTCAATCAGGCAAATCCTGGGTAAGGATGGAATTTTATGTGGCTTCAACCAATCCTTGAAGTGTAGAGGTACCAACTACTGCAGCCAAGGAGATAGATGAGGTCTTGGCAAAAGTCAGGTGAGATTACCTGGAGATTCTGTGAACCAGCTACTCTGGTAAACCTATCCCTGCAGGAGATAGCAGAAGTGTCTCCAATAAGGATGGAAGGGATGATTGTGGTATCGAGGCAGTATACCAGACAAAAAAGAGGAGGCTTTGAATAATGAGTTTCTCAGTGCATATCAGTGATCTAGCCATATGAATATTTCCCCCAGGCAACCTTTATCTTTCTAAAAACAATTGTTCCACCATAGTGGCACATGGAATCAATTTTGGATAAGATGAGGATGATGGCTGTCATGGGCCTACTAGTCCCTTGCACAGAACCTAAAACCCTGTAGAAACCAGAGGTGATGGCTGTGGACGTGATTGAATAGAAGTGAGATTCAGATGGCACGGATGAGATGATCAATCATGGTTTTTTTGGTTGGATTGATATCTTTTAGCCGGGCATTTCCATTTCATAGAGGCAGACACACACTTTTCAGCCGCTCCTGGAGGTACATAGGCCTCTCATACGTAAAAGCAGATGACGGTCTGGAACCTGAGTGGCTGGCGCCGTCACTTTTTTCAACAATCCAAGGGACCAAGAGACTAAAGACCAGTGGTTTATCCCCTTGCTCAGACCGTTGTTTGGGGGTACTTGCTTTGCTTACGTATGTTGTGATGAAAAACGAGATCCAGTGTATGCACACATTTGGATTAGAGTTAGGCATCAAGATGAGGTGCGGCAGGAACGGGCGGCACGATCGAATCAGTTCGGGACTGCATCACAGCTTGTGCGATTTTATGGCTCTCTTTCAAAAGCATCGAAAGGTTTAGGAGCACAATAAGGAAGATGGGTTGATATTGAAACGTGGACAGGTTTGTTTGTTTTTCCTTAAAATCTTAAGTCCAGGGATCAGTAGGATCATGGGGAATCAGGAGATTGAAGCATTTGCTTAAGAGGGGAAGCAAGAGATTGACGAGCCAACAGGGCTTGGTATTTGGCTTCGGTGGGTGAGATACCGATGGCGGTGATAGGATGGCGGAGGTCATGAGTAAGATAATGCTCGAGATGTCTGACGGCTGGAATATCGAGTACGGTGAATTTTCGTAGGAGGAGGTGATAGATACCGATCGAGCCAGGTTTCAAGTCGGTCGGATGAGGTTTTCCAGGACGAATGTCGGCGGGATGAGCGAGATCGATGGAATTCAGGATCGGTAGGATCTTGATCCTCTGAATCCTCTGCCAATCTGAACCAGTTTGACCTAGTCGAATACCATCCTGGATCAGATGGTTTCTTGAGAGTGCATCTCTCAATAATCCGGGAGACTTCCAGCCGGTTCTTTCGGTCCCCCAATGACCACCAGCGATCAAGACCGCAGAATTCCAACCTCGCAGTTTGATCAAGTTGGCCAACTCTTGACTAGCTTGTTGATGACCATTCATCTCAAACTTGTCGACGATTATCAATCTGCCCTCCCGCCACCTTTGACTTAAGATCGTACGTAATCCCAATTCCCAAACTTTTCTCTGGATCCCTTGACTCCAATCCTTTGGCTTGGGCCCAAACGCTACTCCACCTTTGCGTAGAGTTGGTGAGGATGCATCCCCTATTCGGGCTCTTCCGGTACCTTTCTGGGGTCTCAATTTTCTACCCGACATGGCAACTTCAGACCTAGTTTTCTGGCATCCAAAGATTTCGGATCCGAAGATGGATCAGACCACGACGATAGCAATTTTGGAAAATCGGGGAGGGGGGAGGGGAAGGATTGAATATTAATTGATTGTGAACTGGCTTAGGATAGTAATTTTGAATAAGATATCGCGAGGATGTTTGACAAACTGTATTTGCGCTTCCAGATCTCATAAGGCTGCGTTCAAAGATCACACAACGATGGATGATATCCGAGCGAAACGGTTGCCCAAAGACGAATTTCGAAAGAGGGTAGATCAAATCACCCCGACGATCGTCTTGATCGTTAAATTTGATCTGATGAGGTTGGTCGATATCGAACTTTTGTAAGACTACATGCTGAACCGAATCACCATGAGTGAGACCTGGGAGATCATTTAATAGGTTTGTTCTACATCAGCAAGTGACTTTGAACACGAAGCCCGACGGAAACGTTGAGAATGAATTAAGACTAGGTCGATCTTACCGTCGATCGGCTGGTCATAGGTCGAGAGTGCTGGACTCGCTGGTCGGGCTTTGGATGAGTAGCAACGAAGCTTTGGAGAGTAGGAGGACCTGGATGAATCGGTAATGATCCGATGTTGGACCCAATGCTTGGTCAAGCTAAGGATGGATTGATTGGATGAAGAACCTGCGGGCATCCTGTGATCGAACTTGAAACTGGGAATATGACTTGGAATCTATCGATTTCTTCTTCGATCCTTCGAGTCGTCCTTCGGCCTCAATCGATCATCGTTCAATACTTCATACCCTTGACTCTGAACTTCATTTCTCGTCTGAAGTTGTTTGTCCAGCTGCTCTTCGACCTCAGATCGCTTGGTCCCCCCACAGGAGGTCAAAGTTCCAAAACTGAAAATACCTCCTGGCTGGTTTTATCCAAATCTGACACCGATCTATGCGCCCAACTTGCAACCAGCGCGCCGAAGCGTCGTCAACCGCACGTCCTCAGCCGGATATCCTCCAGCTTCCTGTAAGTCCCAAACCCAAAGAAGTCACTTAATCTTGATTGGTCAAGCTGGAAAGCTAAGCAAGTGCAAAGACCTTGAATGCCTTACTGGCTTATCAACTGTTGAAAAAAAAACCACAGCGTTGATACCACCACGGTCACTTGTTGAGAATTAAATATTACAGGCTAGAGATCCTTATCATCTCAAATCATAAAATAGTAAAGTGGATGGGCAAAATTATTCCCACTGATTGCCACCCCAACCCCCCCCTCTTTTTTTAAGAAATGGATTTTTTGATCTTTTGAAGTTGATTAATTTTTATCATTTTGAAAAAAAAAAATAAAACCAATCAATGGTTTTCAGGAAAATAAATAATTTAGCATCCATCACACTTGCTGAACTTGATCTACAAAATCACCTGTCTTGAACTGTTGATTTAAAGTGAACATTTGACTCAGTCCCTTAAATAGGATCTGCTTTTGCACTTGAAATCATGAAAACCAACTAAAAGAACACTAACCTTGAAGTGCTTTGTGATGCACTAACTTTTATCTCCTTGGATTGGGGCTACTTATGTTTAATGGTCTTTGCAACTTTTTCTTTTGCTGTGAATCAATGACTATGGTCTATGCACATGTTCATCCAGCATGAATCTTCAAGCCTGATTTTATAAAAAAAAAAATTTCTTTTAGTAAAATTTGAACAAGCCATCTTTTAACTTTATTTTCCTTTGGAGTTTTTTGAATTAACATAGGTCTGCTTTTATCCAGAGAAGAGTTACTCTGATTGGTATCATTAATTTACTCTTGTACTAACTGCATTTGCCCTTGCAGTTCATCTTACCTTTTTTTTTTTTTTAATTTCCATTGAGCCATTAGGGCATATCAAAGTTAGAAAAACTGCCATTAAAAACCCCCCATTTTTATTTACCAAACCTGCCATTAAAAATGGCGGGTTTCTGAAATACACATACCCCCTAACTGGTGTATTTCAAAATGGCAGTTTTCATGAAAATGGTGTGTTTCAAACATCAAACCTGCCATTATCATCCATCCACCATCCATCACATGCAAAACACCCATCCACACCTCCATCACATGAAAAATACCCATCCACACCTCCACCTCAGCAAATCCATACCAATCCCATCTCCATTGCACCACAAACATCACATCTCCATCACATCACACACATCCCATCACATGCAAAACACCCATCCACACCTCCACATCCTTCTCACCCACAAGCCTTGGAGATCTTCTACCAAGCCAGAAAATTGATCTTTTCAGTCACCCAAAAGTGGACCCCAGTCACCCCCAACACCACGCTCCTCCTACTCCTCTCCCAGTCATTGGACTTCACCACTCACCCTCCTCCTCCTCACCACTCATTGGACTCAACTACTAACCACCAACAACAGGCTCACCACACCCACCAACCAAACATCACTGTCTCCATCTCCAGGTCAGTCTCCTTATCTCAACTCCCTTTTTGATTTCCTTGCTAACATCCCCCCTTTCCTCTCCCATCTTTGCTTCCATCCCACCCCAGTACGCCCTTGCCCCTCCCTCTCAATCCACCCCCCCCTTTAACCAACCAACAGGCCAATTGACCAGCCCCCAGGCAGATTGATTGGCCCCCCCCTTTGACCAACCAACAGGCCAATCAACCACTGTGGAAACCAAAGGGGCAATACCCCTTAAGTTGTCCTTGAGTTCTGGAAGTTATTGATCAGAGCGTCTGTAAGGAGTTTGGATGCAGCCGGTAAAGAGTGAGAGAGAGAGAGAGAGGGATAGAGTGATAATAAGATGAATTCCTTCCTTTCCAATCCAATCCAATCTGATCTGATCCAATGTGATCATAAGTGAAGTGATCTCCCCCTCCTACAACCCGGAGTTGAGAGTGAAGTATTTAAGTCCTCCCTCTCAACCCTAACCTAAGTACAACCGCAAGTAAGCAAGAATGATGAAACACAACCCCTAAGAACAGAACCCTAGCCCAATCCTACCCCTCCATCCCTTGCCCCATAACCCATGCCCCTCAATATTGATGTACGCCCAGTTTGCCAAACAACCCATTCCAGGTATCCGGGGCGTACCCGCATGATCCAATCCGCGCGTTTTGCAATGCGCAATCCGCTTGATCCGCACAAGCCGTCCGATCCGCGCAAGCCTTCTGATCCGCGCAATCCGTGTGGTCCGCAATCCGCGCAATCCGTCCGTCTTCTGTCTCTAGGTGCTGAGCCCAACATGACCGCTGCTGGGCCTACCTGAATGCTGCTGAGCCCGCAGCGCGGCTAGCTGCGGCAAGGCCCTACCCATTGCTGAGTGTGCTGCCGCTGCTGAGCCCTTTCCCAACTTGCATCCATAAAAGAGCACCACACTGCCCCCCCCCTTTGACCAACCAACAGGCCAATTGACCAACCCCCCCCCCCCCCTTTGAACAATTGACTGCCCCCCCCTTTGACCAATCAATGGGCCAATCCGCAGGCCCCCCCCTTTGAACAATCAATGAGCCAATCAATTGGCCCCCCCCTGTGATTGATCAGGGGGCCAATTGATTGGCCCCCCCGGGGGGGCCCTTTGATTGATCAGGGGGCCAATTGACGGCCCCCCCCCCTTTGAACGGTTGATGGGCCAATCAACCGCCCCCCCCCCCTTTGATCAATCAGGGGGCCAATTGACGCCCCCCCCCTTTGACCAATTCATGGGCCATTGAATTTTTGATGGAATATTTGCATTGAGAAGGATTTATGTTGAATTTTTGGATTGTTGAGTTGTTTTTATTGAGGAGTGGTGATGGATGATGAGTGGTTTGGGGTGTGGTGATGAGTGGTGTGGTGTGTAGTGGACTTTTGTAGTGTGCTATTATATGATGAGGCTGAGAGTTTGGAAAGGAACATTGGATCATCTGTCAATGTCACACTTAGCTTAGCGGTGAAAGCATTACTTACCAAGGTTGAGTTCATAGGTTCAACTCCCATAGTGTGCAAATAAATTTTGGCTTATAACTCTGCCACTGCACTCAAAATGTTATACAAAAAATTGATGCCATTATTGAGCCTCACCCCAAGTGCAGAAGGTGAATGGGAGGGAAAAAGATGGGAGTAGATGATTTGAAAAACATACAGAGACATGGATAGAATAGGGGTTACAACCTTCAAAATGTTATACAATGAATCAGATCCCTTCTTGATCCTCACCCCAATCAAAGTATACGGTTGGGAGGGAACAAGATGGGAGGAGATGATCTGACAAACATTGAGACGTCAAAAGAATAGGGCTTGAAAACCTCAAAATGTTCTACAATGAATTGAATCCCTTCTTGATCCTCACCCTGATCAAATTATACGGTTTGGAGGGAACAATATGGGAGGAGATGATTTGATAAACATATAGATATTTGGAAAAAATAGGGCTTGCAACCCTCAAAATGTTATGCAATGAATTGAATCCCTTCTTGATCCTCACCTTAAATGTAGTAGGGGGATGGGAGGAGGTGATTTTGGAAACATACAGAGACTGGGGAAGAATGGGGCTTGTCAGCATTGGCTAAAGGTGAAATGTTTGGATTGATAGTTCATGAATTGCTTCCTCATTTTTTTGGATGAAAGAGCCAGCCTACCTTGATTTTATTCATTATTTCATTGGCAATCAGGAGATAACCATTGCTTGCAAAACAATTGATCAATTGAGTGTGAAACAATCAATTGATCAATTTCTTGATCAATTTGCAATTGATTAATTGATTGATCAAAACCAGATCAGTTGATCAATTTGGTTTCAATTGATTGATCAAAACCAGATCAATTGATCAGGATTCAATTGGTTGATCAATTAATAATCAATTGATCAGGATTCAATTGGTAAATCAATTCCTAATCAATAAAATCAGGATTTGATTGGTTGATCAATTCCCAATAAATTGATTGATTGATCAGGATTTGATTGGTTGATTGATTCCTAACCAATTGATTGATTCATCAGGATTTGATTGTTCAATTGATTCCTAATCAATGGGAGGGGGGTGTTCAAGCAAGGGAGGAGGAGGAGGAGGAAGGGGGGAGAAAGAGAAGGGAGCGGCTTACCAGATGAGGAGGGGGATGCAATTGAGATGAAGTGGAGCTGGGAGAGAAGACATGGGGGGAGTTCAAAGGAGAGGTAAGCAAGGGTGGATTAGTGAGTGGAAAAAAAGAGGGAAGGGGACTCATTGAGTCTGTTGGTGAGTTAGGTGGTGGATTTTTGGGGAGCTTGGTGAGGTTGATGAGGCTGGTGAGGTTGGAATGGTTGCTGAGTTGAAGGAGGTGATTTGATGAGGAGGAGGAAGGAAGGTGACCCGTGTGTGAGTGGGGTGAGGTGGAAGTGTTGGAGCAGTGAGGTGGAGGGGAGAGGTGGATGGGCTTTCAAGTGGTGGGGAATGAGGTGGAGGTGTTTTTTGATTTTTTCTAAGTCCACTAAAAAAAAAAAAAAAAAACTAACTCAGCCTGGATACTTGGGTGAAAACCCAAAAAAAATACTTATTGTGAAGTTATTTTTCAACTATTTAAAAATCAAACATTACTCATCAAAGCAGGCAAGGTTGAGAGGAAGAATCCGCTCTCTCATAGAAGAAGATGAGGGAAAAGATGAGGCAGGGATGACTTGAGGTGGGTCAGGAATATCATCTTCAAATATTTTTTTGCATTCATCTTTGATGTTGGCCAAAAGATTGTGAAGGATTACACAAGTGATAATCCAGTTGATGAGGATCTTCATGTCTTTGGGGTTTTGAAGCTGGTTTTGAATTTCCCTTAAGCTGGCCCATCTCCCTTTCAGGACTCCTATGGAATTCTCAATCCAAACTGGTGATTGTGCAAGATGATAGTTGAAATTTTTTTTCCTTGATTGTTAGATGAAATTTTGCGGGATGCTGGAACCACATAGTTGCCACTAGCATAAGGTGAATTGGCCAGAAGGTATTGATTGTGGTCAAAGTAGTTCTCTGGTTGTTGGGTAATCCACATCCAATTGAACACGTATGAATCATAACAAGAACCTGGAAGGCCAGCATGGAGGGATATGAACTTCTTGTTGTTATCACAAACAAGTTTCAGGGCCACGGATTATCTAAAAAAAATGAAACATATTTGGTCAGTGGTGTGATCAAAGTTTTTATCAAAGTCATTTGAAAGGAAATGGATCAGTTGCCTTTTTTTGCAATCAAAATAGTGGTTGCCATCTAGCTTGGGTTTTTTACTCAAGGGGATGGTGTTTCCATCAACAAACCCAATGCAACCAGAAAAGCCTTTGGTCTCCATTACTTGAGAAATCTCCTTGTGTTCTTCTTTGGTTGTCCAAGAAAGGACTGAGAAACGGAAAGATAGGATAGCAATCATGACTCTTTTGGTGTATAAGTCAATGCTTCCATAACTGACTGAGAATAGATTTTCCAATTGATGGATTGCTGCTCCATTTCCATTTGATCCCAATCTACAAAGAGAAACAGAAAGTTGGATGGCTGGATTGCGTTGAGGATTCCAAGAAATATTCTGGAAGATGTGGTGGTCTTCAATCATCTCCAAAATTTTCATGAATGAAGGCAATAGAGTTTGGAATAGTTGCTGGAAGCTTAAGTTGGGGATGATATGAAGCTTTTGCCTTTCATACATAGGGTTGTGGAGGGTGTGTATTCTTGGAACCATGTATTGCTTTTCCAACAGAGAATTAAAAGCCAACCAAGTTGATTCCAAATTGGAGTCTGAATCAGAGTCTGAATGGGAGTCAAACAGTAGCAAAAGTTCAGTCAGCTTCTTTGTGTTTTCAACTTTCTGGTGGGAAGTATGATTGGAAATGTTGAGAAAGATGTTGATGTGATGTGGGGTGATCAGATGATGGTATTTGTGTGAAGATGGAGATGTGAAAATCAATAGAGATGTGAAGCAATGGAGATGAGATGTCTGTGATGCAATGGAAATGCAACTGGTATGGATTTGCTGATGTGGATGGGTGTTTTAGATGTGATGGATGGTGGATGGATGATGATGCATAAATGGCGGGTTTTATGGCGGGTTTGATGTTTAAAATCCGCCATTTTCATGAAACCCCCCATTTTGAAATACACCAGTTAGGGGGTATTTGTATTTCAGAAACCCACCATTAAAAATGGCGGGTTTGGTCAGAAAAAAATGGCAGGTTTCTAATGGCAGGTTTGCTAACTTTGATACGCCCTAATTTGTATTTTTCAAATAAATATATGAAGGTACCCACAGGATTAAATATGTGTTGCAAAAAAACCATCCAATGCTGGCTTCCCACTCCCATCCAACTCCAACCTCATTGTAGATATAATGCTCCTGTTAAATAGATGTTCTGTGTATCCTCTCTTCTTTCCTTTATATTTTCTCTTTGTTTCTCATTCTCTTATTTTCTTTATGTTTCTTATTTCTTTGACGCGGATTCCCATGTCAATGTTGAAGGTTCCCATGCCAATGTCACCTCTTGATCTCATGTCACTGAAAGGTCCCACAACCACACGACCACCACCTCTCAGCACCACTACCGCCTCCATCAGTTATTCCCTGACGACTCTTTCCCTTCACCGACAACTCTTCCTCTTTTCTCATTTTCTTTTCTTCTTATTTTTACATCTTTTCCTTTTGCCTCATCACCTGCAACATCTACAAAAACAATCAACCTTCTCCCTACTCTGATATTTATATCATTGACCGCGCTCTCATCAACCTGCCTGGTAAGACTCATCAAGAACTTTCTCAAAACTATCAACTCACCGCAAATCATCTCTAATTCAATATCCGTCTATCACAAACAGCCACTCAACAGCTTCATCAGTTCCTTGTTCCTGAATCTCAACCTACTCATACTTGTTTTCTCCCAAATGTTCCAACGGCTTGATGTTTTTTTCTTGATTTTCATTCTATCTTTCTCTTTTCCATTTTCTCATATTGAATTTCTGACTCATTAATGTTCTTGTCCTAGCCCTCTTAATTTTATTCTTTCTCCAAGTTATTTACAAAAATTCAGATAGTCAAAATCTCCTTTCTCCTCATAATTATGCAATTTCTCTGCAACCTCATCCTCACTCATCTTGAAAGACCCAATTCACTAACTCATACCTCCATTTTTCAGTTGCTACTACACAGTTACCATCAAATCACTCCTTTTTCCCCACCATTTCAAACCAAATGGTCCCCCAAAAAACCAAAACAAAACATAACTACCAAAGAAACCATCCCCAAAAAACTCCACAACAAAAAATCATCCTCCCTTGTATTCCACATCTCTGGGTCAAATAAAGCAAGAAAATCACCTCTTCTTTTTCAACTGGCTCAAATTTACCTCAGAATGTCCCAATTCACCACCACAAAAGACTTAAACTCAATTAAGTCTTGATTTTGATTCCTTTAGTAGTGAATTGTAACTAATTTCATATGAGAAGCCTCATTCTTTTCTGGAAACCATAAAGCTTAAGACAATGGGCCCTCCCACATCAAATTCAAATCTGAGTGAAGATGATAAACCACCATCATAATCTGCAAAGTGAAAGTGCAAGGCCTACAATTCCCTCAAAATCAACCCCAAAAGCCATTAAATGAGGAGAAAAACTTCCAGCTTTGAAGGTTTTGAAGAAATAATTTAAATTTGACATTCAAGTAAGCAAATCAAATCAGATCAGTAAATATTCCTTTAAAATTGTTCAAAATTTTCAGCCTGCTACTATTGCAGAGTCAGCTGAGAAAAGTAGCAAAAATAAAAAAAATAAAAATAAATAAATAATAAATCACATAAATAATAGGGTGAATTAGAGTTAGCAAACCTGCCATTTCTTTTTACAAAACATGCCATTTTTAATGGAAGGTTTCTGAAATACACATACCCCCTAACTGTTTTATTTAAAAATGGTGTTTTTCATGGAAATAGCAGATTTCAAACATCAAATCTGACATTCATGCATCATCATCCATCCACCATCCATTGCGTGAAAAACAACCATCCACACCTCCACATCAGCAAATCCATACCAATCCCATCTCCATTGCTTCACAAAAATCTCATCTCCATTGACTTGCATCTCCATTGCTTCACAAACATTGCATCATGATCCCATCACTCCAAATAACATAATCATATTTCTCAAAATTTCCAATCAAACTTCCCAGAAGCAAGTTGAAAACACACAAAAGCTGACTGAATTTTTTTTATTATTTGAATCTGATTCAGAATATGATTTTTAATAAACTTTTTTAGATTTGAGTTCTGTTTGGAAAAGGCATACATGGTCCCAAGAATACAGACTCTCAAAAAACCTATGTATGAAAGGCAAAAGCTTCATCTCCTCCCCAACTTAAGCTTCCAGCAATTATTCCAAACTTTCTTTCCTTCATTCATGAAACTTTTGGACATGATTGAAAACCAGTAAATATTTCAGAACAATTCTTTGAATCCTCAATGCAATCCAGCTATCCAACTGGCTGTTGCTCTTTGTAGCTTGGGATAAAAAAAATGGAGCAGAAATTAATCAATTCAAAAATCTATTCTCAGTTGACTATGGAACCATTGACTTATGCACGAAAAGATTCATGATTTATATCCTATATTTCTATTGATCAGTCCTTTTTTGGCCAACCAAATACATACAGAAGGAGATATCACAAGTAATTTATACTGAAGGCTTTCCATGTTGCATTGAATTTGTTGATGGAACCACTATCCACTTGATTAACAAACCCAAGCTAGATGGAAACCACTATTTTTATTGGAAAAAAAAGAAAATTAAATTATTTAATTCCCAAAGCCTTTGATAATACCTTTGATAAAAAACTGAACAAATATGTTTGATCTGTTTGTATAGACACTCTGTAGCACTAAAACTTATTTTTGATAAAAACAAGTTCATACCCCTCCATGCTGGCCTTTCAGCTTCTTGTGATGATTCATATGTTTTCAATTGGATGCAGATTGCCCAACAACCAGAGAAATACTTTGACCAAGATCAATCACTTCTGGCAAAGTCAGCTCATTCTAGTGGGAAATATCTTGTACCAGCTTATTGGAATTTTTCTTTCAATGATCTACAAAAAACAATTTTCAACTATCATCTTTCCAAATCACATATTTGGATTGAAAATGCAATAGGTGTTTTGAAAAAAAGATAGGCCAGATTAAGGGAAACTTGAAACCAGCTGCAAAATACCAAAGAAATGAAGGTCCTTATCATCTGGATTATCAGTTGTGTAAGCCTTCACAACATTTTGGCCAACATCAAAGATTAATTGGACAAAATATTTGAAGAAAATATTCCTCATCCTCCTCAAGTCATCCTTGTCTCATATTGTCCCTCATCTTCTGCAATGAGAGAGCGGATTCTACCCCTCACACTGGTATACTTTGATGAGTAAAATTAAGTCTTGAAATAGGTAAAAAAATTACATCAGAGTAATTTTTTTATTGTTCAACCAAGAATCCTAGGCTGACTTAAGGTTTTTTTTTTTTTTTTTTTTTTGGGTGGAATTAGACAAAAAACAACAAAACCTACAAAACACACCTCACCACTCACCAAACCAGCCACATCACCCTGCTCACAAACTGTTCCACTTCTTCTTCCTCCTCACCAACAACTGGTCCAATCCTTCCTCCACCTCCACTTCTGGTAATTCCCACCCCCCTCCCCGCCTCCTCTTCCTCCTCTTTCTCATCAATCAATTTTTTTTTCAAATATATTGATTGATTTAATTGGCAGCCTCTATCCATCCTTGAAAAAAAATTGATTGATTGTCCCTAGGCTTGCAAGGTTAGCCCCCCTCCTCCTCGCCCTCCTCTGCCTCCTCCTCCTGCTTCCCCTCCCTCCCTCCCTCTTGATAAATGGATGTATTCACAATTGATCAAGCAATCAATTTCAAATTGATTGATTGATAAATTTGCATTTTATTGCGTGATTTCTTGCAAATAAATTGAGAAATTTATTTGCAATCCATTGAGAAATTTATTTTAAATCAATTGAGCAATTGATTTGAAATCAATCAAGTTATTTAATTTGAATTTATTGCTTGATCAAATGAAAATAAATTGCTTTATTGATTCAAAATTGATCAAGAAATTTTTTGCTTGCTGTTGCTCCCCTCCTCCTCCTCCTCCTCCTCCTCCTCCTCCTCCTCCTCCTTTCCAATTGGCTTTTCTTCTTCTTCCTACTCCTCCTCCTCCTCCTCCCACGCAAACAATTGATTTCTAATAAATTGATTCATTGTTTTAGGCCCTCCCCATTTTTAATTCCCCCCCATCAATCCTCAATCAATTGATAGAAAATGCAAGGTTGGTGTCCCTCTCTCCTCCTCTATAATCCATGATACTGATGATTAAAAAATCTGACTTACCTCTTTTTTATTTTGTTTGGATCATTGACTGTTATTTTATTAGTTCTATGTTTTTTGATCATCCACCTTGATTATAACATGACTAATGGTGCTTTTTTTCCTTTCCCCCCCTTTTTTCCCCCTTTTTCCCCCTTTTTCCCCCTTTTCCCCCCCTTCTCCCCCCCTTCTCCCCCCTTTTTTTCCTTTTTTTTCCTTTTTTTTTCCTTTTTTTCCTTTTTTTTTGTTGATTCTATGCAATGAAACACACTCTTTGAGCCCTTTTTATTTCTAAACCCACCCTTTTTCTGGACATTCCAATTCTTCTCCCACAACCCTCAAAATTGTGTACAACAAATTGAATCCCTTCTTGGTCCTCACCCCAATCAAAGTGTACGGTTGGGAGAGAACAAGATGGGAGGAGGTGGTTTTCAAAACAGACAGAGAGGTGGGAAGAAAAGGGCTTTCCAGAAAAGCAGGGCTCAAATGAGGTACTCTGAAATATAATTGGAAGTAGCCAAGGAAGGGATTAATGAAAAATTTGTGTGGTCTGTGCAAAAAATCAAATCTTTGGATCTTTATCCTACCATCATTGCAAAAAAAGGACAGCCAAAAGCCCTGCCCTGAAGATTTTGAACAGGCCAAACAGAAGATTTCAAAGTTCCATTTCTTCACCTCTGGAAAGTTAAATTTTCATTATAAATCCAATCATGAGTCTCTGGTTGCAATAATCAAATTTGTCCCTTTGAATAAAATCTCCAAGAAAGATAAGAAGGACATCAAATTTGTGACCAATTTCTGTTGGAATTCCTAGTTGACTGTCTCTATGCTGCTCTCTCACTGTTTCCTATTTTGTTTCTTTTCTTCTTACTCTGTTTCTTTTCTCCTTGTTCTTTGTTCTCTGTTCTTCACTACCTTCTCCTCTCATGTTTTACCTTCCATCTCACCTCTCTTCTCATCAGCCTGCTCCTCACCATCCTTGACCTCAAGCTCGTGCTCTCCCTTGTGATCCTCCTGTGACTGCCTCACTTGCACGTAACATTCCCCTCATGGATCTCTTCCGTGCTCCAACGTCTGACCCTGGATCACCACCATCATCTCTCAAACAACAACCATCGACTCTTCCTCCCTTATTCCAACCATCACATCCCCGACAGCCACTCTCAACCACCCCTTCTGGACCTCAACCTACCTCCTCAACTCTCAGGCGCTCTTTCCTCACTCAGCCTGCTTATTCGTATTCCCTCTAAACATTCCGCTTCTTCACTCATCACATTTGTGCTCAAACTTTTCTTTCCTTTCTCAACCTTCAAATCTCTTTCCTTGCTCCCCCACCTGGACACGCGGTCACTGAGTCCCTTAGGTATTTCTTTCAACCACTTCACGTTCTCTCATTCATGTCACGCTCTTGTCCACTTGTACTATGTTCATGATCTCTCTATCCTTTTCATGATCTCTTTATCCTTCCTATGCTGAAATAAACATTCCTTAGTTTCATTCTCTTAACTCTTCACTTTCCTTCACCAATAATTTTTTTTTCCAAACTGTTGGTCCCTCAAGATCTTGGGATGGAGAAATGTGGATGATTGGATGGAAAAAATTGATGCCCCCTTCTGAATTGTTTGGAAAATATTTGAAGAAAGTGGCTATTCAATCTTCCCCTCAATATTAAACTTTCCTCAACCATAAGTTGGACAAAGCCTCTCAAATTTTAAGCCAAATTTTCCAAAAATTAGCCAGACTGGCATTTGAATCAAACCATCAAACAATGAAAGAAAGCCACATCCCCTACTTTTATTCTTTGGAAATTGGATCCTGCTTCACTCCTTTTGCCTTTTCTCTGCATATTAATGTCACATCCAATTGGTTCTACAACTCTCCCCATATTGAAAAAGGTGACATCTCTTCCTATCCCTTTTTACTGGTGGTTCCAACCAACAAATCAAATGGAAAAATTATCAAAAAAAAGGATGAATATCAAGTATCCAAAAACAAGGAGGAATATCAAGTATCCAAAGGAAAATTTGTGTTCCTTGGCTTTGTTTTTGGGATTAATTTCAAACAAAAATTTGTTTTTAAAATGGTTTGGGAAGCAAAAAAGTACAAGCACTGTACATTTGCTGCTGTGGAAACTTCCATCCATACCAGAATGGCCCTGTCTTTGCAAATCAACAAAAAAAACTCAGAACACTTGCAAGGACTTGAACAGCGGAAAAACATACTCTAGGAAAAGAAATAAATAAAAATAAAAAATATTTGTTTATTGATGGATTTAAGAATAGTCTCAAACATTGTCTTAATCAATTTTTTTTCTTTTTAAAACTTTTATCCAAGGAAATATATTCACAAGCCCAAAAATTGAGTAATCTTCTTTATTTTATCAACCTGCCATGGCTACTGATAAACTATTTTTTTTGCATTTCCAGTTGTTCCCTGTCCTTTTCCAGTTTTTCTTCCAGTTTATCCTTCTCATTTTTGTCTTTTTGAAAATTCTTCTCAGCCTTTTTCAATTTCCTCTTTGCATCCAATTTTTGTTGATGAGACAAACTCTTGGCTTTCTTTTTTTGACAATCAATAGCCAGTTGAAGATCACACTTTTTGATAAAGATATGAGATTGATATAACTGCAAACTGGGAACTGAACACAACAAGCACAATTGATAATAGATTCAAGAGCACAATAAACAAGAATGGATACCAAAATCAGGCCTTCAGGGTCATCTTGGGAGTGGAAAACATGAGTAGAACAATCAAGACTAAGAATAACAGGACAAGGCAGGGAGTACTGGCTGAGGGGACAAGTCAGAGACACTGGAGAATAAGTTGATGTTTTTTGAGAAGATATCTCACTGGGAAACAGAACAGAGCTGAGCTGAGTTGATCTTGAGGAATACAAGTATGTGACTTAGTTTAGGTTCAAGCAGGATGAGAACTGAGAAAGGAAGAGAACAGGAAAAGGGAGTGAAGATGGACCAAGAGATAATAAGACAGAGATGACCAGGTAGAGATGAAAAGATGAGAGACCCCCAGCTATCTGGTCCTGTTTCTACCATTTCCTTGCTCTGTTGTACCATCCAATCAAGGCACTTCAGAACTGGAGTGTCCTCATCCTCTGAGTGTCCCGCATCCCGGCGGGTGTATGAGCGGTGTCAGCTTAACAGTTTTCCTTTTCAAATTCAAGTTTTTCAGATTCAATTTGTGATTTCACTGATTTTTGGAGGGGAATATCAAGAAGCTGGATTTTGAAAGTGAGGAGATTCAATTGATGCACTTACTTAAATCTTGCTTCTTGATGATATCTTAAAAGTGTTAAGCTGAGGACAAAATCTGACTGTATTGCAAACTAGGACTAATGGTCTGACAGAATCACAGGAGTTATTCAAAGATTCAGGAGACTAAGGGAACAATGAGACAAGAGAACCTTACCCTGGGATCCCTTTGACTTAAGACTATGGACAAATGAGTGACAAATGAAAATAAATGGAAAAGCGGAGACAAGAGAGGAGTCTGTGATAGCGGAGTAGAAAAAAATGAGAACAAAGAAATGATTGAGGTAGCCAGCACAAGCCTCATGTCTGATCAATATTGAGGAGGTTTTATTGGATTGTGTAATGCCAAGGTGAGGTCAAGTTAGAATTTGGGTTGAGTTGATGATTGAGATGAGAGGAAGATGAGAAGCAAGGGGAGAGAGCGCGTTGAGGTAAATTGAAAGAAGGTGGTGAGCAATGAAAGGAGAGTGGAGCGTTGAGTGAGAAATGGTGGAGAGTTGGAGACAAAAGGAGGGATGAATGTGGAAGCAGGAGTGAGAAGGTTTTGAGGAGGCAGGAGGGTGATTAAGGAAAGAAGTAGCCAGGGTCAGGATGAATGAAAGGAGGAGAAAATGAGGAAGCAAGAATTATCCCGGATCAAGGAAAGGGAAATCAGGAAGTGAAGACCATGAGGATGAAGAGGTGATTGTGAAGCGTGGGAGCAAGAAGCTTCAAATTTGGAGATTTCGCACTGGTGGTGCGGCAGAGCGGGCTGAGATGGAAGAAGTAAAACACACCGCCATGATCAGATGTGAGGCAAGTTTGGCAACGGAGGAATGAAGGGCTGCTTTTGTTAGTGAATCAGCCAGCATTTGATTTGAGGGAATAATATGGGTGATGAGGGAGTGGTTTTCACGTTGCTCTTGTAACCATTTAATCTGAGGGTCAACGTGCTTGAGATCTCCGTGATGTGATTCTTAGTTTACTAGTTTTTTCAAGGCTATATTGTCAATGAAGGTGCAGTGAGTAAATATTTGGTTAGGATTAATTTCCAAGATTAATTGTGATCACCAAAACTTCTCTTTAGTAGCAAGGACAAGAGCTTTGAGTTCTACTTTGGTGAAAGAGAGAGAGATAGTTGATTTGAGTTTACTGTTTCATGAAACTGGACAGCCGTGGAGGAGAATGAGATAGCTGGTATGACTTCTTCAAGATTTGGGATTGTTTCCGCCGTCTGAATTGCTGTAGACTTCAATGTTGTATTTGAAGGAGGAACTTTGAAGACAGAGAGCCAAATTTTTTGAGGTACTTAAATACCGCCAGGCATGCTTGGATTCAATCCAATGAGGCATTCTGGGCTTGTTATTGAAACAAGAAAGATTTGAGACAGCGTAGGATAGATCAGGCCTGGTTTGGCTGGAAATTAAGTTCAGAAAGCCAGTGGATGAGCGGTAATTAATGTTAAGTTTGAGGAATTCTTCATGTTCTTTATTGGTGGAGGAGAGGAGTTTTATGTTGGGTGTGAAGTTTGTGCTTATTGGTTTGCAGTTGGTAAGTCCCAGTTTGCTAAGTGGGATATCAATGTGATTGGATTGTAGAATTCCAAGCCCATCCTTGGTGTTACAAGTTGATTCCCAAGAATATTGCTCAGAGATCCATCTTGGGAAATTTTGAACTTGGCCTTCAGACAATTCTTGAACTCAATAGAGTTACCAACTATCAACAGGTCATTGACGTATACAAACAATTAAACTTTAGTTGCGGTATTAATGTAAAGACAAGGGTTGGCACTTGATTTCATGAAATTTTCTTTGAGAAGCCAACGTTTGAGCGTGTTGTACCAGCTTTTTGGTGCGTGCTTCAGACCATAGAGAGCCTTGTTGAGCTTGAAGTAAGGATATGGGGAATTATATCCTAGGGGAGCTTTGATGAAGATTTCCTCATCCAATGGAGCGTGAAGGAAGGCAGATTTGATGTCCATCTGCCAGAGAGTGAGTTTGTGATATAATGCGTACACTAGCAGGACACAAAGTGTGGTTATAGAGCCTGTTGGGGTGTAAGTTTGGCCATAGTCAAAGAATTCCACCTGTTTGAAGCCCTGAACACAGAGTCAAGATTTGAAGGAAATGCCCCTTTTGTTGGGAAAATCTTTGATTTGATAGACCCACATGGTGGACAGGGAGGATCTGCCGTCAGGAAGAGAGTGAAAACCTTCCCAGACCTTCATTAGATCAATTCCATCAAGTTCTGATTTCATCGAGGCCATCCAATTTTCTTTTTCATCACAGTGGGTAGCTTTGTAATAGTTCCTGGGAACAGTTCTTGCAATGAAGCCGTATTGTTGGGGTCTTTGTATGGTGGATTGGTCCCAAAGGTTAGGAGGTGATTTGACTTGAAGTTTCTTGGCTACTTCAGAGTCTTCATTATTGGAATTGGATTCAGAGGGATTAGATCAAACATCATCAGGATGAGAGCTGTTAGGAGATGTAGTCTGGATGGTTTCACCAACAGGAGATTGTTGATTTGAGGAGGTATCATTGAGATTGTCAGGACGAGCATTGGAGAGTGAGGTGTTAGGGAGATTGGAGTTGAGAGTATCAATGAGTAAGGAAACTTCAGTTAGGAGGGGATCAAAGCAGGTATTGGAGGTTGAAGGATCATCTGAGGGGGTAAGAGAGAGAGGGGAATTTTTGAAAATTTTGACATGTTTTGAACAAACAATGTTTTTGGAAGTGGGACAGTAAATTCAATAGGGACTTAGATCAAATTCAAATCCAACCAGAATGCCATCCATTCCCTTTTTTTCAAGTTTGACAGGAGAAGAGGCTTGATTGAGGAGGATGGTTTGAGAACCAAGTATTCTGACAAGATGAGTCTTAGGAGGGTTGCCAGTCCACAGCTTGTGGGCGGAGGTTTTGATTTAAGGGGATGGATGAAAGTTGAGAATAGAGCAGACGCTGATGAGGATTTTTTCCCATAGGAACTTGGGAATGTTCATATCAATCATTGTGGTTCTTGAAGCTTCTGAAAGGGAGAGGTTTCCCCTTTTGGAAACAGGATTATGCTGAGGAGTATACGGTTCCAACGTTGTGTGCTTGATTCCATTTTTGGCAAAGGAAGTACTGAGGCAATGGTTAACAAATTCTCCTCTGTTGTTGGAGTGGAATCCTTTAAGAATTCTTCCCTTCTGATTTTCATGAAGCTTGATGAATTTGATCACTTCATTGATTACATCTGATTTGAGTCAAATGGGGACACATGTTTTGAATTTGGACCAGTCATTGGTGAGGAGAAGGAAATATCTGCACCCAGTCACAGATGGGGGATTGATGGGACTACACATTTCAGCTTGGATGAGATCAAAAGAGTTTGTGCTTGAAGGCAGATTTTTGAGAAAGGGTTGAAAATGAATTTTTACTTTTGCTCAAGCCACACAGTGGATTTGATCCCATTTCAGATTGGGAAAATCTCTGGACAAAAGAAGAGTTCTCTCTTGATGAGGGTGGCAGAATTGGTTATGGATGGTAGATAGAGACACAAACAAGAAGGAGGTGGGATTAGGATGATTCAATTCATTATAAATAAAGAGGAGGTTATCTTTGATGTTTCTGGAGAGTATTTGGTGCTGCTTGTAGACAATGGCAAATTTTTTTGGATATAGGAGAGTCAGTGAACAGCCCTTTTGAATGAGCTGACCAAGAGAGACAAGATTGACCGCAAGGTTGGGAACATAGAGAGATTTCTGAAGGTTGAGCATTGCCAGATGAGTGGTCAGGCTTGCAACACCACTTCCAAAGGAGAGGATGGGAGCATTGGGATTTCCTGTTTGTATTTTGGTTTCATTGGGGTTGAGATTTGAAAAAAAAAAATTCAATTCATTGAAAATAAAATTTGAGGCTCCGGAGTCTAGCAATATTGAATTATGACTGAGAGTTGGTGATTTGACCATGGCAAAGTTTTAGGCAAGGTGTGCAGAGGGGGTTTTGGAGGTTGAGATGTAGAGTTTTTGGTTGTGCATTCAACACCCTGGGAGCTACCAGAGTTGGATTGCAAGAGTGGGTAGAGCCACCAACACTTACTTCAATTGTGATTGGCTTTAGGGTTGTGCCATGTTTCTCAAAATTTGATAACCTCAGTTTTATTCATCAGGGCGGAGGCTTGCAATCCAGCTACCAATTTCTTCTTAATCTGATTGAGGTGTTGGAGGACCAAGTCCGCATCAATTTTTGCGTTTCCTAATGAATGCGTGATTCTTGTCTTGAGATGTTTGAGTTGAGGGGGAAATTTGTAGAGCAGAAGATAAGCAATGATGTCTTCATCCATCTGGATTCCAATTTTGGCAATCTGAAGCAGCAAGGCCCTGGCATTGGTGATGAACTTCTCTACTTGTTTGGGGTCAAATCAAAGATTTAGGAAGTTGAAAAAGACTCTGGAGTGATTGGCGGTTTGAGTCAAGGCATTGTACTCATTTATTGATTTCAACAGCTCAATTCCATTTGTGAGGTGATGATCCTTCACACAGTTGATGTAGGTTCAATTATCCAACTTAGCAAGAATGTAGTCAATGATTTCAAGGTTTACTTTGGGGGGAATTTTTTTGGGTTCAGTTGAGTTTAACCAGTGAGCAATGCCCTTGAGGGAAAGAATTATTTGAATTTTAGATCTCCATAACAAGAAATTGGAATTGGACAGGCTGGGAATTAAGTCTGTTAGATTCTTGAGTAGGGATTGAGAGAAATCCAATGGTCTTTTGATTGGTTAGAGGATGAGTCAATGAACATTTTGGCTTTTAACCGTGTTAAGCTGAGGAAAAACTCTGACTGTATTGCAAACTAAGACCAATGGTCTGACAGAATAACAGGATTTATTCAAAGATTCAGGAGACTAAGGGACCAATGAGACAAGAGAACCTTACCCTGGGATCCCTTTGACTTAAGACTATGGACAAATGAGTGACAGATGAAAATAAACGGAACAGAGGAGACAAGAGAGAAGTCTGTGATAGCGGAGTAGAAAAAAATGAGGGAAAAGAAATGATTGAGGTAGCCAGAACAAGCCTCACGCCTGATCAATCTTGAGGAGCTTTTATTGGATTTTTTAATGCCAAGGCGAGGTAAAGGTAGAAGTTGGGTTGATTTGATGATTGAGATGAGAGGAAGATGAGAAGCAAGCGGAGAAAGCGTGTTGAGGTAAATCAAAAGAAGGTGGTGAGAAATGCAAGGAGAGTGGAGAGTTGAGTGAGCAATGGTGGATAGTTGGAGACAAAAGGAGGGAAGAATGTGGAAGCAGGATTGAGAAGTTTATGAGGAGGCAGGAGGGTGAGCAAGGAAAGAAGTAGCCAGGGTCAGGATGAATGAAAGGAGGAGAAAATGAGGAAGCAAGAATTATCCTGGATCAAGGAAAGGGAAATCAGGAAGTCATGATCATGAGGATGAAGAGGTGATTGTGAAGCGTGGGAGCAATGAAGCTTCAAATTTGGAGATTTTGCACTGGTGATGTGGCAGAGAGTGCTGAGATGGAAGAAGTACAACACAAAGCCCAAAAAATTGGAAGTGTTCCACATCTTTTGATGACTTTTTGGGTTGAAATTTATTGAATTGGAGGCCTTTTGCTTTCCCTTGGCGTAGGATTTTTGCATCTGAAATTCATAAATATTATTTGAAGATAATGTGGGAGGCCCCATTGTCTTGAGCTTTGTGGCCATTCAGAAAAGGATGAGCCTGTTTTTTTTACAATCTAAATCAGTCAGGATTAACCAGAAAAAAAAGACAAGAAATTGCTCCCTTACTTGAGTAGATGTTGATTGTTATGGATATAGTGGAATAAATTGCTCCTCATTGGCAAAGTTTTTGAGTTCCTCCACCCCACAAAGAGAGAAATCCAAAGAAGGAATTCAGGTTTTCAAGGAAGGGTTTGAATCATTTATAAATGCCAATTTAGACATTATTGGAGCTTATTGTTTTAAAATATTCACCTTGGCGTCAGATTGGAGCTATTCAAAGGTTTCATCAGGATCATCATTGCTAGGCTGATCATCCACAGAAAACTCCTCAGCATAAACTGAATTGGATTGTTGGGCATTGAAAGCAGCTGAAGGGGTGATGTTGGCCTTCTTTTTCAATATTTCATAAATCTGAATATAAAAAGGACAAATCAAGTCCAACTTATCTACCACCAAGTCAATTCCATTGGCTTTATTTGACTCTGTGATACCAAAGCCAGTGGAAATTGACATTTGGTGGGCCTTTTTGTACTTGGCTTGATAATTATTGCATTTCTACCTCATCATTTTTTCTGAAAGATCCAGCCTACCTTTTGTTTTATTCTTCAGTTCAATGGCCATCAGGAAATAACCATCAAGGATTTTATCAAACTTTGATTTCTTTTTTGGGTCCAAAGCAAGTGTCATAGTTGGGGGGAATTTTGAGCCAGTTTACCAGGAAGATGTGATCAGCTCTCTTGAGCTGACTTGAGCTTTTGGAAGCTTATGGGCAAGGGTTTTTTGTTTTAGAGTTCATTGGCAATGTTTTATTTGTTGTATTTGGTTTTAGTGTAGACTTGCAAGGTGATATTTGCTGAGGGGCCATTTGGAAAGAGTGAGAGCAATGAAATGATAAGACTGATGAAGTGATGAGGAGGGCAATGGTGGGATGAGAGATGAAGCAATGAGGATAGAAATGAAGAGATGAGAGAAATAAAGTAATCAGAGGGATTAATTGAAAAGAAAAATAAATTGATAAGAGTGATGAAGTGATTACAGAAATACATTGAGGAGAGTGATGAAGTGAAGAGAGTGATCAATTTAAAATAGAAATAAATTGATGAGAGTGATCAAGGGATTAGATTGATATATTTTTCAGAGACATAAAATGATGAGAGTGATGAATCAGATTTTTCCATTGAGGTTGGAGTTAGAATTTTTCTGATGAGGTTGGAGGTAGAACTTTTCCTATGAGGTCAGAGGTAGAAGGCGGTGAGGTCGGAAACCAGGGGTATATGATGTGGACTGATGTGTGGTTGAGGTGGTGAAAGCTTTTAAATACTATATCTGAAAAAACCCATTTATTTTCAGGTAAATCTGACAAGTTTGATGTGAAATAAGTGGGGTTTTTTTATTTGTAATGGTGGGTTTGAAATGGCAGATTTGGTTCAAAACCTGAAATTAAAAAATGGCAGTTTTGTTCAACTCTGATATGCCCTAATGGTAAATTATTGCAGAAATTAATTCCCCACCCAAACTTAAGGAAGGGCCACCCACTGGAACTACCCTCAAATTATAACTCCTTGAATATGCAATTGATTGTGGCAATATAAGCACAGCACCAATTTGGCACTTTTTGCCCATCTTAAAATTTCTCATGAAAAATAATGCATATGTTACCTTACAAAAAGTTTTTCAGAAATGAAGGGTTTTGTATAGTTTGGGAGTTATGGACCTGTTTTTGTTTTTTCCAAATTCACACATGCAGCCATGTGCACCATTGACAGGTCTGAGACATGCATGGAGCCGTTTACTTCAAAATTACCATGCACAGCCACATAAAAGTCAGCCCACAGCCAGTACACAGGCTGACAGCTGATGCCCCAGCTGTCAGGGCCAAAATTACAAAAAAAAAACCATGGCAGAAGGGTTAAAACATTCATGGCAAAGGCATCCATATTTTATATGCATTGCAATCCATCAAAAATGGCACCAAACCTACAGATAATCCAAAATATGACAGGAAAAGCATGTGAAAATCCTTCAAAATATGGATTGAAATTTTTGACCAAAATCATGAAAATGTCCAAAGAACCACATTCAAAGACTCCTCAAGCCTGGAAAAGTGACTTCTGCACTGCCTAACCTACATCAAATAAAATTTTTCATAAAATTATACTTAATTAAATAGAATTTCAAAGAAACTTGCACAAACACAAATAAATCTGCCAACAAGATGTATACACAGAGTGCAGGCTCATTTAACCTGCCAATATCACGCAAAGAAAGTCAGAAAAATCATATTTCTCAACATTTGGCAAGGCCATTTGGCCTGCAACGACAAAAAGAGCCTGTGGGATATGCATTTATGCACTGCGCTGACCCCATTAAACAGCTGCCTCCCCTCCATTTACCCTTATAAACCTCATGGAGGCCCTTGATAAAATGAAATTGGATAGATACAGGCCTCTTTCTAGGAGCTATATCAACCAACTACTCATTAATATAAATAAAAACATCATGCCGTACAGGAACTAAATACTTAGAAGGATAATTAAGTGATTTAATGACTTTATTCTGACACTATTATTGAAAAGTGAACCCTTAAAACTCAAATATTTGACTGTGGTAATTTCAGGGATTTAAACTCTAATGCTACACTTGGCCATGGTTAAACCTGCAAAAATAAAACAAAACCAATATTGAAATCAGTTAAATGAATTATTACAACAGTAAAACTGTTACAAAACAAAAAAGTTGAATAATAATAGAGTATTATGAGTAAAAGGCCACACCTTGATATCTATAAAGAGATAAGGGACCTGGCTCTAATTGAATAAAGCCTAAAGAAGCTTTTTTTATAACAATAAATTCCCACCCTTTAAAGTAAAAATAAATATTACAACTCCAAAGGACTTCCCAAACAAACTTGGAGTTTAGGAGTTAATTATTTGATGATTTTTATACTAAAGTTTAAGGCCCCAGTCAATCTTCTTCTTGAGATTAATGTGAGTGGGATTGTTAACTCTTGCTGTATACTGGATCAATAATAAATAATAAATAACTAAGGAAGAGGCTATAGGATAAAGAAATTCCTCTTTTAAGGTAAAAGGAGCCCTCAGGGCACTCAAGGAACCGTCAGGGGAGTGTCAGGCTCTCCCTGGTTTTGTCCTCAAGGGCTCAAAATACCATGACATCATACCCAACAAGAGATAAGGAACTAGTACTCATGGGGATGAATTTTAAAGGTAAGGTTTTCATTTTAATACCCAAAAAGTTAATTAATTGGTTCTAGGACTTAGAAATCAGTAGAACGGAAGGTGTAGAAGTCCTGGAAACCCTCATAATGATTGTATACCTTCATTTACATATAGCTTGATCATGTATTTACCTCTTAATTCCAAGTGTCTTGGGATGTATTATACATATATAAGTTTTAAAAATTAAAAATAAGCTCTGAGCACTCAAAGTGGAAGAACTCACGGCTTAGTGGAGTATATTGAAGTTTAATTACATCCTAACAAGGGATAAGATTAAAATATGCAATTTATCTATACAGAGTAGAGATTATGGATTAATATAATTACCAAAACTCACAACTGAACTCTGGGCCCTCTTTGTGCAAACACTCAAGGCTCAGAGCAGTATTTTAAAGTATTAATAAATCCCAAAGAAGGATAAGATTAACATATCTAATTTATCTATACAGAGTAGAGAGTATGGATTAATATAATTACCATAACTCCTTCCCAAAGCCCAGAATACTTTTGGAACTTCTATATAAATATTTAGGACGCGCCTGAGTCCTCATAACTTAATTTAAATCTATAATGGATCTCTTTCTTGATAATATATATTATCAAGCTTTTAAATCCATATTCAATACTCATAAAAAAATACTTAAAAATTATTGTAAAATATTATAAAAATTTAACATATAGTTATAAAACTAGTCAATATTATTCATTCTTGTCTCTATGGTTGTTTAAACCAGTGACCTTGGTGACAGATAATGGAATATTAGCCCAGATCTTAGCCAATATACAAAAAATACATATGAGTTGGGCAGGCATTTGGACAACTGTATTTGTCTTGTGGCTGACATGTAAGTCATCAAAGAATAATAATAGGCTCATTGATTAACCTTAATTTCAGTTTTTGCAGGTATCCAGGTATCAAATGCCTACACAGTACGTTATTCCTCTTTTCTCTGACTGGTTTGTTACCCTAGCCCAGCCATACCATTTATTTCCTGGATAAACCTCCCTTTGTATCAATTTTAAAATTTCCCAGTTTCATTGATTATAATTTTAATAAACTGAAGAGATGTGTTCAAGATCACCAGCATTAACTTTGAACCCTATTTTTGTTTAATTTATAATTTATTTATTAGTTGATTGACCATGAAAATATACCAAAAAACCTCTTTTCACTTGCTTTATTGCAGAATTGCCTTGAATAATTAATTTATTCTTATTTTAAAACCTCTAGTAGTTAAAGGATTGCAAGAACCCAGGCATCTGGTATGATTAAACAAATTGAGGTATTTGCTTTGAAAAAACAATGAAATATCTGGTTGATAGCAACAGGATAGATTTTGAGAGGCAGAAATGGGAGCGCAAACTAGAAATTGAGGAGAAAAATCAAAAATAGGGAGTATCAGAGTTAAGCAAACACGTCATTTTTAATGGCCGTTTTCAAACCAAATCCGCCATTTCAAACCTGCAATTAAAAATCAAAAAAAACCCACTTCTTTCACATCAGACGTTTCAGAGTTACCTGGAAATAAGTGGGTTTTTTCAAATAAATTATTCAAAGGCTTCCACCACCTGTTCATGTCATCCACCCCTGGCTTCCCACAACCTTCCAACTCCAACCTCATCAGAAAAATATTTTATTCATTGCTCTTCATCTCTTCATCACTATCCTCATCACTTCATCACTCTCATCACTTTATTGCTTTCATCACATCCAGCTAACTCTCATCAGATCACTATCCTGATCAGTTCATCACTCTGATCCATTTATTTCTTTCATCACATCCAGCTAACTCTCATTGGATCACTATCCTTATAACTTCATCACTCTCATTGGTTTATCAGTTTCATCAAATCTCAACTCTCATTGCTTTATCCCTCTTTTCATGTCATCACTGTCATCTCTTCCTATTCTCTTTGCTTCATCACTCTCATTCTCTCATCACATAATCACTCTCACCACTTAAACACTCTCATAGCCCTTCATCCCTTCATCCCTCCTGCTATTTTTAAATGGCCCCTCAGCAATCCTCCCCCGCAAATCTACTAAGCAATCCAATGGACCAAAGCAAACACCCCCCAGGAACTTAAAATCTCACAATCCTCCCCCATCAGCTTCCAAAGGCTCAAGTCAGCTCAAGAGAGCTGATCACATCATCCTGGTAAACTGGCTTGGAATTCTGTCCAACTACAATGCTTACTTTGGATCCAACATTGAAACACCCATTGACCAACCTCAATGCTCTAAGTTCAATGGTTATCTACTGATGGCCAATGAAATCAAGAATAAAACAAAAGGCAGGCTGAATCTGTCATACAAACAGATGAGGGAGAAATTCAAGAATTATTGAGCCAAGTACAAAAAGGCCCACTCCATTTCAATCTCCACCGGCTTTGGTATCACTGACTCTGACAAATACAAGGGAATCAACTTTGTGGTTGATAAGTTGGACGCAATTTGTCCTTTGTATATTCAAATGGATGAAATCTTTGGAAGAAAGGCCAAAATCACCCCCCTAGCAGCTTTTGATGCCCAACAATCCAATTCAGTTGAAACTGAGGACTTGGCTGGGGATGCTCAGCCTAGCAAAGGTGATCCTGAAGAAACCTACAAGTGGCCCCCATCTGATGCCAAGGAGGAGATTTAAACGCAATCAGCTCCAATCACGTCTACTTCCGCATTGATTGAGGAGTCAAACCCAACCTTGGACCCCTCCCCTCCTTCTTTGGATCACTCTCTTCCTGGGGTGGAAGAAATGGAGAAATTGGCCAATGAGGAGGATGTCATTCCCACATCACCATTGCCATCAACATCTGCTCAAGTAAGGAACCAATTTCTTTCCTCTTCTGTCCAGTTAATCCTGACTGATTTAGATTTGAAAGAAACAGGCTCATCCATTCCTGAATGGCCAAAAAGTCAAGCCAATGGGGCCTCTGAAATCCCCTTGAAATGAGAGAAATGATGTTCCCACACAAACCTCCTCTGTAAAGGGAAAGCAAAAGGCCTCAAATTCCATCAACATCAACCCCATTAGCATTAAAAAGAGGAAAAACACTTCACATTTTTCAAGCTTTGAGGAGATCATTGAGAAGAAAGATTCAAGTAAGCCCATTGGATTCTCCTTGCTTTCAAAATCAAGCTCATTTTTATTCCCCTCCAAAAAACAGTGAAATTGCAAATTGAATATGAAAAACTTCAGTTTGAAAAGGAGAAGTGGGATTGTCAACTGGCTATTTATTTTCAAAATCATAAAGACAAGAGTTTTACTCATCAGCAAAAATGGGATGCTGAGTGGAAGTTGAAACAGGCTGAGCTAGAATTTCAAAAAGAGGAAAAGGAGAAAGATTGAAAGCAAGCACAACTGCAAATTGAGAGGGAACAACTGTCAACAGAAAAAAATGATAATTGGTCAATGGCTGCAGCATACATTGGTAGCAGCAGAACAGTAGATGAATTAAATCAGATTACTCAAATTCTGGGCTTGTAAATATATTTGCTTTGATGAAAAACTTAAAAAGAAAAAAAATCATTTTTGATTGCAAAAATGCTTAAGACTATTTTTAACCCCACCAATAAAAAAATATTTTTTCTTTTTGTTTATTTTTTTTCCTGGAGTATATTTTACCACTCCCCAAGTCCCTGCAAGTTTTTTTAGTTGTTTTTTTTTTTATTTTCATTGACATTGCCATTCTTGTATGAGTGGCAGTCTTGAAAGCAGGAAAAGTACAGTGCTTGTACTTATTGGCTGCCCAAACCATTTTGACCACACCTTTTTGCTTCAATTCAATTCCAAAGCCCAGGTCAGGAAAAACAAATTGGCCATCAGATACTTGATATTCATCCATGTTTTCAATAAGTTGTCCATTTGATTTCCTGGTTGGAACTGCAAGTAAAAAGGAATACTAAGAGATGTCACATTTGTAAATGTGAGGTGAGTTGTAAAAAGGTTTGGATTTGAAGGTGAAATGTGGAGAGCAGTCAAAGGGAGTAGGCCAAGATCCACATTTTAGTGATGAGAAGGAGGGGATGCCATTGACCTTCATTATTTCACGGTTTGATTCAAAGGGAAGTCTGGCCAAAGGGAGAAACATTTTTCCTAAAATTTGAGAGACTTTTCCTGGGTGGGGTTTTGACTATTCTTTTTCTTTTTGGAAACAATGGAAGGGTAAAGATCCAAAGGAAATGGTTTTTGACCATACAAGACAAAATCTTCATTAATACCTTCCTCAGCAACTTCCAAAGAAATTTCTGAATCCCAAGATTGAAGCCTCTTTTGGAAAGCAGTCCTACTCTTCCCACCTCTCTGTATGTTTTTCAAGCCATCTCCTTCCATCTTGTTCCCTCCCAATCCTATAATTAGATTGGGGTGAGGAACAAGACGGTATTTGATTGTTTGTGTAAAATTCTGAGGGGGGTGGGAGAAGAATTGGACATTCACCAGTAAGGGTTGAGGGTTTGAAAAAAAAAACCCAAAAAAACAGTCAGTCAAATGGAAATCATTGGTGAAACAAGATTGGATCAAAAAAAAATGAAGCCAAACCTGGACTTGATCCCAAGTTCACCAGAAATATGATCACCAAAAAAAAAAAAAAAAAAAAAAAAACTACCAAAAAAAAAAAGAAAAAAAACCATCACATTAGCACCCAAAAAAAAAAAAAAAAAATACTTACTGGGGTGTGAGGGAATTGGGCCGGGACTTTGGGTTGGGTTGGGGTTGGGCTTGGGGCCAGGTAGGCAAGGCCTGGCAGCCAGGGAGGGGGGGAGGTTGGTTGGCTGGGCAGGCAGGCATGGGTGGCAGCCAGTTGGCGCAAGGGGGGCGGCGGTCAAGGGGGGGGCGGGGCCAAAGCAGAGGGGGGGGCAGCCGTTGTTGGTCAAGGGGGGGACAGGACCAAAGCCAAGGGGGGGGGGAGTCAAGGGGCGGCCAAGGGGCCAAGCAGTGGGGGGGGGGGCAGGGCCAAAGCAGAGGGGGGGGTGGCCATTGTTGGTCAAGGGGGGGGGGACCAAAGCCAAGGGGGGGGGGCAGGTCCGTTTGACCATTGGCTGGGGGGGGGTGGGTCTGTTTGACTGTTGGCTGGGGGGGGGCGGGTCTAATTGAGGGATTGGGGGGGTGCCGGAGTTATTTGAGGCCCCTGGGGGGTGCTGGTGTCTGGGCATGGTTCTGATGTTGATTGGGCCCGGTATTGCTGCTCCAGCATTGATTGAGAAATGCCAGGCAGTTCAGGCATCAATCAAGGGAAGGGGGATGGTGGCGGCGTGGGTGAGCAAGCTAAGGGAAGGAGGGGTGGTGGCGTGGGAAAGCAAGCTATGGAGGGGGGATCAAGGGCTGGGGGGCCAAGATTGAGAAAGGGCAAGGGAGGAGGAGGGTGAGGAGGAGGAGGGAGGGGGGAAGCACTTACTTGAAAGGGGTTGGGTAACCAGGAGCTGGGTGGGGGGGGGAAGGAGGGGGGGGGGATGAGGGTCATCCAAGATAAAACCAAGAGGGGTGAGTAAAACAGGGAAGGGGGACTCACCTGAAAGGATGGGGGATGAGGAGTTGGTTGGTGAGTGTATTGGTGAGGTTGTTGGTGGATGGGTGAGGGAGCAAAGGTGGTGGTGGTGAGGAGGAAGGATGGGACCTGTGAGTGAGTGGGGTGAGGTGGGTGAGGTGGAGGTGGTGGGTGAGGAGGAGAGTGGACCAGTGGTTTGTGGTTCTGATTTGTGAAAAAAAAACCCCAACTTGGCCTATCTTGGGTGAAAAACCAAAACCATTTCTCTCAGTCCACCCCACCAAATGAGAAAAAAAAAGAAAACAAGTGAGTCAGCCAATGAATCTTGGGTGAAAAACCAAAACCAAAAAAAATTGGTGAAGAGATTTTTTACTAATTCATAATCAAACATTACTCATCAGAGCAAGCAAGGTTAAGAGGAAGAATCTGTTCTCTCATAGAAGAAGATGAGGGACAAGATGAGACAGGGATGACTTGAGGCGGATCTGTAATATCATCTTCAAATATTTTGTCCCATTCATCTTTGTTTTGGCCAAAAGATTGTGAAGGATGACACAAGTGATAATCCAGTTGATGAGGAACTTCATGTCTTTGGGATTTTGAATCTGGTTTTGCATTTCCCTTAAGCTGGCCCATCTTCCTTTCAGGACTACTATGGCATTCTCAATCCAAACTTGTGATTGGGCAAAATGATAGTTGAAATCAGTTTTTCCTTGATTGTTGGACAAAACATTCCAGTATTCTGGAACCACATATTTCCCACTAGCATAAGCTGAATTGGCCCGAAGGTATTGATTGTGGTCAATGTAGTTCTCTGTTTGTTGGGAAATCTGCATCCAATTGAACACGTATGAATCATGACAAGAACCCAGAAGGCCAGTGTGGAGGGATATGAACTTCTTGTTTTTATCACAAACAAGTTTTAGTTGCACAGAGTATCTAAAAAAACAGAAAAAACATATATGGTTAGTGTTTGATCAACGGTGTTATCAAAGCAATTGGAAAATATATGAGTCAATTGCATTTTTTTTCAAATCAAAATAGTGGTTGCCATCTAGCTTGGGTTTTTGACTCAAGGGGATGGTGGTTCCATTGAAAAAACCAATGCAACCAGGAAATACTTTGGTTTCCATTAATTGAGATATCTCCTTGCTTTCTTCTTTTGTTGGCCAAGAAAGGACTGAGCAACGGAAAGATAGGATAGCAACAATGACTCTTTTGGTGTATGAGTGAATGGTTCCATATCCAACTGAGAATACATTTTCTAATGGATTAATTGCTTCTCCATTTCCATTTGATCCAAATCTACAAAGAGCAACAGCCAGTTTGATAGCTGGATCTCCTTGAGGATTCCAATAATTTTTCTGGAAGATGTGGTGGCCTTCAATCATCTCCAAAAGTTTGATGAATGAAGGCAATAGAGTTTGGAAAAGTTGCTGGAAGCTTAAGTTGGGGAGGAGATGGAGCTTTTGCCTTTCATACAAAGGGTTGTGGAGAGTTTGTCTTCTTGGAACCATGTATTGCTTTTGTAATAGAGCATTCAAAGCCAACCAAGTTGATTCCAAATTGGAGTCTGAATTGGAGTCTCAATGGCAGTCAAATACCAACAAAAGTTCAGTCAGCTTTTTTGCATTTTCAACTTGCTGCCAAGAAGTTTGATGGGACATGTTGAGAAAGATGGTGATTTGATGTGGGGTAATGAGATGATGATGGGATTTGTGTGAATATGGAGATGTGAAGTGATAGAGATGTGAAGCAATAGAGATGTGAAGCAATAGAGATGTGGAGCAATAGAGATGTGAAGTGATGGAGATGTGGAGCAATGGAGATGAGATTTGTGTAATGTGATGGAGATGGGAATGGTATGGATTTGCTGAATTGGATGGGTGTTATAGATTTGATGGATGGCGTATGGATGATAATGCATAAATGGCAGGTTTAATGGCGGGTTTGATTTTTGAAATCCACCATTTTCATGAAACCCGCCATTTTTAAACACACCAGTTAGGTGGTATGTGTATTTCAGAAAACCGCCATTGAAAATGGTGGGTTTTGTCAAAAAAAATGGCGGGTTTCTGATGGCCAGTTTGCTAACTCTGGTACGCCCTAATATAACCTTATAGCTCAGAAAAAAAAATAGAAGCTGAGTGGGAAGCTCAAAAAAAATGATCCTTAGAAGGATTTGGAAAAAGTAAATCCTGTAGTTTCAGAAAGAGGAAAATTACAAGTATTTTGCACAATCAGAGGAAAAGAAAAGTTTATCATTTGCAATTTCCTTTGTTAGTAGTGGTAGACCGCTTGCTCAAATCAAAAAGATTTCTCAGCTATTTGAATGTTAAGTATGTTGCTTTGCATTCTTTGAATAAAACAAAAGGAGAATATTATTTTTATTTTTGCCAAATAAATTTGATACAATAATTATGTCCTTTTATGTAATAGGGCGTATCAGAGTTAAGCAAACCTGCCAGTTTTTAATGGTGTGTTTGAAACCAAATCCGCCATTAAAAATCAAAAAAAAACCCACTTATTTCACATCAGACGTGTCAGAGTTTCCTGTAAATAGGTGGGTTTGTTCAAATAAAGTATTTAAAGGCTTCCACCACCTGTCCACCTCATCCAACCCTGGCTTCCCACCTTCTTCTAACTCTGAAATCATTGGAAAAAAATTTGATTCATTGCTCTTCATCTTTTTTTTATCACTATCCTCATCAATTTATTGCTTTCATCACATCCACATAACTCTCATTGGATCACTTTCCTGATCAGTTCATCAGTCTCATCCCTGTATTTCTTTCATCACATCCAGCTAACTCTCATTGGATCACTATCCTTATCACTTCATTTCTATCATCTGTCTATTGCTTTCATCACATCCAGCTAACTCTGATTGGATCACTATCCTCATCACTTCATCACTCTCATCACTTTATTGATTTCATAAAATCCAGCTAACTCCCATTGCATCACTATCTTGATCAGTTCATCACTCTCATCCATTTATTGCTTTCATCACATCCAGCTAAATATCATTGGATCACTATCCTTATCACTTCATTGCTCTCATCCGTTTATCGCTTTCATCCCATCCAGCTAACTCTCATGGGATCACTATCCTCATCACTTCATCACTCTCATCACTTTATTTCTTTCATCACATCCTGAATCTCATCCCTTTATCCCTCTTGTCACTTCATAACTCTCATCTCTTCCTATTTTCTTTGCTTCATCACTCTCATCCTCTCATCACATAATCACTCTCACCACTTAAACACTCTCATAGCCCTTCATCCCTTCATCCCTCCTACTGTTTTTAAATGGCCCATCAGCAATCCTCTCCCCGCAAGTCCACTAAACAATCCAATGGACCAAAGAGAACATCCAACAATTCTCCCCCATCAGCTTCCAAAGGGTCAAGTCAGCTCAAGAGAGCTGATCACATCATCCTGGTAAACCTGCTCAAAATTCCGTCTAACTATGATGCTTTCTTTGGATCCAAAAATGAAACACATGTTGGACAACCTCCATCCTCTAAGGTCAATGTTTATCTCCTAATGGTTAATGAAATCAAGAATAAAACAAAAGGTAGTCTGGATCTGTCATCCAAACAGATTAGGGAGAAATTTAAGAATTATCAAGCCAAGTACAAAAAGGCACACTCCATTTCAATCTCCACCAGCTTTGGTATCACCAACTCTGAAAAAGCCAAGGGAATCAACTTGGTGGTTGATAAGTTCAAATAAATTTGTCCTTTTCATATTCAAATGAATGAAATCTTTTGAAAGAAGGCCAACATTACCCCCCTTGCTGCTTTTGATGCCAAACAATTGGATTCAGTTGACGCTGAGGACTTGGCTGGGGATTCTCATCCTAGCAATGGTGATCCCAAAGAAACCTATGAGTGGCCCCCATCCAATGCCAAGGAGGATATTCAAATGCAATCAGCTCCAATCACGTCTACTTCCCCATTGATTGAGGAGTCAGACCCAACCTTGATAAGTGGTCAATGCCTGCAGAATACATTGGTAGCAGAAGAACAGTAGATGAATTAAAGCAGATTACCCAAATGCTGGTCTTGTAAATATATTTGCTTTGATGAAAAACTTAAAAAGAAAAAAAATCATTTTTGATTACAACAATACTTAATACTATTTTTAACCCCACCAATAAAAAAATATTTTTTTTATTTATATTTTTTTCCTGGAGTATATTTTCCCACTCCTCAAGTCCCTGCAAGTGTTTCTAGTTTTTTTCTTTTTTGATTTGCATTGAAATTTCCATTTTTGAATGAGTGGCATTCTCCACAGCAGGAAAATTACAGTGCTTGTAATTATTGGCTGCCCAAAAAATTTTGACCACACCTTTTTGCTTGAAGTCAATCCTAAAGCCCAGGTCAGGAAAAACAAATTGACCATCAGATACTTGATATTCATCCATGTTTTCAATAAGTTGTCCATTTTATTTCCTGGTTGGAACTGAAATTAAAAAGTAATACTCAGAGATCCTCTTTTGGCAAGCAGCCCTACTCTTCCCACCTCTCTGGTTTTTTTTCAAGCCATCTCCTTCCATGTTGTTCCCTTCCAATCCTATACTTAGATTGGGGTGAGGAACAAGACAGGATTTGATTGTTTTTGTAACATTTTGAGGGGGATTGAAGCCTCTTTTGGCAAGCATCCCTACTCTTCCCACCTCTCTGCGTGTTTTTCAAGCCATCTCCTTCCATCTTTTTCCCTCCCATTCCTATACTTAGATTGGGGTGAGGAACAAGATGGAATTTTATTGTTTGTGTAACATTTTAAGTGGGGTGGGAGAAGAATTGGACATTCACCAATAGCCGTTGAGGGATTGAAAAAAAAAACCAAAAAAAAGAACAGTCAGTCAAATGGACCTCATGGGTGAAACAAGATTGGATCAAAAAAAATTAAACAAAACCTGGACTTGATCCCAAGTTCACAAGAAGCGCAATCACCAAAAAAAAAAAAATCACATCAGCACCCAAAAAAAAAAAAAGAAAAAAGATTACTGGGGTGTGAGGGAATTGGGCCGGGCCTTTGGGTTGGTATTGGGCCTGGGGCTAGGTAGGCAGGGCCTGGGAACCAGGGAGGGGGGGGGAAATTTGGGGCTGGTGGGCAAGCAAGGAGGCGGGGGGCCAAGGTGGTGCTGCCAGGCAAGCAAGGAGGGGGGGGCAAGGTGGGGCCAGCGGGCGAGCAAGGAGGCAGTGGGGCTGAGTTGAAGCCGGCAGGGGTGGTGAGGCTGGCAAGAAAGGAGGGGGGGCGGTGGTGGGCCCTGCAAGAAAGGTGGCGGGGCCGGGGGGCCGGCAGGCAAGCGAGGAGGCCAGGAAGATGGTGGGGGGGCTGGTGGGGGTGGTTGGGCCAGCAAGCAAGGAGGGGAGGCAGAGGTGGGGCCGGCAAGTGAGGAGGGGGGGCAGTGGTGGGCCTGGAAAGAAAGGTTGTGGGGGCCGGTGGTGGGGCTGGCAAGCAAGCAAGGAGGGGGGGGTGGTGAAGGAGCGAGCAAGAGGGAGGAGTCAGCTAAGATGAAGGGAAGAGTAGGGGGGGAGCTTACCTAAGGACCTGAAGGTTCCTGGAGGGGGATGGAACAATTGGTTAGCTTTTGATGATGGGGAGGATGAGGAGAGCTTACCAGGGGTTCCAAAGGTGGTGGGTGAGGTGGAGGTGGGGGGTGAGGATGAGGTGGCGGGTGAGGAGGAGGTGGTGGGTGAGGAGGAGATTGGACTGGTGGTTTGGTGGGGTGAGGTGGGTGGTGTGGTGGGGTGAGGGGTTGGGTCAGTTTTGTCTAAGAAAAAAAAAATGGAGTGAGTCAGCCTAGGATTCTTGGTTGAACAACCAAAAAAAAATGATGTGGGGTGGTGAGATGATGATGGGGTTTGTGTGAAAATGGAGATGTGAAGCAATAGAGATGTGAAAAAATAGAGATTTGAAGCAATGGAGATTTGAATCAATAGAGATGTGAATGGATGGAGATGTGAAGCAATGGAGATGAGATGTGCCTGAAGCAATGGAGATGGGATTGGTATGGATTTGCTGATGTGGATGGGTTTTTTAGATGTGATGGATGGTGGATGGATGATGACTCATAAATGGCGGGTTTAATGGTGGGTTTAATGTTTGAAATCCGCCATTTTCATGAAACACACCATTTTGAAATACACCAGTTAGGGGGTATGTGTATTTCAGAAATCCACCATTAAAAATGGCCAGTTTGGTCAAAAAAATGGCGGTTTTCTAATGGCGGGTTTTCTAAATCTGATATGCCCTAATTTATATTTTTAACTTTTTCCCTTAAATAGACCTATTATTTTTCAAATCATGCATTTCATTTCTGTTTTTTTCATTCAGCTGCATTGACATGACCATATGAGTGTGGTGATCTGATTCAAAAGAAGAAAAATCGCAATCCTTATATTTCTTTGCAGGCCAAATCATCAGAATTGCTTTTTACTTGAAATCAATGCTCAATCAAAATTCAGGAAACGCAAAACAAACACCCATAAAATAATTTTCATTGGATTTTGGAGTTAATTTGCCTTCAGAATTTTTGGTTGATACCACCAAAAGAGGAAAATTGGAGGAAATTCCACCATAATTGATATGGGTGAAATTTTTAAATCCATGAGCGGTGAATTTAATTTTTGGAAAAAAATAAAAAGGATTGAAATTTTTCCAAAATTACAAATAATACAAAGATTGTATTTCATTTTATTTAAGCATTTCTTGTTTGGATTCAAATGTGATTCTGGCTAGTGCTTGAAACATTTTCCCTAATATTTTTGAGACTTGGCTGGAGTTCAGACTGAGAAATTAGTATTCCTTTGGAGGTGGTCTAACAGCAGATTTTTTTGATTCCATTACCAATTGATTTGGAGTAATTCATTGATTAATTCCATCAATTTGCCCAAATTTCTCTACCCCAGGTTCTGGAAGTTCCAACAGGGTTGAAAAACTTGTTTGGCTGGCGAAGGCAAATGGTGAAAAAGTTGATTACCTTTTTCTCTTAAACAGTAATTTGGTCCAAAGGGATAAACTAACAATTTTAATGAATTATAGTTTTTCAGAGTTATTAAGAACCATAAATTTACCATGAATGAAGGTGTGAAAGTTATAAATCACATTGAAAGCTCCCTTGAACTCTCCATCAGTTGCCTCATGGGAGAACGTTTTATTTTTACTTTGGATTTCTGTGTACAAATTGATTAGGGGAAAAAATTAGCAGGACTAGATAATTTTATTTTTTTTTCCTGTAGTCCTTCATAAACCAATTTAAGAGAGACCTCTGCGTTTTTATTTTTTTTATTCCTCTTCTGTTCATGGACAGGATTCTTCCATTTTTTCTTATTATTTTTTATCTGCCACTATCCATAATGAACTGTATAATCCAAATTATTTAATGGCTCCATTTGATTCTTTCAAGCAGTTACATCATATAAAAACTACAACAGAGTGGAAAATAAAACATTCACCAAAAGAGTCATTCCAAAAGAAGTAAAAATAAAAATAAAAATAAAAATAAAAATAAAAATAAAAATAAAAATAAAAATAAAAATAAAAATAAAAATAAAAATAAAAATAAAAATAAAAATAAAAATAAAAATAAAAATAAAAATAAAAATAAAAATAAAAATAAAAATAAAAATAAAAATAAAAATAAAAATAAAAATAAAAATAAAAATAAAAATAAAAATAAAAATAAAAATAAAAATAAAAATAAAAATAAAAATAAAAATAAAAATAAAAATAAAAATAAAAATAAAAATAAAAATAAAAATAAAAATAAAAATAAAAATAAAAATAAAAATAAAAATAAAAATAAAAATAAAAATAAAAATAAAAATAAAAATAAAAATAAAAATAAAAATAAAAATAAAAATAAAAATAAAAATAAAAATAAAAATAAAAATAAAAATAAAAATAAAAATAAAAATAAAAATAAAAATAAAAATAAAAATAAAAATAAAAATAAAAATAAAAATAAAAATAAAAATAAAAATAAAAATAAAAATAAAAATAAAAATAAAAATAAAAATAAAAATAAAAATAAAAATAAAAATAAAAATAAAAATAAAAATAAAAATAAAAATAAAAATAAAAATAAAAATAAAAATAAAAATAAAAATAAAAATAAAAATAAAAATAAAAATAAAAATAAAAATAAAAATAAAAATAAAAATAAAAATAAAAATAAAAATAAAAATAAAAATAAAAATAAAAATAAAAATAAAAATAAAAATAAAAATAAAAATAAAAATAAAAATAAAAATAAAAATAAAAATAAAAATAAAAATAAAAATAAAAATAAAAATAAAAATAAAAATAAAAATAAAAATAAAAATAAAAATAAAAATAAAAATAAAAATAAAAATAAAAATAAAAATAAAAATAAAAATAAAAATAAAAATAAAAATAAAAATAAAAATAAAAATAAAAATAAAAATTAAAATTAAAATTAAAATTAAAATTAAAATTAAAATTAAAATTAAATGGCATCAGCCTTCATCAAAGGCTTGGACAGGAGAGCTCCAAAATGCAAATAAATCAATTGTGTGGGAAGGGAGGAAAGGGGGGGACTCATCAGAGGTCCCTGGAAGGTGGCCTTTCTGGGCTTCTGGGCTGCTAGGGCATTGGGGGCCTTGTCTTGGGTGGGCTTGTTGGAGTTTCTGGAGTTTCTTGCAGCCTTTTGGGTGTCCCAGGAAACCTTTTGAGGGCCTCTGGGATGGGTGGAAGCCTCATTGGGTCACTGGAAGCCTTGGAAGGGCTTTTGGAAACCCCATTAGGGTTTCTGGGGTATTTCCAGACATTTTTGGATCCCTGGTGGCTTTCTTGGGGCTTGTAGGATTTTTGGTGGCCTTTTGGGGGACTTTGGTGTTGCTTGTGGCCTTGGAAGGGTTGTTGGTGGTCTTGTTGGAGTTTCTGGTGTCCTTGGAAGCCTCCAAGGGTTTGGTGGTGGCCTTGGTGGCCTCTGGTTAGTTTTATGTTTGCCTTGAAAGGGTCCCTGGGGTTGCTGGCATGGTAGGTGGGGGGAGAAATTTGAGATGGGGTGGGGGTGGTGAGAAAGGGGAGGGATGGGAGGGGGGGAGATGAGATGGGGGAGGTGAGCAAGGACTCAATGTGTGGGAAGGACCTATGAGGTCCTGGAGGGTCAAATGGAGAGGGGGTTATCATGATTAGGCAACCAATGCAGAGGAAGGAAGGCTCAACTGATTGGGGGGCCTCCATGTTTGGGTGTGGATCTGGGTGGAGGGTGGTGTTTGATGATGAGGTGGGGTGGGAGGGGTGGATTACAATGAGTTGGAGAGGTGAGGATGGGTGTGTTGGTGGTGAGGTGCAGGGGGATGATTTTTCAGGGTTACCAGTGAGTAATAACTGGTTTTTTACTGAAAAAATTCCAAGTCCAATTAGAAAAAAAAAAAATCAAAAATCAAAAAAAAAAAAAAAACAAAAACAAAAACAAAAAAAAAAAAAAAAAAAAAGTTGACCAGTTTCAAAAAAAAAATCAATATTCCAGTTTCAAAAAAAAATCAATATTCAAATTGAGAAAGATTTATAGGTAGAATGTGCTTGTTAATTGCAAAATATTCACTAGCAGATTGTGTGGCAATGGCTTGAGAAGGATCAGGAATATCAAATTTAAATATTTTCTTCCATTCATTGTTGATTTTTGCCATCATTTCACGAATCAAAAGACAAAATATGATCCATTTGGTCAATATCTTCATGTATTTTCAATTTAGGATCTAGTTAAAAATTTATCTTAAACTTTCCCATCTTCCTTTGAGGAACCAAATAGAATTTTATATTCAGAATATTTATTTCCCTAAATTTATTATTTTTTATTATTGGGTGAAACATTCTGGTTTTCTGCTAAAAAATATTTACTGGTAAGCTTCTAAAAAATACTCACTGGTATGCTTCTACAAAATATATACCACAAGCTTAATTGGAGTTGGCCAGGAGGTAGTGATATTTTTCAAAGTAATTCTGAGATTTTGGAGGAAATTCCAGTTGATTGAATACATATTAATCTTCATATCAAACCTATCCACTGTGCCCAAATTGTTTGATGCAAAAGGCTTACCAGGAATGTGGGACAGAAGGGAGAGAAATCAGGCAAAAAAACTTCCAAATTTGTTTGCATTGCTGTCCAAGTTTTTATGTCTGTTTCTCAAAAATTGAAAGATGGGTTGGGTTGTTTTTCAGTTAATCTTGCTTAAATGGAACTAAACCCCTTTTATAAATCACATCAATTTCATGGAATTTCCTGAGTCTGACTTAAAAGGTCAGGGGTATTGTCACATCAAAATTCAAAACTCCTTAGCCCTAGTCAATTCAATCTTTCACCAGATTCATTCAAAGCCCCAGAACCACCTCTATCAAATCCTGTTTCCACCATTGTATATTTCTCCTTCATAGCTTTCATATTCATCTCTCACAATAAATTTCTCCCGGTATGGAATATCTCAATCTCTATGGCCATTTACACTCTCCTAATGTGTCATGTGTTTCAGAAAATCTTCAAATTTCTTCATGGAAAGTAAATCCAAACTACACATCAACAACCTGGGAACTCTCTCCTCAAATCTGGATCAGCCATTCCTCAAGGTCTCCTCACCAATGCTCACATATACTTGCTCTCCTCATGTCTTAGAGTAATTCCTTCCAAGTAGTTGTTATGTATACTTCTTCTTACTGGTGAAGACTCATCCAGTACGTGTCATTTCAGCAAAAATACAAAAATCACCTTGCCTGCTAGACTCATCTAAACATTCCACTTTGGTTTCAATCTCATAGGGTTCAAAAGGCATCATCCTCAGAGCTATATTCCTGGAATTTTCTTCTAAATTACTCATAATCATCTCTTTCAGTTTCTTGATCATAGTCCCTTTAATCTTAAACCTCATCCTGATTTCTGTGAGAATTAGTGCCTGTAAAATCTGGCACATAAGTGGAACTTGTGACAGTTATTTTTATTTCAGAAAACTGAAATTTAAAATTTCTGGTTTGGTAAAACCAAATGGCAGTTTTACAATGGTGTTTTTGATAAATTGGTACCCCTGCTTAGGTAATGAATTTCAGGAGCAAAATTAAATTCTATTATTCTCATGTCTTCAAAAATTAGTTCGGATAGAGCTTAGATATTCATTAAATTTTCCTATTTGAACCAATCCATAGGCACCTCAAAGGTCTAAATTTCTGAAAGCAGTATCTCTGTTAAAAATATTCAGGATTTTCACAATAGGTAGGAATTATTTTGAATGAAATGATTCATTTTCCTTTGGGAGCAATAAATTGAAGACCTCCAGTTGTGTGGGAGTCATGTAGGGCCCTAAGCGGCCCATTCAACCCATGGGGGCCCATATGCAACTCCGCGCAACCCTGGGGGCTGTTTGAAACAAGTTGACCGGCAGTGGGGGGGATTTGATCACCCTCCCACCAGCCATGAACAACTAGGCTGGTCGCAGCAAGGTGACAAGCGGTGGGGGGGGACCTGATCACCTCCCCACCATCAAGGGGCGCTCTCCCCCCTCCCTTTACCAAGGGGGAGGAGCAACATGGCTGAGGGGATCTGACCACCCCCAGCCCATCTTCCAATAGCTACGCCCTGGGAGCATCAACCCCCAGGGCCCTGGTAGGGGGATTTTACCTCCCCCTTCAGGGAATTGACAGAAAGAGGGGGGGGCATGCCCACAGGTCACCCCCCCCCCCTAGTTGTGTGTGGTGCCACACAGCTACAAACTGTTGTGTGGCACGCTACATGACTGGGGGGGAAATGTAGAGTCCACACAACTCAATCAAGTCGTGTAGAGGCCACACAAATCAATGGTAGGTGTGCAGCATGCCACACAACTCAAATTGGTTTTGAATTCATCATTACCCTTTTCCTTTTGTAACACAGAAACAATCATCATTTATTTTTCATTTTTGGAAGGTTATAAAATGGAAGGAGAAACTTTCATTCAATTTTAATCTTTCAAGAAATCCATTTTTTAATTTTCCAGAAATCAGTTTCAAATTACCAAAAATTCCTGATTCAAGAAGAAAGATTAAACTATCCCTGGTGGAGAAACTGGACTCAAAAAGTTCAAATGTATTTTAATAATTTCAATGATGATGCAGATTACTGTTATTGTTATTTTTATTTTTTCAAGATTAATTAGAAAACATTTGGTAAATTTTTTATAACTCCTCTATAAATATTTTTGAATATTCTAAATTTTCAGAATATTTGAGAATGGAGTTTGAAGTTGAGGTTGGATTTGAACTAATAATGTATCTCAAAATACAAATTTTAGTTTCCTTAAGCTTATTTTGAAATATTGCAGAAAGATATAAAGCCAATGACTGGGTAAAATTTCAATAAATTATTATTCAGAACTGAAAGCTGATTCCTCATAAAACAGAAAATTTTCACATACTTTTTTTTCATCCATTATGAATAATGAATCGATTTGAACGGTATCCTCAACTCATTTCCACCAACAAAAAATTAAAGATTGATTTATTCTCACAAGAGAGAAAAGAATGATTTTTTCCATAATATTAAAATAACACCTCATTATTTGAAAGACTCAAAGAATAGTAATCAAATTAATACACTGAATTTTTGGCATATTGCTACAATTTCCAATGAAAATGAAATAATCCATGATAGAAATTCTGGAATATACTGAACTATTGGCATAACTTTACAATTTCTAATAAAAATTAAATCATCCATGATATTAATTCTTGAACAGAATTATCTTTCAATGAATTTAAAACAATCAGAGATTTGAATAGGGCCCTAAATTCATAAAATTGAAAAAATTATTGAAGAAAGAAAAAATAAATTAATCAAATACAAGATACAATGAAGTATCAATTAATGCTTTTGTAAATCAAAATTACAGAATTACCTATGCAAGCCACACAATAGGGTGTATCAAAGCTAAGCAAATACACCATTTTTTAATGATGGGTTTCAACCCAAATAAACCATCTCAAACCCGCCATTGAATATCAAAAAACCCACTTATTTCACATCAGATGTGTCAGAGTTACCTGAAAATAAAGGGGTTTTTTCAAATAAATTATTTAAAGGTTTTCACCTCCTCAACCCATCATTCCAGATCATCACCCCAGTTACAACCTCCAAACTCATTGGAAAAATTCTACCTCCAACCTCATCCAAAAAATTTGATTCATTGATCTTAATCTCTTCATTGCTATCCTCATCACTTTATCACCCTCATTTACTCATCACTCTCATCATTTTCTCACTTTCATCCCATCCTAACTCTCATTGATTTATCCCTTGTTTCACTTCATCACTCTCATCTCTTCCTATGCTCTTTGCTTCATCACTCTCATCTCTTCCTATCCTCTTTGCTTCATCACTCTAATCCCCTAATCCCCTCATCACTCTCACCAATTTAATGCTCCCATTGATTAATAACCCTCATAACATTATTGCTTTCATCACATCCATCCTCTCATCACTTCATTGCTTTATCCCTGCTTTCATCATATCCTAACTCTCATTGCTTCATTGCTTAATTGATTCATCACTTCATTCCTGCTTTCAAAAAAATCCCTTCATCACTTCAGTGCTTCATCCCTTCATCCATCTGACTCTTTTTAAATGGCCCCTCAGCAAAAATCCCCCCGCAAGTCCACTAAACAATCCAATGGACTAAAGGAAACATCCCCCAGGAACTCAACATCCAAAAATCCTCCCCCATCAGCTTCCAAAGGCTCAATTCAGCTCAAGAGAGCTGATCACATCATCCTGGCAAACTGGCTCAAAATTACGTCCAACTACACTGCTTGCTTTGGATCCAACAATGAAACACAATTTGGCCAACCTCCATCCTCTAAGGTTAATGGTTATCTCCTGATGGCCAATGAACTGAAGAATAAAACCAAAGTTAGGCTGGATCATTCATCCAAACAGATTTGGGAGAAATTCAAGAACTATTGAAACAAGTACAAAAAATCCCACTCAATGTCAATCTCCACTGGCTTTGGTATCACCAACTCCAATAAAGCAAAGGGAATCAACTTGATGGTTGATAAGTTGGACTCCATTGTTCATTTTTATATTCAAATGGATGAAATATTTGGAAAGAAGGCCAATATCACCCCTTTAGCTGCTTTTTATGCCCAAAAATCAGATTCAGTTGATGCTGAGGATCTGGCTGTGGATGTTCAGCCTAGCAATGATGATCCCAATGAATACTATGAGTGGCCCCAATCTGATGTGGAGGAGGATACTCCAACAGAACCAGCTCCAATAACATCTAAATCAGCATTTATCAACAATTTAAAAGCTTCTCTGGACCCCTGACTTCCTCCTTTGGATTTCTCTCTTCTTGGGGTGGAAGAAATTAACAACTTGGCCAATGAGGAGAAATTTATTCCTGTATTTCAACTACCATCAAAATATTCTCAATTAAGGAACTAAGTTATTTTATCTTCTGTCTGGTTAATCCTGGCTGACTTAGATTTTAACAAAACAGGCTCATCCGTTCCTGAATGGTCAAATACTCAAGCCAATGGGTCCTCCCTCATCCCCTTCAAATTAGAGTGATGAAGTTCCCACTAAAACCTCCTATGCAAAGGGAAATAAAAAGGCCTCTGATTCCATCAACATTAACCCTAATAGCCATCAAAAGAGAAGAAACACTTCAAATTTTTCTGGCTTTGAGGAGATCATGAAGAAGAAAGATTCAAGTGAGCACATTGGATTCTCCTTGATCTAAAAATCAAGCTCATTCCTATTCCCCTCTGAAGAACAGTGAAATCACAAATTGAATCTGAAAAACTTCATTTGAAAAATAGAAGTGCAATTGTCAACTGGCTATTGATTATCAAAAGCAGAAAGCTAAAATTTTGGCTCATCAACAGAAATTGGATGCTGAGTTGAAACTGAAACAGGCAGAGCAAGAGTTCCAAAAAGAGGAAAAGGAGAAGGATTAAGAGGAAGAGAGACTTGAAAAGGAGAGGGAAAGACTGGCAATGGAACAAAAAAGATAGGTTATCTGTAGCCATGGCATGTATTGGTAGTAGTAGAACAGTGGAAGAAATAAAGTAAATGACTCAATTGCTTGGCTTGCAAAATATTTTCTTTCATAAAAATTTGAAAAATAAAAACAAAAAAATTATTTTCAAATAAAACACTTTTTGAGCCTATTTTTAAGCCCACCAATTATTTTTTTTCATTTTTTGGTATAGAATATATTCAACAGATTTCAAATTCTTTGCAAGTGTTCAGAGTAGTCTTTTCAATTTGCAAATACATAGCCATCCTATTATGGGTGGCAGTTTCCACTTCTGGAAAAGTAAAGTGCTTGTACTTGTTTGCTGCCCAAACCATTTTTACAATACCTTTTTCTTTGAAATAAATGCCAAAACCAAAGTCAGTAAAAAAAATTGGCCATCAGATACTTGATATTTTTCCTTTTTTTCAATAATTTTTCCATTTGATTTTTTGGTTGGAACCACCAGTAGAAAGAAATAGGAAGAGATGCCACCTTTTTCAATGTGTAGAGAATTGTAGAAGGAATTTGAAGTGAATGTGATTTGGGGGGGGAAGTCAAAAGGAGTGAGCTGGCATTCAAATTCCAATGAAGAGAAAGAGGGGATATTGTTTTCCAGCCTGGTTTCTTTGTTGGAATTGGGTGCCATTCTGGCTAATTTTCGGAACATTTGGCCTAAAATTTGTGAAACATTGTCAGAGAAAAGGTTCAAAAAAGAAAACTCTTGGGGAGAAGATTGAATAGCAGCTTTTTCAAATATTGTCCAAATAGTTCAGAAGGGTGCATCAATCTGCTCCATCCAATTGCCCACATTTTCCTACCCCAAGATCTTGAGGGACCGACTGTGTTGAAAAACAGTTTGTATTGGTGAAGGAAATTTGTGACTCAGTTTATGTCCTTCTTATCTTTCTGGAAGATTTTATTCAAAGGGAAAAATTAGATTATTGCAACAAGAGCCTCATTATTGGATTTATCATGAGCAAATACTTTTCCAGAAGGAGAAGAAATGGAACTTTTTGATCTTCTGTTTTGCCTTTTCAAACTCTTCAGGAAAGGGTTTTCAATGGTGTGGTAAACCAAACCTGACATATATCCATCAGACTCATTTTTCTTTATTAATTAATATTCTTTTCATCAAATTAAACTCACAAATCAATTTCAAACACCTCATAAACTATGCTCTGAACTCAAACCAACCTCAAAATCCCAAACCCATTGCCAGATAACCACCTGCAACCACATCAAACACCTGTCACAAAAAACCCAAAACCTGGCACAGGCTGGATTATGTCACAAGTAGTACTAAATAAAAGATTAATTGAATATATAATGGCCAAATATTATAATTAAAATAGACACACAACAAAACAAAATACCCATACCAGAAGTTCAGGGAATTTGAACCTTCCTCTGAACCACTCTGATACTCAGTTTGCCACCATTGCAGTCATGCAACAATCATATATGCACCAGCAGAAGTAGGGGCTCATGCATCCAAGTATGTCTCAATTCTCACCAACCAGCAATAAAAACTCAGTAAAAATGAACTTTCTGGAAATTTCACCACCAGATAAGGCCTCTGAACCGTCCTCTGAAGCACTCTGATACTCAGTGTTCAACCATTCCAACCATAAAACACACATGTATGCACCAACCAAAGTAGGGGCTCATGCAGCCAAGGACATCTCAATTCTCACCAACCAGAAATAACAACTCAGTACACATGACTTTTCTGGAGCTTTCACAACCAGATAAGGCCTCTGAAACATCCTCTAGAGCATTCTGATACTCATTTTACCACCAATCCAACCATAGAAAACTCATACATGCACCAACAGAAGTAGGGGCTCATGCAGCCAAGTACATCTCAATTCTCACCAACCATCAATAAAAACTCAGTACACATGACTTTTCTGGAAATTTAGCCATCAGATAAGGCCTCTGAGCCTTCCTCTTAAGCACTCTGATACTCAGTTTGCCACCATATCAACCACAAAACACCTGCAATCCACACTCTCAAGTTACCCAAGTTAGCATGCGGTAAAACAGCATATCTCATGTCTCTACAACTAATTCCTTTGAAAAAGCATGTAGGTAGTTCCTGAAATGTTTTATAAATGATAAGTGCTCAGAAGCTTCCTCAGAAACACCCAAAAATGAATTTTTCCACCACTTTAACCATACAAGTTATACAATGTCAGTTACTAAAGGGGGCTTGCAGCTACCAAGCATGTTTCATGCTTTTCCCAACTGGAAAAATTAACTCAAGCTGCAGGGAACTTCTGAATGATTTTTTATGAAATATAAGCACTCAGAAGCTTCCAAACCTCACAAATCTTATCCATTATCTCATATCTCAGCCTGAGCATCAAAAATTATACTAATAAATACAGTTATCTCTCAGTCTGATTTACACCTTTTCTCACCAGAATTACCTGTCTCATGTAACTGTACCCTCCTGTGCTCCAACAGTGCAGAGATAGGCTCAGAACCGCACTCAGGGGAGCCCTGAGGATCCCCTGAGGAATTATCTGTCTATTTAACGGGGGATCTTTTTCCCTATCCAAGTTTTCTAGCATGACATCTGCCCCAGGCATGGAATTTGCCCCATGTGATGGCATCTGCCCCTATGATATATGACCCCTAAGATATATGGCCTCTTCCTGATCAGCACCAGCCTTCCCTTGAGCCAGAATCAAGTATAAAAGAAATAAAGGATCATACACAAAATTATCATTGGCCATTTGAACCAACCCCAGGTGTTCTTGAAGAAGGGTTCTTGAGAAAAGACCTGTTATTTAGCACCTATTATTAAGAGGAAAACCCCTTAGTTTTGATTAGTAAATTTTCAAAAAGAAAGAGCACAACAGAAAAACCAACCAAGCTTTTTTTCCGCCCAGCTCCCTGGGGGAAAAACCATCTTTTGGTTCTCCAACTGGTTAAACACCATTTAGTCAACCCTTAAATCCTTTAATTGGAATTGGAAAAACAGTCAAAAAAGTCAAAATTTCTGGATTTTTAATTGGTCAATCCTTACCAATAATCCAACCCAACTGGGAATATTCTTATAAATCCTGAAAAATCTCTATTAATAATTAATCCAGGTCTGATTAGAGACCTATTTTAAGTCTCAAAGAAAACAGCCACTAATAAAAAAATTATTGTGCAGACTTATCATAGTTTCTGAAGGGCAGGCAATTCAAAACCACCTTAGTTTACCTCTATTTCTTCACAAGTAGTAGTAATACTAAATTACCCTTAAAGTTACTGCCAGAAAGCTATTTGCTAAATAATCCCAATATCCCTTGGATTCTCTACAACGGTTGTTTCTTTTTTCAGCAGTGATGGCAGGATACACATCCAAAGGCCTTAGTTTTTTCTCTGACCACACAACCTGTTCATTGATACCTCCATCTTGGATATCCAAAGATATTTCAGAATCTTGTTATTGAGCCCTCTTTTGCTGACAATCCCCATTCTTCACACCTCTCTGTATGCTTATCAAATCATTTCCTCCCATGCGGATACTTCAATTGTGGTTAGGATAAAGAAAGGACTAAATTGATTGTTTAGTGTTTTGAGTTTGGTGGGAGAAGAGTTGTAAAGCAGGAAAATTTGCTGTTGTTGAAAGCCCAAGGGGTGGAAACATGTGTTGTATTTCATGGAATCAAAAAAAAAAAACCTTCACTTTTGTGGTATAATCAACATAGATGATCAACAAACATAGAAAATGAAAAATCAGTACCAGTAACTTCTCCTAAAAAAAATAAATAAATAAAAATGATCATTCCCCTTTTAATCATCAGGGAGGAGGAGGAGGAGGTGAAGGGGGGGCAGGAAATAATCCCCCTCCTCCTCCTTGTTGATAAATCAAACAGAAAACAAACAAAAATTTGCTTGTGGTTCAGTCAATTGATTGAACCGCAAACAATAAATTTTTTGCGTGCAGTGTGATCAATTGAACAAACCCCAAACAATCAATTGACCAAACCATGAGCAATTGATTGATTTATTGACCAAACTGCAAACAATTGATTTTTTTTGCTTGTGGTTGGATCAATCAAAAAACCGCAAAAAAAAGTTGTTTTTTTGTGGTTAGTTTTATTGATCAAACTGCAAGCAAAAAATTGTTTTCCTTCCAGTAAATCAATGAGGAGGAGGAGGGAGATGAAGGGGAGCAGGAGGAGGAGGAGCAGGGGAGGTGATTACCAGAGGTTCCAAGCAAGGAACAAGAAATGAACCACCTTCTAAAAGGAGGAGGGGGGGTCAGCACCAATCAATTGACGAAGAGGAGGGGGGGCTTACCTAGCAAGCTGAGAAAAGAACAAGGATACCTGGATAAGGAGGACAATGACCGGGTGAACTTGGAGGTAGAGGTGGATGGTGAGGTGGTGGTAGTGGGTGAGGTGGTTTGGTGAGGAGGAGGGAGGAGTGGGCCAGTGGTTTGGTGGGGTGAGAGGTTGGTGGTTTGGAATTTATGGTTCTGTTTTTTGTCTAAGTCCACCAAAAAAAAAAAAAAAAAAAAAAAAAAAAAAAAAAAAAACCTGAACAACCAAAAACAAAACAATTCTGTGATGTGATATGTCACCTATTTAAAATCTGAATTCTACTCATCAAAGTGAGCCAGTGTGAAGGTTAGAATCTAATCTACCAATGCAGAAGATGAGGTACAAGATGATACCGGGATGAATTGAGGAGGATCAGGGATATCTTCTTTAAATATTTCTTCCCATTCCTCTTTGATTTTGGCAAGAAGGTTGTGAAGGATTACAAAACTGATAATCGAGTTGATGAGGATCTTCATTTCTTTGGAATTTTGTAGCTGGTTTTGCATCTACCTTAAGCTGGCCCATAATCCTTTCAGGATTCCTATGGCATGCTCAATCCAAACTTGTGATTGGGCAAGATAATAATTGAAATCAGTTTTGGCTTGATCATCAGATGAAACATTGAGGTATGCTGGAACCACATATTTTGCACTTGAATAAGCTGAATCGGCAAGAAGGTATTGATCTTGGTTGAAGCAGTTCTCTTGTTTTTGGGCAATCTGCATTCAATTGAAAACATATGAATTGTGACAGGAACCTGGAAGGCCAGCATGGAGGGATATGAACTTCTTTTTCTTATCACAAACAAGTTTTATTGACACAGAGTATCTATACAAAAAGATAAAACATATTTTTTCAGTGTGTTATCAAAGTTTTTAGCAAATTCTTTTGAAAAGGAATGAATTGATTTCCTTTTTTCCAATCAAAATAGTGGTTTCCATCTAGCTTGGCTTTTTGACTCAAGGGGATATTGGTTCCATCAACAAAGCCAATGCAATCAGGAAAGCCTTCAGTTCTGTTACTTGATATATCTCCTTGCGTTCTTCTTTGGTTGGCCAACAAAGGACTGGGAAACAGAAAGATAGGATAGAAATCATGACTCTTTTGGTGTACAAGTCAATGGTTCCATAACCAACTGAGAATAGATTTCCTAATTGATGGATTGCTGCTCCATTTCCATTTGATCCCAATCTACAAAGAGAAAAAGCCAGTTGGATAGCTGGATCACATTGAGGATTCTGAGAATTTTTCTGGAAGGTGTGGTGGTCTTCAATCATCTCCAAATTTTTCATGAATGAAGGCAATAAAGTTTGGAAAAGTTGCTGGAAGCTTAAGTTGGGGAGGAGATGAAGCTTTTGCATCTCATACATAGGGTTGTGGAGAGTGTGTCTTTGTGGAACCATGTATTGCTTTTCCAATAGAGAATTAAAAGCTAACTAAGTTGATTCCAAATTGGAGTCTGAATCAGAGTCTGAATCAGATTCAAATAATAAAAAAATTTCAGTCAGCTTTTTTGTGTTTTCAACTTGCTTCCAGGAATTTTGATTGGACATTTTGAGAAAGATGGTGATGTGAGGTGGGGTGATGAGATGATGATGGGATGTGTGTGATGTGATGGAGATGAGATGTGTGTGATGCAATGGAGATGGGATACATATGGATTTCCTGAGATGGAGGTGTGGATGGGTGTTTTGCATGTGATGGGATGTGTGTGATGTGATGGACATGTGAAGCAATGGAGATGTGAAGAAATTGACATGAGATGTGTGTGATGCAATTGATATGGGATTGGTATGGATTTTCTGACGTGGAGGTGTGGATGGGTGTTTTGCATGCAATTTATGATGGATGATAATGGCGTGTTTGATGTTTGAAATTCACAATTTTCATGAAACCAGCCATTTTGAAATACACCAGTAAGGGGTTATGTGTATTCCAGAAACCCACCATTAAAAATGGCAGGTTTGGTCAAAACAAATGGCGGTTTTCTAATGGTGGTTTTAAACCCTAACCCTTAAACCCCAGCCCACCAAACCACACCACACCACACCACACCACAACACAACACACCAACCTCAATTATAATATCTGATCAAACTAGTGATTAAACTCCTCTTGATCCTTCCTAATCTACTCAAACTTCTCATTCCAACCCTCTGGCCCCTCCTCCTGAGCTATCATATAATCAAACAGAGGAGCTGGTTGGGTCTATCCAATCATGGGCAAAGTCCCATGGATATGAAATATCTACCAGATTATCCAATTGGAAGAAACATAACTACACATATCAATGTGATAAATCTGTGGAATATAAACCTGGAAAAGATACCAAGAGGTTGGAAAAATCAAAAAAGACAAATTTTCCTTTCAGATTGTCTGGCAATTTTTCCAACATATTTGGTCTCTTTCTCTTAGAGGTTATATGTCCAGAACACAACCATCCACCTTCCAATGACCCTTTCACTTATCCAATATACAGTATAATCCAAGGGAAGCAACAGGAAATGGTTGAAAATTTAACTAAAACTGGAGTTCCCACCTTAGGAATTCTAAAATATCTTATAAAAACCTCATTATCTCCTTTCCATACCAATCTCAATACTATTTAAATTAAAAGAAACCAAATTCAAAAAAAATCTCTTGATTTAAAAACTCTCATTGAGCCACTCATCCTGGAGCTCTGGAATTCTTCTTTTGTCTAAGAAATTAACAATATGGATGGAAAAATGACTTCATCTTTCATTTCACACCCTGATTCAATTTAACTTCTCAAACTGTCCCCTACTCTTCTGATGATGGACTGCACCTATAAAACAAACAAGTTTGGCATGCCACTTTTGCATATTTTTTTGGTAAACAATTTTTCAAGAAAAATTTCAGTTTCTTTCTTTTTTCTATCTCAAGAGAAAAAAGACAGCTATGCATGGGCCCTGACTCAAATTCAGGAAATTTTAGAATATCAAGAGCCTGGGATCATTTTTACAGACAAAGAACAAGCGCTCATTATTTCCATCAAAAAAGTTTTCCCTTCCTGTCATCATCTTCTGTTTCTCTGGCATGTATTCAAATATATTAAAACCCATTGCAGGAAGCAATTTGAATCTGAAGATTCATCAAATCTTTTACAGAAAAAATGGAATCAGTTGGTCCATTACAAATCTGAATAAATTTACCACAAAAAATTCACCAAACTTTATCTTGTCTGGAATCCCCCTACATCAGACTATCTTCTTGAGAACTGGCTCCCAAACAATTTTTTTTCTTCTTTTATTTTTCCAAAAAAAAACTTTGAATTTGGAAATACAAGTACCTCAAGAATAGAAGGAATAAAATTTGACATTAAAGATTTTTTCAATTCATCTATTGGCTCTTTTGATAATTTAGTTCAGAAAATTTATTATTCAATCACCATCCAAATCCATGAGACAGCTATTGAAGCCTCTCAGAAAGAATTAAAAAATCACATTGGTTTAACTCACTGTGTAGATCATCTTGCTGGAAAAATCAGCCAATTTTCCCTCAAAACCATTCATTCATTTCATAAAGTTCCTGAAACTTCCACCACTTGAACCAACTGTGATTAATTTTCTTACATGGGTATACCATTTATTCAAAAAATAAAATTAGCTATCAGAAAGGTTGGCCTCTCCCAACTTGAAGATTTTCATCCTCAATGGCATGTCAAACCCCCCTACTCAGTAATTTTTTTAATTTTTTTTTGGATTTGAGAACTCTGAACCCTGATTCAACTGAAGAATTAGAAACCCTTGATTTTTCATCCAAAACCAGTAATGAAAAACTATATCTCACTGAAATATTTGAAGAATTTCACAAGTTTCCACCTGGAGAACAGCAAGATTATCTGGGTGAAACCAAGAAGCTATACACTGGAAAATATCAACTTGTTCTGATTCAAAAGCTCAGGAAGAGTTAAATTTCTATATATACTTATTTTTTCTGAAAATGGAATTTCCTTTATAATTATTCCTTGTAATTTTTTTAAAATATGGTGATTTTCTGACTGGAGAAGAATATTCAGAAGATGAGGAGCTTCCAGATGTGAATGATAGGATGATTCAGAAGATGAAGAGCTTCCAGATTTGGATTTTGTTAAGACTGTGAGATTTGCCTTGGGTTTTGTTGATCTTATTGATATTATTGCTTATTGTTTTTTTTTTTGATTAAATCTTTTCTCAGAGGTCTGGAACCATTGTGAATAGGAGTTTTGCTTCCCCTGAATAAAATCCTGGAACAAGAATCAAGTGAAAAAAGCAAGAAAATGAAGATGATGATGCTCCTAACCATCCTTCTGGAAGGAATTTATGAGCACAAACAGTATCAAAAATTATTGAGAAAGTGAGTAAATTTGAGAATTTCTCATTTTTTAAGTTTTTCTGATTGTTTTTGGATTTTCACTCTAGTTTTCCTTTACATTATCTTATTCTTTTCTTGGAAATTTTGACCAAGCATAAATTTAAAAAGTGATTTGTCTCTTTAAAACATATTTTGTTTTATGAAGAATTCTGATTTTTGGTTTTAGTTCCAATAAAAAGACTTTTTTTCCCCAAAGCAGCCATTCAACACATATCACATGTTCCAGATGTCATAGGGGATGGAAACTGTGAAGTTGGAGCAGGAGCCATTTTTTTGGTGAGGAACTCAGAAGACTGGATTGAATTCAGGAAATAAATGATGAGAGAGTTTGATTCAAACCCAATTTTCAGGGAATCAAGATTACTGCATGAAGTATGGGGTGAAAATTTCCAAGAAGCTGAAATGAAACTGAAACACCTTCTTGTACCAGCTCCCATAAATATGTGGATTTTCGACGCCATGGTTTCCTTCTGGCTGAAACATATAATTGTCCTGTGGTTCTTTTTTCTTCTTTAATGCCTTGCACTTATCTTCCTCTGAATTCCCCTCCCACTCCAAATTTAATTTCTTCTCCTATGTGCTTGATTATTTTAGAATATTTCTAAAATATTATCTCCTTCAATTTCAAGTCTGATCATTGGCCAGCTCCCAAAGTAGATCCACTTTTGAAAAGCTTTGTGACCAAGGATTCCAAATCTTGGAAAAAAAATATTCAGAAAAATTTAGAGCTTTTTAATGTTTTTTTTTCCCTCCAAGAAAATCAAGCAGAAAATAAAAAAAAATTATATTGGAATTAAATTCAATATTTTTATTCATAGTTATTCTTTTTATGTGTTGAAATATGACAAAAAGGAGAATGAAAAATGTGGACCACCCCTTTTCTTTTGAATTATTTTCATTTTTGTATATGATTGATGGGTAAAAAAATGTGGAAAGGAGTCATGAAATTTTTTATTTGGATCTTTGTATTCCATTCTAAATCTATTTCAAAAGAAATTGGGGGAAATTTTATTGCCAGATTTTAAAAAAAACATTGCAATGGATGTGTTAATTTGAAGTTTTTTCTTATGTTGGATTCAATTTTGGAGGCCCAGGATACATCCAAAAAATCCAAAATAAATATGAGAAATATTTTTAGTTTTTTAATAAACTTTCTAAGAGCTTTAATCACCAAAAAATAATCCAAAAGGCAAATAAAAGGACCCAAAAGTCCAATGAGAAATTTGGTTTTTGTGAATTTTTTGATTTTTTGAATGAATTTTTTAAGTTAAAATAATGCATGAAAAAATCTGTAAAAAAATCAGAAAGCTCTTCCATTGTATCTTCAAATTTTATGAGATATTTAATTACCAAAAAAAATTAGTTGAAAAGGAAAAAAAATGATCCAAACATCCAATGAAAAATTTGTTTTTTTTTATTTTTGTTATTTTTTGATCAAATTTTTGAAGGGGCTCTATTGCTCCAAAAATTATCAATGATTTTTCTTAATGGTTCAAGAGAACCAGCTAACAGAAAGTGGCTTCAGAGTTCAAAGAAAATGAAGTCTTTCAACAACCTTGAAATAAATTATTTGTCTGTTTGGGAGTGACAGCATGCAGACTTAAAAAGCTGTGATTTAAAGGATTTCACCCATGAGAAAAATAATTCCCAAATATCTTTTTCTTTTTTAATGAGAAATAATATTTCCAGCATTTACATAAATTTTTACATCTCACTGCAAAAAAGTGTAAAATTGCTTCCAATTCAATTCCATTGAAATACTATTTTTGAAGATAAAGAAAAATATAGGAACTCAGATAGAAACTCTCAAAGTATTTTCTTTGTGTTTAGTCTTGGACTGGCTGCAATTTTTTTTTTAAAAAAAAATTATTTATTGATTTTTTGCCCAATTTTTATCCCCAGGATTTTGAAGCGGGTTTTGTCCCAATATTCCCTCCCAGTTTTTTGACCCAACTCCCTCCAAAAAACTTTTCATCCTCCAATTGGAGGAAATTGTTTTTTTTCTTCCCCCAATCAGAGGAAAACATTTTCACCCCTCCCTGTCAGCTTGCTACTGTTTACAGAGCAACCTTTCAACATTATAGAAATAAAAAATAAAACCAAAAAATAAATAAAAACCTACCAATGAGTTAGAAAAACCAAGTTATTACTAAAGATTTAGATTTCCTTTCCAAAATAAGGTAGGGTCACTCACTGACCCCTAATTTGACTTAATACTCGTTATATTTTTAAGATTTTTATAAAGAAATATCCTAAAAAACCATTATTCCCTTTTTTTCATTCTTATATTTCACATGAAATTCATGTGTAGTTTTCAAACCTAGAATTCAGCCATAATTGACAACTTTCATATGTTTTAAGAGTTACATGCAGAAATTTCTTCTGTCACAATTCCTGCATGTAGCCATGGCAGCTACGTATCTGAAATCAACTGCTGACACACAGCTGGGCTTTCTAGATAAGTTTACAAATGGAAATGCAGCTCCTGGAATGTGAACTTTACGCAGCCATGGGACTACGCCACAGACAGCTTCTGTCAAAAGAAGCCACAGCAGTATCAATGTACCTCTCAAACATGCTACTACCCAGAAAGAGACACACAGTGTATGAAATAAATGTCTCCCCGCGTAGAGAATGACTAAATATGTGAATAAATCAATTAAAGCTACATAAAAGGATGAGCTCACATATTTTAATAAATTATATAAAAAAACTTAAAAAATTTGGAAAAGGCTATTACTAACTTAAGAGGCCTGATGACCTCACTTAATTTAAAATACCTGGGAATATCTGGACACCAAAATTTCCGTGATATCCCCAGGAAGTTGAATATATAGAAAGGATGCACAATTTACCAAATGAAGTTTTTTAAATTGGTTATTTTGATAAATAACATAAATTTTGAAAATTGAATATTAAAAACTTCACACAAACTTAAATCCCATTCAAAGTTACATAAATGGGATTTTTATGACATGAAATTTTCCGCAGGATCTCCACCAATAAGGATATTCCATCAACTGTATGGTTTTCTCATGAAATTGGTGGATAGATTGACATCATGAGAAAAATTGAGGGCCTTTTCCAACAAAAATATTAAATTATTATTGAAAACAGTTCCCATACAAGGCTGAACTATCTTCCACTCGTTCTAAATAACAAAGAATAAATGCTGAGCCGCCACTGGTTTCCTTGCCAGCCTTAGAACCCGTCCACTTTGGCCCCGTAGACTTCAGAAGGACAAGCTGGGACCCAAAAATGTATAAATAAGGATACATTTTGATGATTTTTAGACCCCAGTATAAATAATTTGGCACTTCTTGTTAATTATATATTAATTTTTTCATTATTGATAAAAAAATTGCCAAAACAAATCACCTTGCATTTGCTTTATCTACATTTTCACGGATAATTGCTGCATATTTTGAATAATATATTTATTCTTTTTTCTATCACCTCTGGTAGCTAAAAGGTAGCAAGGACCTTGGAATCCAGGAGGCTGAAATTCCCCATTGCCTGACCATTTCCCCATTAATATTTTTTATCTCATTATTTATCAATATGACTATTAACCCCCATTCCAAAAACAATTCTCTGATCAATCCCTACCTCCATTCTTCCATCCAAACAAATCCAGCAAATAGTTATCCCAACAATGATACTCAAGAAGCACTCAAAAAACCCAATTGAGAAAGCTCCTTGGTTCTCATGAATGTAAGTGGTCATTGTTGATATCTGAATGGTTTCTCAATGGTAAGCTGATTCTGTTTTATATTTCCCTTTCTAGCCCAATAAAAAAAAGCCATTTAGTTAGTATGCCACCATCAAGTATTGAGACTAATATTGGGAATGTAAGCACAAATTGATTTTTATTGTCAAAATTGAGTGTGGATCCTCATTGAACTTGTTTTATTTAATTTTTAAAAATCCAGAATTGTTCATTTGAATTTCAGATCCAATTTACGCTCTGTTGTTCCAAGAAAAACCAAAGGACACAGAAGAATATTTGGAATCAAGTAAAACCCACCAAAGGATCTCATCTTGTGGTTTGAATCAACCAAGCCACTGTCAATTTTGCAAGATTCCAAACTTTATTTTTGTTGGCTTGAAATTCCAAATACTCCAACATCTCAATTATTTTGAAGGCTTGAAAAATGGCGATTCCTACAATAAATTGGTTAGTCCACATACCCAAGTGTTGATCCTACTTGAAGTCACAAACAACTCCAATTCAATACCAAAAAAATACCATATTTGGATATAATCCATTAAAATTCTTCAATCTTCTCATGCTGAGATGATAATGTTGCAAACCAATCCCAAGGACAACTTGCATAAAGCTTGGACTGAGGACCTCATAGCAAAGACCACTATGCAATTGGTTTCTCAAGAATCCTACATCAGAAAGAAAGGATCAAATTTGGGACCTATTTCTGATAGCAAAGGAATTTCTGGAATTGAATCTGACATTTACAACTGTAAAATCTATATGGATAAGATATATCATGATTACATTGTAAATCACAAGTAAATTGAGTCCATCTGGCATTTCCCCATTCAATTTACCCTTAAAATTACCTACTGTTGAATTTTGGGAATTCACACATATGGGAAGAAGATTTGGTGAGTTTTTTTTTATTGTTCTCACCTACAGGAAACATAATACACAAGCTAACCTTTTATCCCATTTCTGTCAGGTTGATGGGAAGCCTGGTGTGTCATTGAAATCCGCTTCAAGTGAACTGAAATACCTGAAAATAAAGAAAAGAAATTTGGAATGTTTAAAAAATGAAACACAACATTTATTCAGCTAAATACATCAACATGAAGAAAGAAAAAATAATCAAACTTTTTACCTCATCCAATCATATAAAAAAAAACATTTTGATTACATCAATCATCCTTGATCATCATCATAATTCTCCTCCTCCATCAGCATAATCATCCTCCATAACCATTCTCAAGGTTATTATAATTTCCCTAATGATCCTCTTTGATCAAAATTTTTTCTGGAATCTGATTGATGGCCACATAATGATACAAAAAACCAAAATCCTCAATCTTGTTGAAGCCAATAGGTCTAACTTTGGTCTGAATCACAATTATCATGATATTTATTTCAGCAAACAAAACCTATTTTTGTTTGAAGATCATATTTTTTTTTAATGAGCACAGAAATTAATTCTATTAGAAACACACTTCAAACAGTGTCTTGAATACCAGAGAGAGGAAAAAGATATTAACTTGACAGTAGCTAAAGCAATGATTTACAAAATTTTCTTACATGAAAAAAAAATCTTGATTGGATTTCCTCCAACAAATACTGATAAAACATTTCTACCAAGATGTATACCTTTTCTTAATCTTTTCCTCCTCATCATAATCAAAAATATCAACAAAAAAGACGTTGTAAAGGAGGTCTAATACCTGCAAGGCAAAAGACAACACAAGTACAAAATTTTGAACTAAGAGATCAATCAATAAAATTGATTAATAATTTAAAAATTATGATACACACTAAATCAGGGATCAATGAATTCAATAAATTCCTGGATTCAATTAGATTTTTTTTTAAAAAAAAATTACAAGGCAAGCAACTAAAAGGAAAAAGAGAGAGAGAGAGAAGGAGAGAAAAATTACACACTCAAAAGATTCTTAAATAAAATAAATATAATTAGAAAATTCTTCTCCTTTCTCAGATAGAACTTGGAACTAAGTTTAATGTATTAAAATTTCATCAAGGAAAGGCAGCAGGCAATCAACAGTCTCCAAGTCCTTGATCAGCACTTTTTTTTTCTGGAGGTAGACCAATTCCAAAATTGCAAAAAAAAACTGAAAGTTTTTGCAATCAAATTGAGACTAAGACAGTGCCAATTATTTGACTCCTTGGGTTGATTGAATTCAGAATTTGCAGTTATTGATGGGTGTATTAAATTTTGTACTTGGCTTGAGTTTATCTTTTTTATAAGTTTGATCACAAGTCAATCTGGATAAAATTTTGGACTTTAAAGCCCTTGAAAAAGAATAATTCATTGGATATTTGGAGGAAATCATTATAAAGGTAGGAGCTTATTGGGCTGAAGCCACTTTTGATCTGGAAGTTGATTCAGACATTTTAGGATTATCCTTCCATCCTATTGAGGGAATGAGGTTTTAAGAGATCAGCTTAAACTTTTTGCCTTGATCCTTCAACTCAAACCAACCCATTTCAGCACAAGTGGGCACAACCTCATTGGAAAGGGAAAAGGGAGCATTGAGATACCTGGTGGAGGGTCAGTCAGATGAGAGGCTAGATTTCAAATTTCTGGAGATGTATGAGGTTAGGAAGGAGATTGGGTCTTGGTATCTTGATTTTTATTAAAGTCAGTATCATTTTAAAAGGTCCAAAAATTCAAGCTTTCTGGCTAAAAATCATCTTAAAAAAAGTGGAAAAAATTAAAATAAAAGGAGAAGTTGATGAGTGGTAAGTAAACAAGAAAGCACTTTCCCTTGGAGGATCTATGGCTTTGGGAAAGGAGCTTGCACAAATATGAGGCTGTCAACTGGTCAGTTTTAGTTCTTGTCAAAATTAATAAAGAGGTTCAAGTGGGAAGGAGTTAAAATATTTTCAAAGTTATTAGGTTTTATCAGCTGCTTGATTGGCTGGTATCAAAGTTTAGACTACAAAACTAGCCAAGCTTTGACATCTATGGGGCATTGGGTAATGCATTTCTTGAGCTCTGGTTTTTTCTGATTGATCCAGTGCAGGTAAGATTGAACACCCTCTTTCTTGGGAGTTTTTTAATCAAAATATTTTTCCTCATCTGATCCTTCTGGATCATTTTACAGTTTGAATTCAAGGGATTTAGATTATTGTAGCTTTGAAATTTTAGAATGAGATGAAATTTGAGTGGGATGTGGATTTTCATGTGTGCATGAGCAAGGGAAGAAAAGAGGAAAAATTGTATACTACATTGGAAAAAATAATTATTTGAAGGTAATTCTGACATTCCTGATGAAAAATAAGGGTTTTTTTCATTTTGGAGTGGAATATTTTGGTTTAAACCTGCCTTTAGAAAAATGGCTGGTTTTCTAAATCTTAGTGCTATTTTTTTACATTTCATTAACAATCTCTTCTAATAATTTCTACCCAAGCATAACCCCACAGAGGGTCTGTTGGCTTTATTTCAGTCTCCTAAGACCTGAATTCACTTCCAAAATCCTCCATCAGACCAAAAAATCCTCAAAAATACAATCTCTATTTTATGATTTTATTCATCCCTACTTTTTTCATTCTCATTCATCCAATCCTCCAACCTAAACTTGTCAAATTTTGACAAATTGTATTTAAATATTATTAATTAATGATTTCAAAACTCTTTAAATAATTTCTTTTTATCAAATACCATTATATTTAACTTTTATCACATACCTTAAAAGGTTTTATCTTCAAAATCAAAACCAGGAAAGTATCCATAAAAAATATAACTATAAGGCAAAAGTTTGAAATATAGGGAAAGCACAAATATAAAATTTTACTGATGGGCAAACTAATGAGACATAAGCAATGAGACATTTCAAATATTCTAACTACTTAATTTATGGTCAACTTTTCCTGCTCAAAGACTTTCATATCTTTTGAATAAAAAATCATACATTTCACAAAGTATCAATTTCTCAACAGAGATTCAAATAAGATACTCTGGATTTAGAGTCAGATTGATCAAAGATGATGAACCTAAAGATTTGAGAATGCTAAGTCTCAGAAGTGAACCAATTAAATCAAATTTGAATAGTTGAAGATCATCTAAAATTTTATTATTTGAATCATCAAGAAAAATGAATTTTGCTTTATCTTTTTTATCTTTTTGTTTTTGACTCAGAATCACTTTTCAAGCTAAATTCTTTGCAAAAATAAAAAGATAGTGGTCAAAATTATAAACCCTTGTATAAAATAAATCAAAAAAATAAAAACAGAAAAAGTTTTTGTTTGAATATTGGAGAATATTTTTGAATTACAAGAAAACAAGTCAATTTTTCCATGAAGAAGATGGTTGGATTGTATACCTTCCAAATTCAAATTCCAAGTTGGATCTAAAGCTGAAAAAAACAATTCAAGTTAATTTCTCTGATTTTTTAAGAATTTTTTCTTTCCCTTTAAATTTATAGTCTATCTTTTCTTCTTCTTATTTCTCATTTCTTATTTATCCTTTCTCCTCTCTTATTTCTTCTTTCTTCTTTTTTATTTCTTCTTTTTTCTTTTTTCTTTTTTCTTTTTTCTTTTTTCTTTTTTCTTTTTTCTTTTTTCTTTTTTCTTTTTTTGTTTTTCTTTTTTCTTCTTTTTTCTTGTTTCTTTGTTATTTTTTCTTTTTTCTTTGTTATTTTTTCTTTTTTTTCTTCTTTCTTCTTTCTTCTTTTTTATTTTATAATTTTTATCAGATTTCCTAGGCTTAAAATTACAGGTAAATCATTCCCTCACAACATGAAAAATACATAGATGGGAATTCACTCAAACTGACAGGTGTTTCAGGAAATTTAAATTTGGCAAATATAAAATTGCAGCTGCATATGGTATGTTTTTTTATGGGAGAATTTGGCAGATATGGCATATTCATGATATTTTTCTAAAGATTGGATAGCCTCAACCAGCTTGTCCTTCCAATTATCTGATAGATCAGGAGGAGGGTCCAGAGGGATGGAATAAATAATTTTATTAAATGAGGAAATGGAGTATGAAGGTGGAGTATTAGATGAGGAAAGGAGGATGTATCTGGAGAAACAGTTTTGAAAAGCGTGTGAATTATTTTTGAGAAATTCTGAAAAGAGTTTTTTTTTGAAATGAGGTGAATCTTTGAGTTGAAGTTTGAGATTGGATTAAGTGGGATAAAATGAGAATTCAGAAAGAGATTCAGAAGAACATGAATGAAAAGATGGATTAAGAGACTCAATATAGTGTGGAAATATGTTTCTCCAAGGCTTTACTGGGTTGAATTGATTTGTTGAGGATTTGAGTTGAACAGTTGAAAAATTTCAAAAATGTTTTTGAGCAGTGAATTTTATTGATTTCTGATGGATTATTTGGGTTATAGGGTTTATTTGGCATTTTTGGAATGTTGAGTTGTTTTTATTGAGTTACGGTAAGTGGTGTGCTGTGTGGTGAGTTATGAGTGGTGTTGATTGGTTGTGGAGATATGTTTGGTGGTGAGTGGAGTTGACAGGTGATTGGGTGGTTAAGGAGAGAATTTCAGTGCTTAAAAAGGTGAGTAAGGGCCTGTAAATAATCCAGAAAAATAATTTTGAATATGGTATGGTGCAAGAGGGGTCAAAGAGGTGTACCCCAGTTCAAAAGGGGTTTATTTCCCTAATTTTACATCCTTTTTTGGTTTGATTTTTGGGGCACCAATAGTTCCTCAAAAATTACCAAAAAATGATTCCTTACAGATTTTAAAGGCTATCTTCAAACTTAAAGCCTCAAATATTTCAAAATTTAACAAATTGCTCAAGAAAATTTGTCCTCCAGCTACACTTTCAGAGCTACCTGTCAAAGAACCAAAATTGAAACAAAAGAAAATATTAGGAGTGGTAAAATAAAAAATTATATTAGTTTTGGATTTCTCACCCAATTTTATGTAGGGACAGTCACCAACCCTACCCTTGAAATCCCACTCCTTATTGACAGAATATATGTGTGCCAAAATTAAGAAACTCAGTATGGAAATTTTGGGATACTTAAGATTTCACCCATGTTGGCAGGTAAACTTTACACACTTGAAATTCATTAAGGGTTAATAAATTATGTTTAGTTTGGCGATTATGGAAAATGTAAGGTTTTTTCAAAGTTACTGCATGCAGCCACAGCAGCTATATTCCCACATGCAGGTTATTTCAAGGCCAAAACTCCAATGCACAGATTGAAAGCTAGATTAAAACGATTTCAGGAGGCAATACAGTACTGGAAAGGTGAACCACATACAGCCCTGGGACTATTCAATAGAAAGCTTCAAAAGATACTGACAAATGACAGAAAGCTCCCAAGGTACTCCAGTGACATGATAAAACCTGCATGGATATAAAAATCACATTTAATAATTATTTATTGGCATCAAGCATGGTTGAAAACATAAATAAATTAAATGAAATTAAATTCAAATTTGAAGAAACTCATTTATTAACATATTAAAAACTCAAAAAATAGGAATGAAAATTTTTGAAGGGAAAAAAATCACACTAAACCTCACATGCAGGGGGACTAAAGGACAGCAAAGATCTTGCGGAATTTCCAACAATCTGAATATCCAATCAAAAATTTTTAAAAAAAAAAAAAAATATTACTTAAAATGGATAATTTGGATTGTTGCAGTGAAGGAAACAAATAATTATTGAATATAGTTTAAATTTAGAACTCATTAAGCATCCAAAAATGATAAACCAACCTGAAAAAATTATGGGCTACCCCTTGTTTTACTTCTAGCCCCATTGAACCACCCATTTTCAACTATATCCCTGAGAAGGATTGATTAGGAACCAAAAGGTGTAAACAAAGACCCCTTTGAATGACGTTTTCCCCAGACCCATTTAAATATAAATTCAGAAAACATTCCATCAAGTAATCAAGTAGTTATAAGTAGATAATTAAGTTATTTATGACTTTATTCTGAGAATTTTTGCCAATCCCAAAAAATTGTAAACCAATCTCAAATTTTTTTAAGTCATCAAATGAACAAAACAGACTTGAGAAACAAATAGTGCAAGTTATGCAGGTAACAAGCAAATCAATTATCAAACAGAATTTTATTTTATCTCATCCATTTGTGAATTTCTGAAAGGAGCGCCACCACCATTTAATTTTGCACATATCTCTGGATGATAATCCCTTTATTAAAGGTTCCAACAATATGAGGTATACCAGTTCAACATTTGATGTACTTGAGAGGCGGTTTTCAAGACTCTAATTTTTAATTTGGAACCTCTTTTTATTTATGTATTTATTGATTGAAGTAATTATAAACAAAAATAAACATACAAAGACCCTGGCATATGAAAATATGTGTATTAATAAGGATCATTGTTACAAATTTCGAATATTATATTTATCCTGAAATATATCAAATATTTTAGCTGGAAGGTAGCCAGGACCTTGGCATCCAGGTGGCTTAAAAAAATAAAAAAAATGGATTCAAAAGTGCCCCCCCTTTCTTTAATGAATTATCATCATTGTTACCAATATTTTGGCGGGTAAAAATCATCAACAAAATTTGGCATATTTTTTATTTTACAATCTTACTGTATGTATAAATTCCACCCAAAGAAAATTAAAATAAATCTTTAAGATTTATGTTTTTAGACAAATTTTGTAAAAAAGAAAAATTGAAAAAATGTGTTAATTACCCCATTTTTCAAATTGATTCCAATTTTTGGAGGCCATGAATAAATACAAATAAAAGAATAAAAACAATTGAGAGCTCTTCAATTTATCCAAAAACCTTTTTTAAATTAAAAATACCAAAAGAAATTAAGAAAAAAGGCAAACAAAATGCATCAATAATGTTCTGTATGTGATAATCTGGGGAAAATAAAACTGATAATTGTGGGAAACCTTTTTAAAGAACAAGAAATACAGATTTCCCTTTCAGATTAAGTGTGAATTTTTCCAAGATATTGGGATTCTGGCGGGTTAACTTTCAATTTCCAGAGCATAACTATCCAGCTTAAGCTGATCATTCAAATCATCCATTACAAATAAGGATTCAATTTCAGAAAGAGGAGACAGTAAAACATTGAAAAGAAGCTGGTATTCCCCCTTTAAAAATTTCAATTCTCTCCTGAAATCCTCCAGCTCCCCTGTCTGTACACACCTAGGCACCATTTATACCAAAATGTCACAACTAAAAAATTATTATATTGATTTGAAATATCCCATTCAAGCCTTGATAGTTGAAATTTGCAATTCTTCTTCTGTTGGAGGAATTTATAATTTGGATGGATACATCAGTTCTTTATTTATCTCACACCCTGATTCCATCAATCTGGTCAAATGTTTTCTGGCTGTTCTTTTAATGGACTGTACACATAAAAAAATAAGTTTTAAATTCCTCTGATTCTTATTTTTTTTTGAGAACTTCCTAATTTTCTTTCTTTTTTTCATCTTGAAAGAAAAAAACCATCAATTTTCCCTCACTCAATTTCAATATATATTTGAAGATCAAGAACCAATTTTAATCTCAACATAAAAAGAAAAAGCATCAACAAGTGAAATTGAAACTTTATTCCCATCATTAAATGATCTCCTTGGTCTATATAATATCTTCAGAAACATTCAGACCCATTGCTCAAAAACATTAAAATCTGAAGAAGACTGAAAATTTTCTGTAAAAAAGCAGCATCAGTAGGTCCATTCAAAGTCAGAATCATCTTATCAGGAAAACTTTACCAATATTTCTCTATTCTGGACTTCCTCCACCGCTGAATATATCCTTGAAAATTTGCTCCCAAATAAAACAAAAATACTCTTATTTTTTCAACAAACATTTTCACTTTGGAAACACTATTCATTAGATTAAATGAATTCATTCTCATATCAAAAGATTCATTCATTCCTCTAGTTGCTCATCTTCCCATTTAGCTCATATAATATATAATTTAATAATATTCAGGTCCATGAAAGATAAATTCAAAACTCCAGAAAAAAATTAAAAAAGATAATAGTTTTCCCAATTATTTGGGTCATTTTTATTGAAAATTAGGCCACTATTCCCTCAATATTATCCCTTCATTTCATCATTTCTCTGATCTTACTAATTCCTGTTTGAAATTTGATTACTCATGTTATATGGGTTTACCATGTATTCACAGAGTTGAATCAGCTATCAAAAATGGTAAAACCTTCCAAATTGGGGATTTGCATTCTCAATGGAATGTCAAACCTTCCTTTTTTCATTTTTATTATTGTTATTATTATTATTATTTCCAATTCAAAAGAAATATTTTGCTGATTGATTCATATTCTGCTTTGTCAATTCAACTGTTATCACTGCTGCTAATGGAGAAACCAAACATCCTCAAGTTCCTTCAAAATCAAAAAATTAACAGAGACACATAAATGAACTGTTTGAAGAGTCTGAAAAATTTCAACCTTGTGAAAAACAATTTCATCTTGGTGAAATGAAGAAGCTGTTTGTATTGAAATATCAACTTTTTCACATTCAAGAGATTGATTTTCCTCAAATATCAAAATCCAACGCAAGGAAAAAAGGAGGATCTAATAGGTTCAATAAAATTTTTCAATAATAAAGTAAAAGAGATCCATCTTTTCTTGAATATTTGGAAGGAACAAAGAGGAGATTAAGGCAAATTAATAAATTTGTGGAAAGTTCAATTGTTGGTAATTCTTTAAAAAAATAATTCAACAAGTTTCAAAATTGATAATTTTTGTGTATTTATTCAGTTTTTGAGGAAAAATAAGGCAAAAATTTAAAAGTTGAAGTGAAAGAATAAGGAAGTATCAGAGCAAGAGGTAAATTTATATATATCCATTTTTTTTCTGAATAGGAACTTATGTCCTTAATAATTTTTTTACATGTTTGAAGATGGATGATTTTGTGACAGAAGAAAAATTTTTAGAAGATGAAGAGCTCCCATATTTTAGTTTATTAAGAAAGTTTTATTTTATATTATTTATTAATTTTTTCATCAGTTTTTTCAGAGGTTGTGAACCATTTTTGATAAGAGGTTTATTTGACCTGATTAGAATCCAGGGACAATAATCAAGAGAAAAATAAATAAAATTTAGATAATAAATCTCCTAACAATCCTCCTGGGAAAAAATTATTTTCACAAAAACCAACAACTAAAAGTGAGTAAATTTTGTAATTTCTGAATTTCCAAATCTTTTTGGTTTTTCTGATTTTTTGTTTTTTGTTTTTTATTATATATTTCCTTTGAATTATCTCATTCTTATACTTTAATTCTCAGGATTTTCCCAATGGAAGAAGTGAGTGATATATCTCAACAGACTTTATTTCAGAAATAGATCTGGTTTTTGCCTTTGGTTCAAATACAAAGACTTCATTTCCCCTGAAATTTTTATTCCATATATATTCCTTTTTAAAAAATGTTTAGGAAATGGGAACTTTTGATTCAGAGAAGCAGCTGTTTTTAGTTGAAGGAAAGCTGAATTTTGGACCAAAATCACAAAATGAATGAAAAAAGAACTGGGTTCCAATCCAATCTTCAATGCCCCAAAATCAGTTTATTAAATCTGGAGTGAAAATGTTGAAGAATAAAGGTGGAAACTAAAACAAAATTTTGCCCCATCTCCAATTGCTTTCTGGATTTATTTCAAACTTCATCCTTTCCTCCTATCTAAAACATATAATTTTCCAGTGATTCAATTTTATTTCTCAATCCCTTGCAATTTTCTTCCACTCAATTACCCACCCACTCCAAATTTCCAATCTTTTCCTATCTTCCTGATTCTTTTAGAATACTTCAAAATATATTTTCCTTCCAGTTTAATTCTTATTTTTTGCCAGCCCCCAGATCAGATCCACTTTGTAAAAGCTTTGTGACCAGGGATTCAAAATCTTGCAAGATAATTTTTCAGAATAATTTGGATCTTATTAATTAGGTCCTGTTCCCTACAAGAAAATCCAGAAGAAAAAGAAAACCAATAGAAGTTTATTAATTATTATATTAATATATGTTTTCCATGAATTATTTCTTTATTTATCAAAACAGAACAAAAAACCCATCCCAAAATGCCAACCCCCCCCCCCGCCCTGCCCCCCATTTGTTTTGGATTATCTTTTTTGGGAACAATATTTTAGTGGTTAAAAAACCTAAGAAAAATGCAGATTAATTTTTATTTTAGCCTTTCAGTTTTTTTCTGAAGTCCTAAAATAAAAAATATAATGAAATCTTGAAGCTTGATATTCAGAAAAAAAATATTGAAAATTATGTGTTAATTTTTCCATTTTTTTGCATTTTTCCAATTTTTGGAGGCCAATGATACAACCAAAAATTCAGGAAAACATCTTTTAGAGCTCTTCAATTGATTTAAACAAAAATTGAATTCAAAATTCAACAAAAAAATCACAAAAAAGGAAAAGGAAATAGTCCTCAAATGTGTTTTGAGACATTGGCCTTTTTTGTTTTTTGGATGTATTTTTGAAAGCCTTGAAATACTTCAGTGACTAAATATTATTTTTCTGCTGTTTTTATAAACCCATCTTCAGAGCTGCAGAATCATTTTTTCAAAATTCAAATTTCCTGAAACATCTTTGAGTTTAAGCAAATACCTGTATAGTTTTTATGTTGCAGGGATATAGTTAAAGTGTGAGTTTAAGTTTAGCAGACATGGAAATGAGTGCTCTATGATTCTTAAAAAATTATTTCCTGTAGCCTTTGCATGATTTTTTGCATTTATCAGGTTTCCTGACCAGGTTTTTCCAAAATCAGACAGGAGAGCATGTCCCTCACCTCCATTTTTTCTCCATAATTCTTTTTTATTTACTGAATTGGACAATAATAAAATTTTTGTATGCCACAACCACCATTCAGAAAGGACAGAATTAACAAAGAGGAGGGGAGAATTTTTTTGAATTAATTAGAAATATTTTTTAAATTTAGGGGAAAAAAAGGGTCATGTTAAATTCACGGCTCATTTATCCGTGCACACGGTTTAAAATAGGCCGTTTGGCATGCCACATGGTCCAATTTGAGCCGTGTACAATCCCCCACGGATCAAGGAGCCATTCAGCACACCCAGCCTGGTCTGCCCCCATGTGGTATCCCACATTGCACCAGACTGCAGTGATCAAAAAAAAAAATGAGAATTAAAAGGAATGAGAGGGTACTAACACAACCAATAAACTAAATAAACCTTCCAAAAAAACAGAAATCAACCAAAAAATCAAAGAATGTTCATATTTTGGTCAAAAAAAATTAATAAATAAATCAGAATAAAAAAAACTGGTACTATCCAATGGACTAGCCCTAAAGTAAAAAGACCCAAAAAACACAAGTAAATGGACTAGCCCTGAAGTAAAAACACCAAAAAACAATACAAGTAACTTGACAAGCCCTAAAGTAATTTCAACTTGACTAGCCCTAAAGTAAAAGGGCCCAAAAATTAAAGAAGTCTTTTTCCCAGCCCTAAAGTAAAAGTGCCCAAAAAATACAAGTCTTTTGACCAGCCCTAAAGTAAAATTTCCCAAAAAAATACAAGTCTTTTGACCAGCCCTAAAGTAAAAACACCAAAAAAAACAAGTTCAACTTGTGTTAATCTGATCCCATCCCAAGCTTAACATAAGTTAAGCTTGTGATGAAATTGGCCCAACACAATTTTAACTGACTTACCATTAAACTCTAATTCAAAACACTCAATATAATGATGTTAACTCAAAACACTCAACATAATGATGCTCAAAATGTGATTACCCTTTATATTAATAGAACTCATTAGCTGCATTATAATTACAATTTATATGAAACCCAATGATTAAATGAAGTCAAAGTCTATAATCTCTATAATCTAGAATACATTTGCAGTTGATCTTTTAGATGATCAACCCAACCAGAGGCTTTTTTAGAAGTCAAGGAACGTGGTTTTGCTAAAATTGGCGGGATTGGAATCATTTCTCCCTCAGGTACTAATAGAACCCAGTGGTTATTGTTTACAAAGGAAATGAACATTGGATCTGATTGATCAATAACACCATTTTTCATTGGATTATGAGTATCACATGACTCCAATGAAATGAAACATATAGGTTTGGAATATGTGTCTACTATGATTTGACCCATGTCTAATCCACATATTGGTCACGCTTTGAGTTGGAAACTGTTAAAGCGTAACCATGCTTCATTGCCCATTTTTGAAAATATTTTTGTGCCTCTTCCCTAGTAGGAAAAGCTCTCAAGGGAGGTGGGTCAAGTGTATCTGCCATATTTACACCGTTATATTGATGGCATGCACTCCATCAGTTTCAATCAAATTAAATACAGCAAAGATCAGTAACATAAAATGTTACTCACCACCAGAGGTCATGTCCTTTTGTGAATCATTTTGTGCCTCAATTGTCACCCTTGATGAGGATGCAATTGGGGCTTCCAATGTTTCATTAACCAAATCCTTTTTTTATTTTTCCAAAGCTTTGTTGATGTCACTATCAATGTAGACCTTCCATGCAGCCATGTCAGAAGAAGGATGGCTTGCCACTGTTCCCATGCAAAAAAATGCAATTGTATACTTCAGTATTCAATCCAACCTTCAATTGAATAAACAAAGTTTTCTCACTTTTGATTTGAGAAAGAATTTTTTTTAGAATTTTATATGATTTATGATTTCATTTTTCACTTTAATTTCACTTTGGTTTCACTTTAATGTCTCTTTGGGATTGCTAGGTGTGGAACAACAGTCCCAAAAAGTATGAATGAATCCCAAATTTGGGTTGACAGAACCCAAGTGCGGTCCAGAGGGTGCCCAAAATTCTGGAATGACTTCCGCGGGGTTGTGCACCCCCAAACATGGCTAATTTGAGCCGTGTATGGGGGTACATGGCTCAAATGAGCCATGTTTGGGGGCTAAATGGCTCCTACACAACCCCCCGGGGGTTGCGCATGTTTGAAACAGTCCTTTGTAGTCGTCTTTGGGCCCCCACGGCTCATTTTAGAGGTGTAGGGCCCTACACGACTACCACATGGTTGGAGCCATGAATTTAACATCACCCAAAAAAAATTAGATGTAGGACAGAAAGATTAAAATTAGGAAAAAAAATTAAAAAAGAGGGAAGAAATAAAATATTGATAGGACAAAGATTCTGAACAACAGGAAATTAATTCCTCAAAGAAAGTAAAGTATTCTTTAAATTCATAGTATTACCATTATCCTTATAAAATTATTCTGATTATGATATTATCACTATCATTAACATTAATTTTATTTAAGAGTCAGAAATTTATTTTCAGTAATCATATCTTTTTTTGATTTTTCCAGAAAAAATTTTATCAATCTTATTTTTTCAATCAAATGTTCAATATTTAAAAATTTTGGAAGATTGAGAATAATAGACAAAATCCCAAAATTTATACTTCTTTATAATCAGATCAAGTTTTGACTAAGGATCACCAAGATCTCTTGGATTAAAAAAGAGAAAGAATGAATATCTAATTACCTTAAACTGATTCCAATAAATTTTGAAAAATACTCAACAAAATAATACAATCTATCAAATCTAAGTTATGATTCAAAACAACCTTGAGGCTTGTGGCCTTTCAGAAAGGAAGAATAATAAAAAAAAACTCAACAATCATAATCTCATATTTTTCAAGATAATCAAAGTTTTTGTTTTGAATTTTAATTTGGCCTGATAAATTTATGAGAAAGAAACCCAATCAATGATGATGATGATATTTTATGAGGAGTTTGAATCATTTTTGCTCTACAGGCTTATACAATTCTCAAAAAGAATCTATTAAATTTTCACAAAAAAAGAAATAAATTCCATTTCTTTTATTATTATTATTATCTATCAAGATTTCTTCTATTATTTTTGCTTGAGCCAATTTTATTTTAAGAGAATTCTAAACTCCAGTGTGATGAGTTCCTAGTATGTAGGATATCTTGATTAAATTCAGTGATTCAATCAATCTCCTGGATCAGATAGATGTAACCATCAATAAATACATCTTTACCAATTATCAACAAAAAAAAGCTCATAATTTCAGTACACATGGGATTGGTTCTGACGTCTTACTTATTAATACTGAGATGAGATACTTATACTAGCCCTGATAAAACTTTAATTACTAAAAAATAGCATAATTTATTATCCCTGCAGGTTGAGAAATTTTGTGAAACTTCAGAAGATTTCTGTTTTGTTATTTTTCTATTATTTTTTTCATTTTTTTGTATTTTTGAAGGCAGGAAATCAAACTCATTTTATTTATTTCTTTATTTTCAAAAGAAAAATGAAAGAAATAAGAGAAATTTAGTCAATTTAAAATGCTCACCCCTAATAATTCAGGTATAGTAATCAATAGACAAGGCACCAAGGATTAATCACAAACAAAGCCAAGAATTTTGTGGTACTCTCAAAATAAATCATGAAATTTAAATAAACATTTTGAATGATTTTTAAAAATCTTTGAAATATTCATATCCCATGAGATGTTTTGAATTTAGTCCAAAATTATTCCTTGAATTTTATTGGAAACAGTTCATCAGTCCCCACTTATTTGTTTCAAAAATTCCAAGACAACATTTCAATAAGTTATCAGATTAACTAACTAAATAAACCATCCTCATCATTAAAAAAAAAAGAACCAAATCTACAATTGGTGAAAACAATATTAGCTACCAATAGTAGCACTGATTGCAAAAACATAATTTCATTTTGTGAATTTCCATGAAGGTGTTCCGTTTCTTCATTGTGCAAGTCTGGCTGGCCAAAATTCCAAAAAACCCAGGGGTTTTAGGGTCAAAAACAGATGTGCAAGGGAAAATTTGATTCCCCAAATTTTTGCATACTGGTTTTTCTGTATCAGGCTTCCTTTCAATGCTTTTCTCAAACCAGGAAGGAACCTGCAAACCTACCCTTGATATAATTTTTTCATGATTTCTTCATTGTTACTCAAAAAATCCAAAATTGCATCACAGGTTTTCCATGTATGCATTCAAACAAGAAATATAGAAAAATATTGAATTATTTCAATTTTTTGATACTTTTTAAATCTTGATAGGGGATAATGATAGAAAGGAAATTTAAATAAAAAAAGTACAAAGAAATTTCTACAATTGAGTAGAAATACCATGTGTTTTAAAAAATTCCTTCATTGGTTGAGGTATGCTTTCAATGAGATGTATGAGTTTCTTCTTTATAAGATAATCCCAGGCTCTCTTTAGGGCCTTCTAAATCTCATCCAGGGACTTTGATTGGTATAATTCCTGTATATTGATCTTCATGGTATGCGAAAAATTCTAAAGTATTGAGTCCTGTTGATTTAACTGTCCATTCTAGTTTTTTGGGGCCTTCCTCCTCTAACCAATTTTTGAAAATTTTGAACTTGTGAAATTCAGAACCGTCTTTCATCAGGATTGAAAATGTATGGTTGATGGTTGAAAGCCATGGCACCAAAGCACCATCACAAAAAATTTCAATGAAATCTTTTTCCAACCATCTTTCTGGGGGCATGGAAATAATTTGAGAGGCAATTTCACCCATAAAAGCACCCCATATCATCATTTTTTTTCAAAAAATCTTTAATTTTGGGCCAAGATAGCTTGATTCAAACTTCTAATGTGGGATTTGAAACACATTTACTTTTGTTGTATTCTTACAAAATTCAAAGGAGTGTTCATCAGTCCAGATCACCTTCATCCAATCATCCATTTTCTAATGAATATTCTCCCAGCCAAAAGAAATTTTAAAAATTCTTTTGTCAGCCATTGAAGAATTATTTTCTTTCAGAAATTTTGAATTGATATCCCAGTTTATGGGAATATTGGCAGATAATCCACAAAAATCCTGGTTCATAAGTTCTAAACAGACCCTTATACATCATATTGTTTTAGAGGGCTATATATTGTGTATTGGTTGAGCACCAATTTATCACTGATCTTTTTACCCAACATTCTAACCTTGTCAATCCCCAAAAATTATGCCTTGACTTCATACAATACTTTTTTTTTTTTTGAATTTTTTCAAAATGAATCTATCATGAATATTGAATCAAATGATAAGTTTTTGAGTCATTTGGACAAAAGAAAAGAACAATCAGGATTTTTTTTAAAAAAAAATGATTTGAAATGAGAGGAAATTGCAACTTACTTTATTGGATAGACCAAATCAAAAAATTTCATGCAGCCTAAAATTGAATGAAGATTGAGTTTGGGTGCTGAGCAAGGTTCCGCAGGCTGCACTCCAAAATTGTGAGTTTTTGCAATTGGTCTCATTTCAAAAAAGTGGGATGAATTTTTTCCCCCTACTCCCCCCCTTTACATGCTGAAACAAGAACACCTTCAGTGTAACTAGGGGATGTAACAAAGGAGAACAACTTCAGTTTAAAATCAATTATCTGGAATAAATTTAAAAGAGAATGATGTAAAGCACAAATTTTGGTGTAATTTTTTTTAACATAAGTACCAACTCCTATTGCATTTCCTCATCTTCCCACACCAAAAGCTGACTTTTGGATTTATTTTTTATATCCTTGATTCCTCTGCCTAAAATTTTTAGAATGGTAATCCCATCAGGGGAATTACAGTTGGTATGATTATATTTGATACCTGTAAAGTTCAATATATCTGTGTGATTATTTCAGAAGTATCTTTAATGGATAAAGAATTTAATTCTAATCATGATGGAAAAAAGAATTATATAAATATGTTTAATAACAAGGAAGTTATTCAAGATTTAATTGCTATGAAACACAACTCAGGAATGTCACAGAGACATATTTTTGGTCCCCCAACTCAAGCAGAAGAGCAGGATGATATTTCTGATGAATAAAATCATAGAAAAAGAGTATATGCAATACATCTACTTCTTAAGGATGAAATACATAAAAACTATATTCAAAGAAATGCTTTTTATTTTAAAGCACAAAGATGGAACTTTACTTACAAGAGGATCCCGCACTCAAAACTGCCAAATTGCAAGTAGAAAAATATGGCTCCCAGGATTGTCAATGCACTAGTCACATTCAGAGCCTAGTGATGGAACTTTCCACATAAGAGAAAAGTTCATCATAATTATAAGATAAAGAAGATGAAACAAAAGAACTTGTAATTTTGCAATTATTTATAAATTTTAATTTCTACAAGCATGTAAACATTTACTCAGTTGAATAACCATGTATTATTGAGACTGGATTAAATTCTCATTGTATCTGAATAGCATGCTCAATAGTTGTACCTGATGGCAAAGATTGGAGCTCATCAGTATTTAAAGGGCCCATCTTGCCATCATCAAATTTTGTTTTTTACTTGTTCATTACCTCTTGCTTATCATCCAAAAAATCAATCTTTTTCTATTATTAAGTCCTCTACCTTCCAAATTGCTAATTGCAATAAAAAAAACCATGAGCTGTTTTAAAAATTCACATAGAAAAAACTCCTCAGTTCCCTTCATTTTGGTTCAAAATTAATCACACAAATCACACCCTGATGAAATTCTTCACAATTCTCATTACAATCAATTGAGAAATAAGAACACATATAATCACCCTGATCTTAATCATCAACTATTTCACAACCCCCAAATCATAAATTGGCTATAGATTGATAATGTTCCAGAAAATACTTTTTTTCCAACCATACTGTTGTTACCAATTTGGGACACCTCATAAGAAAAGGGAAAATTTTTAGAGTTTTTTTCTTTTAATCTTTCATCTTTCTATCAAAAAAAAAAATGGAAATCTTGTTTTCTGTATGGCAAGATTTTAATTTTCCCTTCCAACAACTTTCCCCTGTCCTAGTGGTCTAGGAAGGACCCCTGGGGTGTTCAAGTCCCCAGGCCCTGTGATCAAATCCCCCTCATTGCACTTGGCATCCGTCTTTTTTTGGGTCCAAGCACGCGTGGATCATCATCCTCACCTCATCCATTCAACTTTGAGATTTCATCAATCAATGGTCTCCACCATCAACCAACAACCCCAATCCTCATCTCACCCCTCATCATCATGCTTGGCATTGGTGCTCCAAATCATTAAGAGTCAATCCAAATAGAACATAGGATCCTTATCACTCCTGCAAACCATTGATTGAATCCTATCTTACTATCAATCTACTCCTTATCATCCCTACTCTTGATCTTGTTGTCGCTTGGACTGTCATTTTTGTCAATTAACGGCCAACTACAAGCCTCCTAAATTGTTCATTAATGCACCCTTCATCCCTCTAACCACCTGGTGTTGCTTTTGCATCTCCCGCCTGCCGCTCATCTGTGCGCACAGGATGATCATCACCATCTCCCACCCATCTTGCTCATCCATTTGTGACTGCTTGCACTCGCGGTCCTTTGCAATCTTGCTGTTGGATCCACAGCTTGCACCTGGCAACTGTCACCCATCCACCAGCGCGCTGCTATTGCCTGTTGCAACCTCTCACCCACCATCCCACAGGAGCTCATCCGCTGCCTGTTTTCATCCTTGACCCAGGCTTGTTTCCTTTTCTCATCTTTTTTTTCCATGTCATGTTCATCCTGTTGCTATTTTTTGTTTTTTTCATCAATTTTTTATTCCTGATCCTGTCTTGGGAAAAAAAACCGCTCTCATATGTGTCATCCTCTTTTAAATAGTCTACAGGGTCTCTTGCCCATAAAAGGAGGGGCTCTCCCCAGCCTTGTTCAATCATCCATTGTATCAGTCAATCAATAAATCCATGGTGAGGGAGTCCATCTGACCCCCCCCCCTTATCTGAGAAAATCATCACCATCTTTATCCTGTGTATATCCATGATTTCCCTCTGATCCTTGAGCCTCCAAACTCAAATCCCTGATCTGCCCCTCTGTGGCCTTATCTGTTATCACCAACCAATAGCCTTTCTGGTTGAAGAAGAATTAATTTGATTGAATTCTTGAGTGTTTTATAACACTCCTTGATCCCTTTTCCCAACCATACTGGTCTTGATCATTCTTTGATTTTCCTTCTGGAATCAGTCACATTTGACTAAGAGTTTAATGAAGCCTAAATACTGGAGTGTTAAACCTCTTTTAATTTCTTTGAAGTTTCTTTTGGCCATGCTACTCTTGAGTCCCTTGAGAAGTGTTGGGTTGTTCTTGTGGGAATATGTTATTGCTTTGCTTCTAGAGCTTCATAAGACAATTTTCTTTGTTTTGTATGGCCACCCAAACTTATCTGGTACCCTTCAAGTGCTTGATTGTGGAGAGTTGGGCAGGTTCATTGAGAACCTGGAGTTTGGTTGGGTTTGAGTTGATCATCCCCAATCTTCTGCTGATGATCAGAGCTATTAGCTCCTTGGCATTTTTACTTAAAAGTGCCTTGTTCTAGTGAACTCTGATCAAAATCTAACTTATTTTGTTCAATTCTGTTCCCAAACCATATTGCCTCAGATAGTGTTCTCCCATAGCTACCATTTACTATCAATTTTATATCTTCCCCATTGATTCCTCACCTACAAGGTTCTGGACCTTGATTCCAATTAAATTCAAATATTTTTGTAACACTCAGGAAGGCAGCCTAAAAAAGCAAATTTCCCCTTCACATAACTGCCTGCGGCCAGCGCCATTTGGAGTCTTACACAGCTCAACATAGGATAGTAAACTTTTTGGTGCAGAGTCACAGTTCCATACATTCTGATTAGTTGTACCCATCTCATGGCTTAAATGATTAACCGGTTAAATGCAATATTGAGATAGAGTTACACAGTTTTTAAATTCAAAACTAAAGGATAGTAGCAATGAAATATACAAGAATGTAATATTTGGGTTGAAAATGGGAAGAAATCATGTTACATAATTCCAGGAGAGAGTTCTGCCTCATTCTCAAATCTTGGTAAGTCTTTACCTTTATCACCAACCAAGAACATCTGAAGAGGTTGATTGAATTGTGTGTGAAAAGATACCTTATCATTTAATGCACACAGAGCCAAAACATTTTCAAGGGGTCAAAAGACACATGATAAGTGGCCCATGTGAGATCTTTAACACAGAAGAAACTTGCATTTTTAATTGCAGATTCAAGGATAATTACACCAAAGCCTTCTTGAAAAAATTGGCATTAAAAACCTTGTTCCAAATTTATATGACAGCAGAACTTACCTACCATTTCACTGAGTAGGAATAATAAAAAATTCCTCATTTTTTATTCCTGATTTTTTAATTATATTCCTTAACTTTTGGAAAATTAAAAATTCCAAATGAGTTTTAAAATATTTTCAGGTATCTCAGCTGTTAGATACCTCTAAAAATACATTTATAATTTCCATAATTGTATTACTGTTGATTTTGGTGCCAATTTGGATGAAATAGACTATTTCAGGGATTCAAGATTGGTGGATCCTGTAGATAAATGTTGGGTAATTTCTTTTTCATTCAAATTATATAATATTTCACCTTCTGTGATAAGTCTACATATTCATATTCCCTGACAAAAAAGGTCTTTTTTGAACCAGATGAAGCCCAGGATGAAATTATTCAAAGATTATCATAATTGCAAACCATAGTCATAGAATATTTCAAAATGAATTGAATTTTTTCAATGGCAAGAACCATCAAATACTCTTAATTTGCTCAAAATTTTAACTGGAATCCCCAGAGAAGAAAGTATAGGCCTAGACAGAGAGCTCATTGAATTGGAAGTATTTACACTATTTATCCTGCAGATGCAGAAAGGTGGTCTCTCAGATTTTTTTTGAATAATTATTTTGCTTATACTTCTTTTGATCACCTAACAAAGTTAAATGGAATTTATCACTCAAATTTCAGAAAAAGAGCTTTTGCCAAGGTTCTACTTGAGGATGCTCATCATTTGGAATCAACTATGTTGGAAGCTGATGGATCTATCCATCCATATCATCTGGTGAGTTTATTTTGAATTATCTTAGCACCTTTCCAACCAGAGAACCCACTCTTCTCATGGAATTTCTCATTGAATTTGATGGTTCAATATTTATATCATTCTTAAATCACAGAAAAAAAGGTTCTCTCTAATGAGGTTTGACCAGAAGCCAAAACAATTGTATTCAAAGTATGGGAGAAATTGTTGCAGAATAATTTTCTAATCTTCTGATAATTGACCAAACAACTCAAAGGTACAAAAATAAATGGGAATTGAATCCCTCAAAAAGAAAAAATTTGCACCAGTACATCAATCAGAAATTGAAAATGATTCTCTAATGAATCATAGAAAGATTCATATCTTTCAAACTGACAATTAATGCATTAAATTCTTTTCAGAATTGCTACTTTGTTATTGATGAATCTGGGGGATCTTTAAAATCATTTCTGTATAAATTTTTGTTTGATTCTATCAGATAAAAATTTGAAATAGCTCTTTCATGTGATGCTAGCGTAATATCTTCAATGAATCTACCAAAAAACAGAAATACTCATCTCACCTTTGTAAAACCATTGAATTTGAATCAAAACTCTGTTTTGAGAATATCAAAGCATTCTAAAAATGATGAAGTTATCAAAGGGGTTTCTCTTTTAATATGTGATGGATGTACCTATTATAAATCATAGTCATGCTCTTTATTTTTTTTTGAAAAACTAATTTGAGATATAATGGATCCCAATTCAAATTTCAAAGGAAAATGAATGGTTCTGGGTTCTAACTTTGGGAAATTTTTACGCATGATTCAAAAAGCCTACACATCCTCCAATGTTTGATATAATTGTGATAAATTATTAATTCTGGTGTTATATTTTCAAATTTTTAACCTCAGTTAAAATTATGCTTGTTGCGGGTGATCCTGATTATAAAAACCCCTTAATTTCTGTTGCGGATGGTCTTAGTTCTATACAAGGTTAGAATATAGTATTTCTCCCTAAACACATGGTTCCTTGTGGAAACAATGAAGGTCATTCTTTGGAAAGATGAATCTATATTGTCTTCCCAAGATTAAAAAAACACTAAATTTATATCAGTTACCTAATCAATTTGTTAATTGAATGTTGCAAGAAAACCTCAGTGTATACATGATAAATTAATCACTTATGAATTCACTACCTGGGATTGAGGAAAAAAAATTCATGAAGATTTACTCAACCAATGATTCTGAAAATCAGAAAATGGGGTACCCATTAAATGATTTTTAGGGGTGTGGGATGTATTTAAATACAGATATTCATTGAAATTGAACTCAATAAATTGTGGTGTGATTAGATTGGGAAAAGGGGTGTTATTTTCAAAGATAGATATTGGTGATTGATTCCATTGGAAACATGCTGACCCTTACCATGAATACCCTCAATCTCTGGCCCAGATGAACACTTTCTACTTCTCAGAACAATTTACACAAACAGTTCCCAATTCAATCTTTCATTCTCATCAATAATTGAAAAAATCTCAAGCTGAGGAAATTTCAAACCTTGGTCTTGATCCTCAAGATAAATTTTCATTCATGTGCAGGTATGGTTTGCTGTTTCATTTTCAAGGTTTGGTATATCTAGAAAATAAATAAGTTTATTTGTTTCACATTAAACCAAAGACAAAATTTTATTTGAAACTGGAAACATTCTTTTATCATGAGGTGTTGTATGCCATCCATCACTGAAGTTACATGGATGGCATACATTACATATGGAGGTTTAAATGATAGATACTTTTTTTACTTACTTATCTGTTGAAATACTTAAAAAAATTTTTAGTATTATTTATTTATTTAACCCATTCCATAAATTTGGGGGGCAACACACTAGCCCCCTATATACTAAAGAGATTGGGTCCTACACCCTTTTCAAAAACTGGTTTTAATTTTATTGGTTGCATTTCCCATTCAAGTTCCCAATCTCAAGGTTGCAGACTGTTTTTCTCTTTTTTTTTTTTTTTAATGTGTGTGGGTGTGTGTGTTTTTTTTTTTTTTGAATTTAAAATTTTTTTTTCTATTCCCACCAAAAAAACCAATGTATGTACATACATCTTTTTGATTTTGTATTTTTGCCCACTTTTATTTTGCAGTATATCACACAAGTCCATGCACATACAGTTTCATTTACTTATTCAAAATAAGGTTTGTTTCTGATTTTTTTATTAATATTGATTTCCTTATTCAACAAAAGTCTTGTTCCTTCTTTTGTGCCCTAAGAATTGCACAAATACATACATACATTTGCAAGTATGTTACTGTACACACTTAAAAAATAAAACCTTCAGTTTAACTGGGGGATTTAACCAAGGAGAACACCTTCTGTTTAAAATCAAGAAGTTGCAAGAAATTTCACAGAGGATAATTTGAAGCACCAATTTGGATGTTAATTTTTTCAGCATAGATAAAACCTCCTGATTCATTCCCTAATCTTCCCAAAAAAACAATCTCAATGTTTAACTTATTGTTGAGATCCTTTATTCCTCTTCATAGAAATAAAAACATGTTTTTTTAAAAAAAAAATCATATAGGAGAACCTATTCAGTTCCTTTCATGGTTGTGAAAAGTGGTACAAGAAGATGTGAGGAGTGAGGGCACATATGATGGGGCAGAGGAGAAAGCACAAGAACAAGGAACACGATTAGATAACTGAAAATTGGGACCAGAAATTGTGAGGAGTGAGGGCACAGATTGTGGGGCAGAGGAAAAATCACAAGAAGAAGGAACACAACTAGATACATCTTGAGAGGTATCAGAAGAAAAAAGAGCCAAAAGGAGGGATTTATTTCATGGATTCAAGAAAGAAAGAGAGGTTGAGTCAGAAGAAGTATAAAGTAGAAGATAAAAAAATAGATTTATCAAGAGAGGGAAAACCTGAGAAGTTGGAACAGTGATGGTGAGGAGTGAGGGTGCAGATGATGGGACAGAGTAACAAGCACAAGAAGAAGGGAAAAAAGTTGGGAGGTATCAGAAGAAAAAGGAGCCAAAAGGAGGGAGGAAAAGAAAATGAAGTTGGTACAACAGGTTATTATAGAGCTAGGTACAGGCTTCAAATGAACCTAATCTGAGTGTTGTGATGTACACCTTGCACCAAGCGGTTATAGCTCAATGGTTAGAGCATCCCGCATGCAATGGGCAGATGTGGGTTTGACTCCCACTGACTGGGTTACCTTTTCCCCGTCATTACAGGTTATGAGCCCAGCACTGCAGCTGTAGCATCCTAGTTCACGCAAATATCACGCTATAAAATTGAATAAAAACACATGATTATGGGGTAAAAAGGGCGCGCCAAATGGGTGCTTGGTGTATGGGGGGGTGTTGTGATGTACACCTTGCACCAAACGGTTATAGCTCAATGGTTAGAGCATCCCGCATGCAATGGGAAGATGTGGGTTTGACTCCCACTGACTGTGTTACCTTTTCCCCGTCATTACACTGAGTACATGCACAAGGTTGAAGCATGTGGGATTAAGTTGTCTCAAGTTCTCACTTTTTCTCCATTTGATCCCTAGTGGGTTGTGGATTGATTATTGCCTACACTGCAGTTGGTTCAAATTTAATCACACCATTCAAATCCTGATTAACTTCTTCAAAATTCTCATGACCATTAATTTAGAAATCCAAAAAGATATAATCACCCTGATATTAATCATTAAATATTTCACAACCCTAAAATCAGAACTTTGTTATGGATTTATCACCATCCAGAAACTATTCTTTTTCAAACTATGACCAACATAGAATACATAATTATTTGATAAATAAACACATTTCAATAAATTCTCAGTAGTTGTACCCATCTCATCAGTTAAATGATGGACCTGTGTTACAATATCAAAATATAGTAACTCAGTTTTTCATCTCAAAACTAAAGAAGATTAGCAATGAGATATTCAAGAATGAAATAATTGGATTGCCAATGGGAATAAATAATTCTATATAATTCCAGAACAGAGGTCTGCCTCATTCTCAAATCTTGGTAACTCTTCACCATGACCACAACCAAGAACATCTGAATAACTTTATTGGATTGTTTTTGCTGAGATATCTTATCAATTCATGCACCCAAGGCCGAAAACGTTTTCAAGCATTTAAAATAAAACAATGTAAGGGCCATGTGGTATTTTATACATGGAAGAAATCTTCATGTATAATGATCAATGAAATATTAAATACCCAAAAGCCTTCTATTGTGAAAAAATTGTGGTTGAAAGCATTTATCCCATGTATATAATATACCAGAATGGAAATACCATTTCACTGAGGAGGAATCACACAAATTTTTTCATTGATAATTCCTGGCTTGTTCCTTACAATTCTTACCTTTTTGAAAAGTCTCAATGCCACATAAATGTGGAGATAGTTTCATTTATTTCAGCTTTGAAATACCTCTACAGATGCATTAATAAGGTAAATGATTGTGGTTCTGTTTTGTGTGGTTCAGATTTGGATTAGATAGAATTTTTTAGGGATTCAAGATGGGTATCTCCTCCAGAAGCATGTTTGAGAGCTTTTTCTTTATTATTTTGTTTCATCAAAATTGTCTGCTATGTCACCCTCTGTGATAAGATTTGATATTCATCTTCCTGATCAACAACAGTTTGTATTTAAATTTTTCTTGAGCCAGATTTTTCCCTGGATGAAGTTCCTCAATGATCAGAAAAATTCAAAACTATGATCCCACAATTTACTTTAAAAATTAATCCAAGCCATGGTTTTACAATGATTGTCAAATATTCTGAATTTCCAAAATACTTTACATTCTATCCACTCAGAAAACACTCCGGGTAATGTCAGAGTGGTTACTAAATTTGTAAGATTTCAACTCTTGATGCTTCAGATTCAGACAGGTGGTTTCTAAGTTTATTTTTAAATGATTGTGTTGGTCCTACTTCATTTAACAACCTAAATCAATTCAATGGAATTTCTTATACAACTTTAGTATAGGAGGCTTTGGCCAAGGGTCCATTGAGGATTATAATCTTTAAGAAAAAAAAAGGGGGGGCAAGAAATTGATGAGGATATTAAACCTTTTGAGCTAAGAGAGTTTTTTGGAATTCCATTGGAATTTTTTTTCAGCCAGAAGCAACCCACTCTTCCAATGGAATTCTTGCTCAAACCTCCAAATTTGAAGGTTCAAATTCATTCTAGGATCACAGATCAAAGATTTCTCAAAATCAAAATAAGAACATCATCCAACCTTTGATCCAAATCCAAAACTTTGGATTGACTATGCAATCAGACTTTTCCCAAATAATTTCTAAGGTTTTATCCAACAGTAGAGCTCAAAAGAATCAACAGGAGATGGATCCTTACAGAAGCGCAAAATCCTGCCATAAATGGATCAGATTTTCCAACAAAAAAATTAAAATTTTTAATATTCACAATAATCACACATTTTGCCTGATTTTCAATGCATACAACTCCTCTCAATCCTCTTAATTCTTTATGGATGGACCTGGTGGATTCAGAAATCCATGTCTGGATGAATGTCTGTTGGCTTCTATCAGATCAACAGGGGAAAAATCTCTGACATGTGCTGGTATTGGAATAGCTACCATGAACCTACCCACCAGAAGGAAGGATAGCTCATCTTCACCTTTAAAATCCACCCAAAAATCAATCACAACTCTGGCTCAAGAATTTCAACCCATTCTTTCAAAAAAAAAAATCACAAGCACTCAAGTTGGCTTGTTTGATGATCTGGTATTAAGCACCTATGAGTCATAGGCAGCATACTCTTGAGTTGGTTGACAGACTCTATGCTACAACTTGTCACAGATTCCAATCTAACCATGGGTGGTGAAGTGATGTCTCTCAGTGTTTCAATGTTTGATGAGATTCTGAGAGTCATCCAAAGCTTCCAACACCATCCTCAGCAAGATTTTTGATAGTGGTTGGATGGATTTGGTCTACCCAAGATCTTTCCAAGCCTTGAAGCCCACTTCAAATATAGATGTTTCAGTTGAAACTGTTTTCAAGGATTTATGAACTGAAGTCAGAGATGGTTGGGATATGATCAAGGGTCCCAAAGATCTCTTGCTTCCACACCACATGGTCATGCATGGTCAGGGTGAATATCATTCTCTGGAGAAGTTCATCAAACTTGATCTTCTCAAGTCTTTTCTCTTGGCTACCTTCAGAATAAAGTTATTCAATGGACCATTAAATCCTATCATGTTTCAAGAAACAGTCTGTCAACAAGATAAACTTCTATAATTCAATCTGAACTTGATCCCCTTGTGATGGAAGAGGTTAAGAGGGTGAGAAATTACTGAGGCCATGATGGTTTCAAAGAAGATGACACCCAAGATTGCTCACCCACCCAAGATTCCTTGATAACTCCTTCTCTCCCAAAAATTCCTCCCCATACCTTCACTCTAGAAATTTTGGGTGCCTCTGATAAGAATCTTGAGTGATATGGACCTTATAGTTGGCCTGTATGAGGGGAGACTTGCTTTCCTGGCTGTGAATAAGGATTTAGGTTGAGGATCTTTTTTTTGACCAAGATCCCAAGACTGTAGTTGATTTGATCCACAAGAGCCCTTCCAATCCCACACTCTACCCTCCCTGGGTTTTCCAACCTTCATGATTTAGTTTGAATCCCTCTTCCACTCAAACCAACCCTAGAACATAAAAAAAATACAAATATCAGACTCAAGTTTCAAATGTGTTCAGAACTTCTCTCTCTCTCTCTCTCTCTCTCTCTCTCTCTCTCTCTCTCTCTCCTCTCTCCTCTCTCTCTCTCTCTCTCTCTCTCTCTCTCTCTCTCTCTCTCTCTCTCTCTCTCTCTCTCTCTCTCTCTCTCTCTCTCTCTCTCTCTCTCTCTCTCTCTCTTTGAAAATTAATCAATCTCATGATCACAAAAAAATTTTTTTTTTGAATTTTGAACCTTATACCTTCTAGATCCAATCTTAATCCATGGGAAGTTATCTATAGATATAAAAATACTGCTTTTTTGAGGGTTGGAAAATACCAATGTTGGCCTCCTTGGGAGTCCTCCCTCAAAATCAATTGATTGGTCAGAGTTTCTCTCCACAATCTTAGGTTAACCTGCTTGATACTCTGAAGCAGTTGGTTGTCTCTAGCCTGCAGGTACATGCACTCTGCATGGGTGAATGTTGGTTGGTCCTACCCTGCAGTTACATGCGCTCTGCATGGGCAAATTTGGGTTTGGGACTATGCCATACAACTCCTCCATATGAGCAACTTTATTTATGTATATACATACATCAAACACAACAATGTGGTAGGTCATAGAGAAGAGACTGCCACTGTGGTACATGTAAGAGAAGAGACAACCACCATGGTACATGTAAGAGAGAGGTGGCATAAAACATGTACCAGAGAAGGTTGCCTTCTGATGAAATGTAAAAAATGCTTGGTTGAAACTTTTTCATCCTTTTTCAAATTTGTCCTTTAACATATAAAACCTCTGCTTTGCCACTTTTACATACTCCCCCCTCAACTCAGAAAGCAACACTTTCAATTCCTCATTCCTACTTTTACATTTAAAAAAGACAAGAGTCTATTCCAAAGCTCATCACACAAAAGGAGATCCTCCCTCTCATCCTTTGTTATTTCAAATGCACCCCATTGTTCAATTTATGATCAGTGTACAAATCACCATTAGCATAGAAGAAAAAATTCCTCCCTACAACATCACAGGTCAACAAACGCTTATTAACCAGCTCCCCTCTCACATTTCAATATACCTCATCATTCTCATATACACCCAGGCCCTGGCCATTACAATCAATCCTATAACCTTTACAACCTCTCACATCAATCCTATTATGATCAACATAAAAATAACCATCAAAATAGAAGAAAAAACTCCTCCCCACACAGTCACAGGCCAAAAAACTCTCATTACCTGGCTCCCCTCCAACATCTCAACATATCTCATCAGTCTCATATATGCCCAGTCCCTGGCCGTAGCAATCAATACTATAACCTTTAAAACCTCCCACATCCTTTCCTTCATCAAAACCAGTTCATGTTAAAATACGTATGCACTTACGCGTGTGCTATGTATAAGTTTAATCCAAATCGGATGAACATATGGGCCTCTCTGGCCCATTGGACACTCACACGGACCATACGGGCCTGTGTGGATGTCACAAATTTGGGAAAACTGGCCTCAAAATGTGTGAAACAGGCCTATTGGTACACAGGCCCTAATGGGCCTGGTGAGGTATATGGGAAAATACATCCAGATGGGCTTTTATGGGCATAATTAGGCCCAAGGTTTATTTTGGACATACTTGGCCAGACGGGCTGGCCCGCCAAAGTATGGTTTACTTAGTTTTTGGGCTTGGGGCTGCCGCCCGTGTTGCAGCCCGGTTGGGGCTGCTGCCAATGTTGCGGCCCGCTTGGGGCCGCTGTTTTTGCCTACAGCCCGTTTATGGGGCCTGAAAACCCGGGGGTCTGTCCTAGGGGGCAGCGCGGCTGCTGCGTGGGGTGGCAGCCGGCTGTTGGAGCCACGGGGCTGGGGCCAACGGCCGCGGCTCCTCCCCCTCCCCTTGCTTGCCGTTGCAAGGGGGAAAGGGAAGGCTGGCTGGGTTGAACCAGCCAGCGACCAGTTGCAAGGTGCAACCGGTCAGGGTGGGGGGGATTTCATCACCCTCCCACCCAGGAGGATGACAAATTAGCTGGTTGCTTTGTTGCAACCAGCGGTGGGGGGGACCTGATCACCCCTCCAACATCAAAGCAAAGGGCAACAAAGGGGCGCTCTCCCCCCCCCCCCCCCCCTTTACCAAGGGGGAGGAGCAATGGGCTGGAGGGGATTCGACCACCCCCCAGCCCACCTTACCTTGACAACACCCTGGGGGTATCAACCCCCAGGGCCCCTGGTAGGGGGATTTGACTGCTCCCTCCAGGGATCTGTGAGAAGGAGGGGGGGGACAGCATGTCCGCTGGTCACCCCCCCCCCCCTTCCATGTGAGTATGAGACCAGACCCAGGTGTGTCCTGGGTCCCACCTGGCCACTTGTATGGCCAGGGGCTGTTTGCATGGGGCAACCAGCCAGCCTGTGAGGTGACAACCAACCAGGGATTGAACAGCAAAGGGCCTGGTTCAGCCCTGAAACAGTGGAAACACCAGAAAGGACTGGAATAGGCTGGTTGTAAGGGTACATGGACTGATGCCATGCGGGCTGATGTAGTCCAAACCAAGTAACAAGGCCTGTAGAGCCTGTAGAGCTCTTTTTGGGCGGAAAATTTTCCTTTTGGCTTGTTGTATCATGGGCTCACAAGAGGCCAATCTTTTGTACTTAAGGAGCTCTTCTCCCTGCTGTTTTCCATCATCCTCATCATCCAATTAAATTCATCACCAATATCATCCAACGTATTGCCCCATTGTGAGAGGCCATCAGCAATTATTGAAACAAGGTGTCCAGCATTTCTTTTGCTTTAAATACTGCTCATTTGACTAAGCTAATTGCTAGACATAATTATAACACATTATCAGTACCAAAATCATTATTACTTCCAAGCCATCTAGACCCTTTTACCTTACTCTGGAGAACCTCAAAGACCTCAAGTTTTCCAAGAAGATGTCCTACATCCCTGATTTTAGATCCACCAAGATAGTTCTGAACATTCAGAATTATAATTCTTGGGCTGTCCTTATGGATAGTGGGCTGGACAACATCTGTTGTGGGGAGATAATGGATGCAGATGACACTTTGGTCAGTTCAGAAGTGGAGAAAAAGTCTTATCATCTCATCCTTAGGCATCTTGATGAGAATCATGTGACATGGGTTGCCAATACTCTTAGGGAAGATGAGAGAAGAAGTGGAAGCATCCTTTGGAAGTTTCTTAAGTTCAAGTATGCTGGTGATTCTGTTCACCAGAAGGGTATAGCTTTCAATAAACTGTTCAAGTTACAATATTTGAATTGTAAACAGTTTGTTGCAGAGGCTAGTTCTAGCATAGCCAAGTTTAAGTCATCAGGAGTTAACATGGATCCTGAGTGTTTGTCACTCTTAATCCTTCAGAAGCTACTAAAGGAGTTTGATTCTTTAGTCAGAATTATTTCTCAATTGGATCCTCTTCCTGGGGAGGAGGATGTGCTGAAAAGGATTGAAAAGGATGATCTTCAGTTCAAGATGAATGTCAGCCTCCTGGATGCCAAGACCCTTTCTATCCTTTAGCTACCAGAGTTGGTAGAATAAATAACAAATATATTATTTAATAAATGCAGCAAAAACCCGTAAAATATTTGGATTAAGCTTTATTGCAAGGTTAAGTGGTTTGGTCATGGTTTATTGTTTTAAATCAATATGAATAAATTGATTATTAAATATTTTTATAGAGGCTCCACAATTATATTGGGGATCTTCAACACCTCTCTTCAGGGATTTCAGTATGAAAGCACGTAGTCCTGGTTACTTTGGGCTCTTTGATTTAAAGGATATTTTACCCAAAGATAATATGTATATAAAATACATGGTGGAGTGGCAGGGCCTTGTAACCAAGCTGCAACAACAGAGAAAGGATAATAAAACTCACTGGTATATTATTAAATCCTTTGGGTATCTGTTTGAGACGTGCACTGATGGGTTAAACCTGTATACTGGGGTTATAAGGTTGTTCAGCAGTTTTAATTGATAAAAAAGAGGTTGAGGACGGATATTATTGATCAGACTTAGCCATAAATCACTTACTTATCTCTTATACATACTTGATTACCTTGGCACGGTGTCTGGATATAAATATAACTGGGTCTCTGCCCATCCATATCCTCAAAAGAGCTCTTTATTTATAGCTTTTGGAGTCCCAATATTGTCCTTCTGAGGGGTACAGGGGCTCAGAGGGACGGACACTAAGGCTATCAGGGTAACCAGGGGTAGCCTGTCACGTGTTCTTGGTTCTATAGCATGGGTAGCATCTAATTCCTCAGGGTATGGGAATTATTCTACTTTATAATAGATATTAGGACGTGTGAATAACACTAATCTGTCCCATTTATGTATTATTTAATTAATTATCCTTAGTAAATGTTCCCAGTAATTTAATAATTATATAAATAGACATTTCTACGGACATCCTGATGTCAGGTGAGTTCTCATTATGTATTGAATGACTGGAGTAAAGTCATCATATTGATTTTACTCCTTATTTTTGAGTTCCAGTTGATTTACTAAAATAATTACTTAAAAAAATAAGTCATGGGAGTTCATGTAATATTGTTACATCATTAGTTTTCTTAGTATGTCACAAAGATATTGATGTCTATGAATTGTCATAAAAGTATATTAAAGTATTTTGATATATTTTTAGAAGTTGACATTGTCTTATTTTCGACATTCTTGGTACTTTGAATTATATTTAATAAAAAATATGTATAAGGGTTATTTAAGTATTTTTATATCATATTATGTAATTTTAGACTATCTACTATCCACGGGAACATTTATTACATATGTAGAATGTTCCCGTGTGGGTTGTAGCATGTTTATGTGGTACCTAAGCCTCTCAGGCCGCCTGTCACTCTCTCAACCCTGAGTCCCGCGGCTGCGTACTTTTCAGAGGCCCAGGGCTGTGTACACAACCTTGACGGAGTGAAATTTCTGTATCTCAGCCGCGCACGGGTGCATTGGCTGCCGTGGCTGCATGCAGGAATTGTGACAAAACACACTTCCATCCGTAACTCCTAAAATATACGCAACACCTCAATTCTGCCTGAATTTTAGGTGTGAAACTTATAAGTGACAATGTGTGTGAAAAATTTAATTGGCCAAAAGCTCAATAGTGGAGCCGTAGTATTTTGGTCTTTCTTTCCTTAATTATTTAAAAATATAAGGAGTTGGATTTCAAGGGTGGGGTCAGTGAGTGACCCTACCTAATTGTTTGTGGTAAATCCATTTCTGTAAAAAACTTTATGGTTTTCTCACTCCTTCTTAGGTTAATTGTATTATTATTATTTTTATGTTATTTTTTTACTTTTGCAGCTTGCTTTGCAATAGTAGCAAGCTGACAATGAAGGGGGGTTCTGGAACAGCCCTTGTTGGAAAGACAGGAAAATCTCTCAAGAAGGAAAAAAAGGATTTAAAAGGATTTTTCCAAGGTCTTATGCTATAATTTTCAGAAGAAGGGTCATTGTGCTAAGGATTGCAAGGAGGCCAAGAAGAGGAAGATGTCCAAAGAGAACAACAAAGAGGTCAATCTCACTACTGAAAACATTGCCATGGTGGTGTTTGATGGTCCAATGGAAATGGATGTTGGGGAAGAAGGTCCCAAAAAAAAGGCCAAAATTGATGAGGATCAAGAAATGGACTTGATTTATTATGAAGTGAGTAATCTTAGCCTCAAAGATGAGAACTTATCGGTGACTGATAAAGCTTCTTTCCTATTAGGAGGATTGAAGGAGGATGTTCTTGTTTTGATTGATTCTGGCTGTACAGATCACATGTTCTTTGAACCAAATTTATTTTCAAATCTTAGTGATTATGATGGAGTTGTAAATATTGGTCAGAAAGGCAGAACAATTCAAATTAAAGGAATTGGAAAATTTATTCTTGCAAATCACTTTGGCGTAAAAATTTCTTTTGAGAAAGTGTTCTATGTACCAGAGTTGCCTTATACCCTTGTGTCCCTTGGAGTGTTGTGGAAAAAAGGTTTCCAGATTTGTTATCTTAAAGAAGATAGGTTTGTTATTGATATGAATGGGAGAAATGCTCTGAGTGGACAGGTTTGGAACAAGCTTTTGTGTGCAAGCTTGTTCAAAATCTCAGCTTTGAGCACTGTTGCTCACAATAGAAGTGGCCATAAGGTAAAGGACAGCAACTGTGAGAGTTTTACCTTGGGGGCTAAGACTAGGAATGTGTTCTCAAATAGTAGAGATTGCACTGATGTTCCTAGAGAGGAATTTTCCATTGATTTGGCAGGGCCATTCACACCAGAATCCCTTGGTGGGGCAAGATACTTCATCAATTTAGTTGATACTGCAACTAATTATGTTTGGGTTAAACCAATTCAATCTAAGGATCAGACCACAGAGGAGGTTTCTGTAATCTTCAAGGTCTGGAAACAGAATGGTCTAATAAAGGAGATTAAGAATGTTATCACCAATGGAGTTGGTGAATTTTTGAGTAAATAGTTTGAGAGGTTATTGAAAGATTATGGTATCATTCATATAGTCACTACTGCAAGTACTCCACAAAATAATGGAATAGTTGAGAGAATCAATAGGAATTTACTGGACAAGGTCAGAACTATTATGCCTCAATCTGGTCTACCAAAGTTCTTATGGGCTGATTTGATGTGTACAGTCTGTCTGTTGCACAACATTGTAAGTGTTAATGGGAAGAGTCCTCATTATCAGTTTTGGAAGTTGTACCCAAAAACATCACACCTAGGAACAATTGGTTGGTTGGTGTATTATAGTGTCCACCATAACAATATGGTTGGAAAATTAGACCCTAGAGCCAGAAAAGGGGCACTTTTAGTCTATGATTTAATAAGTAAATTGTATAGGATCTATTGTCCAGGGACAAGAAAGGTCATCTGTAGTAGGGATGTAAAATTTGGTGAAAGTACCGTTCCACTCATAAGTAGTGAAGATGTTGTTGTAAATAAGTCACAGCAAGAAATAGAATTAGCACCTATTTCACCAGCAAAGTCTGCGGGACATGTGGTTCCAGAAGATGAAGAGATGGCAGAGGTGCCACCAGAGGGTTCAGTGCCCGCTTCAGGGTAGTCTGTTAATTTGGAACCTGATGAGCCTCCACCTCCAGTTAGAAGGAGTGGTAGGGTTAGAGTACCAGTTGATAGGTATGGGGAATGGAAGTCCCATTATGCTGCTGCAGGATATGAGGAAGATACATTTAAGGAACAGTGTATGCTCAATGAAGTCCTGGAGTTGAGTTCAGAAATGGGTAACAGGGTTAACCCAAATAGCTTTTGCCAAGCTATGAATTCTGATCAGAGGGCCAACTGGAGGAGTGCTATTTTTGAGGAATTTGATTCTCTAGAAAATAATAGTTTCTTTGAAGTGGTTAAGCGGGATTCTGTTCCAAAAGGAAAGACCATTGTGGGTTCTAGATTGGTGTTAAACAAGAAGTTTTACACAAATGGAGTTTTAAAAAGATTCAAAGCTAGATGGGTTGCACAGGGCTTCAAAGAGAGAGAAGGTATTGATTACCAAGAAACTTTCTCACCAACTGGAAGGCTGTCCACCTTCAGGTACATCATTGCTCTGGCAGTGGAGTTGGGTGAAGAAATCAGACAAGCTGATTTTGTAACAGCATACATGGATGCAAAACTTGGAGAGGATGAGACTGTTTATATGTCAATCCCTGGTGGTTTTCTTGAATGGTAAGTAGAGACTAAACCAGAAAACATGAATAAAATCTGTGTTAGAAGTTTTCTTTCAGCAGATAAAGGGGAATATTTCCTCAAGCTGTGTAGATCCCTTTATCAATTGAAGCAAGCAGCAAGATTGTGGTATAATACCATGAGTGAGAAACTAATACAGATTGGTTTCAAGACGTCTGAGGCCAACCCTTGTCTTTTTGTCAGAAAGGATGCAATTTTGTTTGTATGGGTTGATGACATTATCATTATTGGAAATGGTAAAGAGAGAGTCATGGAGACACTCAAAAAGGAATTCAAGATAAAATATCTTGGTCTGGCACAACAGGTTCTAGGAATGAAAGTCATTAAGAGCAAGAATGGTATTAAGTTAGACCAGAGCCATTACTTGGCAGCACTTCTTAAGCAATATGGCTTAGAAGATGCACAGGAGTTTGGCACTCCCATGCAGTCAAGCATTTGTTTAGAGAAGTCTACAGATGAGGAGTATCTGGAGTTTGCTCAATATGGGAACAACTACAGGTTGGCTATTGGATTTCTTAATTATTTGGGGCAGTGTACAAGGCCCAATATTGCGTTTGCAATTGATGTCTTGTTTCAACACTTATAGAAGCCAGGCATGAGGCATTGGTCAGCCTTTAAGAGAGTTATGAGGTATCTTATAGTAAAGCACAGTCTGGGACTGTTGTTTACAAAGTCAGCAAACTTTGATTTGGTTGGTTATTCCAATGCAATTTGGGCAGATGGTAACACTAGGGAATCAACAAGTGGTTTTGTATTCTTCTTAGGTAAGAATCTGGTGTCATGGATGTCCAAGAAGGTGTTGGCAATAAGTCTTTCATCAACAGAGGCTGAGTATAGAGCTTACTTAGCAGCTTCACAGGAAGCAAAATGGTTGAGAAGAGTCTTAGAGGATACACATAAATCACAAGGGTTTGCGTTGTTGTATTCTGATAACCAGAGTTCCATTGAATTAGTGCAAAACCAAGTGTTCCATTCAAGAACAAAACATATCAATGTTCACTATAACTATATTCTCAATTCAGTTAACTGCAAGGAGATTGTGTTGAGTTACATGCCCACTGGAGCAATGATTGCGGATATCTTGCCTAAGGCTTTAGATAGGAACAAGCATCAAGGCTTTGTGACTAACATGTGGATGTCACCCCTTTTGGATTAAGGGGGTGTGTTAAAATATGTATGCACTTATGCGTGTGCTACGTAGAAGTGTAATCCAAATGGGATGCACATATGGGCCTTCCTGGCCCATTGGAGACTCACACAGACCATACGGGCCTGTGTGGATGTCACGGATTTGGGGAAACTGGCCTCAAAATGTGTGAAACAGGCCTATTGGTACACGGGCCCTAATGGGCCCGGTGAGGTATATGGGCAAATACAGCCAGATGGGCTTGTATGGGCATAATTGGGCCCAAGGTTTATTTTGGACATACTTGGCCAGACGGGCTGGCCCACCAAAGTATGGTTTACTTAGTTTTTGGGCTTGGGGCCACCGCCCATGTTGCAGCCCGGTTGGGACTGCCGCCCATGTCAGGGCCCGCTTGGGGCCGCTGTTTTTGCCTTTGGCCCGTCTATGGGGCCCAACGGCCCATGCGGGGCTGTTGTAGGGGGTAGGGGGACTCAAAATGGAGCCCCCCCAGCCCGGTCATGGCTGTTGAGCCGGTCGCGGCCGCCGCGCTGGGTGGCGGCTGCGGGGCTGGAGGCCCTGGCTCCTCCCCCTCCCCTTGCTTGCCATTGTGAGGAGGAGGGGGAGGGCTGGCTGGATGGAACCAGCCAGCAACTGGTCATGGTGGGGGGGACTTGATCACCCCCCCACCAAAGGTGGCGGCTAGGCTGGTTGCATCGAGGCAACCGGCGGTGGGGGGGAATTGACCACCCCCCTACCAAGGAAGGGGCGCTCTCCCCCCTCCTTTACCAAGGGGGAGGAGCAATGAGCTGGAGGGGACCTGACCACCCCCCAGCCCACCTAGCGTGACAACGCCCTGGGGGTATTGACCCCCAGGGCCCCTGGTAGGGGGGTTTGACCGCCACCTCCAGGGATCTGTGAGAAGGAGGGGGGGGACAGCATGTCCGTTGGTCACCCCCCCCCCCCCCCCCATGTGTGTCTGAGACCAGACCCAGGTGTGTCCTGGGTCCCTCCTGGCCATTTGTATGGCCAGGAGCTGGTTGCATGAGGCAACCAGCCAGCCTGTGAGGTGACAACCAACCAGGGATTGAACAGCAAAGGGGCTGGTTTAGCCCTGTAACAGTGGAAACACCAGAAACAACCGGAATAGGCTGGTTTTAAGGGTACAGGGACTGATGCCATGTGGGCTGATGTAGCCCAAACCAAGTAACAAGGCCTGTAGAGCCTGTAGAGCTCTTTTAGGGCGGAAAATTTGCCTTTTGGCTTGTTGTATCATGGGCTCACAAGAGGCCAATCTTTTTTACTTAAGGAGCTCTTCTCCCTGCTGTTTTCCATCATCCATTCATCATCCAATTGAGTTCATCAACAATATCATCCAACGTATTGCCCCATTGTGAGAGCCCATAAGCAATTATTGACACAAGGTGTCCAGCATTTCTTTTGCTTTAAATACAGCTCATTTGCCTAAGCTAATTGCTAGTCATAATTTTAACAGTTCACTAATTCTCAAATTTCCAACATTCCCATCTCTGTTGGATCTCATCAAGAATATTTTAACACCAATCATGCTACAAATATTACCTGTGAGAATGGAAATCGTTCCAAAATTTCTATTTCTGTTGAAACACAATCCCATTTTTTTGCACTCAAATCATGGCTATGGTTCCAATAATCCTATCTCTGTTGAGACTCATCCCCAATTTTTTCACTCAAATGATGGCTATGGTCCCAATATTCCTATTTCTGTTGAAACTAATCCCCAACATCTGCACAACAACACTACTTCTGTTGAAAATAATCCACAACATGTGCACAACAACACTACTTCTGTTGAAAATCATCCCCAAAATCTACAAAACAACACTATTTCTGTTGAAACTCATCCCCAATACTTTCACAACAATGATATCAATTTTCCTTTTGAATCATTGGAAATAAATCAAGAGTTCACCACCTTGGTAAACAATCCTACCATTGTTGAAACCAAAGATGAGGAGACCATTCCACAATAAAACACTTTCAATCCTGTTGCCTTGGGGTGGTATGAACACCAATAGTTCCAACCTGTCATTTTAAGTCCAACAAGAATCTGCAGAACTTTCTGATCAATCCTTTTCAAAAATGAGAAAAGCTCCCTATGTTTTGGCAATGGACAGGTTGTGGTAACACAGCAAAGACCACCACATGATTTGATTTAAATTTTCAAGATTGCTACTAGGGATTATCATTCCCATGAGCATCAAATTCTCTCCAATTTCAGGCTTATGAACTCCAATTTTGACTTCACATCCATTGGCCTTAATCAAAATACTCACAATGCCCTCAATCACTAGAAAAGTGACATATGCACTTTTAGGGTGAATGGAACTATTCACCATAGCATTATTAGTCTTAATCCCATTTGTTTAAATCACCCATCATTCTTCCAAATGTACATATAAGACAGGTAAAATGAATTGAAAAATTGGTACAGATTGGGCTAAAATTTGGAACAGGATTTGTTTCTCAGGATTCAAGAGATTTTACACACAAATTATGGTTTTGATAATTTTTTTTTTTTTTTCAAATAGTTTCTCCTGAGGTTGGTCTAAATCAATCCATTGGGCTTGCTGATCCATCTTCACAAAATATGGATCAAAGAGTTTTAAAAATTACCAACAGGAGACCAAATAGCTGCAATATGGATAGAAGGTATGGTACTTACTTTTTTTTTTTTTTTGGTTTTCAGATCATGAAAGTGAAAATTTTCTAATGGATTTGAATTTCACACAGGTAATGATCCTTCTCAATTGAACCATAGAGATGTTTTGATCAGGCACTCAGATGGCTCCCTCATCAGAATTATTGAACTGATTGAATTGGATGACCCCCCTGCACTATGTTCTTCTTCATCCTCATGGTGAATATGGTTATTTTCAAGAATTGAAAGATGAACCAGGAAAGAATAGGTTCAATTCCAGGAATTATTGTTCAAATTTTTTAGAATTTTTTTTTTCATTCTGATGATTCCCTTTTGCACTGGGGTGGTTGGCTGTTCCAACCAAATTGTGTTGACTGATACATAAAAATTGAGACCAAAAGGTTATCCTATATTTGAAACCATCAAGATAATCTAAGGGTTCATCAGTTCTATAATGTTGTGGATGCAATAAACCATGGGGTTGATTTGGGTCAGGGAACAGGTAAGTTGGTTTCCCTGCAATCTTTTAAGAAAGATTTATGTCTACCTTCTACCAATACTTGTGCATAACTTGATATTTTTTTTTTTATTGTTAGGTTGTCAATTTATCCTTCCTCAATCATTTATAGGTGGACCAAGGGACATGAAGTCTTGATATCAAGATGCTATGTCAAGGTTCCAGCATATGGGAAAGCCCAATCTTCCTATAAAAGTTACATTTAACCCAGCATGACCAGAAAGTCTAAATAATCTTTTGCCAGGTCAAACAGCACAGGATAGGCCAGATATTGTAACATGTATTTTTAAATCAAAATTGAAAAGGATTGGTGATGAAATATTCAAGGATGGAATCTTTGAAACCATGATGGGATGCACTCATGTCATAGAATTCCAGAAGAGAGGACTTTCACATGCTCACAACTTGGTGATCCTAGATCATGACCACAAGCCAAGAACAGCTGAACGCATTGATATGATTACTTCTGAATAGATTCCTAATGGAATCACACAGCCTCATCTGTTTCAAAAATTAAAGAGACCCATGATACATGGAACATGTTATGTTTTGAACCTTGAATCACCTTTCATGGATAATCATACATGCAGGAAGAGATACCCAAAAGCCTCCTACCCTGAAACCATCATGGGTGAAAATTACTATCCTGTCTATCAAAGAATCCAAGATGGAGTTAAAATATCTCTCTCCCACAACCAAAAATAGGTTTCTCATTGATCATTCTTAGGTTGTCCCTTACAATCCATATCTCTTGGCAAATTATCAATGTCACATCAATCTAGAAGTATGTGCAGGTATCTCATCTGTCAAATATCTCTACAATTATGTTTATAAGGGCCATGACCATGTTACTCTGGAGGTTGGTCAGAACTTGGATGAAATAAAATTGCTTTAGGGATTCAAGATGGGTTTTTGCACCTCTGAGGCATCCTGGAGAATTTTTTTTTTTTTTTTAAAAAAAAAAAATTGTCTTCCATCTCACCTGCTTTTATAGGACTGAACATTCAGATGCCTGGCTGACAAGATGTGTTCTTTGAACCTGATAAAGACCTGGATGAAGTGGTTCAAAGATCAAAATTTTCTAAAACTATTCTGATAGAATTTTTAAAAATAAATTCAATCAAACCTTTTTCAAGGACCATCAAATATTCTGATTTTCCACAACCTTTCAAATGGCATCCCCAGAGAAAAGAATGGAGGCCAAGACAGAGAGGTTTTTCTTTTTTTTTTTTCTTGATTGGAAGGATTTATCATGTTTATCCTGATCATGATGACAGGTGGTATCTCAGATTGTTGTTGAATAATTTTTTTGGTTCAACTTCTTTTAATCATCTCAAGTAGGTAAATGGAATCTCTTATAAACCTTTCAGAGAGACTGCCTTGGAAAAGGGTCTACTTGAGGATGATCATCATCTGGAAACAACAATGGGAGAAGCTGTGGAATCTCTTGAAACTGCTGAGCTAAGGAGGTTTCTTGGAATCCTTTTAGCACTTTTTTTCAGCCTGAAAAACCACACAAGACCTATTAAATTTTTCTTTCAAATCTGATGGTTGATGATTTAATTTGTTCTTGAATTTAAAAACGTTTCTCTTCTGAATCATAGACCAAATAAAATATTTGATAAGTTAATGCATGCATGTGATTCCTCCCAACCATCTTAATCCTTTATTTGATGGACCTGGTGGGTCTGGAAAAAACTTGCTATATAAAATTCTTTCTGGTCTCTATCAGATCATCTGAAAGAATAGCTATGGCAGGTTCTGGTAGTGGAATAGATCCCATGAATTTACCTAATGGAAGAACAGCTCATCTCACCTATTGAATTCCCTTGGGGTTAAAATCAACCCTCTGTATCAAGAGTTTCACAGAACTCTCAAAAGGGTGAAGATCTTCAACATTCATCTTTGATAATCTGGGATGAAGCACCTATGAGCCATAGTCATACTCTGGAGTTGGTTGATAGGCTACCTCAAGACCTCATGGACTCTAACCTACCTTTTGGATTAAAAGGTGATGTTCCTTGTTGGACTTGACTTTAGCCAAATTTCACCGGTCATTAAAAGAATTAGGCATCCCCCAAATCGTTGATGAAAGTTTGGTTGATTCTTGTCTCTGTAGACATTCTAATGTTTTGAAGCTTACTTCAAATATTCATGCTCCAGGGGATCCTGATGACCAGGATCTCTTACTCAATTTGGGAGATAGTCAGAATACTATACAGGCTTCAAACCCAATTTTGCTTCCTCATCACATGGTCATTCATGGTTATAGTGAAGATGAAGCTTTGGTTAGATTGATCAGCAATGTTTTTTTTATTATTATTATTATTATTTTCCCAAACTTAGGCCATAGATACCATGGGAGATGGTTATCTCATGGACCGTGTTATTTTATGATGAAAAAAAATAAAAAAAGTTTATAACTTTGATAAATTTCTATTGGATTCTCTACCTGGAGAAGAAGAAAAATCAAACCAAGAGGAATGATTAAAGTCATGAATCTGTTGAAGATGATCCTCAAGATCTATACCAACAAGAGTTCCTCAACACATCATTCATTCCCAACCTTCCTGCTCATACCTTAAATCTTAAATTGGGTGGCCCCAATAATTATCTTGAGAAGCATGGACCCATAGGATTGTGATTTGAGATAGAACTTTCTGGATGGTTGTTGGATTGGTAAGGATTTGTTATGGTTTCAAACCTTTCAACTGGTGATTTGATCCAAAGAAAGATTGGTCTCTGATCCCTGGATCCACTCAGTTACTGAACCTGATAAACCTTGGGGTTCCCTCTTTGAGTTGATTCTCAACCAGTCTCCAGTAAACCTTGAACTTCTCATCGACCATCAACCGATCTCAAGGTCAGATGATTTCCAATCTTGGTCTATATCTTCAAGGTCTAGTGTTCAGTCATGGTCAGTTAGATGTAGCATTATCAAGGATCAGCTCCAGTTTCTCAACAAGGGTAGTCATCACACCCAGAGTTGACCATCAAATCTCATTTGAACCTGATCACATTACTTAAGATTAAGTTTGAAATTTTATACATCCCTAAAACTGATTCCTTGGAAGTTTTTATGATGATTGAGTGACTCCTACATCAAGAAATGGTCATGTATCTTTTTTTTTTTTTTAGTTTAATTCTGATTTTTGTTGAAAATTTTATCATCATGATCCATGGTTTTTAACTTAATCATGATTTGATTCAAAAAATCAAAGATGGTCTTTTGATTGGTACCCAAATATGATTCAAGCCCAATCAGTCCCCAAATTAAATCCCAGAAACTGATGGGTTTGAAATGTATACTTTGTTTGACTTACTCCTTAAATCAATAGATTGACAATAGCTTAAACATGATTCAATTAAAAAAATTCAATTTTTTTTTTTTTCACATTTTTCCAATCAACCCACCCACATTCCATCCTAATTATTAAATTCCAATCAGTCCCCAAATTTGGGGGCAATACCCTAGTGATACATAACTTTGTCAAGGTGTACATGCATCAAGTCAATCAACTAGACTAGTCGTAGCACAGACAAAAGTCAACTCAAGTTCTTTTGAAACTGATCATATTGTTTACCATGTAGTTTTAGAAGCCATTCATCCTGCAGCTTGATTCATTTTGGACATCTGTTCTTTTTTTTATATTCTATTTCCCCACCATCGCTCTCCAATTTTGGGGGCGATTTGCTAGTGGTACCCTAGTACTGAAAACGTTTATTGCCTCCTGCACCCTTGATCGGTACCGGTGTTGTTTGCCTTGGTGGTGAATCCTCGATTGATTCTCCAACCTCAAGGCTGCACCTCTTGCATTCCATCCATTTACACCGGTCACTTTCTTCACCAGCCAAACTTTCCTCCCCAAGTTTGGGTCGATACTACTAGTACTTATCAAATCCGACCGGACTTGACCAAACATTTCAGAGTCGTCGATGGGTGGGTTTGAATTTGATTTGAGTTGATTTCAATCGATCGAAAAAAAAAAAAAAATCAATTCCGGGCTCATGATCGCGTCGATCAATTGACTTTTGTGTGTGTGTGTGTGTGTGTGTGTGTGTGTGTGTGTGTGTGTGTGTGTGTGTGTGTGTGTGTGTGTCTCGAATCGACAGAGTTCGAAGGGACGGATGGTTGATGAGATCACGGGTTGATGGTTATTCAGTCGTACATGTTGACGATATTTACCCGGATAGGTACCGATTGGTATTTTGCTAGGATTCCTTTTCATTACAGACCCTCGATGGGATCATGAACTGGTTTGGGTGAGATGGAGATGGTCTAGGTTGAGTCGATCTAGATAGATGAGAGAATGATGAAGGCCGTGTGATGGGTGTGATCGATGAGTAGTTTAGTGTATGTATGTATGTATGTATGTATGTATGTATGTAGATCCTTAGATCCACTCGAGTGTGGATGTGTGAGAGGGATGGGATGTTGAGGATGTGGATAGATCGACCGGTCCGAGTCGATGGCCAAGTTTCTATGTCAGGTTGTAAGTAAATCGATAGAGGATGACTCGCTCGTCATGAGCCGGATCGTCGGATAGCTCCTAGTCGACGACATGATTGGAGAGATTCGAGATTGCAATCGAAGACTGGCCTCGAAGCCTCTACTCTCCCTCACCGCCGGTGGTTGGAGTATGTACATGTAAGGATGGATGGATGGATGGATGGATGGATGGATGGATGAAGGTGAGGATGGAATGGATGATGAGTGATTCGAATAGAACTCGATGGGACCGACCCCCTCGGGGGTCGGGTGCGGTCGGGTGCCCCTAGGAGGGGTGTCATCGGTCGGTTTTAGCTCATCGATGGTTATCTAGAGCATCCCCGGATCCAATCGGCAGAAGTGGTTTCGACCGAGTCCGACTGACTGCCTTAGCCTTAGCTTTTCCCCCTTCCTCGGCCCCGGCCAGGCACCGGTCGGTGGTTGGATGGCCGACGATCGCGAGTTGCTTGCGCTCGCTCGTAGGAATCCCAGTCCAGTCAGTAGTCAGTCAGTCGTCATCATCAGTCGCCGCCTGCTCCCTGCCAGCCGCCCCTGAGTTGGCCACCTCACCTCCCTCACCCCACCCACCCCACCCCACTGGCCACTGGCTGGCTGCCCATCGCTCGCGTCCTCCCTGGCCATTCAGCCGAGCTCGGCCTGCGCGGATGCCCTCCTGCCCCGCCCTCGGCTGCCGCTGCCCTCCAACGGGTTCCCCTCCCTCCTCCCTCCTCCCAATCCAACCCCATCCTCGCCGATCGCCCTGCACACCCTGGCCATGTCCCAACCCCAACCCCAACCCACTCGTCCTCCTCCTCGCCCTCGTCCTCAGCTGCCCTGCCTCCCCCAGGGCGATCCCTCCCTCCCGAGCGTCAAGCCTCCCCTCGATTCTTCCTCCTCCTCCACCACCACCTCCTCCTCCTCCTCCTCCGCCTCCATCCGCTTCGAGCCCTCCTCACTGCCTCAGACTCAAGCTCAGGCTCAGGCTCAAGCTCAGGCTCAGACTCAGGCTCAGGCTCAGCGCTTGAACTACTTCGATCTCCCTCGATGCTTGTCCTCGAGCCTATCATCATCCAGTCTTCCCACCGCACCCCTCCTGCCCGAACCCTCCCTTCGATCCCTCTCGATCGCCTCCGATCCTACCGCCTCATCGATCCTACTCGACTTGGATCAAAACTTCCAAGCCTTCCGATCCGCCTTCCTACAGGATCCTCAACCTCTCAGACTCTCTCGCTTCAAGGATCAACTCGTCGCCTCCCTCGACATCGCTCTCAACCATGCCCTTCATCAACCCGTCAGTCTCTCATCGGCTATCCGGACGCCTGCCTCTCTACTCTCACTCGGTACGCCCTCCCTAGCTTACCCTCAACCTCACAACTCCTCCTACTTTCCTCACCAAGTCCAATCAACCCCCGATCCACCTCGTCAACCTGTCCTCTTCCCCCTCAAGCTAGAGAGAAAGGTATCTATCCCTCTCTCTCTCTCTCTCTCTCTCTCCCCTCACCCTCTCTTGACCCTTCCCAACTCGTCCCTCCTAATCCTTCCTCGAACCCCTCCCCGTGTTTCCTCATAGCGATCTCGGGAGCGATTGGATGGTGAGCGTAGCTCTCATCACCCCAAGGCAGCCCGATCCGATGGATCCACTCACTCCTCAGCCGCAGTCCTCTCCAGGCGGACTTCTCAGGTCGCTATCAGCTCTCCCCCTGGCTCGGCCTCCAACCCTAGTATCTCGAACGAGTTGACCATCTGCGGTCTACTAAGTCCTTCCAGTTCTGCTGATCCTCCCCCCCAACCACCGATCCCGACCAAAATCCATCCATCCCATCTCACCCACACCCCAGCTACCGTCAATCCTCTCAAACCTCAATTCGTCGACCCAAACCATCATCCCTCGAACCCTTATTCACTCTCTCAATCCACTCAGGCCTCTTGCGATCCTTTCCCCCCCAAGCCTCCCTGCGAATCGCCCAATACCCTCCATCTTCCCTCGACTCGTTACCCGATCCCTGAAACCCCGTTGACATCACCCCAGGATTTTTCGATCCCATCGGCCAGTGATGATCAACGTTTGAAAGCCTTGATATCATCCCATCCGAACCCCTCACTCAACCATCAACCCGATCCCAGTCTGGGCCCCAACGAACGTCTCCAAGTCATCTTGGGTCCGTCTTGACTTCTGCTCGAGGGCTCCGGATCCGTTGGGAGCGTATCGTCTTGAGGATCAACTGATGATGATCAGGTTTGTAGACTCTATCGAGGCACGATCGACGGTCGAAGAGACGAATACGTTGAGAGTTCAGTTCTCCGATATGATGACCGACATCTCCTATCCAACTTTACCCGATACCCAACCGATCGACCTGGCTTCTTCATCTTCGAACCTCGACCTCACTCAACCCGCTCCATCATCAGCCGCTGGTGGCTTGAATCCATCGAATCTGGTCGAACCTTCCGAATCCCAAGTCGATCCAACCAAGGTCCGAGTCATCGATCCAGGTGATCGGGATGATCGGGATGATCGAGTGGGTAAGTTGAATCTTATCCATCCTTCGCAGTCATATCCGATCATCGGAGAAAGTCTCACCACCGGAAGATTGGGATCAAACCGGCCGTTCGCTCGATCATCGATGGTCTCGTGGCGAACCTTGGCCTCATCATCGAATCAATCGATGATGAATAGTTTGACTGAGCGCTTGCTTTCTAACTCTTCAGGTTCTCCACCCACTAGGGCCTCTCCAAGCTCTATTCGAACCCTTCAGAAATCGCCACCCACCGAATTCCAATCTCATCATCATCATCATCATCATCATCATCATCAAGCCGATAGCCCAAAGCTTGACCTAGGATCCCTATCGGACTCACTCAATAACCAATCCGCCTTTTCCATCTCCAAGACCGAGGAGGATCCCACGGATCAGACCTTGGGTCATGGTCTCATCAATCAGGAACTCGTCAAGCCACCCATCGGTTTACTGTCCTCAGAACAGTCATCCGATCATCATCGTCACCCACCAGCTCACGAACCCTCAAGCCAATCCAACCGATCTCGAGCAGGAACGATGGATTCGACTCGATCATCCGTTCACGCCTTATTTGCCGAACTGGAAAGCCCCACGAAGGAGACCCAATCGACCACCCAGTCGAGAGATCTGGTCATTCAACTACCTCTACCCGGCACCTCTTTCCGATCGACTCCCTCCTCTACTCTCGCTACCCCCGTCGACGGTCCCATCTTTACCTCATCCTCAACTCCCTATCCTACTCATCCACACGACGATCAACAGACTTTACTCTCTCAACCTCCTCGGGTCCCCTCGCCCCCTGTCAATAAACAAATGGGAGCCGCCAGTGCCGGGGTGAGTGACGAACTGGCGGCCCAATTCGAGCCCATATTCACGAATTGGTTGGGTAGGCTATGTTCGGACTGTAAGTAATCGGTACATGCTCCCCCCCCCCCTCCAAAAAGATCAATAAATAAAGGTTTTCCTCACATCCTGCGAGGAAGAAACGTGCGAGAAAGAAACACCCATCAAGATCCCGTCTAAAAGCTTGACTAGTCGTCACAAGATCTATGATTCGTAGGCCCCCCTGTTGATTCCCTCCCCCACCTCGTATGTTTTAGTGGACATGAAGGATTCAAAAGGAGAATCGATCCATCAAACCTTGATGGCCCGGAAGATGCAGCGATTAGAAGAGAGTGCAGATTTCAGGCCGTTCAAGTTTAGAATCCAGGCCTTTACGAATTCCTTCTTTGAGGAGTTGGTTCGTCATGGCTTTAATGAAAAGGATCTGCCCATGAAAAAAGTCGGCCATCACTTCTCGTTCTTCGGTTTTAACCATCCAAAACTAGAACGGGCGAAAGCTTATTCAGACTGCGTAACCCTTCAACATATGACAGGTTCGACAATACCTTTGGTCTCAGTCTTGTATTTCTCGGTTTAACGAAGAGGGTAAGAAAGCCAAGTAAGTTCGACGCCAACCCATCATGATGACGACTTGGATCATTCAAAAAAAAAAAAAAAAAAAAGCAGCGTCCCACTCGCTGATCTATATCTTCAAAACCTCGAGTAGATCCAAAGGGAACCACGTCTGGCATATTGAGGCTCAAAAGATCTCAAGCGGTCAATGGAACTTTTTACATTTTCAACGTAAAATCATCGGCCCACCGCCATCTGAGGCCTACGTGGGCCTGAAGTATGTTTGGACAGCCAAGATTTGGGACCCTCAATGTTCGGCTCAAAACATGAAAGCCGTCTTTACATCACCCGAGTTACCACCTTGGTTATCTTGGAGGGGTAATGTACTGAGTGGAACTCCCGGGCCTGAAGCCGTTGGCCTCGAGTATGAGATCGTGGTGATTGCTACCACGAACTACACTTCTCGGCGGTCATCTCTCAATCTCAAGTTCAAGCTTTCAGTCAAGTCATCGGAAGAGATGGGTAAGCTCGAGCTCGGGGGGGGGGCGGGTTCCATCCTCCCATCTCACTTCCCCTGTCATTATTATTCTTGATGATTTAACCATGTGACCGATGGTGATGATTTTTATTTTTGTGGGAACTCCTGACTTTCAAACCTTCGTACAGATTTAATTCAGAGATCCTCTGGTCAGGAGGAATCGATGCCGGTTTCTCAATCGGATTCAAATCCTCATTCCAGTTCCTTCGAACAAGCCTCGTTCGAAGATACACCTCACCAATCACCCGACGAGCCTTCCAAGCTTTCTGGAGCCCGGTCGGCCCCGGGTACTATGATCAGTGGAGGATTATTACCTGACTCAGTCGATGCTTCTAAATCCAATCAACCTCCTTGCCTCTCCCGTAATGATTCGGATGATAATCTCACGACCAGTCCTCGTTCTTTGGAAGATCTATCTAGACAGTCCTCATCCGATCAAGTCCTGACAGGCGTCAATCTGATGGGTGGTTTTGTGGTCACCTCTAAGGAGGCCGACCGACCCGAGTTTGATTCGGCGAACGCTGCCAATATCTTGCAGGGGATGAATCAACCGACCACGGATGCCGTCGTCAATGCGCTAGGTCAATTCAACAAGGTACCCCACCCCGGATCATGTCAGCCGCCGATTGAATTGAGATCCAGTCATTCGTTGAACCTCAATCTAAACCAGTCTATCACCCTGGGATCGACCCCTGTCCAGGTTAACCTCATGAGTAGTCAGAATCAAATCGGTGGCCTAGCCGACTTGGGTATCATGATCACTGCTAATCCACCATCTCAGTTGCTCAACGACATCCACCCATCCGTGTCGACGACGACGACGACGACGACGACGACGACCCATCCTAACCCTGATGTCGTTAAGATGGACTCGGATTCGATCGATCGAGCCGGCCTATTAGAACAGATGATGAATCCTACGAACCTGATGAGACAACCACCACCACCCACACGAGCCGAGGAGGTCGAAGTCGTCAGATCGGTGGATCTTAGTCGTCCGAATTCGGAACTGATCACTGGAACGAACTGTTTACCATCACCCGTGATCGGAGGGACGACGACCGAGGGGGTGATGACGATGGAGGAATCGAATCAGAGGACTCTACGAGCAGCTGAAGATCTCGTTGCCGCCGCTCAACATCAAGCGGCCGTCGCTCTCCATTTGGAACACGAGGCTAGATTGCAGACGGTCCGAGATAATCTGATGAGTGCCGATGCCGTGATCTCGGGTTCGGCGGGTGATTTGATTCGCGAGGCGATCGTCTCGGATGATCCGATCGCCCGGCAATTCGCGAGTGATGTGCTTGCTCCGATGGCGACCACCCCTTCCACCGGTTCGACTCACTCGACGACGGCCATCACCTAAGGAGAAGAGCAACCACTCTTTGGATGATCGTCGTCGCTACTCGAACGAGCTCGATCGTCCTCATGGCAAGAGTCATCTCTTTATGGTCGTCACGTGTGTTGATCGAGTCATACATCACATGTTAGGGAAACGTTTTCTGATCGGATGATGGAATTTGGATTGGAGGTGATCATCATCCCCCTTGGGTGTTGAGTTTGCTTCTTTTTTTTTTTTTTTTTCCCGTCATCGAAAAAAAAAGCAGCCTGAGATTGGTTCTGATTTGAGCGCGTTTCAACCGATCTGCTCGATGAAGAGTTTGACGTCATGCATGACGACTATCGCTCTGCCATTCTGACTCTCCGCGAGGAGTTTGTCAATCAAAAATAGAAAATCGATCAGTACAACACTTGATCGCCGTCGTGATCGTCGTTTGTCTCTGTTTTTATCCCCCCCTTTTTTTTTCTTTGGTTGTTGTTGGTATCCCTTCTTGATTATTACCTCTTGTATTCTCCTCCTGCGCATCCCTCATCACTCGTCGATCGTTTTTTTTTTCTCAAAAAAGAAAAAGGAAAAAGAATCTTATCCATATCTTATACACTAACTATCCATATCTATGTGCAACCCATGCACCACTCTCGACCCCGTCGTCGTGCATTATATATATGATATATGTACATGTCTATTCAGGTTTATTTATTATTATTCTATGACGATCTTGTTCTCCTATCCATTCACACTCGCCCATTCCCCTCTTATCTTGCCTTTCGCTCTTCTCACTCGTTGACGTTTCCATCCCCTCTCTTACACTTACCCTTACTCATTCCTCTCGATCGATTCGATCCTAGATTTCGATTTTTATCATGGGTACTTTTTTCTTTGATGATGATTGATGATCATGGTTTGGTTTAGTATCGATATGTTGGTTGGTGTCACTCTCGTTCGTTATTGATCGCTTCATTCAATCTTGCTCTGGCTGTTTGTCCTCGGTTGGGGGTTTGGGTTTGGGTGAGATAGAGGAGACCCAGTGACACCTAAAACAAAAAAAAAAGTATTATATATATTTATATATAAATCCCAATTCCTCTACCGAACTCTCCCTCATTCAGGTTCCACACACCCACGCACCCTTTCTCTCTCTCTCTCTCTCTCTCTCTCTCTCTCTCTCTCTCTCTCTCTCTCCCTTGCTCCTTGCGCACGACCTTACTTTCACTTGCTCATCTTCTCTTTGACTTCGATCCTCATCCACCTTCTGGTTCTTCCTCTCGTCTCGTGATCCGTGCTCTCGTACTCCTGCTTTTGCTCTTCTGCATCTTCGTTTTTTATTTTTTATTTTTTCGCTACCCGTTGCACCACCACTCCCCCTTTTTTTGTTTTCTTCTCTCTCTCTCTCTCTTCCCCCCCCTTTTTTTCCCCTTCCTCGTTATCTCTTCCTCGCTCATACGCACGTACTTATTACATGCTCGTACATACTCTCTCTCACCCCCCCCCCCTCTCTCTCTCTCTCTGTTTCAAAACAAATCAATAAAATGAGAACGAGAACGAGAAAAAAGAATTCGAAACTCTGATCAGGTCGATTGGGATCGATCTCGAGCTCAAGTTTCTACATCGAGCTGGGATGGACTCTAGGTGTGCCTCTTCCCCTCAGTCCCCTCGTCTTCGCCGACCCACCATCTCCCCCTCTTTGGTCGTTTTTTTTTTTTTTTTTTTTTTGGACGGGACGGGAAGCGGGGAGGGAGAGGGTCGGGACGTTCGAAGGTGGGGGAGGTGGGCACGAGTGGTTTCCTTCTCGTTCTTGTCATTCAACAGGGCGCCGGATTGATCATCCTTCATTCATTCATGGTCGTACCGAGTTTAAACACCCCAAGAGAGTTGTGAGAGGTGTGAGATGTAGGTAGGGGGGGTCTAAGTAGCTCGACACTCGTTCCGAAAGATGATGAAGATACGAGGTGGAAGAGAAAAAAAAAAAGAAGAGAGAAGATCGATAGATAAAATTATATGATGAAAAAAAACGAAAGAAATTGCAAGCTTGAGATCAAGAAGGGGGTTTGGATGGATGGATCGAAGAGAGTGGATACGGGGACTTGAGGTGGGTAGGTATGCATGAATCCGATCAGCGTTGGGGGCAGGCTGGGATGGGGATCCGACTGAGTGATGGGACCGACGTTTGATGGAGCTCAATCTTAAAAATACTCGTGGAGACTGTATGCAAGGTAGGGGGAGTGAGAGAGGTGGGGTAGAAGAAGATGGGGTAGATCCAACGAGGTCGGGGCTACCGTCGTACGAATCAACCCGTCCTGAATCACCCATCGATCGACTTGTGAGCGTTGGTGAGTATAGGGGTGGGGGTGGGGGTTGGGGTCGGGGTCGGATGATGAGCAACCAACCACCATACGTGAGTGATTGAGAGTCAGAGGGTGAGTGAGTGAGAGTCAGAGGGTGAGAGTTTTTCAGGAAAGGGAGTTTAGTTGGAAGTCAGTCAGTCATCAGTCGAGTGAGAGCTCCTCCAACCCTGATCCCGCCCCATCTGCCTGGATCTTCTCAACCTCAAAGCCTGGGGTCAATCCTGATGAAGGATGAGTACCAGGATGACCTCGTGGGACCCAATTCCGATGACCTCTTAAGACAAAACACACACACACACACTCTCTCTCTCTCGATCCTCTTGAGATCCAAGGTTCCTCTAGACGACGATACAAGACTCGTGAATCGAGTTCGAAGATCCTAGATCGAATGGAACTTAACCAACCCACCCACTTTAACCCAAGCACCCGCCCGATCTCTCAAGTCCTCGTCGATCTCCGTCGGTCTACAAACGAACGTCTTATCATCATCGATGATTCAGATGATGACGATAGATGAATGAGATCGAATTTTGAATCCTGATCGGTAAGTTATCTAATCTGCTGACCCTCGTTCGGAACCACACCGATCGATCATCAACCGTCTTGAACATCCTGGATCTTCATGACCCCTACCTGATCGCTTCCTCTAGCCTCGAGCGATTCGTCGTCTTTGGGGTCCACCTAACAGAAAATCCCGAGCTAAAAGAAGCTTCTTGAGGCTTCCTAAGCTTTCAACTCTCCTCTCATGGGACGAGATCGGACATGAACCTGACACTTTGGTCCGTACGAAAACCTAGCGTCATCCTCACATCCTCTCCACAGCCTCTCTCCCTCTCTCCCTCTCTCTCTCTCTCTCCGGTCAAAACTATTCAACTCCCACCCCCCCCCCCTCCCGGTTTTTTTGGGTCGCCTCGATATCTCCCTTCGACCTCACCCGTCGCTTGCGGACACCGAACACTTGAGACCTTGAGATTAAGTTGCGCGTCACGTTCGAGATCATTGGCAAGATCAAACGTGAGGTTAAGCCTATCTATGACATCGACCCTTCGTATGACTCCAAACGGGGCCTTAGTCTTTGGAGGTAGATCGAGAATCTTGATGGATCTTGGAGGATCAGTTTTGGTTGGTTGGCTATCAGGAACGGATATGAGATTTTAACCATTTGTTCGTCGGTTTGTCTTTCGGTCTTGGGTCTTGGGTCTTTCTCTCTCTCTTCTTCTTCTTCTTCTTCTTCTTCTTTTTTTTTTTTTTTTTGGAAGGGGGAGGGGGAGTGGACGTTTGAGTGGATTGAAATGCTGAACGATTGTAAATTTGATGAATTGAATTTGAATTTGATTTGTGAGATTCGAATGGGATGATTCGAGATGAGTGAATGGGTCTTTGGGGGATCAGATCGATCGAGAAATCGATCTGAAAAAAGATTGAGGATCTTGAGTACTGTGGGTTGATATCAGCCTATCAAGAATTTTTTATTTTTTTATTTTATTTTATTTTATTTTTATTTTATTTATTTTTTTTAGGTCCAATCCATCCTAGGGCCCGTTTGCATCTGCACACGAGCGTCATGAATCAATGTATGACAAACCTTGCAAATCCTCATGAGCGCTTTTGCTCGTTTATCACGTATAACGCGCATGACCAAAAAGAAGAAAAAAAAAAAAAAAGGGTCCAGGTGCGATTGGCATTCCCAACAGGTCATGTAATCGGAGACTAGCACTAGCAAGCGCCATTGCGTTCCCAAACAACTTACTATCATCAGTTTCAAGAAAACTAACCTCTATTATTATTATTATTATTATTATTATTATTATTATTATTATTTTATTTTTCCTTTCATAATTCTTGTCCAAATTTTCAGAGTTTTTGTTCTCTGTTTTAATTCATTCAACCTACGGTTTCAAGTGATGATTGTCCTCTATAATCCAGCATTTTTTTTTTTTTTTTTTTTTTTGTCCTACTTTTGACTAATTTTAGTCTCATGGGTGAGGTTGATGAGGCAAGGATTTAGTGGATGGATTGATGGATTGAAGTTGAGGATGGGATGATTCTGATTACTTGATGATGTAGACCATTTGGTTGATTACCCCTCTCTTTCTCTCTCTCTTTTTTTTTTTTTTTTTTTTAAACAAAAAAAAATTGGATTTTTTTTTTGTTTTCAATCCATGTATTTATTTTTGGATGTGCTGAAGAGGATTGAAAAGGATGATCTTCAGTTCAAGATGAAGGGGGGTTCCAGAACATCCCTTGTTGGAAAGACTGGAAAATCTTGCAAGAAGGCAAAAAAGGATTTGTCCAAGGTCTTATGCTATAATTGTCAGAATAAGGGGCATTATGCTAAGGATTGCAAGGAGGCCAAGAAGAGGAAGAAGTCCAAGTAGAATGACAAGGAGGTCAATCTCACTACTGAAAACGTTGCAATGGTGGTGTTTGATGGTCCAATAGAAATGGTTGTTGGGGAAGAAGGTCCCAAAAAAAAGGCCAAAATTGATGAGGATCAAGAAATGGATTTGATTGATTATGAAGTGAGTAATCTTAACCTCAAAGATGAGAACTTATCAGTGACTGATAAAGCTTCTTTCCTATTAGGAGTATTGAAGGAGAATGTTCTTGCTTTGATTGATTCTGGCTGTACAGATCACATGTTCTTTGAACCAAATTTATTTTCAAATCTTAGTGATTATGATGGAGTTTTAAATATTGGTCAGAAAGGCAGAACAATTCAAATTAAAGGAATTTGAAAATTTATTCTTGCAAATCACTTTGGTTCAAAAATTTCTTTTGAGAAAGTGTTCTATGTACCAGAGTTGCCTTATAACCTTGTGTCCCTTGGAGTGTTGTGGAAAAAAGGTTTCCAGATTTGTTATCCTAAAGAAGATAGGTTTGTTATTGATATGAATGGGAGAACTGTCGTTAGTGGAAAGGTTTGGAACAAGCTTTTGTGTGCAAGCTTGTTCAAAATCTCAGCTTTTAGCACTGTTGCTCACAATAGAAGTGGCCATAAGGTAAAGGAAAGCAACTGTGAGAGTTGTACCTTGGGGGCTAAGACTAGAAATGTGTTCTCAAATAGTAGAGATTGCACTGATGTTCCTAGAGAGGAATTTTCCATTGATTTGGTAGGGCCATTCACACCAGAGTCCCTTGGTGGGGCAAGATAATTCATCAATTTAGTTGATACTGCAACTAATTATGTTTGGGTTAAACCAATTCAATCTAAGGATCAGACCACAGAGGAGGTTTCTGTAATCTTCAAGGTCTCAAAACAGAATGGTCTAATGAAGGAGATCAAGAGGGTTATCACCAATGGAGGTGGTGAATTTTTGAGTAAAGAATTTGAGAGGTTATTGAAAGATTACGGTATCATTCATATAGTCACTACTGCAAGTACTCCACAAAATAATGGAATAGTTGAGAGAATTAATAGGACTTTACTGGACAAGGTCAGAAATATTATGTCTCAATCTGGTCTACCAAATTTCTTATGGGCTGAGTTGATGTGTAAAGTCTGTCTGTTGCATAACATTGTAAGTGTTAATGGGAAGAGTCCTCATTATCAGTTTTGGAAGTTGTACCCCAAAACATCACCCCTAAGAACAATTGGTTGCTTGGTGTATTATAGTGTCCACCATAATGAGATGGTTGGAAAATTAGACCCTAGAGCCAGAACAGGGGCACTTGTAGGCTATGATTTAATAAGTAAATAGTATAGGATCTATTGTTCAGGGACAAGAAAGGTTATCCATAGTAGGGATGTAAAATTTGATGAAAGTACCTTTCCACTCAAAAGGAGTGAAGATGTTGTTGTGAATAAGTCACAGCAAGAAATAGAATTAGCAACTATCTCACCAGCAAAGGCTGAGGAACATGTGGTTCCAGAAGATGAAGAGATGGCAGAGGTGCCACAAGAGGGTTCAGTGCCCGCTTCAGGGTAGTCTGTTAATTTGGAACCTGATGAGCCTCCACCTCCAGTTTGAAGGAGTGGTAGGGTTAGAGTACCAGTTGATAGGTACAGAGAATGGAAGTCCCATTATGCTGCTGCAGGATATGAGGAAGATACATTTCAGGAACAGTGTATGCTCAATGATGTCCTGGAGTTGAGTTCAGAAATGGGTAACAGGGTTAACCCAAATAGTGTTGAGATGTTGACATCAGTGTCTTATATTTGTCTTTCATTTTCTATTATTATTATTGTTCCTCATTTCTTTTTTATTTTATTTTATTTTATTTTGACTGCTTGACTCTACCCACTTGCGCTATGAGATGCGCCATCTGGTTGCTCTCTAAGATGCACGGTCTGGGTGTATGCATAACACTTATTCCCTACCCAATATTCATTCACCTTCACGGCGCAAGGCAAGAAGTATTTAGTTGAGAATTCCAAGGAACCGGAGATGAAGGGACTCGTCAACTTTCTTCTTTTTTTTAACATTGAAGTGCTTTAAAAGATCAATTTTCCCAAATCCAACAGCTCAACAATCCAGCACATCCACAAAGAACGGACTTTCACCTGAAGCTTGTGGTAATTTGATGCAATCTCTTTCTTAACAAACATGAATTCTTCTTTCCTTCTCCTAACCTTCTCTGTTTGCTACTTTAAAGGTATTGAGTCTTCTCAATCCTTCTCATAGCTCCAGATTTTGACATTGTAATAGCTGGGTATGAACATTCTCATCTCCATTACTCTTATTTCACCGCATCTCTAATAATCCTGTATGTAGTTGCTGATTTCCATTCATATCAAGAAAACTAGGCTCAACACAATTAACAGTCAAAAGCAATATCATAACATAACCTCAACCAGACAACCAGCATGTCTGAATCATTAACAGCAACAATCCTTAAAACTGCCATTGAAGCCATTCCTCTTCTCACCATGGATAACTTTTCCATCTGGCGCAATCAAGTGGTGAATATGATGGATCTACAAGAAGATCTTTACGTTAAACTTACCAGGAAGAGACTAGACTCTTCAGGAAATCACATTGGACTTAGTCATATGGAAAACATAAGGATTAGAACCATTCTTACCTTCAAGCTAGACACCTTGGTTCAAGCCAACATCATAAATCCCAAAACCAAAAAAGATGCTCATCTTATATGGACAAGTATCAATGAATATTTTGCGTCAAATCACGCCTCAAACCAAGCAAGAATCTTTAAAGAATTTCTTAGGACCCCTTTCTCTGCTTCAAATGTTATGGGCTTCATAACCAACACAAAAACAGCAATCTCAGAACTTCACAAAGTAGGAATAGATCTGCCGTCTGATATTATAGCCTATCTCATCTTGGAAAAATTGCCATCCTCAATGGATACGGTTGTAAAACAAATCACCCACTCAGATAAGAAAGTTACCCCGGATCATGTTCTTGACCATCTCAGACTCTACCACAACAACCGCTCCCTAGGAAATGTTTCAACCAGCAAGAATAAAAAAGAAGATTTCAACTCCGTCTCTTTTTTTAACAAGGAGATCAAACCCTGCAAAGACAACTGGCACAATCCTAGGGCCGCTCACCCCAAGGGTTGTTGTTGGAAGCTCTATCCACAGCTCAAACCAAGCTTTCCAAAAAAGAAGAAGAAGTTGGAAGCCAATGAATCCAATGGTTCCGCGACAAGTGTTAGATCATTTCATTCCACTTTCTCTCAGTCATTGCTCTACCAATCATTTGTCCTCAACTCCGGTTCATCTACACACATGGTGTCTGATGAAATTTTTTTTGATCATCTAGACAGATCACAATGCCGCTTAATCTCTACTAGCTCTGGGCTGGACAGTCTCAAATACTCTGGAAAAGGAACCTTATCAGTAACTGAAAAGAAGGGACATAGAGTGATATTATCAGATGTGTTATATGCTCCGCGTTCAACAGCCAATCTCCTTTCACTTTGATTCTTATTATTGGACAGATTCTCTGTTGCATTTCTTGTTGAAAAGGTAGTACTAAAGAAAGGAAGTTGGGCTGCTTTAGGGTATTATGAATGTAATATACCAATCTTTCATCTTCATCAAGGGTCATCTAATCATTTCTCTCATTTAAGTCAAGAAGAGATTCTTCATAAATCTCTGGGTCATGTCAGTTATCATTGGAGCAGACACAAGCTTGGTATCAAAGTATCTAAACCTAAGGAGTGTATTGCATGCGCGGTTAGCAAAATTACTCAAGCGTCCTTCACCTCAAAACATAAACGTGCCAAAAGACTGTTTCAAGAGTTGCACTGTGACCTAATAGGTCCAATCAAAACAAGAAGCATCTCTCATGACTCCTACATACTAACGATTGTTGACAGCTGTACAAGATTTGTTGCAGCCATTCCAATTAAAGACAAGAGTCAAACCGGGTCTACTCTCTAATTTCTGATCAATATGGAATCAAAACGGTTTGGCTATTTTCCAATGAACTTGCACTCAGATAGGGGAACAGAATTTTTTAATGAGTCTATGAAAGCATTTTGTCAAGCAAACAACATCAAGCAAAGATTTTCCAATCCCTACACTCCCAAGCAGAATGGATTAGCCAAGAGATACAACCAAACAATTCTTGAGTCTCTTCCAACAATTCTCTTTGACTCAAAACTCTCCAGAAAATACTGGAATATAATAGTTAAAGCTTGCACTCTTGTTATTAATCAATTTCCATCTCACAGATCCAAGGAATTGCCGTACAAACAATTCAAGGGGAGGAAGATTGAGTTGAGTTATTTCCACCCCATTGGTAATCCTGTAACCTACATTTTTGGTGATAAACCCTCTTTGACAAAGCTTGAACCTTGAGGAGCATTCAGGAGAATAATAGGATATAATTAGGAGTTGCTCTCTTATAAAATACTGACACAGGATAACCGGGTCATTGACACAAAGAGCATCAAAATTTTAGATTTTGATACCTGCCTTACGCCGTCCACTAGCAATGTTGAATTTGTAATAGAAGAAGAAAATCAAGGGATCTTTGCTGGAGAGTTGAATCCAACCTCTTCTCTGAACAAAAGGTATCTGAGGGCTCAGAAGAGTCCACTCATCATCTTGAAAAAGCTCTGTCTGAAGCTGATGATTCTGCTGACACCACAATTCAGCCTGATCCCAATTTTGCAACGTTTCCAACAGTGAATTGACCAGACTCCATGTCAGTGAATAGATACAATCTACAAGAAAGGACAGAAAAAGTCAGGCCAGCTCAGTATTCACATCTTAACAGGACAAAGAAAGATCCATTGTACTGGAAGGACTCACGCAGCAGCAAACTAAATGACATCAAACGTCAAGATGTCTGGGAGGATTGTGATGTAATTCCTGATCATTTTCTCAGAACTATGTGGGTTGATAAATTAAAACCTACCACTGACTTAACTCCTGAACAAAAAAAAATCTAGACTGTGTATCATGGGCAACTTGCAAACTTCAGGAATCAACTTTGGAGAAACATTTTCCCCCACAGGGAAGTTCACCTCTTTACTCATCTTGCTGATCCATGGAATCAGTCGTGGGCTGCAGATAAGACAATTTGATGTCAAGGCTGCGTTCTTATTTTCCCACTTAGATGAAGACATATACATCCTGAAGCCAGAAGAACGCGTTTGCAAGTCTCGTTTCCTGAAATTGAAGAAGTCCTTGTACCGTTTAAGACAGGCACCGTCAAACTGGTTCAAAACATTGACAACCTGGTTAGAGTCCATTGACAATTGCAAGTCAAACTCAGATCCTTGCTTGTACATTCACCATCTCAAGTGTTTGTCTTTTTTTTCACGTAGATGATCTGGTGGTGGTAGGAGAGGTGGATCATTTTGAAAATCTGTTTCTGGAACGTTTTCCAAGATCCTCGGCTCATGAGCTAGATATTGTGCTGGGAATAAATGTCACGTTAACCAAAGGACAAATAGGTCTGAATCAGTCTTCTCTGATTGCCAACACACTTGCGGAGCTGGATCTAACATCTTGTTGGCCTGTGGGCACGCCTCTTATGCCCGGTTTAAGATTGACACAAGCCACGGACAAGGACTGCAAAGAGTTCAACAAATTGAACATTAACTTTCAGAGATTTACGGGAATTCTAAATCATCTTTTGTGCAGAAATCGTCCTGAATTGTCTGCGGCAGCGTCTCTGTTATCAAGATTCAATCAAAGACCCGGTCTCTCTCATTGGAGAGAAGTTCTCCATGTCTGGAAGTATCTAGCTGGAACGGCTCACCTCGCACTCACTCTTCATCCAAAAGAGGGTCATCATCAACTCCAGGTCTATTCAGATTCCACTTGGGCGGACAAACCGGATACGCGACTCTTTCAATTGGGTTTCCTGGTGACATGACTGGGGTGTCCTATTGCGTGGAAGAGCCAAAAGCATAATAGCATCACCTTATCAACCACCAAAGCCAAGTTGAATGCCCTCACTGACAGTGCGCAGGAGGCATTGTGGATACAATCAGTCGTGGAGGAAGTTTGTAAGAAGACTCCAGCACCTACAAGGTTTCTCATTGACAACAAAGGATTTCTGGACAAAATCAAACATTTTGGGTCTAACTCAAAGACGAAGCACATTGACATGAAGCTCAAATGGCTTCGCAGTCAATACACCAATAGCGGACTACTTGTACATCTCATTAGCTCCGGGGACATGGTGGCCAACGCACTCTCCAAGCCTACAAATAGAACCATGCTCAATTTACTCAATCAAAATTGCCTTCAGTGATTGACATCAAATTCCAGGGGGACATTGAGACGTTGACACATCAGTGTCTTATATTTGTCTTTCATTTTCTATTATTATTATTGTTCCTCATTTCTTTTTTATTTTATTTTATTTTGACTGCTTGACTCTACCCACTTGCGCTATGAGATGCGCCATCTGGTTGCTCTCTAAGATGCACGGTCTGGGCGTATGCATAACACTTATTCCCTACCCAATATTCATTCACCTTCACAGCGCAAGGCAAGAAGTATTTAGTCAAGAAGTCCAAGGAACCAGAGATGAAGGGAATTGTCAACTTTCTTGTTTTTTTAACATTAAAGTGCCTTAAAAGATCAATTTGCCCAAATCCAACAGCTCAACAATCCAGCACATCCAAGAAGAACGGCCTTTCACCTGAAGCTTGTGGTAATTTGGTGCAATCTCTTTCTTAACAAACACAACTTCTTCTTTCCTTCTCCTAACCTTCTCGGTTTGCTACTTTAGAGGTATTGAGTCTTCTCAATCCTTCTCATAGCTCCAGATTATGAAATTGTAATAGCTGGGTATGAACATTCTCATCTCCATTACTCTTATTTCACCGCATCTCTAACAATCCTGTATGTAGTTGCTGGTTTCCGTTCATATCAAGAAATCTAGGCTTAACAAATAGCTTTGGCCAAGCTGTGAATTCTGATCAGAAGGCCAACTGGAAGAGTGCTATTTTTGAGGAATTTGATTCTCTAGAAAATAATAGTTTCTTCAAAGTGGTTAAGCGGGATTCTGTTCCAAAAGGAAAGACCATTGTGGGGTCTAGATTGGTGTTAAACAAGAAGTTTGAAACAAATGGAGTTTTGAAAAGATTCAAAGCTAGATGCGTTGCACAGGGCTTCAAGCAGAGAGAGGGTATTGATTACCAAGAAAATAACTCACCAACTGGAAGGCTGTCCACCTTCAGGTACATCATTTCTCTGGCAGTGGAGTTGGGAGAATAAATCAGACAAGCTGATTTTGTAACAGCATACTTGAATGCAAAACTTGGAGAGGAGGAGACTTTTTATATTTCAATCCCTGATGGTTTTTGTGAATGGTTAGTAGAGACTAAACCAGAAACCATGAAGAAAATCTGTGTTAGAAGTTTTCTTTCAGCAGATAAAGGGGAATATGTCCTCAAGCTGTGTAGATCCCTTTATGGATTGAAGCAATCAGCTAGATAATGGTATAATACCGCAAGTGAGAAACTGATACAGATTGATTTCAAGACGTCTGAGGCCAACCCTTGTCTCTTTATAAGAAAGGATAAAATTTTGTTTGTGTGGGTCAATGACAGTATCATTATTGGAAATGGTAAAGAGAGAGTCATGGAGACACTCAAAAAGGAATTCAAGATAAAACATCTTGGTCTTGTGGAACAGGTTCTAGGAATGAAAGTCAGTAAGAGCAAGAATGGTATTAAGTTAGACCAGAGCCATTACGTGGCAGCTCTTCTTAAGCAATATGGCTTATAGGATGCAAAGGAGTTTGGTACTCCCATGCATTCAAACATTTGTTAAGAGAAGTCTACAGATGAGGAGTATCTGGAGTTTGTTCAATCTGGTAATGACTACAGGTGAGCTATTGGATCACTTAATTATTTGAAGCAGTTTACAAGGCCCAATATTGCTTTTGCAATTGGTGTCTTGTTGCAACACTTAGAGAAGCCAAGAATGAGGCATTGGTCAGCCTTTAAGAGAGTTATGAGGTATCTTAAAGGAACGCACAGTCTGGGACTGTTGTTTACAAAGTCAGAAAAATTTGATTTGGTTGTTTATTCCAATGCAAGTTGGGCAGATGGTAACACCAGGGAATCAAAAAGTGGTTTTGTATTCTTCTTAGGTAAGAATATGGTGTCATGGATGTCCAAGAAGGTGTTGGCAATAAGTCTTTAATCAACAGAGGCTGAGTATAGAGCTTACTTAGCAGCTTCACAGGAAGCAAAATGGTTGAGAAAAGTCTTAGAGGATACACAAAACAAGGGTTTGCGTTGTTGTATTCTGATAACCAGAGTGCCATTGTGTTGGTGCAAAACCAAGTGTTCCATTCAAGAACAAAACATATCAATGTTCACTATAACTATATTTGCAATGCAGTTAACTGCAAGGAGATTGTGTTGAGGTACATGCCCAATGGAGCAATGATTGTGGATATCTTGACTAAGGCTTTAGATAGGAACAAGCATCAAGGCTTTGTGACTAATATGCCGCTGTCCCCCCTTTTGGATTAAGGGGGTGTGTTAAAATTTGTATTCACTTACGCGTGTGCTACATATAAGTGTAATCCAAATGTGATGCACATATGGGCCTCTCTGGCCCATTGGACACTCACACGGACCATACGGGCCTTTGTGGATGTCCCTGATTTGGGGAATCTGGCCTCAACATGTGTGAAACAGGCTCATTGGTACACGGGCCCTAACGGGCCCGGTGGGGGATATGGGCAAGTACAGCCATATGGGCTTTGATGGGCGTAATTGGGCCCAAGGTTTATTTTGGACATACTTGGCCAGACGGGCTGGCCCGCCAAAGTATGTTTTACTTAGTTTTTGGGCTTGGGGCGGCCCATTGGGGCCGCCGCCTGTGTCTCAGCCTGGTTGGGGCTGCAGCCCGCGTCGTGGCCCTCTTGGGGCCGCTGCCCATGTTGCGGCCCGCTTGGGGCCGCTGTGTTTGCCTTTGGCCCAATGGCCTGTGCGGGGCCGTTGTTGCGGCTGCTGTGCTGGGTGGCAGCCATGGGGCTGGTGGTCCTGGCTCCTCCCCCTCCCCTTGCTTGCCATTGCAAGGGGGAGGGGGAGGGCTGGCTTGTTGTAACCAGCCAGCAACCAGTTGCAAGGGGCAACCGGTCATGGTGGGGGGGACTTGATCACCCCCCCACCAAAAGAGGTGGCCAGGCAGGTTGCATTGAGGCAACCGGCGGTGGGGGGGAATTGACCACCCCTCCGCCATTGAAGGGGTGCTCTCCCCCCCCCTTTACCAAGGGGAGGAGCAAGGGGCTGGAGGGGACCTGACCACCCCCCAGCCCACTTATTGTAGCAACACCCTGGGGGTATCAACCCCCAGGGCCCCTGGTAGGGGGATTTGACCTCCCCCTCCAGGGATTTGAGAGAAAGAGGGGGGGTGGGCGGCATGTCCACTGGTTACACCCCCCAAGGTAAGATTTTGGTTGGACTCAGGTGAGTCCTGGGTCCCACCTGGCCCATATGAGGGGCCAGGGCTTTACAATTGCTGAGATAAGTAACAGGTCTGGTTTTAAGGGACAACCAGCCAGGGATTGAATAGCACAGGGACTGGTTCAGCCGCATTGAGGTGGAAACACCAGAAACAACAGGAATAGGCTGGTTGTAAGGCTACAGGGACTGATGCCATGTGGGCTGATGTAGCCCAAACCAAGTAACAAGGCCTGTAGAGCCTGTAGAGCTCTTTTGGGGCGGAAAATTTGCCTTTTGGCTTGTTGTATCATGGGCTCACAAGAGGCCAATCTTTTGTACTTCAGGAGCTCTTCTCCTTGCTGTTTTCCATCATCCATTCATCATCCAATCAAATTCATCAAAGATATCATCCAACGTGTTGCCCCATTTGTGAGAGCCCATAAAGCAATTATTGACACAAGGTGTCCAGCATTTCTTTTGCTTTAATTACTGCTCATTTGCCTGAGCTAATTGCTGGCCATAATTATAACAAGATATTGCAAACCTTAACCTAGTTTTATAGATTTATAGGATCATCAAATATTTAAATTCTAGATATTAGAAGTAATGAAAATGATAAGAATGAGGAGGTATCCAGGAGTAAGGCTCTGAAGGAGGTTGAAGGTTGAATCCTATAAGAGTAACACCAAAGGGGTAGGTGAGATGAGGAAGGTAGGCTGGGTTGGAATTCTTGTGCTGAGATGAAACCTATTGGAAGGGACAAACCAATAAGATTTAGTATACAAATTCCTTGAGGGGGATTAGTCCAGGAAAGGAAGAGAGGCCAGTATATGTGAGAGCTGAGAGGAGGCCTTGAGGAGGGATGGCTGGTGCTGGGGCTGGGATGCCCCATGGTACTTCATGCTGACCAATTGGGCTTGAGGCAGTGGCTTGAGTGATTGGGTAATGGGCCTGTCCAGAAAGGTGTGGCATGTACTGAACTGGGGTATGGGTTCTCCAGCCAGGAGTATGTAGTATGGGTGTACGGTATGTAGTTCTCATACCAGATAGAGTTGAAGGAGAGATGAGGATACACCAAGCCATAGAGAATAAGAGAAGTGTTGAGACTGAGGATGCTGAGGATGCTGAGGATGCTCAGATTGGAGAGTCAGAAAGAAGGATGAGTTGATTCCAGAGAAGAGATGAAGAAAAAGAACAAAGATATACAAAGTATTACTGAAAAGTGATAATGAGTAAAAGATATAAAAAATTCTTACCTGAGGATGCTCAGATTGGAGAGTCAGAAAGAAGGATGAGGAATGAATTCTTCTCTCTGACTTGAGATCTTTCCTCAGGTTTTTTATCCTTATCAGGTTTCACCGGAAACGGTGACATGTGAGTGAAGATGAGAATAAATATGAATAACAAACATGAGTGGGATTAAATCCGCACTTCTGGAGCCAAGATTCCTACATTAGATGGCAGTGGATCTATGAGATATGATAGAGATTACTGACGTGAATGAAAGGAAAAAGAGGAATGAAAAAGGGAAGAGATATAAGGAGAAGAATCTTGGGGAAAGTTACTCCAATACCCCCCCTTGCTGAGCACAGTCCAGAAGCCCAAAGCGGAGTTGATGAGAGCGTAGGAGAATGCAAGAGAGTGGCTTGGTGAGCATGTCAGCAAGCATGTTGTCAGTTGAGACATGTAGAACCGTGTAAACACCGCAACTGACACATTTGCGGATGAAATGATGCCAAGCGTCAATGTTTTTGGTGCAGGAGTGGTGCTTGGTGTTTTTGGAAAGTGCCTTGGCATCTTCATTGTTGACAAAGATTTTGAAGGGGGAGTTTTCTTGGAGATGGAGTTTGCAGAGGATGCTCCTTAACCACAGGCCCTCCTTGCACAAGTCCAACAGGGCTTTATATTCAGCCTCAGTGCTGGACAATGTGACCGTAGGTTGCTTCTTGGATTTCCAGGAGATGGCCCCAGAACCAATGAGGAAGGTTTAGCCTGATGTGGAGAATTGATCATCTTGGTCTTTGGCCCAGTAGGAATCCAAATGCCCATATAGATCAAAATCTTTACCACCTAGCATCATTCTGAGGGAGAAAGTGGAACGTAGGTAGCAGAGGAGTCGGATGGCAGCTTCCCAACGTGCCAGGGAGGGATCCTGCAAGAACTGAGAGAGTTTGTTGACGGAAAAAGAAATGTCAGGAAAGCTTCCCTGAGAGACCCATAGAAGCAAACCAATGAGCTGATTGTATTGAGGTGGTAATTTTGGCTCATCAGGTGTCCGGCGCTGGAGAGTCTTAAAATGACTGGTGGTGGGAGAGGGGACAGGATTTGAATTGGGCAAGAGGAATTGATTATACATGGAGTCAATGTAATTTGATTGGCAGATGGAGAAAATTTGAGAGGGAAAATGGTGTGAGATGGAGAGGGAAAGGAAGAGGGAGAGATCATCATGGGAAACAATGTTAAAGATCCAACCAATGTCCTTAACAAATTTAGTGACAAAACATTGGTCCCAACAACGGCAAGATTGTTGACATGGGCGGTAAGTGCACCTACAAGATTTACACCTTCAAGTTTGAAAAAAAGAGATGGGTCATAAGACAATTGGGTGAGACCTAGAAAAGTGAGGGTAGACGTGAGCTTAATGTTCCACTGTCTGGGGGTTTTTTTAAGGCCCTAGATTGCCCAAGATACCTTGCAAACCCAGTCCGGGTGTGCTGCGTCTTCAAAACCAGGCAGTTGGGACATATAGACAGGTTTGTCAAGATGGCCGTTGAGGAAGGCAGTCTTGAAATCAATTTGGCAACCAGTCCAGTTTTTCAAACCTGGAAGACTCAGGAGCAGTCAGAGAGTTTTGAGACAGAGAGTAGGGGAAAAGAACTCAGAGAAATCTAGGCCCTTTACTTGAGAGAAACCCATGGAAACAAGATGAGCTTCAAGCTTGATAATGGAGCCGTCTGAGCGGTGCTTTACTTTGAACACCCACTTGGAACGGATGATTTTTCTTCCTTTAGGAGGGGGGAAAAGGATCCAAGTTTTCATACCAATTTTAGAATTTATTTCCTCTTGAGCGGAGGAAATCCAGCAATTTGAGTGAGGCTATAAAAGAAGCTGTTTCCAGGTCTTTGGGAAAAGCAGATTGTCTTTGACTGAAGCATGCCGGGAGTATGTTCCATAGCGTGACAGTGGAAAACAAACACACAAAGAACAAAAAAGAGGAGGTTAGGGGAGATCAGAAGATGTAGAGAGTGGTAGGTCATTGGGATCATCAGAGGGTTCAGCAACAGACGGAAGGGGGGAAGTGGGGTAGACTGGTGAGGATGGTTGGGAGAAGCAAGGAGTGAAAGAGAGAGGAGGAGGAAGGTCAGAGTTGTAAGACTAAAGAATTTGGGAGCAATAGCAACATAGGCTTGAAGGGGGAGAAGAATGGTGTTCTGGATGAATAGGAGAAGAGGAAAAGTTATCTGCAGCAGGGGAAGGAAGGGGAAGGGAAGGAGAAGACGGGACACGAGAACAGGGATGGGAAAAAGGGGAGGTAGAAGGAGCAGGAGGGTGTAAACATTTGGAAAGGGTGGTCCAAACAAGAGGCACAGACGGAGATGGAAGAGTGATACTTGCGTTTTTGATTGTACAACTGTAGGGGAATGTTGTGTTGAAGAAGAGAAAATCTCTTGATCTGATAATGATCTTTGATTCAAGGTCCATCAGACAATAGCTGTTGCTGTGTTGCAGGTAAGATAGAAGAATGGCAGGTTTTGCCTGGTTGGAAAGCTTTGACCAAGTGACATCTGGGAATTTGTACCAAGTCAAGCAGCTAAAAGGGTGAAGATAGGATTCATCAATGTTGCAAGAATTTAGGACAGAGTTGGGGGAGACAAAACCAACGGGGGTTTTTAAAGGATATGAGTTGAAGGCAAAGAGAACATGACTGAGGGCATCCGCCCAGAAAGACTTAGGGAGATTGGAGAGATTGAGGACACATTGTATCATGTTGTTGATGGTCCTGTTAGAACGTTTGGCCATGCCGTTGAGCTGAGGCAAGTGAGTTGGTCCAGGATTGTGTTTAATACATTTTTGAGATAGGTATATTTTCATTTGGTTGCTTAGATACTCACCGCGGTTATTGGTAGGTATAGAGGACACAGTAATATTATGTTGATTTTCAAAAAAGGAGACAAAACTTTTTGTACACTTGAAGGAGTCTGACTTGTGACGCATTGGATAGGCAAAGATGGCTTTCAAACAGTCATTGATGAAGGTAATGACGTAGCAATACCCTTTGCGCAATGTGGTGTCAAAACTGCACACATCCAAGTGTAACATTTGGCCAGGTTTAGTTGATCAATAGCTAAGACAAGAGTGAAAATGAGTCCTGGTCATTTTTGACTTGATGCACGTTTTGCATTGCTGGACTTGCAAGGTTTTGAAAGGAGTGGGAGAAAGATGTTGGTCCTTTAGGTACTTTCTAAGGGACTTTAAATTGAGATGTGAGAGTCTGCAATGATATCAAAATAAGCTGTTGTCAGAAGAATGTTCTAGGGTTGCTGAAAAAGAGGCCTCCCAGCTCATGGTTTTGTCAGGCAGGTAGTAAAGATTTCCTTTCCTGTATCCTGAGGCAAGGGGATTGTCATTTGGTGTTTTCTGTCAATTTTGATGAATGTTGCATCTGTCCTTTTTAAAAGTCACGTCCAGACCTGCGTCGCATAAGGAGGAGACCAAGATAAAAGTATTTCTTAGGTGAGGAACATAGAGTGAGCTCAGATTGAATAATGGAAAATTCAGTTTTCCAGCTTGATTGGAGGAAATGGTTGACCTTTCTGCAAGTTGTATTAGTGTTTGATCTGGTCTTTTGTTGAAGAGTTTATTGAGATGAGGAGTCATTGAGATGGAGCATCCCAAGTCAAGGTTGAAATATCTGTAAGAGGAATGGTGTTCACTGATTGAGTTTGCAACTGCTAAAAATTCATGTATGATGATTTGGGAGTTGGAGAAGTCATTGGAATCATTGTCCTTGCAGGTGGTGTCTTGAGCTAATTTGACTTGATTTGCCGCTGCTGGTTTGGATGTCTGTGGTCAATGCTTTTCTTTTCTTTGATTTTTCCTAGCTTGATTCAGGGCTACCAATACTTTGGGACATCTTGAAAAGGAGTGGCCTTCAGTCTTGCAGTTTGTAAAATAGTAGAATTTACCTGCCCTGAAAGACTTGTTTTTTTTTGTTTTTATTTCTTTTGAGTAGGGCATTCTTTCTGACGTTGAGTTTGAAATTGCTCCCTTGTCTCTGGTTTGTCTTTGGAGATGCTCTTGTTTAAGAGACGTGATGATTTTTGATGATTATATGGACTCCTTGTTCATCATGGACACATGACAGCCAGTTGTTGGGGAGTGACAATAGTATGGCTGTGGATTGAAGATTGTTGGCTGTAAGTGGGTTTTCAGGGGTGATGAGTGATGAGAGTTTTTTGCCATATGAGACAATTTTGGCCAGGTGAGTGGGGATGTCTTTACTGTTCAACTTGGTTAGAATCAATTTCCTTAGCCAGTAATCTCTTCCGCCCAATTAATTATCTTGGTGAGCTTCTTTCAAAGCTTTCCACCTACCCAGAGCGCTTCCTTTGCGTTTTTGAATATACTGGAAATTTGACATGTTGATGGATCTTGATATCACTGAGCAGACGGCCAGATTATGTCTGGACCACATTTCTTGGTTTGGTTTTGGTTGTTTGTTGTTGATGAGTTAAGCAACCCCAGAGGCACAGAAATGTATCCTGAGTATCATTGCCCAGTCTAGCTAGTTGAACTCTGATCCAGGGGAGTTCAAAGGGACAATCAAAGGGGTTTTAAGTACTGGATGGGAAGATGATAGATCCTCCATGGTTAGGAGTTATTGAACACACTAAAAGAAAGGTGTGACAGATCCTTCTTATGGTTGAGTGGTTTCAAGTATTTTGCAGTTGGTTGATCTGGGCTCATAGCCTGTTGAGACTGAGGATGCTGAGGATGCTGAGGATGCTCAGATTGAAGATTCAGAAATAAGGATGAGTTGATTTCAGAGAAGAGATGAAAAAAAAGAAAAAAGATATACAAAGTATTACTGGAAAGTGATAACAAGTAAAATAAAATAGAAAATGCTTACCTGAGGATGCTCAGATTGGAGAGTCAGAAAGAAGGATGAGAAAGGAATTCTTTGCTCTGACTTGAGATCTGTCCTCAGGTGTTTTATCCCAATCAGGTTTCACTGGAAATGGTGACATGTGAGTGAAGATGAGAATAAATATGAAGAACAAACATGAGTGGGATGAAATCTGTGCTTCTGGAGGTGAGATGCATACATTGGATGGCAGTGTATCTATGAGATATGATAGAGATGACTGAAGTGAATGAAAGGAAAAAGAGGAATGAAAAAGGGAAGAGATATAAGGAGAAGAATCTTGGGGACAGTTAATCCAATAATAAGAGCCTGGGAGAGTTGAATAGAACCTGTAGGGCATGCAGGAGGATACTTCAGGAGGTGCTGCATTTAGATCCAGGGGTAGAAGGTGGATTGTACTGAGGACTGAGGCTGGCTGAGGGTTGAGTATGGTTGAGGAGACTGAGTCAAGTTGTGGTTATGACAATGCCTCACCATTTCAAAAATAAATATTCCTTCTCACTTGATGACCTGTGAGTTTCATATTCAAGGACTATCAGTAGCGGTTCAGTAGGATTGAGTATGAATTAGCCTAATATTTCAAATCCCCTTTTCTTAGTGTAAATATCCTCATAATGTTTCATATAATTCTTACTTCCATAGTAAATATAAAAATTTACACCTCAAGAACTTTCTATCAATCTCAAGATACCCAGTTATTTTCTTCCAGGAAACTAATTATGAAGTATCAGAGTTAAAATTTTGAAGAATTTGAATAGCTTATTTCAGGAAAAAATATCAATTTTCCAAAAAATATTTTTTCATCAAAATAAACAATGAATCAATTTTTTTAACTGAAAAACATAAAATTCTAAAAAAAAATGGATAGGCCTGAAATTAGCCATTTAATCTTTTTAATTTTTCAACTCTGATACACCTTATTGAGTTATACAAATATTTCTTTGAAGATAAATTTTGTTTTGAGGCTGTTTTTTATCATTTTCTTTTTTTCCAAGAAATACTTGTTTTGTGACCATTATCAAGCTTGATTAAGAAATTTGATAACTTCTTTCAATTCAAAAAAACAGTTTAAAGAAAAAGAAATTATTTTTTTTGTAAAGCAAGCTGATATGATAACCCTTTTCAAAACTTAAAAGAAAGAATCTTCTTCTTGCATTGACTACAGAGTGAAAATTTCCAAATTTCCAAAGATAATTCAATGAAAAAATCTTGTTCTTCATAAATGAGTCACTAAGTTTTTATTTTGAGTTCTTCAATTTATTTGGGTTTCCAACAAAGATGAATAGAATTTTTTTCAAAGTTTTTATAATTTTTTTATGCAAGAAATACTAGTATTCTAAATGCAAAGTGTTGAATTCACAACCCTGGGTTGCAAACAGGTGTGAACAGCCATTCACAACTCATGT